>OX387190.1:2209995-2831709 GCA_947561395.2 Buxus sempervirens | reverse complement strand
GTGGCTTCCCTACAGAGCCTACTACGGACAATAACCATCAAGGAAGAGACGTGGAGCAAATGCTTAGAAGTATTAGGGGAAGAAAATTTCGAGTTGCGATCCAGAATAAGGCTTCTTGAAGAAGAAATCGAAAGCATGAAGGAAAAGATACCCTTGAGCAGCCAAGGTGCGAGCCTTCTGCCCACGCTGGCAGATGGTCGGAAACATAGGGAGAAAGGAAAAGCCGTTGCGGCAGACGGCCTCCACCTCTCAAAGAAGCTGAATGTCTACCATGGCAAGGGGCAGCATGACAAACTGATGGATCATTCGAAGGGTCCCCCAAGGAGAACAAAAGAGGAAATGGAGGCTAGAATGAGGAGGGTCTTTACCCCACTACCATATACACCGGCGGAGTTACTACCGACGCTGTTGAAGGAGGGGTATGTGCAGATTAAGCCCCCGAACACTCGGTTAGTTAATGCCAGAAGCTACAATGCCACAGAACGGTGCGAGTACCATTCTTGTGCCCCAGGGCACCACACAAGCCGGTGTTGGGATCTGCGGCACGACATTCAAGATCTGATTGATCAAGGATTCTTGAAGGAACTTCTTGGAGAGCCAAGGTCCATCGAAGGACGAGACATCTCTAACATGTTAGCGCAGATTCAGACATCCGAACCAACCATCTTCCCACAAGAAAGAGAAGATGATGACAAGGAAAGCACTTAAAGGCTTCCTCCCATGGCATGCAACTGAATTCCAAGAACGCCGATCTGTGTCGGCCATTCCTTGCTTAGCTTGCCGCTCTGTTTTTGTTTATCTTTTCTTTTCTTTTGAATTCAGAACTCGATAATATGTTTCTTTTGCAAACTGATGAAATCTTTTGGGAAAACACTAGAGTGTTGGACCACACCAAGGCATGACGGTGATCTCGGGCCAAACCTGAACACTCAAATTTGACAAGTGAAATGTGCCAAATGGCACAAACTCTGTGGGTCTCGACATAGCCAAGGGATCCCCCCAACATCACATTTGAAACCTACCGTGCCAAACAAAGGGGCAAGTTGTGATATAAGAGAAAAGAAAAGAAAGGGCAAGGCGTCTCCATACCAGTCAAAGGTCACTGACATGATCCAGGATCGATGATCTCAATGAAATGATGATAGGCCATTTTTTGGCTAAGATACTTCAATAAATTCCGCTAGTTAAACGTGTTGAGCTTGATCGTCTCATTTCTAACCCACGTTATGTCTAGCCACCCCAAACTGGGGTAAAAGTCAAAAAAGCAAACAAAAACAAAAACAAAAACAAAAAAACAAAATGAAAAAAGAAGAAAATGGTTCTCGAGCCAGTTAATCGTGCAAAAGTAATTAAGTGTTACATTCTCTGTAAAAGGATGAAAGGCCATCCTTGATCTTTCCCAAAAATCATCTGACACAAGATGGAACCCTAGCAAAACACTTTGTGCCTAACAATTCCTTCATTGAACCTATCATGTCATGTCTTCAAAACTAGGGGCATAAAGCTTCATACAGTCGGAGACGCAGAAAGGATGAAGGTGAAGATAGGGTAAAGCGAAAAGCACCCTAAGAACAAAGGGGACAGAAATGAGGACTGGAGAGAACCCCAGAAAGCAAGAATTTGAAGAAAGAATTGGGGCAATCCCTTGAAAGAAAAGAAAAGAAAAGAGAAAAAAAAAGAAGAAGAAACAAAAGCAGGGGCAAACCCCGAGGGCAAGAATTAAAACTGGGGGCAGAATACCCAAGAAAGAAGGGAAAGAAAGAGAAGAACAAAGATGGAAAAAGAAGAAGCTAAGCAAAGTTAAGCGTAAAGTTGCAGGAACAAAGGTGAAGCAAGCCCTAACAAAAAAGGTGGACAGGACATGGCTCTTACCCCATTCATCAATTTTGAGCCTTCATATCATTTCTTCGGGACCCTTGAACCCAGCTTACATTTCGTCCTAATATGAAGCCCTTTCTGATTACAAGGAATGTAACATTTAATCTTGGACAAACTGGCAATGACAGAATCAAAAAAAAAGAGGGTAGAGATAGAGAAGAACTTTGGCTAGACATAATGGTTACCCATAGAGTGAAGCTATATAGGGGTTGAGCCTAATTACCCTTCATTTCTAAACACTGGAAACAAAGCCTAAATTTCGTCCTAATGATAAGTCCTCTCTGATCAATGTGTCATGATCCATGGAAATTGTCATGGCTCTAAAACTGGGCAAGGCACTGAACCCGAATGGGAGAACCAATGAGAGAAAAACCATTACACAACCCCCAACCAAGGGAGGGAAAAAGAAAAAAAAAACAAGAGAGAAAATCAAAGAAAAGCCTGGGGGAGGGCAGTGCCAGAGAAACCCCCTGAACCAAACCAATCCCCCTCATTCCTACCTGGGGCATGCTATTGAAGGCAAAAAGTGTTGAAACCCTTACAGGGAGTGCCGGGAGGCACCCTTTCATAAGTCTAAATGAGAGTGTCAAGTGACTGACCCAAAGATTACTGGTCTTGCCATGGACCCACGTCAGAGAGGAAATCTAAACACTTGGTGAATTCCCAAAAGGTTTCAACCAAGAAGAAATTGCTTGAATTTGCACATAATTTTGATGAAACAAATAAATTCTTATTGCCTAAATTTCACAAGAACTTTTACAGGTACTGATAGAACTTGAGACAGACGCAAAAAAGCCATCACTGCGTATTCACACGCTGATGCAAGAAAAACGTCACCGTGTATTCACACATGGGACGTGAAAAAGCCATCACTGCGTATTCACACGCTGATGCAAGAAAACTTTACCGTGTATTCACACATGGGACGCAGAAAAGCCATCATTGCGTATTCACACGTTGATGCAAGAAACTGTCACCGTGTATTCACACATGGGACGTGAAAAAGCCATCACTGCGTATTCACACGCTGATGCAAGAAAAACGTCACCGTGTATTCACACATGGGACGTGAAAAAGCCATCAATGCGTATTCACACGCTGATGCAAGAAAAACTGTCGCCGTGTATTCACACATGGGACGCAGAAAAGCCATCATTGTGTATTCACATGCTGATGCAAGAAAGAACCGTCGCAGTGTATTCACACATTGGACATGGAACAAATTAATGCCAAAGTCGCCGACGGAGGAGTCCGAGATTGGTGAAGGAATGGCATAAACCAAAGTTTGTAATACTAAAACCGCCGGCGGATGAATCGGAGATTGGCGGAGGCAATTTTGAATGCAATCAAGCAAGAAAAAAGGAAATAACCAAGTCAGGATAAGTAATGGACAAAGACAAAAGGAGCAAGGTATCTCCCAAAAAACGGTCACCATGTAGTCACACATGGGACGCGAAAAAAGCCATCAATGCGTATTCACACGCTGATGCAAGCAAAACGTCACCGTGTATTCACACATGGGACATGAAAAAGCCATCACTGCGTATTCACACGCTGATGCAAGAAACCGTTACCGTGTATTCACACATGGGACGCAGAAAAGCCATCATTGCGTATTCACACGCTGATGCAAGAAACCGTCACCGTGTATTCACACATGGGACGCAGAAAAGCCATCATTGCGTATTCACACGCTGATGCAAAGAAAAACCGTCACCGTGTATTTACACATGGGACGCAGAAGAGCCATCATTTCGTATTCACACGCTGATGCAAGAAAACGGTCACCGTGTATTCACACATGGGACGTGAAAAAAAAAATCGTCACCGTGTATTCACACATGGGACGCCAAAGGAGTCATCACAGTATATTCACACAGTGGTTGACAGAATCTTGTGAAGCCAAAGCCGCTGATAGATGAATCAGAGATGGGTAGAGGCAGTTTCAGATACAACCAAGACAAAGAAAGAAATGAGCAAAGACACAAGGGGCAAAACGTCTCCCAATACCAAGAGATAAGATAGCCTTGGAGCAAAGTGGCTCCACAAAATCGAATAAGATGTTTCCATCAAGAGGACAACAGAGGGAAATTCAAGCCAAACTACGAAGGGCCATTTGTAGTTCACAAGGTTCTGTCCAGAGGAGCACTCATCCTACAAGAAATGGACGGAGCAATTTTTCCTGAGCCGATAAATGCGGACGCCGTCAAACTGTACTACGCCTAAGATCATTCTGATTGGGAAATGAAGAGAGGCCATCCTTGACTCTCCTTTAGACTGTAAATCCTTCCAAATACCTTAAATTCTCCCCTAGTTAAACAATTTTGAGCCTTAAAATTCTTTCAACCCATTGCAAGTGTTCTACACATCAAACGGGGCATTCCTGGCAAAGCAAAAAGAAACAGGGCATTCTTGCCAAAAAAAAAAAAAACCTCAAAAAGAAGGGAAAATGCAATAGAAAAAGAAAGAAAAAAAGAAAGAAACACAAAAAATGGGGAAATGTTTACCCGCCAAGAAATACAGAGATGCAAATAAGCCAGGATGTAAGTCCCACCAGCAATAAAAGTAGCACGCTTTGCAAACCCAAGTAAATAAGCTTTCTTGAGCCACTTATCCTTTCTTTCGTAACCAAGACCAAGCCTACGTTTCGTCCTATCTCTAAGACCTCTTGGATCCCAAAAAGAATGATCAGGGCAAACAGTTGAGCCTGCGTTCATCAGCAATGACAGAATTCAGAGCTCCCCAGAAAGGCTGGACACAGCGAAAACCCGAAAAAAGGGCGTTGTGTGGTCAATCACCAAAAAAAAGGAGAGAGAGAAAAGAAAGAAAAAACTGGGCACATCTGAACTGAGCAGAGCAAGATACAGAAGAAAGCAGTGACAGCGGCAGACAGTAAAATGAGAAAAATGTACAGATCTAAGGGGTCCAGACCGGAAGGTTGCGCCCAAGTCAACAATTTCACAATGGCCGGTGATGACAATGCTACTGAAAACACCAAGCACTCCAAGTCCCATCTAACCTGGGAAATTTCTTTGATATTGCAAACACGGGCACACACTAACACACCTGTCTTCTGTATAATTGTTCTGCTTAACTGTTTGAGGCTCCACATTGAGCTACTAACCTAAGTTGATAATCTCTTAACCTTGGCAGAGGCCGCTTCTAGCTGCAATGGGCGAAAGGCTCAGAGCAAGAAGAGAATAAGAGAAGTGTTTTGCATTCTCCAGCTATTCCACGGCTAACTTGTTGTCTTTGCCGGCCTTCACAGGTACAACAAGAATGGGATAACAAGACGTCTCCTCCAAAATCCCCAGTGGAGTTCCTTCAGTAAATAGAGGATAATACCCTCCAAAATCCCCAGTGGAAGGCCTTCAGCAAGCAAGGGACGACACCCTTACATCCCCAGTAGAGTCCTCTCAAGCAATAAGAGAGTGATACCTGATGAGGTAGACTTCTCAAGCCTCGCCCAGTTTGAAGAGGCCGGCTTTGCGAAGAAGAGCGGAGAGAAGACAAAGAAGCTCGCATTAATCCCTGGCGGAGTCTCTCGCGCTCAACAAAGAGCGCAGACAAGCATGAAGAACTCGCAGCCAAGCAGAAGAAAAAGGCTTTACAAAGAAATAATAACAGCGTGAGGAACCCCATTTATCCCCAGCGGAGCACCATTTCCAAGGGAACCCCCGCGCTTGTCAGAAAGGCCCGACCAGAGAGAAAGGGCAACAAGGAAGGGATCCAGATTAATCCCCAGTAGGAGACCTCGGCCTCGTAAAGCTAACCAGAAGGTGCGCTGCAGAAGAAAGAAGCAGCAAGGCATGAAGTAGGATAAGCAAAGATAAAGATCCCGTCGGGCAAGATGGCTCTTTTGTAATTTTTGGTTTCACACTTTTGTAAATAGAGTAGAGCAGGTGTGTGAGCTCCCTTGAGGCACTGGACAGCCCTGGAAGCACCTCCTCTACTCTTTCCTCCTTTCTCCAGCCATCCCGAACCCTAAACCAACCCTTGGCCATCAAATCCCTAAAAAAAAAAACTATTAAAAGCTGCAAGAAAAAGACATAAAATGGATCAAAAGTCTGAAGTCACATAAAAGCTTTAATGGAACAAACAAGAAGAAAAGAATATTGTCAAGTGTCTGGCATCCACGCCGAAACAGGTTGGCGAGCTCAAGTCCAATATAATCTCTTTCAAAACTTAAATCAATTGCTGAAGAGTTGCCCTACAAAAACCCGAAAAACAAAGGGTGAGGAAACTCTGAAGCCAGGGAGTGATGCCACATGATTTGGCCGCTTCCCTCTCAAAGTGAAAATTTCAAAGGACTAAACTCGTCAACCATGTCAACAGAAATGCCGGCGGAAAAATGAGATTCTTTTTCTCTTTGTCGTTCATCCGCAAAGTGACTCCGACAAAGAGGGGTAGCTGTAAGCACCTCATTTTTGCGCTCCTAGAAAAGCCAGAAATGCAAAACCCGGCTAAATGGTCAAACCCTGAGGGGTCGAAAGTTGACCTTTTGATCAGATAAAATTTGGCCACCTTGCTTTATCCCAATGGATAGAGAATCCCGACACGAGTCCAACGCAACTGGGTTTGCAGGAATCGGAGTTCGGATAAAGGTTATGCGGGCGGTCAAACTTAAGGAAGAGCCGAGAGTTGACTTTTCCTCGAATTCCGTGCCAAGTACCTTGCTTTATCCCATTGGATAGAAAATCCCGACACGAGTCTAACGCAATTGAATTTGCTCAAATCGGAGTTCGGATAAAGGAGATATGATCTGTCAAAGTTTCCGGGCAGCAAAGCCAGAAACTGCACACGTGGCGCAGCAGCTGCACATGTGGCAGCTAACACAGCGAAATATCTCAGGGAGTAAATCTTAAATATCAAAAATTCGTACGGGCCAATCCGTAGATATCCGAAAGCGTCAAATCGGTCGAATCGGTCAAGTCAAAGGGCAAATCCGTAATTTTTTTATTTGTATCCGGTCAAATATACCGGATACATAGACCCTTGTGTATATCCGGACGTGAAGGCCGGATACAATAAGATTTTCGCGCGAGATTCGCGCCAATCGCCCGACAAATTCGCGGCGGCATTTAATTTTCAAATGATTATGTTTTGTATCCGGCATTGAAGACCGGATATAAAGGAGTGCTAGTGTATCCGGCCATGAAGGCTGGATAAGGAGAGGCCTTAATGTATCCGGCCTGAGTTGCCGGATACATTAAGTTGCCTATAAATACCAAAGCAGCAGCTCATATCCGGGGTTGGCTTTTCTTGGGCTGTTCTTGGCTCCCTTCCTCCATTTTTCTCCCACACGAATCCCCACCTCTTCAACCCCTTTTGGCCTCCCTACCACCCCAAGACCCGCCCATCCTTGCTTCCCTCTCCTTCTTCTTCACTTTCTAAAGCAAACCCAAGGAGGCTAGCTGCTGGTGGATTGGAGTTTGAGCATCGGTGGACTTTCCAGCAACCTCTTGGTCTCAAGGAGGGGGCTCCATCTCGTGTAAAAGCCTAAGGATCCCTAGGTAAGGTTTCTTGTCATGTTATGCTCACCATATATTAAATCCAGATTTTTCCGGTGATGTTTCTACATTTGCTTCCTTCTTTGCATAAGTTTACTTTCATGTTAGCCTATACATGCATCTGCTGTTATTTTCGTGGCATGAGGGCCTACACCAATAGGAGGTCCACGTAGGCCCCAACTAGTAAGCATGGAGGCCCCTCCCCACCCATTTTGTAGCACCCTATTTAACTATTGTTCTGGATGTGTTTCAAGCATATCTTTCAAGGAGCATGTTCCTTGGCCCCCATCTAATGTACCCCTGTGTAAACCCCCCTTCTCTCCCCTTTCCCACCTCCTTGTGAGCTTAAGCATGAAGCTTTGGGTCCAAATATTGCTAAGAGATGTAGGAGATTCATGTCCGAATCAGGATTAGTCCCATTGGTCTCCTTGCATGCGCCGGGTTTCCTTTTGCTGATATCTGTGGTTTCCCACATGCCATGCGGTTTTTTTCTCCCTTATTATTTTATTCTACTGATTGGTAATAAGTGTTAGCTTTCCTTAGCTGTGCTTGCTTGCCCATGCATGTTAAGACATTTCCTTGTATACGTAGTAGTAAGCATGCATGTGTTGATCAATCGAGGGAGCATGTCTCCAGCTCTTTGTCGGGTGCTAGGAAGGGGATTCAGAAACCAAAGCAGGGACACCTTGGTCCCTGCCAGGCTAACACACATGATCCCGAGTGGAAGAGGCAGTCCGGATGCCTCTCTCTCTCCCTCCCCCCCTTGCCTCGCTGGGAAGCCCCAAAAGAAGGCCGAAATGGGGTCTCCCCCAGGTCTGAACCATTGTGAGCCCACCCTGTGGCCCACACCAGTGCTAGAACACCACTAGGAACCCCCTGGAAACACCCCGAATGGCAAAAGTCCCAAAAAAGCCCATTCCAGGGTGATTCGGCAACTCAGGCCGGATCACCTGTGGCCTGGGTGTATCCGGCCTCTCAAGCCGGATTACCTATAGCCCCTGTGTATCCGGTAACTCAGGCCGGATCACTTGCAGACCATGTGTGTCCAGCCTGAGTTTCCGGATACACCCAGAAATGTGTTTTTTTTGTGTTTTGATGCTGGCTTGCCGAATTTTGTGATGATCTAAGTTAAACCAATTGAACCGATAGGGTTTTCGGGCCACCCGGAAACCCAACTTGGGACATGGACCGCCGGTCCAACTCGGCACGCCCATGGGCCTTCCAACGGGGCCCACCAAGCCCAATGAACCCTAAAGCATGCAATTAAACAAGCTAAGTAAAAATGAACAAATTGAATCGGGCGGGCCAAACCCAATGCGGCCCACCCGAGCCTGGTTATGTGTAATGAGTGCATGAACTGCATGGTTTGGCCGAGATCAAGGGCTAGGGCCTGCCGGGCCCGCCAAAGCCCGCTGACCGAACCAAGTTAGGGTGCAAGCCCTAAACTTCAAAGAACTGGGCTTTCAAGCCCAAAGCCCGGCTCACGGGCCCCAAGCCCAATGACCAGCCCCTTGTGGCAAATTAAAAAGATAAAACAAAATTACTTGGCCACCATGTGGGCCTACTTAAGGGACCCACAAACCAATCCGGCCCGCCTTTGCATGAAAATCACCTAAAATACCACATCTAAACCCAAGGTAAAATCAACACACTAACCTATGCCCAAAGGGCCTCCTAGGGCTAGACAAGAGGCCCACCAAGGGCATACAGGCTCGACCAAACCCGCCCAGGACACCGTGGGCCTTCCAACGGGGCCCATCCAATCAGACTCAGAAAACTTAAGATCAAGCAAAGATAAAATCAACTAAAGGGACCCACACCACTTAGGTGGTCCCGCCAAGACTTAACCGAATGGCATGCTGGATTAGAAATCGGGTGAGAACAAAATAGAGAAAGCTGACTCAAACCAGGGAACCCACGGGACCCGTCATCCGACGGGGTGGGCTGGGGTGTCTACGGACTTCCCCAGACCACAACCGAGACCCGACTTAGAATCTCAAGCCGCAGACCAAAAGCCCTAAATAGACAAGATTAGGCACCTAGGTGTCCGCCTGCACCCCATCAGGCGGTGGCGACTCCGAATCACCCCGTGCCGCATTTCCCACGCGCGTACACTATCGCTGCAAAATATATACCAAGTATTAGCGGCAGTACTTACCGCCGCTAATAAGCAAATGGAAGCATGTGAGGGTTTTTTAGAGGCGGTAATCACCGCCAATTATACTAGGTATTAGGGCCGGGAAATATTTCCGCCGTTAATATTTTCTTATTAAGCGGCGGAAGTGAGCGCCGGTAAAACGACTTTAAACGGCGGTAACTACCGCCGCTAAATTCGCGTCAGCTATTTCTTAGAATTATCGGCGGTAAATTTCCTACCGCCGTTGTGGCTGTCGCCAATTGGTTTAGGGGCTGGGTATTAAGTGGCAGGAGGCTTTACCGCCGCTTAAAGAAGGGATATAAGGGTCTTTACGGGGTACAATGGATTGAGCAAGAGAGAAGGAACATGCTCTCCCATTTAAGCAAAGTAGTAGCTAAGAAACTCATGAAAAGAACACAAACTTCTCTTAAAAAATTATCTCTCACCCACCTTTTTGTCGACAGAATCTCATCCCCTTACCATGGGAGTTTGAATACTTGAAGAGAAGAGATGAGAGAGAGAAAAATGGAGGCCAAAGACATGCGAACCTCAAGAAATAGCATGCTATGAACAAACAAAACTAACATGCTCACATTATGTTCATGCTCATATATGTTGAATAACACTCCATGGGGAGGCTTACCTTGAGGTCACTTGCACTCTTAGAGGTGTGTGAGGATCCTTTGGGGTGTGGACAGCAGCCGTACACCCCCTTGCTCCTTGCACCACCAAGCTTCTCCTAAGCTCCAAATGAAGAAGAGAAGAGGGGATCAAGAAGGGTTTGGTTGGGCTTAGATGTGATTTTGGGAGGCTTGAAGAGTGTTGGAGATGTAGAGAGCTTGGGAGAGATGGGTGAATGAGCACGTTCCATGGTGTGGCCGGAGACTTGAACACTAAATCACATATCTTTCCATTATGCTTAGAGTATTAAATATTTCATTTTAAATATTGTGTTTTGGTGCTTTGAATGAGCACGTTCCATGGTGTGGCCGGAGACTTAGGGAAAGGACTTTCCGAGTCCTTCATTTTTCTCTCCTCATGGAGAAGGTGGGCAGTTCCTATTTACAATAAAGATAAACTTATGATCTCTTCAAGCTACATGGATTTTCATCCATGGGTGGAGGAGCAAGGCCCCAAGCCTTGCTCCCCACTTATCTTGGTTTAAAATCATTGTCATTAGCTTAATTAGGTCACAAATACAATTTTCAAACCACTGTGGGCCCACACAACCTCTTATCATCCCAAGAGGTTAGAGAACCCAAACCCTTGCTCAGAATTGCATTTTTGATATTTTCAAAGCTTTATCAAAATCTCAGTTCGGTCAAGCATGATTCTATTAATAGCCGAAATAACATTTCGGTCATACAGGTTTTTCTGTATGACCAAAATTCAATTTCGGCTATGTATAAAATTTAGGTTGACCAAAATCTCAATTCGGTCAACCTATAAAAATTGTAGAAATGCAGTTTTGGCTTTTTTTAATTGTTTCTTGACCCTTTTAATTAAGCTAACTAACCCAATAGGGTTTTAGGGTCATCTTATAATCCAAGGTGGGCCTTGGGCCTGGTGGGCCCAAATTGGACACTAGTAGACCTTCCAACGGGGCCCACCCATTCCAACCCGCTCATTTGCTTAAAATAAACAAGAATTAACTTAATAAAGGGCCACACCTCATGAGGCCCCATTAAAGCCCAATATGACACATGCTTTGTAAGTTTAGATGGTTTGGCCGTGACTTAGGGTTTGGGCCTATCAGGCCCTATCTATTTAAAAGAGAACCCACACAATGAACCAAAGTGGACGGGATACACATCCCTTTTCCACCAAAGACTTAGGTTTCCTAACCTAAGCCTAGGAGATGGGCCCCAAGCCCATCCCGAGTCCAATGGGAATTAAATCTTAACCAAGATCATAAAACTAAATGAAACCGCAGTGGGGCCCACCTAAAAGCCCCCAAATCATCCAAGCTCAATAAAAATGCATAAAACTTAATTCCTTTTCTCTTTAAACTTTAACTTAATAATTAACAATTAATTAGACTTAACCACCAATCCTAAAGGGCTTCTAGGTTTAGACTAAGCCCAAAAGAACGACATATGGGCTATCCCTTAGCCCCTCTTGGATTCCGCAGGCCTTCCAATGGGGCCCGCCATCTAGACAAAGATCATTTAATAACGCAGATAAAATCCTAAGGGACCTAAACCCCTTAAATGGTCCCCACATAAGACCTAATCAATGAGTGCATATCTGTTCAGGATGGGTGAGATAGAGCGAGTTGACTCATAATCAGGATAACCCATGGGACTCGTCAAGAAACGGGGTGAACTGGGATGTCTACAGACTTCCCCGAACCGTAACCGAAAACTTAATCAGAATCTCAAAGCTGCAGACCACCTAATAGACAAACACTAGGCACCCAAGTGTCTACCTGCATCCCATCAAGCACTGGTGACTCCCCATTCCTCCAATTTCTTTCCCAATCCCGAAAGCATGCAATCCTTCGTGCTTTCGCCGGATAGCGCGCGAGAACCAATTTCCCCAAAGGAGGCATGCACACATGAACCTCCTAGTAATCAGAGGTGCGGACCGCGAATCGATGCACGCACAGCCTGGCAACTCCACTGGATATACTAAACCCTAAACCCTCACTCCCCCTTATTAATACAAGAGGGAGAGAGAATCAGTGCACTCAATGATTTAGTGAAGACATCTATTTATACAGGTTTTTGCACCCTTTCAGTTTAGTTTGATTGTTGTAAGTAGTTTTATAAAGTTGGCTGTTAGAGACTTTTAATTTTCAAAACACATTTTAGATTTAATAATTAAAATATGTGTATTAAACTTGGGTTCTACTACTATAATCACTTAGGTCCCAAGCCCGCATATTTAATACAAGTTTAAAAACCCCATAAAGGTTTAATTAATACTTAAAAGGTTTTATACGGTATTATAGATAACCAATGGGAACTAAACTTTATATTTTGAATCCCTAAAGAGAACAAAATACAATAGAAACAAACATAAAAAATAGTGTTGTTTGTGTCCAAAAGGGATTTGGATTATTGATAATCAAGACCAAAAGTCCAGAGTAAAAAATGAGAATTGAAAACTGTCTTATAGAATCATATTCAAATGCCAACATATCATGTAAATTCATAACATAGAGAAAACCAAAATATATATAACCTAGTTTGGAAGTCAAATCACCAATTTCTCCACCAAATTTTCGATCGTGACCCTTCAACTGTTTGATTTGGTATATTCACCCCTTACGAATGGCAGGAATATGCAATATGCTTGGAACTTGGTAGAATTCTGTATCAATAACTACCTAGATATTGGTGATGCATTTTCATGACCATGTTTATCCTTTATCTCATTGATATGTACCCTTATATGAGCCCTCCATTAGTTTCATTATAGCAATATTTCTTTCACAACATCTTCCAATATGACTGTATTGACGCTTACTATTTTTTCAATCATGTTAGGGGCATGAGATGAAACTTATTTAAGTACACGCTTGGGTGATTCTATGATGTGCATGTCACGTAGAGATTAGTAACACTGAGATTGAATAAAACATCACTTTCATGCGTGGATTTATGTAGAACTCACCATCCCAATTCCAATATGAGTCCATCAGATGATCGAAACCTAATGATTTGTAAACTGCTTGCAAGATCCTTCAACCCATTCTTCCATTCTGACTTTGACATTGCCACATGACTAACCCCACAAACAATTAATAATAAAATAGAAAATCACACAAAGTCCTTACATCGCTTGCATCTTAATCCAGCCCATTAATCAGAGAGCGCTAAGCCGCCCCCACATGCCCATGCTCAAGCTATGGCGACTGCGTCTCGAACTCTATTTATTATAACCACAACCAACCTGTTTAATGTCAATAAAAGTGAAAAATTACTTGATATAGTTTAATATGTTCCGTCCAACCAGATGTGAAAATCCCCAGAAGGTTTAGTAGCTGTTTCCAAGCCTCTTGCTTTGGGAACAATCAAATATCCCAGAATTTTATCACTAATTATTTCCTTGGGATCGTTTACCGCTTTAAATAACTTAATAAATCCACTTAAAGAACTACCAGATTATCTTCCTAGTCTCATTCCTTTGACTTGCCTTTTACGATAGCTTTAACCCCTCCCGCCGGCGTAGTCACCGGCATCAACTTTTTGACATCGCGTACTATGTTGACATCTATGGGATATATTAATGTGCTAGCATCATCCCACGTAGTAAATGATTGCTCGTGGCCTCGTGGGTTATCATCTGATTCGAAACAGAAACGGAAGATACTTTATAAGTGTTGATTGTAATAGACTTGAAGGAAGAACAGGAAATGATGTCGTCGTCCAACGGTGGAGTTCCACCGGGCTTCCGATTCCATCCAACGGATGAAGAGCTTCTTCACTTCTATTTGAAGAAGAAGGTTTCATTTCAAAAGTTTGAACTGGAGGTGATTAGGGAGGTGGATTTGAACAAGATTGAGCCATGGGAATTGCAAGGTAAAGCCAAATTGATCCATTTTTATGGTCAAGCTCTTGTGACTTGTGGTTAGACCGTAACTGTCATATCGTCAAGACAGTAGGTTGATCCTTATTTGGTGAAGTAATTAACTTTTTGAGTAATTTTAGTTTGCAAGAGATGTTATCTTGTCCTAGCCGAAATGGTTTTGTTTTTCTTGGGTTTTGGCTGCAATTGTTTCCATTCAACCTTCTACCAAGTTCTAGTTGAAAAACCATTTTATGTATAAACATTTTCCTGTTATTGACTTTTTCATCACACATATAGAATGAGAAACATGAAAGACAATGTTTTTGTGATTTTAGTTTTATAGAAATTTTTCTGATGGTATGTTTTTATCAAATACGTGCTCCACTGAGATTCTGCTAGAAATTGGATTCATTTTCCTAGCTTTTCTTCCTTTATTTGAAATTAAATGCTCTCTCTCTCTCTCCCCCCACACGACGGTCTTTCATCGGAATAGGATCCTTTGTGAAGTGCTTCACAGAGGATCCTCTGTGAAGCAGGAAGGTACCCTCGGTTAATGGGGGTACCTCAGGTAAACAATGGGGTACCTCAGGCAAACATGGGGTACCCCGATCATCTTCATGGAGGTAAAAGGTACCCTCGGTTTATGGGGGTACCTCAGGCAAACAATGGGTACCTCAGGCAAACATGGGGTATCCGATCATCTTCATGGAGGTACCTCCGGCCTAACAATGGAGTACCTCTGTCAAAAACAGGGTACCTCAGGTACCTCCAAGAAGATGATCGGGGTACCCCCATGTTTGCCTGAGGTACCCCATTGTTTGCCTGAGGTACCCCCATAAACCGAGGGTACCTCCTGCTTCACAGAGGATCCTATGTGAAGTGCTTCACAGAGGATCCTAAGCGCTTTCATCAAGCCTTTTATGTTAATTCAGAAGTTCAATATATAAATTCTAACTAATTTAAAACAAATGACGCTACCATCATGTCACCTTAGTAATAATATCTAATAATGAGTTCAATTTATTATTTTCTACTATGAAGAAAGAGGGGCAAAGGAATATCCATTATGCCCTTAAGTTTATAGGTCTTGTTAGTTATAATGTAAAGAAAGGTATAATTAATCCCACATGTGGAGTGTGAGGATTGTTAATTTATAAATCTTATTTGATACAGTTATTATGTCATATTGTTGATCCAAAAGCAATAATTTTCTGGGTGTGAATTATGCATGATTCAGAATTTTGTTGATGCGTAATTCAGGATTTATAAGAAAAAATTCTATAACTCAAAAAAAAATTTATAGATTTTTTGAGCAACAAAATCACATAGACTAATAATAGATTTCTTTACAAGAGATGTTGAAGGGGATGATTAAAAAATTTCAAAGGCACATACAAAGAATTAGGCTCAGTGCGTGAATACTGGTATGACGACTTTAATAGATCTATTACTGATTCTTAAAAACAAGTTTTCACTGTCAACACCATCATGTTCGATAAAAAGAGACCAATCACAGGTTTTGTTTCATGAAATAGTACTGTAAGAGCTACTTAATTTTTAATTTGACTAAACATTAAAGATCTCAAACCCAATTCAAAACACTTCTAATCCCCTTTACAGCTATGCACTTCACTGTCTCTCTGGTTTCAAAGGTCCTTCAGTTCGAGATTGAATGTCCTTAATTCACCAGCACAGGCATTAAGCACGAAATAAGTAACTACACTGAGTAACTCTTTCCTGTGAGTTACATATATTAGTTTGTATTCTTATGTGTTTGTGTTCATCCTTTGTCCTCCGCATGCAGAGAGGTGTAGGATTGGATCTACGCCCCAGAACGAGTGGTACTTCTTCAGTCACAAGGATCGGAAGTACCCAACAGGTTCGAGGACGAACAGAGCGACAAATTCAGGGTTTTGGAAGGCAACAGGGAGGGACAAGTGCATCAGAAACAGCTTCAAGAAGATTGGAATGAGAAAAACCCTCGTGTTCTACCGAGGGCGAGCCCCCCATGGCCAGAAGACTGACTGGATCATGCATGAGTACCGCCTTGAAGACGGAGACGATACTCAAGCAAACCTCAATGTAAGACTGAGACCACCCCTCTCTCTTTCTATCTTTTCCCTTCTATCTGTAGAGCATAGGCTTTGCAAAGACTTGCCGTTACAATTCAAAAGTTGCATATATGGCGTATATATATCTCACATTGGCATGGACGTCGACCTATTAACCAGCTGTGGGACCTGCCTATCTCTCACGTCAACCAATCCAGTTCAGGTTTCAATCACAGCAAAGGACACAAATCATCTGCACCCAATTTTTTGTGCAACCGACCATTTCTCATTGGTGCATCCCACTTAAAAAATCATTGCTATCTTCAAATGATTGAATGCACCAATCACAATGAAAGGATGCATGAGTGTATGAGAAATAGACTGCAGACGATACACGCTACACCATAGAAGTGGTATGGAATACAAATTGTCTGTCAACGCATCATGAATACAAATTGTCTGTCAACGCATCACTCACAATAGACTGGTGCATGGGTGCACAAGATATTCGGTGCAGAAAAGTTGCACTAGATGGCAAGCTATAGTATTAAATTTTAGGAGTGCAAATCATTTTTGCGCTCAATATCTCATTCACCATATATTTTTCTTTTCTCAAATTTAAGGGAAGGGTCCTGCAGTTGCAAATGATAAGATTCCATGATTTCTCCTCCTTTTGCAACTTCTCCACAAGATCTCCTTGTTTACATGGGTTATACTTCTAGAAGATATCCTTCTCCCCAAATTAATTCTTTTTGTCTCTAACACTTCTTTTTCTCTGTGAGTTCTTGTTTATACTATTGGGACTTTTGGATATTGGCTTTTCTTCTAGAAGATATCTTCTTCTTATAGTGGAGGATTAAGTTGGAATCTATAATATTATATAAAGCCAACCTCTTAAAGATTCTCTACCAACATTTGCTACCCAAATTTTCTCACTTTTTATTTTATTCACTTTTATCTCCTAGTTAATCACCTATACGTATATAACTATCTCTTATTGTCCAAAATTCCCTTCACTTTCACTCTTATTTACTTTTAACTCCTTATATATACATAACTACCTATTATCACGAAAAATACATTTCAATTTTTATTTTTTATTTTTGCTTTTCTCCCAATTAATTGCCTGCACTTATGTAATTCTTTTGCTACATGCATACGTGTCCTTCCCCTATTAGTTTTTTATAAAACCAAAACACTCAAGTCCATTGAAAATTCGACCGAGATTTCCTTGTTATTCGCCAATTTTAAAGGTGAGCAATTCCTATAAGATCGTCTGTCCTCTCCTTGTATTAGTCACCAATTAGATTGATACACGTACCCCTTGAATCGGTAAGCTTTCCCTTGCAATTAAAATTCCTAAACTAATTTAAGGTACGTGTGACAGTCTTATTGGAGACTGATATAAGAGAAGGATAGAAGATCTAAGAGGAATAGCTCCCGTTTAAAGCACTTGATTTTAGTGTGTTGAGGATCAAAACCCAAATCCACCGCCTTAGTGAACACATTAATAAGTGTAAACTCAAATGGTTATTTGGAGAGATGCAGTCCTGTAGAAGCTTATTTGGAGAACATCAGTTATTTATGCATGTTTTTGTATACAAATTAAGTATTCTATGAATTTATTATACTCGTGCATATTGCAGGCCAAGTTTGATTGGGTTGATAAGTTGGGTCTCAAGCTTCCAGCTCTACATGCAACTTGTTACGCTTCCTATTCAATGTTTAAATGGTTATGACAGAGAAAACTTAGCTTAGTTGGATAGGTCTAGTTTCTAGTTGACTCGCCCTAAAATTAGACAAGAATTTATCTGGTTATGACCTATAATTTGGCGAAGTAACTCTTTAAACTCAATGTAAATTGTTCCTTGAACATTTTATGTATGTTTTTACACTTACAGGAGGACGGTTGGGTCGTCTGTCGTGTGTTTAAGAAGAAGAATTTATTCAAGATAGGAAACGAAGGAGGCTCCAGCATGGTTGCAGATCACCAACTCAATAACCCCACGAGCAGCAGCCATCCTAGAACGCTCAATCTTACAGACGGCCAGTACCTACGTCGACAAGCCTTTGACCTATACAAGCCGGAGCTCGCTCTCCATTATCAACACATCCAAGCACCTCACTTCTCAAACACTCAAGCAAATACTTTGCTCCAAAACCATAAGCCACTAGGCTATGATTTCTCCACTCTCTCTACCAACTCGCCAGCCATGGTTAAGCAGCTCTTGTCAAATCAACGGGACTGTGAGAGTGGGAGCGAAAGCCTCGCTGGACAGGTACAGTATCAAGCTTGTGAAGCTGGGTTGGAGGTTGGAACATGTGAACCGACTCAACAATTGGTTGGGGGAAGAGATGACAGCCTTAACGACTGGGCGATGCTTGACCGGATAGTAACTTCTCATCTTGGTCAGGAGGACAATGTGAAAGGGGAAAGGTTTGCGAATGCAAATGCATCATCAGCACAACAAATTAATCAGCTTTCAATACGTGAAGAGATGGATTTCTGGGGCTATGGAAAGTAGCTGCCTTGTTCTTGAATTAAATCAAAATGGGTTACAATTAATAGTCCTAAACTGATTCTAAATACAAACTTAAAGAAAAAAATTTGTGGATCTTTATATTTTTTCAAGTCTAAATGTAATTGTTAGACTATTGTTCGTGGGCAGAAGGAAATATTAAATTGTTTTTACTACTTTCTTGGATCTTGGATTAATCCATTCTACTATACACTCTTTCATTTTCCATTTTCCATTTTCTTCACTCTTTCATGAGACAAATATGTAATTCAATGCACTTTCTCTAGCAGAATGTGTGAGCTCCTTTTAGAGAATGGCAATTGTGATAAAGATATGGCTGCTGAGCCATGTTCAAATAGGATTGTTGAATCCCAAGGTTATTTATCATTTGTTAGTCTTTTTATATTTAAATCATATAACATGCAGATTTTTCAAATTAGAAATGGCCCAATACATCCAATTGGCTGAGTTCGAACCCGCTTGTGGCTTGGATTCGGACATGAACACACTTGGCCCTGAGGGCACAAGTTCATCTAAACAAGTCATGCCTAAATCTGCTTGTGGCCTTTCAGGTATGAACATGCTTGGCCCTCCGGGCACTAGTTCGTCATGTTAGGCCAGTCCTGAATCCGCTTGTAGCCCTGCAGGCACAAATACGTTTGGCCCTGTGGGCACGAGTTCGTCAAGTCAAGCCAGGCCCAAAACCACTTGGGCTTACAGGCACGATCCCAGTCACAAGTTCGCTGAGTTCCGTGGGCACAAGTAGAGAATCTTCCTGTTTAGCTAATTATCTATCGTGTATATGCTGTGACGCATCCTTGAGTTTGGCAAACCTATATTAAAACAAGAAAAATGAGAGACTGTAAAACATATAGTGGAAAAAATAAAATACATGAGAAATTTTAAAGAAAAAAGAGGGCAAATGGGCTAAAAACGCTCAAAACCCCATGTTTTTGGCTCTTGGCACATGCCAAACAAGTCCTGGCTCGGCCAACAGGCCTGGGCATGGCAGACCCAAGCATGCGCCAAGCACGCCAAGCCCAAGGTGCTAGGCCAACGTGCGCGCCTTAGGTGCCAAGCCTGTGCTCGCATGGAACTAGCCCCCATCCGCAAGACTAGGTCTCGGGACCAGGATGCAACACCCAAGCGTGCCCAGCAGGCCTGGGCCGTATTTCATTACTTCGAAAACAAAAAAAAAAAGTGGGGGCTTGCATGTTATATAAAAAAAAAACAAAACAAAATAAAACATACTTGGATGTGTTTTGAGATTGAAAGTTGCAGACACTTGATTATCAACAAGAATGAGATTGAGATCAATGACGAGTATTTATTAAATTTTGTATAAGATTAATTACTTGTTTGATAGGGAATTTAATTCCCTTGTTTGACTTTGATTTTATCTTTAGTAATTAAATCAAACTCTATTGTATGCACGTGATTTCGCACGGGCGAGGTGCATGCAGGATGCGTGCGTCGAGACATTCGGAGTTGCCACTGCCTGAGAGGTGCAGGTAGACACAATGGTGCCTAATGGGGTCTAACTTCGCTGGTATACGACTTTTTAGAGATTCGAGTAAGTTCTCGGTTACATCCAAGGAAGTCCGAAGACACCCCGGCCCGCCCTGTCGGTCTGACGGATCCCTCGGGTCTCCCTAGTTTGAGTTAACTTAGTCTCACCCTATTCCTAATCCAGCATGAATTTTTATTTGGTCTAAATGGGGGCCACTGAAGGTGTGGGTCCCATTTATTTTAATTGATTTTATCTTTTTATTATCTAATGAAGTGGGTCGGGTATGGGCCTCATTGGAAGGCCCATTGGTCACTTGGTTGGGCTTAAGTTAGGCCCACGGCCCATTAGGGTTATTGGGTATGTAAAACCCTGGATTTTCCTAAGGATAAAATAAATAATTAAGAGATAAATTATGGAGGAAAATACTAAGAAAGATAATTATAGGAGAATTAAAGAGAGATATAAACGTTAAAATAGGAAGTAAAAGAGAAAGGGTAATTTGGTCATTTCAATTTGTTAAATACATGAAAGAAGATAAGACAATTAGTTATTGTGAGACATGGAAAAAATCACATAGATGATTCCCCTCCGTCAACACATGGGCTCAACGTAAATATATAGGAGAGTCGCCACCATTCAGATTTTTGGGGTGTGAATGGACACCAAAAGATTCAAAAAGAGCAAAAAGGGCTAAAAGACAAATATTAGAGTAAAAATAACTCTACTTGAAAATCAAATCTAGAGATGAGTAAGGGGATTAGATTATGAATGGGGGAAGGTGTTAGGCACTCCCATTCACCCACACAAGGTGGTTGCCAAGTGTTGTTCATGCTAAAAAATAAGAAATCTTGCTAAAAATCATTAAAAATCTTGAAAAAGGACTAGACAAATATGTGATATTTTCACATGAGAAATCCAAATGAATTCCAGATCCTCTTTTATGTCAATGTCACTTCTGGAATATCACCAATAGATGGAAATCAAAGCAAAAATTGCATAAAACCAAGTTGAGTCAAATCCAGAAAATTCGGTAAAAGATAGTACCATTTGTCTTAAAATCATTCAAATCCCATTTAAATTGAATCAAACGATTCTATTTGAAAGATTATGATAAATAAGAGACTCATGCAAAATTTCAATTAAATCTGGTTCAAATCCTAGGAGTTATGCTTCTTTTAAAATTGCTGTTGGAGATAGTTAAAAGTGACAAGTGGGCAAGTTTGGAAAATTATTTAGAAAACTCGGCTTCATATAAATCCATGAAATTTGGTGTGGATGAAGTATGTATGGCCATATTTCAGATGAAACTAGCCTCATACAAAAATTCATCCGGATGTGCCATGGGTGACCTCACAAACAGGCCCCGAGGATCACAGATTAACCCAAAAAGGGGCTGTTGAGCAGCTCTGAGTAAATCAGTTACCCACAACACAAATTAAATCAAAAAATTATGAAACCAGCTGAATTTGAAAATAGACTCATAAAGGAATGCCCAAAAACAAGAATCGTTTGAATCAGACTTAAAACGAACACATGGTGCTCAGTCGAAGTGACAGGTTCTATAATCAGACCTGAACTGACCTATCAACTTCGACAGAGAGGTGTCAAAACTCCACTTGATAGACATTTGTGAAATTTTACAGAAATAAACTAGACAGCCTCACCTTTCCCATGGCTCTGGAATCACTCCAAAATTCATCCGGAGAATGAAGTTACGAGTGTCCGAAGTTGGGGTATAGATGCTGCCCCGTTTTGCCACTTTTGAGTAAAATCAATTTAAAACAGTGATCAAGTGTGTGTGTTCCGTACAAAATGAATCAAAATCACTTGAAAAATTGTTGAAGAACCTCTAGGAAAAATAGGGCACAAGCTTGGCTTACCATTCTCTCCGATTGGAGTGAATATGCCAAAAAGACCCAATATTGAGCAAAAGTGCCCAAAACCAAGAGGTTGGACCTAGAGGCCTTCAATACTCAACAAAACTTGCTTGAAATAAATTTGAAAATCAATGAGAAATACCTCAGAATTGTTTGGGGCTATTTATTTCAGATCTATCACAATGAATGCAATAAATCCGAAATATAAGCCGAATCCGACAAAACAAGAGCAATGTGTGCATGTGTAAAAATCCATTCTTCAATAATATAGACCATACATACATCCATATCAATCAAATGGGGTTCTAGAACAACCTAGGGTTCCGTTCCATTATCGTTTCCCTTAGTTCTCTCTTCCCGTTTAACGGTTCTTCGAGATAATCTTGGGGTACTTTGAATATGAAACGGTTTTCATAAAATCACAAGGCTTATTCCAACAAGGTTCTAATACTAGGATCAATCCTCAATCTCGTTTCCCCTAGATCCTGCCTTCACGTTTTACGGCTAGGGGGAGTCTCGAGGTACTTTGAGTAGAGGAAAGGTTTTCACACACATAGAAGAGGCCTTATTCTACAGAAAGGTAGAAGAAGAGATCTAGATCTAGAATGTAAGAACAAATAAATAAAGAGAGGTTTGAGGCTTACCTGGGCTTCTGGAAGCAAGACTGTAGCGGTTCCCCTCTTCACTCGGAGCTCTTTGATCTCCAACTTATGGCAAAAGTTCTTTGCAAAAGGTGTTGGTCCTTTGCTTAAGGAGGAGCCTCCTATTTATAGGCAAAGGCTAGGGTTAGGGTTTTGCATGATGGTAGACACAACATAATGTCTAGAGCCCACCAACCTTAACCCTAAGGCTATTTCCGAGATTTCCACTCCTTTAATGAAGGATATGATGGTAAAAAGTGAAAACTCTCGAAAACCCTAATTTTGAGCAAAAAACATGTATCCGACATATTAGGTCGGATACACGAGTGCCTACATGTATCCGACATATGATGTTGGATACATTAAAGGCTGCTTGTATCCGACAACTTATGTCGGATATAAAGAGGTATGCTTGTAGCCGACCTGAGTTGTCGAATACAAGGAAAAATGCTTATTTTCTCAAATTTGGTGCTGGTTTTAAAGGAAAGAATGATTTTTTCAAATTATTCATCATTTTTACTGTGCAATTTGGGGTGTCTACAACTGCCCCTCTTTGCGGGAGCTGCGAAGCAATGAGCTGCAAAGATTAGACAAGCCCAAATTGCACTCCCTTAAACATGATTTGCTTGGTTCAATTCAATTTTGTAAAATAATTTTGGGTGAAAATTTTCCAAGAAGCCCTAACTTTAAGGGGGCATTTCTCCAAGATGTCTTAAATTCCACCGAGCTCTCGTGGCTGTGAAGTGGATTTTAAGCCCAAAATGTGATTTTTGAAAACTGATTTTTTTTTATCAAACCAAGTTAGAAATTGAGTGAATATCTTCTTTTTTGACCAACACATTTCCCCATGTTGTCCTAAATTCCACTGAGCTCTCATGGCTGTGAAGTGGATTTTAAGGCAAAATAGGGATTTTTGTGAAAATAGCTAACTTTGTAGCTCATTTTTTTCCTTTTTTCTTTTTCTTCCTCTTTTTTTTCTTTTCTTTTCTCTTTTCATTTTCATTTTCTCTTTTTTTCCTTTTTTCCTTTTCTTTTTCTCTTTTTTTTCCTTTTTTCTTTTCTTTTTCTCCTTTTTTTTCCTTTTTTCTGTTTTTTCTTTTGTATCCGACGTAGCTCGTCGGATAAGAAGACCTCCATTTGTATCCGACATACTTCGTCGGATACACCTATTTATATAAGTCGCGCTCGACCGCGACTCTTCCTCTTCTTTTCTTCTTCTCCGATCGCAAACCCCGGACACATCTCCTCTCTCCCTCGATAACCGACGCTTTCTTCGGCTTGTTTCTGAGATTTCCAGCGACCGTCCATCGTCTCTGACAACCTTCTCTGATTCCGGCAACTTTTCTAGCCCCTGCGACTACCTGCTCATTGTTGGGACAAAGCCCTTATTTCGGTCATTTTTTCTGCCGACTGTTCATTGCTCAACATTTCCGCACAAGGTCCGGGGAGTTCGTCTTGGCTTTGGCAATCCGATCTTGCTTGCAATCAGGTGTTCATTTTCCCATTGCCAATCAAACAGTAAGTGCTATTCGGCATCATCAATCAAAAAACAAAAATTTTCTTGCATGTCCAACATACCGAATTGCCACCTCCAAACATTGCTATGATTTGCCTTGATTGTTGTTGATTGGGTTTGATGCTTGCAATTGATCGCCCATCTCCCCACTGTTCTTAACAAGCAAGCATGATTCGAAATTTTTAGATTTCGTGCTTGCCATTGACTCCTTGGACGAATTACTCATGGCATGATTCTCTGATTATGAATTTTTTAATACTGTTGATGCTGGAAATTTCAGACTTAATGCCATGCCATATTTTCTTTGCCATTTGTTTTGTTTTACCGATTCCTGCTACGATTCCTGACGACCATGGCTTGCTTCTTTGATGATACCTAGTATCCTAGAACTTTGGATTGCCTGTCGGTGGTATTTATTGAACTGCTAATTGCATGCTAGATTTTCTCTATAATTGGCTTGGACCTCCTAAACTTGATCCGATTTTCTGCAATTCTTTAAGATTGACCGACTGGTGGTCTTTTCCCACCAAAATGTATGATTTTTCAGATGGCTCGCTGCTGATGCCATGCTGCAATTTTTCTGATTCTCATACCAGGCTGTAATTTCCCTTGAATTGAATTCTGATTCTCATACCATGCTGCAATTTTTCTTGACTTGAAATGCTAAGATTTATTCCTTTTTTCTCAATCCGCCTAGTATTTTTATCAATGCAGTGCTCCAACTGCCAGAACCATTCCGTGATTGGTTATTGGACTCCACCGTTTGTTTTGATTTTTGATCAGCTAAAGCCCTTTGCTTTGGCGTTATTGTCCCGCCTTCATGTAGCAGTCCTGAAATCAATTAGCAGATATTAAGCTTTGTACATATCCTTAGGACGAGAAGCTATAGAACCAGAATAGAAATAAAAACCTTGAACAGAAACAGAGAACAAAAATAAATGCAAATTCCCTTAGAACACAATTCATGATAACTTGAAAAAATCCTGTAAGATTCCTGATGAACCGGAACCTAGGCCAAAAACAAGGTAAAATTCCTGATAAATTTGAATTGAAGCTAGACCCAAAAGCGAAGTAGGATTCCTGATAAATTTGAATTGAAATTCATGAAACACTTCCCTGTTGCTTGTAGATGGTTAGGAGTCGTTCCCGTGTTCGGGAGGAGGCTGACCCTGCTGATCAGCCCTCCACCTCGCGGGCTCGGACAGAGGCGAGTTCTAGCGCCACCCTATCAAAGCCATTAGATGATTTCAGAGAGAGCTCTGCTAAGGGCTCTGCTGAGGTAAGCTTCCCAAGTCTTTCTTCTTTCTCTCCCTGCTTCCCTTGAAACCGACTTCACTTATTCATTTTTGCTTTTAGCCTGTTGTTGCTCCTGCTCGAGGTCACGGTAGAGGCCAAGAGAGCGGCGGGGGTAGAGCTGGAGAGAGGGGTCGAGGCCGAGCCAGAGAGAGGGGCCGAGGCCAGGAGGGTGCTGCTGTGGCTTTCCGCCTAGGGATCTCTGCGGAGCTTAGAGCGTCTGTTCACGATACAGAGCTCCTTAGTGGTTTGGATAGCCACCCCTCCATGTGTATCCAGGCCGATGTGCCTCTTCCATATCCTTTTTCTCATCTACGAGGCATTAGGGGGAGATTTAGTGAGTTGGCGCAGACGCTTTCCCCAGCACTCAGGCGTGAGTTTGGCAGGTGCCGCCTAGATTACTTTCTCAGCATCCCTTCATTCCAAGCCAACCGTCCTCTTATTTTTGCCATGATGGAGCGATATTTTCCGGAGACGCAGTCATTCCATCTGCAGGACGTGGAGCTGGGGATCCGCCCCTCCGATTTTGTAATGATCACCGGCATTCCTCTGATGGGGCGGACTATTGTTTTGGATCAGCCTTCAGTGGCAGACAACGGCCTTCTCTTGGGATATCAGGACCTGCCTCATACTGCTTGGGACGGGCGGAGTGGTCGTATCTCCATTAGCTGGCTGCGGGAGAGCCTTACTCGACATTATGAAGGGAGACATGCGACCATTACTGTGGAGGATGCAGCCTTTGCACCCATCTTCTGACATGAGTTTCTGCTGATGCTCCGGAGCTGCCTCTTCCAGGAGGACACGACCAGTGTCAGTCCTCTCTTTTTGGATGCTCTGAGAGATCTCCACCAGACCCACCAGTTAGCATGGGGTCAGCTCATATATGGGACTATCTTGGCCGAGTTGTGCCGAGTAGTTCGAGGCCTGGCCGCCCCGAGAGGTGATGGAGTTATCTGCCGGTTCTTCTGGCAGATCCTGCAGGTACTAAATTCATCTATCTTGTCTTATTCCTTAGGCTTTATCTTCTTTATCCCTGACTGATTTTCCTTTTGCCAGGTGTTTATGTACACCTACATGACTTTCTTCCGCCCATCCCCAGTGCTTGGTGTCGTGGAGTTCCCCGTTGCCTTACAGTGGTCGGCCCAGGTCCGAGACGCAGATAGGATTCAGCCCCGCACTGCTCGGGTTCACTTGGACCGTGCCCGACGATCTGATGTAAATTCTTCACCCCTTTCTCTTTTATTTCTTTTCCTGTACCTTGACTGTATCTGACCATTTTTTTTTCTTTGCAGCTCATCTTGGCACGCTTTGATGATGTGGATATTGGGGTGGCCCGTGAGATGATAGTACAGGATGCTTTTGATAGAGATCTCCGACGTCAGCCCTACCAGTGCTTCCTTGGGAGGCTTGGTAGGGTGATGTATTTAGGAGAGCGCCTGTACTATTAGCACACAGGCACACTTCATATCCCAGTTTCCCCTCCTCCTGTGGGTCCTAACACGCTCCTGCCTGGTTTTGTTGTTGATCAGTTTGATCATTATCAGGAGGCAGATGGGCTCACAGTAGCTGGGGATTATGATGAGTGGATCCAAAGAGTATCCATTGGGTGCTTGATGGATCGACCTACCCGTGCTGGAGTGACAGAGATCGGCGGGATCTATATCCGGGTTCATGATGATACTGTGAGTTTTGTGATCTTCATCTTTTCATTTGATTTCCTTCAACTCTGTATTTATGACCCTAATTCTGTTCTTATTATCAGGTACATGAGCTGAATGCTTTACGGGACCGGTTCCAGAGCCAGCGGGCCATGATCGATGATATGATCGCAGAGCATGACGCAATCGTGGCCCAGAGGGATGCTTGGATCAGAGAGCTGGAGGCTCTGGTTGCCGAGCTTCAGGCTAGACAGGTACCTGATTCTTTACAATTTTATCTCTTTCATTTCCATGTTTCTGTTGTTCTGATATAAACTGTTTTGGTTTTTGCAGGGCCCAGTCCCAGATCAGGACGATGCCTTTGAGCCTGATTTTCCTGTTCCTGATCCATCTCCGATTCAAGCTGCTGATCCCGAGGATGCCCCAGCTGCTGACCAGGTTGTAGCTGCTACTGCAGCTGATCCCGTGGGCCCCTCCTCTCCAGTGGCGGTTCTTGAGCCAGAGGACATCCCTGCTGCTAACCCTGGTCTAGTCGCATCTCCTGCACTTGCCGCTCTTGTGGATCCTAGGGCTCCTGCGGACCCTACCGGCACCTCGTCTCCTGTGGTGGTTCCTGATCCTACTCTTGAGGTCCCTGGTAAGTTTTCTTTAATTTTCTCTCATTGGTTTATTTTGACGCTTTCATTTCTGACTTTATTCCCATTGACCCAGATATTTCAGTTCCTGGCCCTTGTTCTGATACTGCCGGGCCTTCTGGAGCTACGGGAGCGGAGATCGCTGTGGCTGAGGGTCCAGTTGAGCCTGTTCCTGCTGAGCCTGAGGCTTCCTCCCCATATTCTGCTCCTGATCTGCCTCCTGACCTCTCGAACTACTGCTTGGAGTACCAGCTTCAGTCCATTGTGGGCCGAAGACCACGTTACATGGCCGAGCATCTGTCGGCATATTCTAGACGTCAATCTCCTCGAGGGAGAGGCCGTAGAGGAGCGCGGGGTAGAGGATGCGGGGGTGATCCTGCACAGTAGTAGGAGATTAGGATTTCTATTTTTCATTATCACTGTGCAAACGAGACTTATATATATGAAAAGACTTTTTTATTCATTCTCTCTTGTGTTGCTCTCTTTTCCTTCTCATTTTTATGCAATTATAACTTGTACATAGGTGAAACAGGTAAAAAATTCGGATTTTTCTCCATTTTCTCTTTTTTTTTGCATTTTTTCTTTGTATCCGACATATCCGATCGGATACATTGATATTTGTTTGTATCCGACAAGTTATATCGGATACACACAAACTTACTTGTATCCGGCATTTTCCATTGGATATGAAGAGATTCTCTTGTATCCGACCTGATAAATCGGATACATTAAAAAATGCTATAAATGCAACCCGCCTCGGGATTTGCGTATTTTTTACGAGTTTTTGAGTTTAGAAAACCCATTTTCGCCTTTTTCTTCCTCCCATTGATTCTTAGCTTGCTCCTATCATTTCCAATGGATTCCGGATCATCTTTTGCCCTACCATTGCCTGTCCATGTAGCCGCCCCTGCAAAACAACCTTTTAGGGCAAAACCCCCTAATCTCACTAGGTACAGCTGTTAGCACCTGATTTTTGCACCCCATAAAAAAAAGTGAAAAGTCAAAAGTCAAACCCTGAGGGGGTCAAAAATTGACTTTTTGATTCAAGTAAATTTGGCCATCGAACTTCATCTCATTGAAAAGAGTATTTCGACACGATTCCAACGCAACTGAATTTGCTGGAATCGGAGTCCAGATGAGAAAGATATGGAATGGTCAAACTTTTGGGGAGCAGAAAGTTGACTTTTTGCTCAACCCCAATTCAGCTACCAAACTTGACCCCAGTGGACAGGTGGTTCCGAGCCGGTTCCAACGACACTAAGTTTGCTGAAATCGGACAATGGATGAAGAAGTTATGAGCAGTTGAAGTTTCAGAAAAACTGCCCATGTGGCAAAAAAGGCAGCAAAAATTGAATAAACCAATAAAATAAATAAGATAAATGTGTTTAATAATATTTTAATAAAGAGAATCTCTCTTTTTAATAAAATAATCGGAAAAATCGAATAAGAATCTTGCAAAAAACCAAATTGAATAAAGGTTTGAAATCCAAACATTTTAAAAACATGCTGGACCATATTTGAATTACGGGCAGGGCATGCCCGTATTTGAAATACGGGCAAGATTCTGGTACAAGACACGCGTCGCTGTACGGCGGGACACGCGTCTTGTACTGCCGATTCGCGAGATTCACACATGTGCGTTTTTCGCCCGTATTTGAATTACGGGCAAGGCACGCCCGTACTTGAAGTACGGGCAAGGCATGCCCGTATTTCAAATACGGGCACGGAAATTTTGCCTATAAATAGAGAGGCCTCCCCCCCCCCCCCCCCCCCCCCCCCCCCGCTCCCCCAAAAAAAAACAAGCCTTCTTCCTGGCCGAGACTCTCTTCTTCCAGGGGCTCTCCATGCCCAAAACCCTGCCCTAATTCCATCATCCCAAAACCTAAACCTTTTTAATCCCCAAATTACCCCTACACTCCTAAACTACCCAAAAATCATGCCTAAATCTTCTTCAATTTGGTCTTGAACCCATCCACCTTAACCAAGCTCTTCACATTTCATCCTAACAAAATTTGGAGGATGCGGAAGCGCTGCCGGAATCTTTCGAGAACCACTACATCGTCAAATTAAGGAAATAACATTGTGGTAACCCTTTTAACATCTTCTTTTTCAATATATATACATGTGAATTGTTTCCTTTTTTTTACTGTGCTACTAACTCATTTGCTGTTTTTTGAGTATCATGAGAAGATGATAATAAAGAGTGGGTCATTACAAAAAAAAGAGAGGAAGAAAGTGTCTAAAGGATACTTTAATCAACAAACTTAATGATCCACTTTGTTCTTTAACATGACCTGAAGATGCATGAATCTTTGTAATAGCTCCTCCCCTCTCTTGAATGAGGATTTTGGTTGGTTGAACAAATAAAAAAGGGAAAAGAAGCACAAGATCCAAAGAATATGAAAAGAGAAGAAAAGTGGCTTTGAAAGCTTAATGAAGCCAATGCAGCATCCTGAAGGAACCCAGAAGCTTAACAGAGGTCTCTGGAATACTTGAGAAGGCCACGGAAATTATCCCAGGAAGAGCCGGCACCAAATATGCAAAACTGGAGTCGCCCGTAAACTCAGAACGGTCCAATCTGGACCGTGTTTTCTTCACGGGCAGGCCCAAACCGGACTCCATTCACGGGCAAGAGTGGACCGTATAGAAAATACGGGCAAATGTAAAGTAACATAAAAAACGTAATTTTTCGGTCCGGTTGAACCTGATTCGACCCAAACCGGCTTGAACCGGCCCTTTAGACAATTTGGGCTATTTTGAGCCCAATAAAAGACTGTGGGCCTAGATGGGCCCACCAAGATTCCCCAGGGCCCATTTGTGGGGCCCATCTCAGACCGGCCTGTTTTCAATAAACAGGCCCAGGCCCTTTGATCCTTGGCTAATGGGTCAAATCCAAGCCCACTAAGCCCATGGCATGTGTAAATAGTTTAAATAAATAACCAAAATGGGTTACCCAATAACCCAACTGGGCCCAAGGCCCAACCATGGCAATCCACGGGTCTTTCAACGGGACCCGGGTCCGACCCACTTCACTTAAAATCAATAAAAAGATAAAATCAAATAAAAAGGGACCCACACCTCCAGAGGGCCCCGCCAGACCGAACAAGGTAGCATACTGGTCAAGGAAAAGGGTGAAATTGACTCAAAAACCAGGGAGACCCGAGGGACCCGTCAAACCGACGGGGCTGGCCGGGGTGTCTTAGGGCTTCCCCGGACGTAACCGAGGACTTAGCTAGAACTCTGAAAAGCCGCAGGCCAGACTTAGACCCGATTAGGGCAAAACCGTGTCTGCCTGCACTCTTAGGCAGTGGCGACTCCGAATGTCCCGAGGCACGCACCAAAGGTGCGCCCGGTGTGCGATCTAGGATCCAGGATTTTTAGGTGCGCACAGCTTGGCGACTCCACTGGGGACTCCTCAACCCAATCAGACCCTGGTTATCAAATGAGTCAACCTAGGTGGATATAGGCAGATTTAGGAAGTACTTCTTGTCCAACCTTAGTGGTTTATGGAACTTATGCAATTACATAATATTGGGGGATCCTGTCACAAGGACGAGATAATTGCCTAAGGAAAGTGGAATTTAAGCGGTTCCCTGTGACCCTCCACTTACCTGGGGATCCACCCAAACATTGTATTGCATACTGTTCTGTATTCTCACTATAAAAGTGACATTAAGGAACCCTTAATCAGCCTACTATCCGAGAATCACCCGATTAGACACAGCACTTGGCTCCACTGCACATACAAGCACCTCACTACACCGTGAATGAATTTTTTTAACTGCATGGGGTGACATGCACGAGGGAGACTGCATGAATGATCCGAACTGAATGCTGTCCACACCATGTGAATGCTCTTCTTAACCAAAACCTAGATCTCTCTAGCAGCCACCCTTCTTCAATCGAGAAACTTACTTTTGGGATGGTATTAGCCCTACGCTCCCGTGGCTTGCCGGGGAAAGCAGGGTAAACCCATCTCCCCAGGTTTCTAGATTCTTCAAGCGCCATTGGTTTCTTGCCATGGTACGCGAAGGGTCTAGTACTTGGCTCAGACCCTTGAAGGCAGGTGCCTTGGGCTGGGTATCCTTCCCCACCTATTACTTCTGATAAACCCTGATGTGAGCATGAACATGAATGAACAAATAAGGGTAAAATCAATCTGGGGCATTAACCCCCGCCTTTGTTAGTCTTAACCCTAATTTAAGGAAATTAACTCAATTTAATCTGAGAATTCAAGTCGGTCTTGGTTCAGTTGAAAGCCGGCCAGATCAGACAGAAATGGGTCAGAACAGAGGCAGAAAAACCCTAGAGATAGGATTTCAGCCCATCTGCCGAGTGGCAAATTTGTACCCTCCTTTTGGGTTCTCAACAACCCTAAAGGTGATTCTCTTTTCAGATTTATTTTTGTAAATTTCGCCCTCGAAGGCAAGTTGTAAATATTGTTTTCAGTCCGACACTAGGGGCAGATGAAAGAGCAGATGAAAGAGTAGATGAAAGAACAGATGAAAGAAAAGGCCGGCTAAGACCTGAATGTGTTTTCCAAACATTTAAAGGACATAACCTTTAAAACCCATAACTTGAGTGCTTGGATTTGATTTCTGTGATTGATGATTGCATGAACTGCTTAGGCATTGATTTAATTTTTGCATATCTTGTTGCATGCCTTAGACTAATTTAGAGTTTTTGGTGGAAAATCCTGAATTAACTTGGAATTTCAATCGGATAGTCGGCATGGCATCTTCATCCTCGACGGAGAGAATTCGCTTCCCCAGGATAGAGAAGTGTACCTTTGATACCCCTTGGATCCATTCTTGGACAAGGCAATTGCAAGGAGATGAGCAAATTAAATGGGAACAGAAATACCATATGGGACAAACTCTATCCCTGTTAAATGTGCCCATTAATTGGGACATGATTCAGGCGGCCCTACCTTTCTGGGATCCCCAACTTTCCCTTTTTAGGTTTGGAACTAATGAGTTGACTCCCACAATTGAGGAATTTGAACTATTCCTCCGATTTCGTGACCATGGTGAACCAGCTAGGCCAAACCTCAAAGATAGCTACAAGAATGAAGCTTGTACTTTCTTTGGCCTACCCAGAGGGGAATTCCAGACTTTAGGAGGTGACCAAGCATTCACGCGGGTCTCTAAAACCTTCCTTGCTGAAAAGATAAGAGACAAAAAGCAGGAAAGACCCTGTGTTTGGTGGGACACCTTCACCCTCGTGGTTCTGTCACAGCTCTTCTTTCCTACTGGGGGAGACACCATTAATTTGGCCCTCATGGAAATTGTAGACCAACTCCAGGTTAAATTCCGAATTGCACCATTAATCCTTGCTCAGCTATACCATGCCTTGACGATGACCAAGAACGGAACTAGGAGGTTTCAGGGATGCGCTCCTCTCCTACACATTTGACTTCAAGATCACCTGATGGTTGCTGAACCTATCAGCCCACGTTATGGGTACGTCCGTGACAATGTCACATTGATGACCCGAAGAGAGATTAGACCAGACTTACCCTCCAGAGAGGACTGGTTTGACCACTTTCTCCAACTGAAAGGAGAAACGGATATAAGATGGGGAGGTACATTTGACCAAACATATACTCCCGTCATAGCTTTCAGGAAAAGACATTGCCTAGCCTTAATAGGCTTGACTCATGCCATGCCATACTATTCGGTTTGAATTTTGAGACAGTTTGGGAAGTCTCAGGGAATACCGATCAAGGATGAGGCGGAAGGTTTAACTGACCCACTTACATGGGAATTGAAGAAAAAATTGGTGAAGGAATGGCAACACGTGCACATACTCCAAGAGGACATTTTCACTGCATCCGACGTTCGTAATTACGAACAATGGATTGCTCGAGAAACTGGACTAGACAGCCCACCTCCACTCCATATCGTCACCTCTGATGATATCCCAGTTCCGCCCCCTGATACATACAGGGATAGGGTGGCCGAACTGCGGGAATCTCATTCTCGGATCTACCGTGCATACGTGGATTCCGAGCGTAAAAACAAGCAGGCCAATGAGGCCCTTCAACAGCAGCTTGACACCATGCGCAGACACGCAAAAGAGGACCGACGTCTGCGGAATAAAATTCTGCGTGCCTTGAAAAGGCGAGACGTGTCCTCTCATTATGATAATGACCAACCTAGCTAGACTCTGGGCTTGTTTGTTTTTTTAAATCATGTAATTGCTTGTTCTGAATTTTGGCATTGTACTTCTTTTTCCATGAAAAATTTTGTGCTAGATTTAATAAAGTCAATTAAGACATCCTAAAATTCCTTTTTCAAACAGTCTGGCCCCAATCCTTCAACTTCAAAACTTTCAGGCAATCTGAATAAAGAACTCGCCAAATTTGAACCCATGGGTTCTGAATAAAGAACACCCAATTCCTACCCAGCTTTCAAATCTTCAGAGATTATCAATTCTGAATTTAAATCTTAAACTTTTAAGGGTTCTGAATAAAGAACACCCAATTCTTACCAACTTTCAAATCTTCAATTTCAAATTTAAGTTTTAAAGGGTTTTTGCAACCAACTCTAAAACTTTCAGGCAATCTGAATAAAGAACTTGCCAAGAGAATCTTTAAATCCAAGGGGGTTTTGAGTAAAGAACACCCCATCCTTATCAACTCTCAAACTTTCAAGTTTCAAGTTTAAGTCTTAAAACCCCAAAATAAAGAACACCCAATCCCTTGAGCTCAGATCACGCCCGTCTGATTTAAAAAGATCACACGGTCAGCATATGGGGCACCAAAGCCACTGGTAATTAAACCAGAAAATTGGCAGAGGATCGTCCTGGCATAGCATACCCCGTTGTGTGGCACCAAGGTCAAGCAACTAAGCTGACGACTAAAGGTACGCTCGGGTATCCCTAGCCGAACTCTTAGGGCACTGAAGCCACTGGTAATTAAACTAGAAAATTGGCGGAAAATCGTCCTGGCATAGCATACCCCGTTGTGTGGCACCAAGGTCAAGCAACTAGCTGACGACTAAAGGTACGCTCGGGTATCCCTAGCCAAACTTTTAGGGCACTGAAGCCACTGGTGATTAAACCAGAAAATTGGTGGAAGATCGTCCTGGCATAGCCTTCCCCGTTGTGAGGTGTCAAAGTCAATGGTGATTAAACCAACGACTAGCTAAGACACGCCCGGGAACTACTAGCCGAAGTCAGGTGCTAAAACCATCAGAGATTAAACTGGAAATTGGTTGAGGTACACCTGGATGTTGCTGTTTAGCTCATCCCCTGCGGAGACTTAACATAGTCCAACCTAGTGATACTGAGATCAAACTAACCTTTTAAACCGGGTTCCCTTTCCCAGCCATTTGGCTAAAATAGACCAGTCTAAACCGGGTTCTCTCTCCCAACCACTTGGTTAAAACAGATCAGTTCAGGGTTCTCTCCCCCAGCCGTTTGGCTAAAACAGACCAGTCTAAGCCGGGTTCTCTCTCCCAACCGTTTGGATAAAATAGATCAATTCCGGGTTCTCTTTCCCAGCCGCTTGGCTAAAATAGATCATGAGTCCCTACCACTTCGAAAATAATTCAAACATATTGATCCTTGATCCTTCTTTACAGTTAGAATATATCAGTAATCATGCATATAAGTTGCACTAATATCCACTGGTTGCCCTTCCCAGGTACCAAAATTGCTTCTCGAAGCCCTTACCTGTTAAGATCCAGGAAAAGACTTGAGATGGAGCAGCCAAGAGAACAGACCTCGCCAGGACAGGACTAGGCAGAATCCAGCCAGGCACAGACAGTGACTGATCTACAACAGAGGATTGATAGTATGGGGACTATTATTCAAGAGTTAATGGCAGAACTAAGAGAACTCAGGATGGCTCCCCCTGCTGCATCAATGACCCTGCAACAACCAATTGCTCCACCGCAGATGGATGCTCCACCACCATATCCTGCGTACCCAGCTCCGTTGGTACCACCTCCACCTCCGCAAGCTGTGCCTCTTCCTCAGGTTATTGCACCTGCCCAACTGGAGCAAGAAGAGGAAGATTGGTATAGAACACAGTAGGCCCAGTTTGATGAAAAGATGGCAGCCACCAAGTCAGAGGTAGATGCTTTGCGTGAAGAGCTAAAAAGCCTACGACCCAGTGCGGTCCCCATGGAGGCTACTTTAGAAAGCCTCTGCTTCTTCTCCGATGTTCAACTTCCATAAAAATTCTAGTACCTTGAATTGCATCAGTTTGACGGCACCGGGTGTCCGTTAAACCACCTAAGGTCATACTCTGGAGATATGTGTCAATATGCCAAAGATGAAAAAATTATGATACAGTTCTTTCAGAGATCATTGACAGGAGCAGCATACAACTGGTTTTTGGGTCTGGATAAGACTAAGATTAAGAGTTGGAACGATTTAGCTGCCAAGTTCATTCAGCAGTACCGTTTGAACAGTCAGATTGTGCAAACTAGGGCTGAACTGCAAAGGTTGACAAAGAAGAATCAGGAATCTGTACGAGAATATGCCAAGAGGTGGAAAGAATTGGCGACCCTAGTCCAACCCCCACTACTTGAACAGGAGATGACCTCCTTGTTCATTGCATCACTTGGACAGCAAGCACCTCATTTTTGCGCTCCCAAAAAGCCAAAAAATACAAAATCCTGCTAAAAAGTCAAACCCAAGGGGTCGAAAGTTGATCTTTCGATCAGATGAGATCTGGCTACCTTGCTTTATCTCAATGGATAGAGAATCTCGACACGAGTCCAACGTAACTGGGTTTGCGGGAATCGGAGTCCAGATGAGGGTTCTGCGGGCGGTCAAACTTGAGGAAGAGCTGAGAGTTGACTTTTCCTCGAATTCCGTGCCAAGTACCTTGCTCTATACCATTGGATAAAGAATCTCGACACGGTTCCAACGCAACTGGGTGTGCAGGAATCGGAGTCCGAATGAAGGTTCTGCGGGCAGTCAAACTTGAGTAAGAGCCGAGAGTTGACTTTTCCTCGAATTCCGTGCCAAGTGCTTAACCCTATGTCATTGAATAGAGGGCTCCGATACGAGTTCAACGCTATTGAGTTTGCTCAAATCGGAGATCAGATGAAAGAGATATGAGCTGTCGAAGTTTCCGGGCAGCAAATGCCGGAAACTGCACATGTGGCGCAGGAATTGCACACGTGGCAGCCAACACAGCAAAATATCTCGGGGGCTAAATCTTGAATATCCAAAAACCTCAAGGACTAAACAAAAATTCGTGCGGGGCAATCCGTAGATATCCAAAAGTGTCAAATCGGTCGAATCGATCAAGTCGAAGGGCAAATCCGTAATTTTTCGATTTGTATCCGGTCAAATATACCGGATACACATACCCTTGTGTATATCCGGACTCCAAGGCCGGATACGAAGATTTGCTCGGCGAGATTCGCGCCGATTCTCCGACAAATTCGCGGTGGAATTAAATTTTTGCAATTATTATGTTTTGTATCCGGCCTTCAAGACCGGATACAAATGAGGCTTAGTGTATCCAGCCTTGGAGGCCGGACACACATGGTATTGCTATAAAAGGGGGCAGCAGCCCCCTTTCCAAAGGCTGGCTTTTCTTGGCGGTTTTCCAACTTTCTTCTCCCACTTTTTCTCATCCGAAACCCTCCTCCCTTAGCTCCCTTTGGCCCTCCACCCCACCTACACACCATCTAAACCACTCTCACCCTCCTCTTTCCTCCTTCATCCTCACTCACAACCAGACAAGAAGGAGAGGGAGAGTTGCTGTGCTAAAGAAGGAGTTCCCAGTTGCTGTTCAAGCTCGAGGAGAGGTCTCCACTTGGCTCAAGGGTTCAAGAACCCCAGGTATTGTTCCCTACCACATTGTGTTCAACATATAATAAATCTAGATTTTTCTGAAAATATTCTGTATGGATTCTTCTTTTGCATGAGGGCCATGTCCCTACCCTGTTTAAGCATGCTTCAGCTCTCATTTTTTATGGCCTAAGAATCCATCCGGTTAAGAGGTCCACGTGGGGTTCTCCCTTAAGCATGAGATTTTATTCACACTTTGCTTTGGTAGTTGTTTTAGCGTGCTGTTTTGAGGATTTATAGGAGGAGCATGTTCCTCCCAATCATCTCCATTGTATCCCCACATAATCCCCCTTCTCTACCCTTCTTTAGATCTCCCTAGGACTGCTGGGAAGAGTGGTGTGAGCACCAATTATTTAAGAACGCCAAACGAGGTGTGTTAGTTGTTTCTTCACTCTTGCTCCATGTTTACATGTCCCATACATGCTCATTTTAAAAGGCCATATTTGGTTATAGATTGTGCTATGAGTTCTCTTCCTGTTTTGTGATAACATGTTAGCCGATCATCTGCTGCCATGACCCACCCCCACAAGCATGATCCCCTTCCCCCTTTGTTTACATCCCCTTGTGTTGCTAAGAGACCCAAGGAGAGAAGCCTAATGAGGCTTCCCTCAAATCTGAGCCAACGTGGGCCCTCACAGGGGCCCACCAGACTTGTAAGGTGTCCCCAGAACCCCCTGGAATCCATCCCGAATGGCCAAAACCAAAAAGAAGCCATTACAGGGTGATCCGGCAACTCAGGCCGGATCATCTGTGGCCTAGGCATATCCGGCAACTAAGGCCGGATAACCTAGGGCCTCAGTGTATCCGGCCACTCGGGCCGGATCACCTGAAGACCAAGTGTATCCGGCTTGAGTTGCCGGATACACCCAGAAGCATGTTTTTTGTGCATTATTGATCCCTAGCCGAATTTGGGGATGATCTGAACCAAAACCAGTAAACCAGCGGGGTTTCCGGGTGGCCCGGAAACCCAAAATGGGACTTGGACCAACCGGTCCAACTTGGCACACTTGTGGGCCTTCCAACGGGGCCCACGAAGCCCAATGAGCCAAAGCATGTTGATTAAATAACTTAAGCAAAAATGGACTATTTGAATCGGGCTGGCCAAGCCCAATGCGGTCCGCCCGTGCCCTATGATGTGAGTGAATGCATAAACTGCTTGGTTTGGCCGAGACCATGGGCTAGGGCCTGTCGGGCCCGCTAAAGCCCGCCAACTGAACCAAGTTAGGGTGCAAGCCCTAATTTCCCAGGAACTGGGCTTTCAATGCCCGAGGCCTGGATCATGGGCCCCAAGCCCAATGACCAGCCCACGTTGACAAATTAAAATAAGATAAATATAAAATTGTTTGGCCACCCTATGGGCCCACCTAAGGGGCCCACAAACCAATCCAGCCCACCGCTTGTATGAAAAATACTTAAAGCTTCAAACTTAAAACCTTAATAAAAACCAACTCATTATCCAAAGCCCACAGGGCCTCCTAGGCTAGACGGAGGCCCACCAAGGGTACACGGGCCTATCCAGGCCCACCAAGGACACCGTGGGCCTTCCAAAGGGGGCCCACCCAAACAGACCCAGATCACTTAAGTTAAGCAAAGATAAAATCAACTAAAGGGACCCACACCACTTAGGTGGTCCCACCAAGACCCAACAAAAATGCATGCTGGATTAGGAATCGGGTGAGAACCAAAGTGAGAAAGCTGACTCAAACCAGGGAACCCACGGGACCCGTCATCCGACGGGGTGGACTGGGATGTCTACGGACTTCCCCAGACCGCAACCGAGAACCAAACTTAGAATCTCAAAGCCGCAGACCAAAGAGCCCTAATTAGACAGGATTAGGCACCCAGGTGTCCGCCTGCACCCCATCAGGCGGGTGGCGACTCCCGATTACCCCGTGCCGCGTTTCCCACGCGCGTACAGCCTGGCGACTCTGCTGGGGACCACTCAGCCCAGTAGGACCCTATTTAGGACCGAGTCAGCACAAGAGGGACTTAGGCGATATTTTAGGAACTCTTGCTACCCCATTTAGCAAGGTACGGAATACGCGAAAATACGTAATCCTGGGGAGTCCTGTCACAAGGACGTGATAATTGCCTAATGCAAGTGGAATTTAAGTGGTCCCCTGTGACCCTCCACTTACCTGGGGATTCTCCCAGGACATCGTAAAACGTGCCAATTCTGCACCTTACTATACGAGGCAGTAGGGATTCCTTTATCACCTAAATCCAGACAAAACTCACCCGTATAGGCACAGCACGCAGCCCAACTGCACACACGGGCACACCACCACACCGTGGATGGATGATTACATAAATTTAAAAATTTCAATTCCCGCATTTGCATGATAAAACTGCGTGGGGTGACACGCACGAGGGAGACTGCGTGGATGATCCGACCTTTGATAGATGAGTGAATCGGATACTGCTACTTCTTTACCAAAACTTAGACCTCTCTAGCAGCCTACCCTTCTTCTTGCTATGAACTGATCTTTGGGATGGTATTAGCACCTACGCTCCCGTGGCTTACCGGGGAAAGCAGGGTAAACCCATCCCCCCAGTTTTCTGGAGTCCATTAGCACCACCGGTTTCTTGCCGTGGCACGCGAGGATCCAGTACTGGTCCAGACCCTTGTAGGCTTATGTCTCGGGCTGGGTATCCTTCCCCACCTAACGTTTCTGAATGAACTTTACGTTGAGCATGAGAGGGTGAGTAGGATGTGAATGATGATTAAAATTGAAATAAAATCCAGAGTCCATTTGGGGCAGCAACCCCCGTTCTTTGCATCAAATTGAGTAAACACTAGATCATGGGCTACCTCAGCCCTAATTCAGGAAGCTCACCTAATTATGACCAGGGGAACCACCCCAGATCCATGCATGGAGTCATGTATGCTATGGGTCTTGACCCATTAGAGTCCGCTGGGAACACTTTAAGTCCAGATTGGTCTTTTAGAGCAGACAAAAGCCAGCCAGATCAGACAGACAGATGAAAGCATAACATGGGCACTAAACCCTAGATTTAGGATTTTTAGCCTACCCACTTTGAAAGCAATTTGTATCCTCCCTTTTGGCTCCCGACAGCCTTAAGGATGAATTCTTTGCAGCTTTTTGTAAATATCTTGTAAAAATTCGCCCTCGATGGCAAGCTGTAATTTCGCTAGGGTCCGACACCGAAAGCAGATGAAAGAACAGATGAAAGACAGAAAGACTGATCGGGACTTGAATGTGCTCCTCTACACAAGTATGTCTAGGAGTCGCGCCTTCATTGGTGCCAACCCTTAGGACCACACACCATGTGTGCTCGAGTTAAATTCCGCATTGCTTTGTTCTTTCTCCATGTGGTGAAGCATGTTAGAACTGCTAATGGTTATCTCCTTTGCTTAAGATTATGCATGTCTTAGGACTAACTTAGAGTCTTGGTGTGGAACCCTAATTTGACTCGGAACTTTGATCGGACTAGTTGGTATGGCATCTTCATCCTCATCTGAGAGAACCCGTTTCCCTAGGATAGAGAAGTGCGCCTGGGATACCCCCTGGGTCCGTTCTTGGACAAGGCAGCTCCAAGGGAGTGAGCAGATTGAATGGGAGCACAAATACCACATGGGACAGACTTTGTCCCTGTTAAATGTGCCGATTAACTGGGATGTGATCCAAGCAGCCCTGCTTTTCTGGGATCCCCAGCTTTCAGTATTTCGATTCGGGATCAACGAGTTGACTCCCACAATTGAGGAACTTGACCTGTTCCTCCGATTTCGTGACTTAGGAGAACCCGCTAGGCCAAGTCTCAAAGAAAGTTACAAGAATGAAGCTTGCGCTTTCTTTGGCCTCTTAAGGGGAGAAGTCCAGACTTTAGGAGGTGACAAATCATTTACTCGGGTCTCCAAAACATTCCCAGCTGAGAAAATAAGAAACAAAAAGCAGGAAAGAACCCCAGGCTTGGTTTGACACCTTCACCCTTGTGGTTCTGTCGCAAATCTTCTTTCCGACTGGGGGAGACACCATTAATTTGGCCCTCATGGAAATTGTGGATCAACTCAGGGCGGGATACCGAATCATGCCGCTGATCCTAGCTCAACTGTTCCATTCCCTAACTTTGTCCAAAAATGGAACCCGGAGGTTTCAAGGGTGCGCTCCCCTTCTCCACATTTGGTTGCAAGACCACCTGATGGTGTCATCACCTATCAGTGCACATTACGGCCTAGTCCGTGACAACATTCATTGGTTGGCTCAAAGAGAAATCCAACCAGACCTACCCACTCGTGAGGATTGGTTCGACCACTTTCTCCACCTGAAGGGAGAAACAGACATTCGATGGTGGGGCACATACAACATCCCCTACACCCCCATTATAGCTTTCAAGAAAAGAGAGGGACTTGCCTTGATAGGTCTTACCCATGCAATGCCATACTATCCGATTCGGGTTCTGAGACAGTTTGGGAAACCGTAGGAAGTCCCGATCCAAGACAACCTAAGCAGTCTGACTGGTCCACTCACTAAGGGACTGAGGGCATAGTTACTGGCAAAATGAACGAGGGCGTGCGTGTAACGATGGTTTGTCGTATTTGTGATCAGCATGATATACTTGGCGCCGCGGCGGCGCCTCTTAATTGAAGCATGGTTTCATTTTCACACTACTATATTGTTTAAATTTTAACAAAACAAAAACTTGGAAGAAAAGAATTAATTCCCTCCAATAGGGCAACTCGGTCTCAGACAGACCACCTCTTCTTAAATAATTGCAATATTCCGGGTCGCTGCGACCACCTAACTTCCTTTATTTGTATCCCCCCATGGAGATCGCAAAACCCGGCAAGTGTTTAAAAACACCCAAGACATAGAGCTCAGAACATCTAAAATAGGGTTCTCTTTCCCAGTCGCTTCCGAGCGACTAAAATAGATCAGTTTTCAAAAAATAGGGTTCTCTCTCCCAGTTGCCTACGGGTAGCTAAAATAGATTCGGTCATTAGGGTTCTCTTTCCCAGTTGCCTACGGGTAGCTAAAATAGATTCAGTCATTAGGGTTCTCTTTCCCAGTCGCTTCCAAGCGACTAAAATAGATCAGTTTTCAAAAATAGGGTTCTCTCTCCCAGTTACCTGAGGGTAACTAAAATAGATTCGGTCACTAGGGTTCTCTTTCCCAGTCGCTTCCGAGCGTTTAAAATAGATCATTTTTCAAAAAATAGGGTTCTCTCTCCCAGTTGCCTATGGGTACCTAAAACAGATTCGGTCACCAGGGTTCTCTTTCCCAGTCGCCTCCGAGCGTCTGAAATAGATCAGTTTCCAAAAATCAGGTTCTCTCCCCTTGTTACCTACGGGTAGCTAAAATAGATCAGTTAGGCGAAACATATCAGAAAACAAAATAAATAAGTCAGGTAAAGTTGTACAATCAATTTATGTGAAATTGCACTAATGCTTGTTAACTATCCTAAGGTACCAAGAAAGTGCTTGCAGAAGTCCATACCTGTTAAATCAAGGAAAAGGCCCGATATGGACCAACAAGGAGAGCAGACACCGCCGGGGCAACACTCGGCAGAATCTAGCCATGGGCCAGTAGTGGATGAGATGCAACAGCGAATTGACGGCATGGGGTCCGTCATCCAGGAGCTAATGGCAGAACTAAGAGAACTGAAGCAAGTTCCACCCGCAGTGCCGGCCACCCAGTCGCCACAGCCACATCTTCCACCACAAGCAGAGATGGCACCACCACTATACCCGGGGCATCCTCCTCCCGAGGCACCACCACAGCCACCACTAGCGGCGCCTTTCCACATCACGCAGCAGGATCAGTTTGCACCGGCTCAACTGGGACAGGATGACGAAGACTGGTACAGAACTCAGGAAGCGCAGTTTGAAGGAAAATTGGCAACAGTAAGAGAAGAAAGCAAGGCAAAAATGGCCACCATGAGAGAACTCCTCAAACAGGTCCAACCCAGTACAATGCAGAGCGAGACTACGCTTGAAAGCCTCTGTTTCTTTTCAGACATCCAGCTCCCGGCTAAGTTCAAATGTCCTGAACTACATCAATTCGACGGCACGGGTTGCCCACTGAACCACCTAAGATCATATTCTAGCGACATGTGCCAGTATGCCAAGGAAGAACAGATCATGGTACAATTCTTCCATAAGTCGTTGACTGACACGGCTTACTCTTGGTTTTTGAGTCTGGATAAAATCAAAATTAAGACGTGGAACGACTTGGCCGCCGTGTTCATCCAACGGTATCGTTTGAATAGCCAGATGGTTCAAACCCGGGCAGAATTGCAAAGGTTGTCAAGGAGGAATAGCGAGTCTGTGGGAGACTATGCTAAAAGATGGATGAAACTAGCAAGCGTGGTGCAACCCCCGCTCCTTGAACAAGAACAGACTTCGTTGTTCATCCCATCGCTGGGGCAACCATACTTCACAATGTTGTTAGGGCAGTGCACCGCGAACTTCACCGACCTAATCATGGCGGCAGGCAGGATCGAAGATGCGGTTAGGGATGGAAAGATAAGAGGCTCCATGGCAGAATCCTCCCAGGGGCGAAAGAAGGCATAAGATATGAAGGAACGATCAACCAGGTTCGATCTGCCAAGCGCAAGAGAGGAAGTGACCGTCCCCATGCCAGTATTGCCCCGGCTCAGTTAAAGAAGCCTCTGACCAAGGAAGGAAGAAAGAACCGTGTGTTTACGCAGCTCCCATATACCCTGGCAGAAATACTGCCCACCTTGTTGCAAGAAGGACACCTGGAGCAGGTTCCACCAAATAAAATGGCGTCTGCGAGTAGAGGGTATGACCCAGCCAAGGCGTGCGGTTACCATAGAGGAGCACCGGGGCATGACACTAATGAATGTTGGAGCCTTCGTCATGCCATCCAAGATCTTCTGGAAGCTGGGGAGCTCAAGATCGACCCTCCGCCAAATTGAAAAAAAAAATTGAAAAAAAAGAAAAAAAAAGAAAAAAAAAAGAGAGAGAAAGATTAATTGAAGTCCTCAGCATCATCATGCATCTTGGCATTTCACATCATGTATTCTGCCTTCTAATGCTTATCTCTCCTGCCAGGAACCGTGTCAACAGTCAACATGGATAGCACTTCAGGAATGCTTCCGGTGGTTCGCGAGATGGTGGACCTTTTCCGTATATTATGGCAAATAATACAGGACAGAGAAGAAGCGTGGAATAAACGCTGGGAAGCATGGAGGGAAGAAAATTTCAAGCTGCGAGTCAAAGTAAGGGTTCTTGAAGAAGAAATCGAAAGCATGAAAGAAAAGATACCCTTAAGCCACCAAGAAGTGAGCCATCCACTAACCATAGCAGATGACTGAAGGCAAAGGGAGAAAGGAAAAGCCATAGTGGCAGATGTTCCCCAACCCCCGAAGAAGCCAACTGTCTACCGTAGCAAAGGACAGCACAACAGAAGGATGGATCATTCAGAGGGCCCCCCAAGGAGGACAAGAGAAGAAATGGAGGTTAGACTGAGGAGGGCTTTTACCCCACTACCATATACACCGGCTGGGTTACTACCAATGCTGCTGAAGGAGGGGTATGTGCGGATTAAGCCCCCGAACCCTCGATTGGTCAATGCCAGAAGCTACAATGCTGCGGAGCGATGCGAGTACCATTCTGGTGCTCCAGGGCACCACACAAGCCGGTGCTGGGACCTACGGCATGACATTCAAGATCTGATTGATCAAGGATTCTTGAAGGAAATACTCGAGGAGCCGAGGTCCACTGAAGGACAAGACATCTCTGACGTGTTAGCACAGATTCGGATATCCGAACCACCCATCTCCCCACAAGAAGGAGAGGATGATGGTGAGAAGAGCACTTGATGGTTCCCGACCGGGGCATGCAACAAAATTCCAAGAACGCCGATTACATCGGCCACCCTTTTGCGTAGGTTGATTGCCTATTTTGCTTATGCTTTCTTTTCTTTTAAACTCTGAACTAGACAGCATATTTCTTTTTACAAGATTATGAAATCTTTTGGGGAAATCACTGAATTGTTCGGCCACACCCAGGCATGACCGTGATCTTGGGACAAACCTGAACAATCAAAAGGTGACAAATGGAACGTGCCAAACAGCACAAACTGTGCGGGTCTCAACATAGCTAAGGGATCCCCCCAACATCACATCAGAAACCTACCTCGCCAAACAAAGGGGCAAATTGTGATATGGGAGAAAAGAAAAGAAAGGGCAGGGTGCCTATACTAGTCAAAGGTCATTGACATAATCCAGGATCAATGATCTCAATGAAATGATGAGAAGCCATTTTTTGGTTAAGATACTTCAAATAAATTCCGCTAGTTAAACGTGTTGAGCTTGATCGTCTCATTTCCAACCCACGTTATGTCTAGCCACCCCAAACTGGGGTAAAGTCAAAAAGTCAAAAAGCAAAAAAAATGATGAACAAAGAAGAAGAATGGCTCTCGAGCCAGCTAATCATGCAAAAGTAATTAAGTGTTACATTCTCTGTAAAAGGAAAAAAGGCCATCCTTGATCTCCTCCAAAAATCATCTGACACCAGATGAAACCCTAGCAAAACACTTTGAGCCTAACAATTCCTTCATTTAACCTACCATGTCTTGTCTCCAAAACTGGGGCATAAAGATTCGTACAGTCAGAGACGTAAAAAGGAGAAAGGTGAAGATAGGGCAAAGCAAAAAGCACCCTAAGAACAAAGGGGACAGGAATGAGGAAAGGAGAGAGCCCCCAGAAAGCAAGAACTTCAAGAAAGAACTGGGGGCAGTCCCTCGAAAGAAAAGAAAAGAAAAGAAAAGAAAAAAGAAGAGAACGAAAGCTGGGGCAAACCCCGAGGGCAAGAATCAAGAATTGGGGCGGAATACCCAAGAAAGAAGGGAAAGAAAGAAAAGAACAGAAATGGAAAAATGAGAAGAAGCTAAGTTGCAGAGCAAAGGTGAAGCGAGCCCTAACCAAAAAGGGGGTGGACAAGACATGGCTCTTAACCCATACGTCAATTTCGAGCCTTTATATCATTTCTTTTGAACCCTTGAGCCCAGCCTACATTTCGTCCTACTATGAAGTCCTTTTTGATTGCAGAGAATGTAACATCGAATCTTGGGCAAGCTGGCAATGACAGAACCATAAAAGACAGAGAAGAACTTTGGCTAGACATAATGGTTACCCATAGAGTGAAGCTGTATAGGGTTTGAGCCTGTTCATCCTTCATTTCTAAACACTGGAAACAAAGCCTACATTTCGTCCTACGGATAAGTCCTCTCTGATCATTGTGTGTCATGATCCATGGAAATTGTCAGGGCCCTAAAACTGGGGTGGGGCACCAAACCCAAATGAGAGAATCAATCAAAGAAAAATCCCTTACACAACCCCCAATCAAGGGTAGGGAAAAGGAGAAAGAAAAAGAGAGAGAGAAAATCAAAGAAAAACCAGGGCGGGGCAGTACCAAAGAAACCCCCTAAACCCAAAATAACTCCACTCATTTCAACCAGGGGGCATGCCATTGAAGGCCAAAATGTTGAGACACCTACAGGAAGTGTCGGATGGCACATTTTCCTAAGTCTAAATGAGAGTGTCAGGTAACTGACCCAAAGATTGCTGGTCTCACCATGGACCCACTTCAGAAAGAAAACTCCGAACATTTGGTGAATCCCCAAAAGGTTTCAACAAAGGAGAAATCACTCGAATTTGCACATAATTTTTTATAAAACAAATGAATTCTAATTGACCCCATTTCACATGAACTTCTACAGGTACTGACAGAACCAGAAAAGCCATCATTGCGTATTCACACGCTGATGCGCAAAAGAACCGTCACCGTGTATTCACACATCGGACGCAGAAAAGCCATCACGGCGTATTCACACGCTGATGCGCAAAAGAACCGTCACCGTGTATTCACACATGGGACGTAGAAAAGCCATCACGGCGTATTCACACGCTGATGCGCAAAAGAACCGTCACCGTGTATTCACACATGGGACGCAGAAAAGCCATCACGGCGTATTCACACGCTGATGCGCAAAAGAACCGTCACCGTGTATTCACACATGGGACGCAGAAAAGCCATCACGGCGTATTCACACGCTGATGCGCAAAAGAACCGTCACCGTGTATTCACATATGGGACGCAGAAAAGCCATCACGGCATATTCACACGCTGATGCGCAAAAGAACCGTCACCTTGCATTCACACATGGGACGCAGAAAAGCCATCACGGCGTATTCACACGCTGATGCGCAAAAGAACCGTCACCGTGTATTCACACATGGGACGCAGAAAAGCCATCACGGCGTATTCACACGCTGATGCGCAAAAGAACCGTCACCGTGTATTCACACATGGGACGCAGAAAAGCCATCACGGCGTATTCACACGCTGATGCGCAAAAGAACCGTCACCGTGTATTCACACATGGGACGCAGAAAAGCCATCACGGCGTATTCACACGCTGATGCGCAAAAGAACCGTCACCGTGTATTCACACATGGGACGCAGAAAAGCCATCACGGCGTATTCACACGCTGATGCGCAAAAGAACCGTCACCTTGCATTCACACATGGGACGCAGAAAAGCCATCACGGCGTATTCACACGCTGATGCGCAAGAACCGTCACCGTGTATTCACACATGGGACACAGAAAGAGTCATCACAGTGTATTCACACATCGGTTGACCAAGTTTATGAAGCCAAAGCCACTGGCGAATGAGTCAGAGATTGGGGAAGGCAACTTTGAATGCAAAAAAAAAAAAAAAAGAGAAGAGAAATTACCAAGTCAGGATAAGTAATGGGCAAAGACAGAATGGAGCAATAAGCCTCCGAAATGTGAAGACAGAATGGAGCGAGGAGCCTCCAACTAAAAATTGATTGAAGCATTAAGGAGCAAGGTGTCTCCCCAAAAGATTGAATTTGAAGACGGAATTGAGCAAGGAGCCTCCAAGACTTAAAGACAAAAGGAGCTAGGCATCTCCAAGAAAATCGTCACCGTGTATTCACACATGGGACGCGAGAAGTCATCACTATGTATTCACACATTGGTTGGTAGAATCTTGTGAAACCAAAGCCGCTGACAGATGAGTCAGAGATAGGCAGAGGCAGCTTCAAAGACAACCGAGACAAAGAAAAGAATGAGCAAAAGACTAAAGGAGCAAGGCGACTCCGAACCACCAAGAGCAGGGCGTCTCCCACCACTGGAAATACTAAGGAGCAAGGCACCTCCCACATCTAAATGACACAAGAATGTGTCCTCAAGGAGTAAAGCATCTCCCAATGCTGAAGGACACGAAGTCCCCAGAACAAAGTGTCTCTGCAAGGTGGAACAAGTTGTTCCCCATTTCTGGAAACGACAGAGAAAGAAGACATGAAGAAGAATGAGCATAAATGAGAATATCATCGGGCAAGATGGCCCGTTTTGTAATTTTTTTATTTATTTCACACTTTTGTAAATAGAGTAGAGCAGGTATGTGAGCTCCTCTGAGGCACTGGACAGCGCTGGAAGCACCTCCTCACCAACAGCAGCTCCTCCTCCACTCTTCCTTCCTCTTTTCTCCATTCGGTCCGCATCCTAACCCAACCCTTGGCCGTCAAAAGAAAGATAAGCTTCAGGTAAAAGACATAAAATGGATCAAAAGTCAGAAATCACCTAAAAGCTTTAATGGAACAAACAAGAAGGAAAGAATATTGTCAAGTGTCTGGCATCAACGCCGAAACAGGTTGGAGAGCTCAAGTCCAATCTCATCTCTTCCAAACTTAAATTAAATGCTGAAGAGTTGCCCTGAAAAACCCGAAAAGCAAAGGGTAAGGAAACTCTGAAGCCAGGGAGCGACGCCACATGATTTGGCCGCTTCCCTCTCAAAATGAAAATTTCAAAGGACTTAACTCGTCAACCATGTCGACAGAAATGCCAGGCGCAAAAACGAGATTCTTTTTCTCTTTGCCGTTCATCCGCAAGGTGACTCCGGCAAAGAGGGGTAGCTGTAAGCACCTCATTTTTGCGCTCCCAAAAAGCCAACAAATACAAAATCCTGCTAAAAAGTCAAACCCAAGGGGTCGAAAGTTGATCTTTCGATCAGATGAGATCTGGCTACCTTGCTTTATCTCAATGGATAGAGAATCTCGACACGAGTCCAACGCAACTGGGTTTGCGGGAATCGGAGTCCGGATGAGGGTTCTGCGGGCGGTCAAACTTGAGGAAGAGTTGAGAGTTGACTTTTCCTCGAATTCCGTGTAAAGTACCTTGCTCTATACCATTGGATAAAGAATCTCGACACGGTTCCAACGCAACTGGGTGTGCAGGAATCGGAGTCCGAATGAAGGTTCTGCGGGCAGTCAAACTTGAGGAAGAGCCAAGAGTTGACTTTTCCTCGAATTCCGTGACAAGTGCTTAACCCTATGTCATTGAATAGAGGGCTCCGATACGAGTTCAACGCAATTGAGTTTGCTCAAATCGGAGATCAGATGAAAGAGATATGAGCTGTCGAAGTTTCCGGGCAGCAAATGCCGGAAACTGCACACGTGGCGCAGGAATTGCACACGTGGCAGCCAACGTAGCAAAATATCTCGGGGGCTAAATCTTGAATATCCAAAAACCTCAAGGACTAAACAAAAATTCGTGCGGGGCAATCCGTAGATATCCAAAAGTGTCAAATCGGTCGAATCGATCAAGTCGAAGGGCAAATCCGTAATTTTTCGATTTGTATCCGGTCAAATATACCGGATACACATACCCTTGTGTATATCCGGACTCCAAGGCCGGATACGAAGATTTGCTCGGCGAGATTCGCGCCGATTCTCCGACAAATTCGCGGTGGAATTAAATTTTTGCAATTATTATGTTTTGTATCCGGCCTTCAAGACCGGATACAAATGAGGCTTAGTATATCCAGCCTTGGAGGCCGGATACACATGGTATTGCTATAAAAGGGGGCAGCAGCCCCCTTTCCAAAGGCTGGCTTTTCTTGGCGGTTTTCCAACTTTCTTCTCCCACTTTTTCTCATCCGAAACCCTCCTCCCTTAGCTCCCTTTGGCCCTCCACCCCACCTACACACCACCTAAACCACTCTCACCCTCCTCTTTCCTCCTTCATCCTCACTCACAACCCAACAAGAAGGAGAGGGAGAGTTGCTGTGCTAAAGAAGGAGTTCCCAGTTGCTGTTCAAGCTCGAGGAGAGGTCTCTACTTGGCTCAAGGGTTCAAGAACCCCAGGTATTGTTCCCTACCACATTGTGTTCAACATATAATAAATCTAGATTTTTCTGAAAATATTCTGTATGGATTCTTCTTTTGCATGAGGGCCATGTCCCTACCCTGTTTAAGCATGCTTCAGCTCTCATTTTTTATGGCCTAAGAATCCATCCGGTTAAGAGGTCCACGTGGGGTTCTCCCTTAAGCATGAGATTTTATTCACACTTTGCTTTGGTAGTTGTTTTAGGGTGCTGTTTTGATGATTTATAGGAGGAGCATGTTCCTCCCAATCATCTCCATTGTATCCCCACATAATCCCCCTTCTCTACCCTTCTTTAGATCTCCCTAGGACTGCTGGGAAGAGTGGTGTGAGCACCAATTATTTAAGAACGCCAAACGAGGTGTGTTAGTTGTTTCTTCACTCTTGCTCCATGTTTACATGTCCCATACATGCTCATTTTAAAAGGCCATATTTGGTTATAGATTGTGCTATGAGTTCTCTTCCTGTTTTGTGATAACATGTTAGCCGATCATCTGCTGCCATGACCCACCCCCACAAGCATGATCCCCTTCCCCCTTTGTTTACATCCCCTTGTGTTGCTAAGAGACCCAAGGAGAGAAGCCTAATGAGGCTTCCCTCAAATCTGAGCCAACGTGGGCCCTCACAGGGGCCCACCAGACTTGTAAGGTGTCCCCAGAACCCCCTGGAATCCATCCCGAATGGCCAAAACCAAAAAGAAGCCATTACAGGGTGATCCGGCAACTCAGGCCGGATCATCTGTGGCCTAGGCATATCCGGCAACTAAGGCCGGATAACCTAGGGCCTCAGTGTATCCGGCCACTCGGGCCGGATCACCTGAAGACCAAGTGTATCCGGCTTGAGTTGCCGGATACACCCAGAAGCATGTTTTTTGTGCATTATTGATCCCTAGCCGAATTTGGGGATGATCTGAACCAAAACCAGTAAACCAGCGGGGTTTCCGGGTGGCCCGGAAACCCAAAATGGGACTTGGACCAACCGGTCCAACTTGGCACACTTGTGGGCCTTCCAACGGGGCCCACCAAGCCCAATGAGCAAAAGCATGTTGATTAAATAACTTAAGCAAAAATGGACTATTTGAACCGGGCAGGCCAAGCCCAATGCGGTCCGCCCGTGCCCTATGATGTGAGTGAATGCATAAACTGCTTGGTTTGGCCGAGACCATGGGCTAGGGCCTGTCGGGCCCGCTAAAGCCCGCCAACCGAACCAAGTTAGGGTGCAAGCCCTAATTTCCCAGGAACTGGGCTTTCAATGCCCGAGGCCTGGATCATGGGCCCCAAGCCCAATGACCAACCCACGTTGACAAATTAAAATAAGATAAATATAAAATTTTTTGGCCACCCTATGGGCCCACCTAAGGGGCCCACAAACCAATCCAGCCCACCGCTTGTATGAAAAATACTTAAAGCTTCAAACTTAAAACCTTAATAAAAACCAACTCATTATCCAAAGCCCACAGAGCCTCCTAGGCTAGACGGAGGCCCACCAAGGGTACACGGGCCTATCCAGGCCCACCAAGGACACCGTGGGCATTCCAAAGGGGGCCCACCCAAACAGACCCAGATCACTTAAGTTAAGCAAAGATAAAATCAACTAAAGGGACCCACACCACTTAGGTGGTCCCACCAAGACCCAACAAAAATGCATGCTGGATTAGGAATCGGGTGAGAACCAAAGTGAGAAAGCTGACTCAAACCAGGGAACCCACGGGACCCGTCATCCGACGGGGTGGACTGGGATGTCTACGGACTTCCCCAGACCGCAACCGAGAACCAAACTTAGAATCTCAAAGCCGCAGACTAAAGAGCCCTAATTAGACAGGATTAGGCACCCAGGTGTCCGCCTGCACCCCATCAGGCGGTGGCGACTCCCGATTACCCCGTGCCGCGTTTCCCACGCGCGCACAACAGGCATTCTTTTCCTTACTATTGGGGCAAAGCACTTCTAACTTCAATGACTTGATTCTAACAGAAGATAGAATTGAAGATGCAGTCAGGGCTGGAAAGATAGATGGCAGTGGCCAGGGCCCTACACATAGAAGGGCTGCGGCAGGATAGAGTAGTAGAAGTCAAGGGCAAGAGCCTAGGAGGCAGGAAACCCAGGCAGTTAATTATGTACAGCCAACACAACCCTATCACATTGCCCAGAGGAGTGAAAGTCAAGGGCAGCCTATGAGAAGAACGAGGGAAGAAGCAGAGGCAAGGATGAAGAGGGTGTTCACCCCGTTGCCTTATTCACCTGCTGAATTATTAGCTACACTGCTGAAGAAGGGGTACCTTCAAATCAAGCCTCCTAACCCCAGAATGATTAACTCACGGAGTTATAATACAGCAGAGAGATACGAGTATCATTCTGGAGCTCCCGGACATTCAACAAATCGATGCTGGGATTTGAGGCATGACATACAGGATCTGATAGACAGTAAGAAGATCTCTGTAGATCCCCCAGCACCAGCGGCACCTACTCCTCCTACTGGTACGACCACTAACCCTCTCCCAGACCATAATAAGGCTTCTGGCAGCGGAACAGTACATCAGATCATCAGTGATCAATGCAGTGAACTACAGGTTGACCCGTCCTTATTGATCGGACGACCGGGGCAAGTCGTCAGGATTCATCTCCAAGAAGGGGCAATCTATCAACGGATACATGTCATTAATGAAGAGGAGAATGAAGAAACCTTCTTGGGGTTCCCTCTGGTGCATTTCAACTTTCCCGAACCAGAGCCTTTCTATCCTCCACCTGTCCCAAACTCACCCCCATTGAACATCTTCGACATGATGAACCCATTCAATGAGCCTGTGGACTTCCTACTGGAACCACCCACCCTCAACTTACACCAACTTCACCTTGACCCAACCTACTCCGCTGTGCCTCCACCTTACCAATTCCTACCCATGTACCATGATTCTACCATCACTTCCACAGAAAGAGAAGTCGATCGGATCACCCGTTCTGGTCGATATATCAACCCTAACCCTCCACCTGCACCAGAGGAAGAAACTAGTGAAGAAAGGACAAGGAAAGAGAAAGGGAAGGAGGTGGCTACTGAATTGCCACAGACCCATAAGAAGAAAGGGAAGGCCCCAGAAGAGGAGATTGAAAAACTCCACTATAGTGCCTTCACTCCGGAGTATGATCTAGTGCAGCAGTTGAATAAGACACCAGACCAGATATCCATTATGCGTCTCTTATTGGATTCAGACAAACATAAGGACGTACTTATGAAAATACTGGGCGATACTCATGTGCCTGACGACATCAGCCCTGAGCAGCTAGAGACAGTAATGTCTATAATTGCTACGCCAGAAGCAATCTCCTTTTCCTCAGCAGACTTGCCCCCTGAAGGCTATAATCATACAGAGCCTCTGTTTATCACTGTAAGGTGCTCCGACTTGATGGTGAGACGAGTCATGATCGATAACGGGTCAGCTCTGAACATCTGCCCAGTCAGGACCTTCCACAGTCTACAGCTGAACGCTGATTTGATTAAACCTAGATCCAACAATGTCCGCGGGTTTGACAATGCTAAGAAGGATTCCCTGGGGGAAGTTACTCTGGAAGTTACAATTGCTGAGAGGGTCTTCTTTATTACCTTTGAGTTGATGGACATCAATGCCTCCTTTAATTTGCTGATTGGAAGACCTTGGTTACATCAAGCAGGGGCAGTCCCGTCCACCCTACATCGAATGATCCGATTTATTTCGGGAAATCAATTAATCACGGTGCATGCAGAAAATCACAGAGAATTTGAACAAGGAGGGGTACCTGTGGTTGATTATGAACTGCCTACTTCCCTAAACTTTCAAACCATTGAAATGGTGCAAGTAAACCGCATTCCTACTCCTCTGCAATCAGACTTGTCCCGCAGAAGGAAAAGAAAGAGCATGTTCGGTGCTGCTGAATGCGCCGACTGGGGCCTCCGAGTAGGAGATGGATTGGGCAAGTATAAGCAAGGCATCAAGTCTGCAATCCAGCCCTGTGACAAATCTGTAGGCTTTGGACTAGGGTTTGATCCTGAACCTGAAGACTATGCCAAGCTATTTGGCAGGAAAGCTGAAAGAAAGAGGGCACGAGCAGAAGGAAGGGACCCAAATTGGCCCATCTGTGTACATGGCCAATTATACCATCATTTTACCAATATGGAGAGGGAAGCTGCACAGGCCATTCAGAACATAGTCCCCCAGGGATGGGGCGATGAGTTCAATGATCCAGCAGAGCAAGCGGAAGCTGATTATCTGCAAAGGTTATGGGATGAACCTCCCTTGCCCCAGGAGACAGTTACAGAAGAGAACTCAGAGGCTCTCAGTGGGTTGATGGAAGAACTGTCTACTCTATTCTCTTGGCAGTAAGTTGACACCGAAAAACCAGCCATCCCAGAAGAGGCATTTGCCTATCTAGCAGATGATGTCGAAGCACCGCCAACTGAGACTGAAGAAGAAGAGCCAGCTCAGTACATCTACATGATGGAAAGTCAGAATAGTTCAGGAGAACCCACTCCAAGGCAAAGGTCTCCCTCACCTTCTATCTGCATTATACACCCAAGTACCAAGGATGGTTTGGGTCAGATGTTCCAGAATATTCCCCAAGTATTGGGACTGCCTACTGAGCTGGCTTATCATGAGACTTATGGTAACTGGGCCCCTGACGAACATTCTTCCAGCAGGAGGGATGAATCATCAGGAAAATCTGTAACCAAGGCACTGCCTAAAGTGGAACCACCCAACGAAATCACATTTCGGGTACCAGGGACTGTCATCCGCCACGGGGTATGGATCAGTATATCATCAGAAGATTCAAGTCAGAATCAACCACAGAAGGGCACAGCTGATGACCCCATCTGCATCTTCTCTGACAGCAGCATCAGCATGATACAAATCGGGAAGGTGAATGTGGTGACCGCTGTAACCAAGGACAAGCACGCATTGCAGAACTGGAGTTCGACGCCACTTGCCACTCGCAAAGCCGAACTACCACAGGGAGTTTCTTCCACTTCTGAAATTCCCCCTGTAGATATTGCTGCACTTTTTAATAAATGCGTGAAGTCTTCTGATTATTCTTCTGCTTCTGTGAATAATTCTGCAAATAAGCAAACCCAAAATCGCAACCTTAATATCAATCTCGACGCACACCCGAAAAATTCGGAGCACGAGATAGATAATCAGGCTGCCAAAATCAAACAAAAACAAAAATGTCAAAAAGAACAAAAAGAAATCCAAAGTGTCGAGCATGAATCAGATAACTACACTTACTCATCACAACCCGATGATTCAGAAATTATCCCCAGTGTTCCTTATGAACTTGAGGATAATGATGAATCATGGGAGACCCCACCTGAAATCCAATTTGCCTTGGACAGACATGAAAAGGATCTCCAGGCTAACATTGAGGAAACTGAACCCATCAACATAGGTGACACCGCACATCCAAGGATTTTTCAAGTTGGTAAAAAGCTCACACTATTACAGAAAACACAGATAACTAATTTTCTAAAAACCTACACTGATGTGTTTGCATGGTCATACGAGGATATGCCTGGATTAGACACAGACTTAGTTGTGCATCGGTTACCTATAAAGTCTAAGGCCACACCAGTGAAGCAAAAGCTCAGACGCATGAAACCAGAATGGGCCCTGAAGATCAAAGAAGAGGTCACCAAGCAGTTAAAAGCTGGGTTCTTGAAAGTTACAGATTACCCAGAGTGGTTAGCAAACATCGTGCCAGTCCCCAAGAAAGATGGAGGGTCAGGATGTGTATTGATTACAGGGATCTAAACAAGGCAAGCCCAAAAGATGACTTCCCGTTGCCACACATTGATATATTGGTCGATAATACGGCAACTCATTCCATGTTCTCCTTTATGGATGGATTCTCTGGGTATAATCAGATACGAATGGCACCTGAAGACATGGAGAAGACTTCCTTCATCACACACTGGGGCACATACTGCTACAAAGTGATGCCATTTGGGTTAAAAAATGCAGGCGCCACATACCAGCGAGCAATGACCTTGTTATTCCACGACCTGATGCATAAAGAAATGGAAGTATATGTGGATGATATGATTGCAAAGTCAAAAGAGGAGGAAAGTCGTTTGGTGAACCTTGGAAAGGTGTTTGACAGGCTCAGGGAATGCAAGCTCAGGCTGAACCCGAATAAGTGTGTATTCGGCGTTACCTCAGGGAAGCTGCTTGGATTCATCGTTGGGAAACGAGGAATTGAGGTTGATCCTATCAAAGTGAAGTCAATTCTGGAGATGCCTCCCCCATCCACAGAGAAAGAAGTGAGAGGTTTCCTTGGCAGATTACAGTACATCAGTCGGTTCATAGCACATATGACTCCTGTGTGCGAACCAATATTCAAATTGCTAAAAAAGGATAACCCCGTGATCTGGAATGAAGATTGCCAAGAAGCGTTTGACAAAATCAAGGCCTATCTGATGAGTCCGCCGACTTTGGTTCCCCCTGTACCTGGACGACCCCTAATCCTGTACTTGTCAGTCACAGAAACGGCAGCCGGATGTGTCCTAGGGCAGCATGATGATACAGGAAGAAAGGAACAAGCAATTTATTATCTGAGCAAGAAGTTTACCAATTATGAAGTAAGATACACATTGCTTGAAAAGACCTGTGGCGCATTGGTATGGGCAGCTCAGAAGCTCCGGCATTATCTGCTCAGTCACACTGTCTTTTTGATTTCAAATACATATCCCTTAAAGTACATTTTTGAAAAGCCAATCTCCACTGGAAGGGTAGCCAAGTGGCAAGTCATTTTGTCTCAGTACGATATTGTCTACACCACGAGAAGAGCAATAAAGGGACAGGCAGTGGCAGATCACCTAGCAGAACACCCTGTGCCCAATTATCAACCACTTCTCACCGGGTTGCCGGATGATGAAATTATGTGTGCCCAATCAGTAGAAAAGGAAACCGGATGGCAAATGTTCTTCGATGGGGCCGTCAACATCAATGGGAAAGGAATTGGAGCAGTAATCATTTCCCCAGAAGGAGTCCATCATCCAATAGCAGCAAAACTCTTGTTCGATTGCACTAACAATATGGCAGAATACGAAGCATGTGTGTTAGGCTTGCGAGCCGCAATTGAAATGAATATCCAAGAGTTAAAAGTTTATGGTGATGCCTGTCTAATCATCTACCAAGTAATGGGGGATTGGCGGACTAAGGACCCAAAGTTGGTGCCATATCAGGAACTGATTAAGGAATTGGAAGGACAATTCAAAACTGTGACATTTGATTATATGCCACGAGACAGGAATCAGTTTGCAGATGCCCTGGCAACACTGGCATCTATGGCAACCATCACTGGTGATACTTGGGTACAATCGTTGGAGATAGAAGTGCGGCGTTCTCCTATCTACTGTTTTAATGTTGAGAAGAGCACACCAAAAGGGGAACCCTAGTATGCAGACATAATGAGGTACCTGAGAAACAGGACTTTGCCGGAGAATGCCACAGCATCTGAAAGGCGCACGATCCAGAAACTGGCAGGACAGTTCTTCCTCAGTGGAGGTAAGCTATAGAAGAAGTCCTATAATGACTCACTGCTGCTATGTGTAACAGAAGAAGAGGCACAACAGCTAATTAATGAAGTCCATGGGGGACAATGTGGCGCACATATGAACGGACATATGCTAGCAAGGAAAATCTTGAGAATGGGTTATTACTGGTTGACTATAGAACATGATTGCCATATCCATGTAAGAAAATGTCAGTTATGCCAAGTTTATGCTGATAACATTCATGCACCTCCCAACACCTTGTACTCAATGACTTCTCCTTGGCCCTTCGCCATCTGGGGAATTGATATGATTGGAGAGATCCATCCGAAGGCATCAAATGGGCATCGATTCATCTTGGTTGCAATAGACTATTTTACCAAGTGGGTAGAGGCCATGTCCTTTGCAGATGTCAAAGGGTCCCATGTACTGAAATTCATTAGAAACAATATTGTCTGTCGCTACGGTGTACCTGAAGCACTTATCACAGACAATGCCAAGAATTTGAATAACAAGGACATGGACAAAATGTGTGAAGATTTGAATATCAGACATCTAAATTCTACAGCATATCGGCCCAAGATGAATGGGGCAGTAGAGGCTGCCAACAAAAATCTGAAGAAGATATTGGAAAAGATGGTAGTCACCTACAGAGACTGGCATGAGAAGCTGCCATATGCGTTGCATGCATACCGAACCTCAATCAGGGTCTCAACCGGAGCAACTCCTTTCTCTCTTGTATATAGAATGGAGGCAGTCCTTCCCGTGGAAGTGCAAATCCCTTCGCTCAGAATCCTGAAGGAAGCCGAGGTTGATGACATTGAATGGGAAGAATCAAGGTTTGACCAGTTGCAGTTGCTTGATGAGAAAAGAATTAAGGCTTTATGCCACGGGCAACTCTACCAGCAGAGAGCAGCTCGGACTTATAACAAGAAAGTAATACCACGACACTTCATGGTGGGCAACATTGTTATGAAAAAGATAGTCCCCCACCAAGAAGACAATAGAGGGAAATTCAAGCCAAACTATGAAGGACCATTCATAGTACATAAAGTTCTGTCCAGAGGAGCACTAATCCTACAAGAAATGGATGGGACTATTTTTCCTGAACCAATAAATGCAGATGCAGTCAAACTGTATTATCCTTGAGATCATTCCAATTGGGAAATGAAGAGAGGCCGTCCTTCGCTCTCCCCCAAGCCTATAAATACTCCCAAGTACCCTAAAAAGTTTCCCCTAGTTAAACACTTTTGAGCCTGAAAATTTCTTTTCAATCCTAGTACAGGTGTTCTTCCACGCCAAAAAGGGCATTTTTGGCCCTAATCAGAAAAAAAAAAAAGAAAGAGAGAGAGAGCAATTGCGAAGAAAATCAAGAAAAAGAAGGAAAGAAAAGAGTTGTGAAAAGCAAGATCAATATGAATTCCATACTAAAAAATAAGCCAGGATGTAAGCCCCAACAATAAAAGGAACACTGTGCAAACCTATAAAGTTACAACCTTTTTGAGCCATTTGTCTTTCTTTCAAAAACCCCGACCTAGCCTACATTTCGTCCTACCTCGAAGACCTCTCGGATCTTAAAGTGGATGATCTTAAGCAAAACAGCCAAATCCGCATTTTCTGGTAATGACGGAATTGGATTCTCCCTAAAAGGACCAGACATAGTGAAAACCCAAAAAAGGGCGCTATGTGCAAAAAGGGGTCAGTCGTGGTTAAAAAAAAATAGAGAGAGAGCTGGTCATAAGGGGAAATGCAGCAAAAACAAAAACAGGTTGGATAGTGCACTGAGTGGGGACAGCCAAGCGACCTGAAGGGCCCAGATTGGCAGACTGTGTTTGAGTCAACGCTCCAAGGCCTATGATGACAAGGCTAAAAATACCAAGCACTCTAAGCTGTGTCTAACTTAAGGATTGAATTTTATGATAATTGCAAGCACAAACACACACTACCACATCTGTGTTTTCCCGTAATTATTCTGCTTAACTATTCTTGGAATTTCCCCATCTGTGCTGCTAACCCGTGAAGAGGGGCTCATTGCCTTAATCAATAGCCATTTTAATTTTGATGAATTAAAGGCCTAGAATAAACCAACCCTGCATATCTCCAATGGAACAAGCATTGACATTTTGTTCCTTGTACAGGTTCAAAGAAGGAAGAAAGATGCAAGATGAACATAAGGAGGATACTTTGTTCCTTCATTCCCCACAGAGGCTTCTTCCCTTTCATCCCCAGCAAAGTTCGGAAGAAAGAAGATCGTCAAGATCCTTAGATCCTCCAACAAAACTTCAAAATCAAAGAGGGACATCACAATAATTCCCATAGAATCGTCTAGACAAATCATACTCCCACCAGATCCCCAGTGGATACTCATAAGCGAGAAGAGAAGCTCTAATACCTCAACAAGAGAAAGAACCTGGCAAGGAGAAGCAACAAGGAAAAGCAATAATGGGCCAATTCGCCCCTTCTTGTAAATTTTGATTCTCACTTTTGTAAATAGCATAGGCTAGAGTAGGTGTGTGGTCTCCGAGATGATGGACAGCAGCGCGAAAGCTTCCTCCCGTCCTCCTACCGGCACTCCCAGTCCCAAACCTTGGCCTAGCATCTTCCTTAAAAAAAAAATAATAAAAACTCAAGGAATCAAGAATTGAAGTCACTAAAAGCTTTAATGGAACAAACAAAAAGAAAAGAACATTGTTAAGTGCCTTACATCAACGCCGAAACAGGCTGATGAGCTCAGATTTAATCCTATCTTTCTTTTCAAAAGACAGAGAACTAAGGAACAGCCCCTATTCAAACCCGAGAGAGGGTATAGGGATTCCAAAATCAGGAAGTGATACCAGACATCTGACACTTCCCTTTCATTAAAAACAATTCAGTAATTGAGCTTGTCGACAGAAATGCAAGGTGCAAAAATAAGGTTCTTTTTCTTCTTTGCCGTTCATCCCCTAAGGTGACTCCAGCAAAGAGGGGCAGCTGTTAGCACCTGATTTTTGCACCCCCCAAAATAAAGAAAAATGAAAAGTCAAAAGTCAAACCCTGAGGGGGTCAAAAATTGACTTTTTGATTCAAGTAAATTTGGCCATCGAACTTCATCTCATTGAAAAGAGTATTTCAACACGATTCCAACGCAACTGAATTTGCTGGAATCGGAGTCCAGATGAGAAAGATATGAACTGGTCAAACTTTTGGGGAGCAGAAAGTTGACTTTTTTCTCGACCCCAATTCAGCTGCCAAACTTGACCCCAGTGGACAGGTGGTTCCGAGCCGGTTCCAACGACACTAAGTTTGCTGAAATCGGACAATGGATGAAGAAGTTATGAGCAGTTGAAGTTTCAGAAAAACTGCCCATGTGGCAAAAAAGGCAGCAAAAATGGAATAAACCAATAAAATAAATTAGATAAATGTGTTTAATAATATTTTAATAAAGAGAATCTCGCTTTTTAATAAAATAATCGGAAAAATCGAATAAGAATCTTGCAAAAAACCAAATTGAATAAAGGTTTGAAATCCAAACATTTTAAAAATGTGCTGGACCGTATTTGAATTACGGGCAGGGCATGCCCGTATTTGAAATACGGGCAAGATTCTGGTACAAGACACGCGTCGCTGTACGGCGGGACACACGTCTTGTACGGCCAATTCGCGAGATTCACACATGTGCGTTTTTCGCCCGTATTTGAATTACGGGCAAGGCACGCCCGTACTTGAAGTACGGGCAAGGCATGCCCGTATTTCAAATACGGGCACGGAAATTTTGCCTATAAATAGAGAGGCCTCCCCCCCCCCCCCCCCCAAAAAAAAACAAGCCTTCTTCCTGGCCGAGACTCTCTTCTTCCAGGGGCTCTCCATGCCCAAAACCCTGCCCTAATTCCATCATCCCAAAACCTAAACCTTTTTAATCCCCAAATTACCCCTACACTCCTAAACTACCCCAAAACCATGCCTAAATCTTCTTCAATTTGGTCTTGAACCCATCCACCTTAACCAAGCTCTTCCCATTTCATCCTAACAAAATTTGGAGGATGCGGAAGCGCTGCCGGAATCTTCCGAGAACCACTACATCGTCAAATTAAGGAAATAACATTGTGGTAACCCTTTTAACATCTTCTTTTTCAATATATATACATGTGAATTGTTTCTTTTTTTTTACTGTGCTACTAACTCATTTGCTGTTTTTTGAGTATCATGAGAAGATGATAATAAAGAGTGGGTCATTACAAAAAAAAGAGAGGAAGAAAGTGTCTAAAGGATACTTTAATCAACAAACCTAATGATCCACTTTGTTCTTTAACATGACCTGAAGATGCATGAATCTTTGTAATAGCTCCTCCCCTCTCTTGAATGAGGATTTTGGTTGGTTGAACAAATAAAAAAGGGAAAAGAAGCACAAGATCCAAAGAATATGAAAAGAGAAGAAAAGTGGCTTTGAAAGCCTAATGAAGCCAATGCAGCATCCTGAAGGAACCCGGAAGCTTAACAGAGGTCTCTGGAATACTTGAGAAGGCCACGGAAATGATCCCAGGAAGAGCCGGCACCAAATATGCAAAACTGGAGTCGCCCGTAAACTCAGAACGGTCCAATCTGGACCGTGTTTTCTTCACGGGCAGGCCCAAACCGGACTCCATTCACGGGCAAGAGTGGACCGTATAGAAAATACGGGCAAATGTAAAGTAACATAAAAAACGTAATTTTTCGGTCCGGTTGAACCTGATTCGACCCAAACCGGCTTGAACCGGCCCTTTAGACAATTTGGGCTATTTTGAGCCCAATAAAAGACTGTGGGCCTAGATGGGCCCACCAAGATTCCCCAGGGCCCATTTGTGGGGCCCATCTCAGACCGGCCTATACCAGGCCTGTTTTCAATAAACAGGCCCAGGCCCTTTGATCCTTGGCTAATGGGCCAAATCCAAGCCCACTAAGCCCATGGCATGTGTAAATAGTTTAAATAAATAACCAAAATGGGTTACCCAATAACCCAACTGGGCCCAAGGCCCAACCATGGCAATCCACGGGTCTTTCAACGGGACCCGGGTCCGACCCACTTCACTTAAAATAAATAAAAAGATAAAATCAAATAAAAAGGGACCCACACCTCCAGAGGGCCCCGCCAGACCTAACAAGGTAGCATGCTGGTCAAGGAAAAGGGTGAAATTGACTCAAAAACCAGGGAGACCCGAGGGACCCGTCAAACCGACGGGGCGGGCCGGGGTGTTTTAGGGCTTCCCCGGACGTAACCGAGGACTTAGCTAGAACTTTGAAAAGCTGCAGGCCAGACTTAGACCCGATTAGGGCAAAACCGTGTCTGCCTGCACTCTTAGGCAGTGGCGACTCCGAATGTCCCGAGGCACGCACCAAAGGTGCGCCCGGTGTGCGATCTAGGATCCAGGATTTTTAGGTGCGCACAACAGCCCTGTAGATTCATTCTACACTAGGTGGGTCAACTCCATGACCCTTGATGAAGAGATCAGATGGGATTCTATTCATTTAGGCCACACTTTGCTTATCCCTTCCATCCCATTCAAGTGGGAAATTGTTGAAGCCATGAATGGCCACTGGGTACCTGACCTAAACCTTTTTCATTTTGGAAACCATGAGATGACCCCCATCATTGAAGAGGTTGAGACCATCTTGGGCTTGAGGTTTGCAGAGAAGGTAGTGAACCCACCCCTTAAGCCTAGTTACAAGAAAGAGGCTTCTACTTTCTTGGGTATAGGAAAGAAGGATTAAGGGGATTCTGACACCCTTTTGACTTTGTCTAAGTCTTTTCTGACTGAGAAGCTCTTGAGGGGGGAGAACAAGGAAGCCAGGTTCAACGCCCTAACCCTGATAGTGGTTAACCAACTGCTATTCCCATGGGATAACGATGAGGTCGACTTGGCCCTTATCTCAGTTGTATGCCAAGTTAGGTAGCAGGAGAGATTGGCCCCTATGATTTTGGCAGGGATGTACTAGGCTTTGACTGACTATTACTACAGGAAGAAGAAGCGCTTCCATCATGTGCACCTATCCTGCAGGTAGTTTTTTTTTTTTTTTCTTTTGCTTGCTTTTCTTTACAATATACTGAAATATCCCTCCTCCTTTGCAGCTTTGGTTACTTGACCACCTGAGTCAAATTGAGGAGATCAATCGACACTTCTTCCCCAGCTTAAAGGTTCCTATTTTGATGAGCAACCGGGGGTGTCCTGACATTCCAGGAGGTAAACAAGGCTGGTTTACTTTCTTGGCTACACTCCAGGATGATCAGGTGAGGTGGCCTGGTACTTATCAGCCCAATGCAGAGATAGTGATCAGCTTTAGAGACCGCAACTTTTTGGTCTTGGCTAGCTTGGGACATGCTGTGCTTTACCTCCCTTTGCAGGTTCTTCGTCAGTTCAAAGCGACCCAGGGGATTATAATCCCAAATGGATACGAGAACCATCTTGGGCCACTTTCACCAGCCACCATGAAGCTGAACGTTTGGTTAATGAGGGAGTGGTCCTATGTTCGTTTCATGCGGAGCCCAGTCTTCTCAGAGTCCCATGTGAAGGACTATCTCTTCTGGATCAGGGAGCAGATACAGGGTCAGGCTCCAGTACCCGAAGATCCTCCTACAGTTTTGGCTCCTACTTATGAAGACATCCTGGAGTCTGAGAGAGCTTCTCACAAGCGACTTCAACAGATATGGGTACAAGAAGCCCAGGAGATCAGGATACGAGGCCTTGACATGGAGAGGCAACTTGCAGAGCAGGTATCCCGCCATCTTGCTGTGGAAAAGCAACTTGAGGAGCAGAGGCAGGCTCGCTACTTTGAAGTCCGAGCCCTGCGGCAAAAGCACCAGGATGCTTTAGCCAGCCTTAGGAGCATGAGGATCAGGCAGACCCTTTCAGATGAGGTCATTTCCTTCTTGAGTGATCCCGCTGTAAAGGGGGCCTCTAGGGCATCCAAGTGTCCCTCAAATTTTTGATTTGATTGGTTCTCGTGACCAAACAAAAGGGTTTTTTTGGAATATTCTGGGGCTTCCAAATGTCCCATAAATTTTTTGATTTTGATTGGTTCTCGTGACCAAACAAAGGTTTCTTGGAATATTCTGAGGCTTCCAAATGTCCCATAAATTTTTTATTTTGATTGGTTCTTGTGACCAAACAAAGGTTTTTTTTTTTGCTGAATTTTCTCAGTTTTCAAGTTCAAAAGCTTGATAAAAACATGTTTAAATTGAATTGGTATCAAAAAAATATGACACCTTGGTTCCCTCTTTGAGTTTCAAAATTAGGTTAAATCCTAAAAGAATATTTTTTGTTTTTGTTTTTTTATTTTTTTATTTTTATTTTTATTTTTTTGAAACATTTTTATATTCTCTTTGGGGTGCCTAAGGATTATCCACAGTGTTTTAGGCATTTTATTCTAAAAATTTGGGCTGAAAAACCAATTTGCACATTTTCTGCATGTATCCGACATGAAATGTTGGCTAAGGCTATGTCTTATTGTATCCGATATAAATGATCAGATATATGCATAGGCCTTTGTAACTGATAAAGTGTGTCGGATACGAATAAAACTATGTTTAACCGACCTGAGTTGTCGGTTAATGCCGAAATGGCCATTTTTTACTCATTTTTTCACCAGATTATGTTATTTTCATTCCCACTTGATGTTCACCTTGACTTGGCCTTTAAATTCAACCCCAAATTGGGCTTTGACATCATACTTGCTATAATTCACAAATTCATGAGGGTACTTGTACCCTCCAAAGTTATACACCAATTGTTTGATTTTGTACACTTGTTTGCCTCTGGCTTGGACTTTGGGTAGGATAGCCCCTAAGTAGAGTTAGAGACTCCTCCTATGGGTTACACCAACCTTAGGCTACAAACATTTTTGGAAAAAATTTCATCCAACAATATGGACACCATGGTTTTTTAATTTACATGAAGATAATAAAAAAAAAACATGGCTTTACCTTGCCACCTTGTGTTACCTTCAATATGGTATTCATATTATACCTTGGCCTGTGAACATGCAAACGGCCTTCCCACATTTACACCCAAATCCCCAAACGCAATTGTGTACTTTTTGCTGAAAACGTGTTTCTCCACCTTCAAGCGTATGGTGTTTGGGTTTTTACTTAATTGGCAACTTAGAACTCAAGTCTAGTGATGCCCGGAATCGAATCACAGATCCCATTGTCATCACATCATCGACTCAAATTCTAAGGTAAATGTTTTCACTTTCGCTTTAAAAAATATCGACCTCGATGCGCCAAGCTACACACATTTGGGTTCAACTTCCTATAGGTAATGGGTAGGCTGTGCAAAGTGTTTAAAGTGCTCAAGTGCATTTAAAATTGAGGTACATTCACAACGTCCCAGCCCCTTGCCACTCTTTTTCGTAGCCATGCATACAATTTCAAGCCAAGGCATATGACATTATATTGAAAGCAAAAACACAAGCAAGCAAGGTAGTAAAAGCTACTCAATATGCACACAATTATTACATACCCAAAAAGTAGCATACAAATATGTTATCATATTGTGCAAACAACAATTAAACCATGGAAGCATGCTTGTAAAACCTCAAAACATCCCATAAATTTCCAGATTTTATGCTCTTTTTTCATGCTCAAAGTGCATTATTTCTACCCAAATTGAAGCCTAAAAAAAATACAGCAACTAGGCATTTTGTACAAGAAGTATTTAACCGGGGAAACATGCTTGAAAAACCCCTCAACCTCTACTGAATTCAGGGTTTCAGTGGCCTCATTTTCATGCTCAAAGTGCATTGCTTATACCCCAAATTGATGCCTAAAAATTCAACCACTAACAATATGGTCCAATAAATGTTTTGTTGGGGGAAAACATGCTTGAAACCCCCCCAAAACTACACTAAATTTCCAGATTTTGTATTCTTCATTTTTGTGCTTCAAGTGACATTGTTTTATGCCCAAATCAAAGCCTAAAAATACAGCACCTAAATGTATTGTACAAGGGGTGTTTTGTTGGGGAAAACATGCTTGAAACCCCCTAAAATGGTTACTGAATTTCCAGATTTTTTGTTTATTGCTTTCATGCTCAAATCATTGTCATCCCATACCCCACATCAAAGGCATGCCACAAAAAAACATTTAGCCTCTAGAGAGCATTGTTCACGAGATTCATCCTTGAATATCCCAAAAGTTACACCAAATTTCCAGATTTCAGGCTTTTAAATGTTTTCATGTTCACCTCATGGCATTGAAACCCAAAATAACATATGTTCTCACAAAATATAGCAAGGTCCTACGACAAGATGGGCTTTCCCGTAAACACATTTATAGACACAATCAAGCAACATACCCATGCTTTTATCCATGTGAGTTTTCTAATCATACAAATCAGATTTGAGATTCAATATACATAACGAAAGTAGGCAAAATAGCAAGCATTCAAAAATAAAGAAAAAGGCATGTACAAAATGGCTTAAATCCACAAGTCCCCAGCGGAGTCGCAAGTTGTGAGACATGGAAAAAATCACCTAGATGATTTCCCTCCGTCAACACATGGGCTCAACGTAAATATATGGGAGAGTCGCCACCATTCAGATTTTTGGGGTGTGAATGGACACCAAAAGATTCAAAAAGAGCAAAAAGGGCTAAAAGACAAATATTAGAGTAAAAATAACTCTACTTGAAAATCAAATCCAGAGATGGGTAAGGGGATTAGATTATGAATGGGAGAAGGTGTTAGGTGTAAAACCCCGAATTTTACTTAAATAATAAATTAAATTAGTAAATAATATTACTGAGGGTTATGATTGATGGGAATATTTTATTCTTGTAGGGGGTGATCAGTTTAGTGAAGATCCAGAATTAGACGCAGATCTGACCGTCCGATCTTGAGATATCGAGGTACGTATTTTAATTGGGCGAGGTGTATGGGAGAGTTTGCATGGGAGATGCATGGGATCAGGGAGTATATATATGTATTAAATAACCTAATCGTATTCTCGCTCGTATTATTCAGCCGCAAACGACGAGAGTTGAAACGACCGAGAAGAGAAGAAAGAGAAGGAAGGGGGAAGACCAAGGGAACTTGCTCAGAGCCTTGCCTTGCAACTGAGGAGAGGTTTGGGGGTTTGCTGTTCAGAAGAGAAGAGGAGGAACGCGTATACGAGGTAGGTGACACCGTTTTGGTTTTGAAATTGGATTTTTCCTTGGTTAATCGCAAATGCATGTTTCTATGATATGTAATGTTGTATTTAGTTAGCTAAGCATGTTAGAAATACACTAGAATGAGTTTAGACGAGAAAAATCGTGATTTAGAACTATTTCTGCTCGATTTCGCACGACCGCCGACCTCGACTGTGCTCGGCGCTCGTCGGCGATCTTCGGCGCTGGTTAAATAAAATTAGGGCGCCGTAGACCGCGAGAAGACGGACCGCGGGCGCTCGAAAATACACGACCGCTGACCTGGGACCGCGAGGGCGATCCTAGGCGCTCTCAACAGAATTTCCAATTTTTCATAATTTCGAACCTAATTCAATTCTAAACTATTTTTAGACAATTTTAATAATTAATTAAGGTGCTTTAAGACCAAAATAAACTACCTAAACCCCTGTTTTACAGAAAAACAAATTAGGGAGATATTTAGGACAATAGTTGCCAAGTTTTGAAGGTAAATGAGAAACGTGATTTTGGAAAAGCCTAACTACCATTTGACTATCTAAATACCTCTAAATGACATTATAAATCAGAATACCTTCTAAAGAGAATACTGAATTCAGATGAACAAATATTGAAGTAAATGTACAGATATAACCATTATATGCCGCTAGGCACCAACCCTTATAGAATATGACACTTTAGGGAAGTTTTGGAGTCTAGTGGGCATAGCTGGTTGTGGATCCATAGTCGTAGCTAGATAGCTGAGGGATATGTCATTTGGGTTGAGTTACTCCTATATGCGACGCGCTTCCTTTGCAAGTTAGTTTGTCTGGGAAGGTCCTATGTCTGGAGGGACACCCCGGTGAGCCGCTGGTGATTCCCTGTACATGTGGATAAGCAACCACCTCCATGTATTGATTCTGGTGCTGCATGCTGGTGGTACATGCCAACTCTGATGAGTACGTGTGCAATAAGTCGGTGACTACGGCTCTTGTCTAAGCTGCGCTGCATGGGGCTTGAGTATCATTAGTAGCATCGCTCCTAAGTCGCACGGTGGTATAGCAATTGGTTGAGAATCATCTCAAAAGGTTTATCTAACTTTGTGAGTCCTACAATGACCCTGAAATCATAAAACTTGTTATTATTGTGGTACATGAGGGAGGCATGTGTTTGGGATATTGGTTGGATGTGACTGTTTAGTACATCCTGGCAATGTATGAATTATGTTACTGATTTGACTATGGTATTTTCATATTAAACTTGCTGGAATTCATCTCTAGAACTGTTTAGTATATTGTTTTGTATTTACGAATGATTATACGAGCCTGATTAATCGATGTGACTTATTCGTGCATGAACTGCTACTTTCCGTATATTAACTGTTTAATCATGCATGTGTTACCTACTGGGATATTCGTATCTCACCCTACTGTTATTCCATTTTTTTCAGCTGATACGCGAGAGGGGGATCTCTTAGACTTCCAGGGAGAGATAGCTGAGTATTCTCCAGAGGATTACTATTATCCCGATCTTATCTGAGGTGGATTGATGTTATAGACTTAGCATTTTTAATTGGTTTATTATCATTAATTGGATTTGATGTATGAGAGAGACAAGAGAGAGTTAGTAACCAGTTCATTCTACCAGACTTTGATACTATTGATTGATGGTCAAGCTTCATGCTTGTTTGATGATTTTAATCTACACTTCCGCACATACTTGTTTCCGCAACTCTGATGGATTAATATATGGATTGGATTTACTTTCTTTGGTCTGGTATGTTATTGATGTTGTGATTGATATGGGCCAGTAACACCTCGGATTTGGTTGTTGAACTAAATTCGGGTTGTTACAGTAGCGAACCGGGTTCGGGTCAGGTGCCGGTTTGGACTGACCCGGGTTCGGGGCGTTACATTAGGCACCCCCATTCACCCACACAAGTTGGTTGCCAAGTGTTGTTTATGCTAAAAAATAAGAAAGCTTGCTAAAAATCATTAAAAATCTTGAAAAAGGATTAGACAAATATGTGATATTTTCACATGAGAAATCCAAATGAATTCTAGATCCTCTTTTATGTCAATATCACTTCTGGAATATCACCAATAGATGGAAATCAAAGCAAAAATTGCATAAAACCAAGTTGAGTCAAATCTGGAAAATTCGGTAAAAGATAGTACCATTTGTCTTAAAATCATTCAAATCCCATTTAAATTGAATCAAACCATATCCATTTGAAAGATTATGATAAATAAGAGACTCATGCAAAATTTCAATTAAATCTGGTGTGGATGAAGTATGTATGGCCATCTTTCAGATGAAACTAGCCTCATACAAAATTCATCAGGATGTGCCATGGGTGACCTCACAAACAGGCCCCGAGGATCACAGATTAACCCAAAAAGGGGCTGTTGAGCAGCTCTGAGTATATCAGTTACCCACGACACAAATTAAATCAAAAAATTATCAAACCAGCTGAATTTGAAAATAGACTCATAAAGGAATGCCCAAAAACAAGAATCGTTCGAATCAGACTTAAAATGAACACATGGCGCTCAATCAAAGTGACAGGTTCTTTAATCAGACCTGAACTGACCTATAAACTTCGACAGAGAGGTGTCAAAAATCCGCTTGATAGACATTTGTGAAATTTTATAGGCATAAACTAGACAGCCTCACCTTTCCCATGGCTCTAGAATCACTCCAAAATTCATCCGGACGATGAAGTTACGAGTGTTCGAAGTTGGGGTACAGATGCTGCCCCGTTTTGCCACTTTTGAGTAAAATCAATTTAAAACAGTGATCAAGTGTGTGTGTTCCGAACAAGATGAATCAAAATCACTTGAAAAAGTATTGAAGAACCTCTAGGAAAAATAGGGCACAAGCTTGGCTCACCATTCTCTCCGATTGGAGTGAATATGCCAAAAAGACCCAATATTGAGCAAAAGTGCCCAAAACCGAGAGGTTGGACCTAGAGGCCTTCAATACTCAACAAAACTTGCTTGAAATCAATTTGAAAATCAATGAGAAATATCCCAGAATTGTTTGGGACTATTTATTTCAGATCTATCACAATGAATGCAATAAATCTGAAATATAAGCCGAATCCGACAAAACAAGAGCAATGTGTGCATGTGTAAAAATCCATTCTTCAATAATATAGACCATATAGCATGCATTCATATCAATCAAATGAGGTTCTAGAACAACCTAGGGATCCGTTCCATTATCGTTTCCCTTAGTTCTTTTTCCCCGTTTAACAGTTCTTCGAGATAATCTTGGGGTACTTTGAATAAGAAACGGTTTTCATAGAATCACAAGGCTTATTCCAACAAGGTTCTAATACTAGGATCAATCCTCAGTCTCGTTTCTCCTAGATCCCGCCTTCACATTTTACGGCTAGGGGGAGTCTCGAGGTATTTTGAGTAGAGGAAGGGTTTTCACACACATAGAAGAGGCCTTATTCTACAGAAAGGTAGAAGAAGAGATCTAGATCTAGAATGTAAGAACAGAAAAATAAAGAGAGGTTTGAGGCTTACCTGGGCTTTTGGAAGCAAGACTGCAGCGGTTCCCCTCTTCACTCGGAGCTCTTTGATCTCCCACTTATAGCAAAAGTTCTTTGCAAAAGTTGTTGGTCCTTTGCTTAAGGAGGAGCCTCCTATTTATAGGCAACGGCTAAGGTTAGGGTTTTGCATGATGGTAGACACAACATAATGTCTAAAGCCCACCAACCTTAACCCTAAGGCTATTTCTGAGATTTCCACTCCTTTAATGAAGGATATGATGGTAAATAGTGAAAACTCTCGGAAAACCCTAATTTTTAGCAAAAAACATATATCTGACATATTAGGTCGGATACACGAGTGCTTACATGTATTCGACATATGATGTCGGATACATTAAAGCCTGCTTGTATCTGACAACTTATGTCGGATATAAAGAGGTATGCTTGTAGCCGACCTGAGTTGTCGAATACAAGGAAAAATGCTTATTTTCTCAAATTTGGTGCTGGTTTTAAAGGAAAGAATTATTTTTGCCAATTAGTCATCATTTTTACTGTACAATTTGGGGTGTCTACAGTTATTAACCCAATAATTTCAACTAGACAAAATCTTAGCTTAGTTGGATGTAAAATAATGAAATTAAGGCTTTAAGGTGGAAAAAGGGCCTAATGGTAATTATACTATTTAGGGTCCAAGATATAGGTAATTTGAGCGAATAATAAAAATCTAAGTTCAATTTAAAATTAGAAATAACAATTAAGCACGAAAATTAATTAGGAGATCCCTTAAAAGAGAGTTAAAGGAGTTAAATTAAGAAGAATGGTAGAAGAGAGAATATGAAAAGTATATTAGAATAAGCTAAACCTAATTAGAGTTGGACTAGTAGGGAGGCTATAAAAGAAAGGTTTAAAAAGTCTTTTAGGTTTTGAAAACAAGTTAGAAGGAGAGGGAAATTCGTGCATAAGTGATAGGAGCCAAAAATAGAAAGAGAGAAGAGAGAAAAGAAATAGGGAATTAGAAAGAAGAGAAGTTGCAGAGATGGCCGACCAGCCGACTTCGAACGACAAATTAGGAACATCCAACCATTGGAATGGGCTGAAACTTTAGGGTTTTGTTCTACTAATGGAAGCCTTCAAACTGAACGGTGGAGATTTTAATTGGAGAAGTCTAAAGGGGTGCGGTAGAGCTTCAAAATCAGGCACAAGCGAAGTTTCTGGAAAAAAAATCTGGGTTCATCATTAGGCAAGTAGCAAACACTTGAAACTGGAGGAACTGCATGTTTTCTCATGATTTTGATGTTTGATCGTATTTTTTTGAAGTTGGATTTCATGGGAAAAGTTTATTGTTTATAAAGTATTGTTTTGGTGATTTATTCTTTCTTTTGGAAATCAAGAAAAGGTTGATCGTGATGAGTTAAACTTAAAAAGAAACTCAAAGATAAGTGGAAAGATGATAGGATTAGTTTAGGGTTGTCCCAGAACTAGTTTAGGATGGAAATTAGATGTTCAGAATCAAAACAAGTAAATAGTATGTATAGAAAGTTTTAAGATTTCCGTAAATTGAAGAAAATAAGTTATAACTGGAGCACTCGATACACCGCTTGAGCGATTCCTCAGGCGATAGGCCTTTGAAAAATAACAGAACTTGAAACTTCACTGCTAGAGCAGTCGCCCGAGCGACCCATCGAGCCACTGACTGTCAGAAATTTCTAAACTTGGGATTCGTGCTCAGATTCAATTTCTAATGATTTTTCTTGGAATCTTAATATTGTAACACCTGTAAATAGGGTAATTTGAGATGTAGGAAGTGATAGAATTAAATTTGGATAAAAGGATAACTAATTGGAACAATATACGTAATAAGAATCAAAGTAGACTAATTAAGGTAAACTATAAGCACTCAAACCACTTTCATTAGGATTCTAGGTATGAAACCTAGTCTAACAAGTTATAATAGACTTAAATTAACTTTTGGAAATAATCAATAACATAACCTAAAGGTTTTGGAGATTTAGGGTATTAGTTGGATTTAAAAGTGAAGATATTAGGATGAACCAAAGTATAGGATTAGGAGTAAACTTCGTAAGAAACAAAAAATAACCTGAATACTGAATTAGAACAATAAACTAAGTATGCTCACACTAACATGCTCAAATCTAAACCTTTTATTTAGAATTGTGTATACTCTCGTACTTATCTTATTGAATGACATAGAACTCTGTTTAAGAACTGTTCAATGGTTACATTGAATATATTTTGATTGAACACCGAGGTCTTTGGATTATTTTGCCATTGAAACCTGGTGTTTGGACATATAACTTGGTACATCTAGTGTTGGCTTTTGGGTCACAGTTGTGACAAGGCAGGTGCCTGTTTTATTGTTTACCGCATGGGCGGATTTGGTATACAGATATGGTTTTGTATTTTTGGTGGGTGTTATTGAGAAGTATGTCCATTCCCTGGTTTGGTTTTCCACTGTCGTGTGGGTTTCACCGTTACATTATTAATTTATATGTTATCGAGTTATTCAAGGTTTTGATTGTGAGTTGTGTCTAGTGGGTAATGCTTAGTATGGATCCATAGCTTAGCTAGGAAGTGAAAGGGAATTGGCTGGTAAGTTATTCTTGTTCAAAACTCCCCAGTATGCGGTCCTTCGTACTAGCAGGTGCGGGCGACGTAGGCAGCAATCCGAGACCGCTGCAGGTGCGGCCTGATCATAAGCCGAGGTTGTTATCAGTAAATGGTTTTGTTTTATTTTCAGGTTACCATCCGCATGCTTCAATGAGTATGAGACCAACTTTCACGAGCCTTATATTGGTCATGTTGATAGGTTACTTGTGACTCGCACTTTGGAGCTATGATTTGGCCGTGCTTGAGGATCACTTGTGCCTTGCATTTGCACTGGTATTAAACGTGTTTGTTGTGAGTCCATTAATCTTTGATCGGATTGGTATGGCCTCCGCGGAAGTGATACCCATGATGGGATTTTATTTGGACTGGATTGTACTCACCAACCCATGCGTGGGTGGTCCGCATTGATGGTTGACGGAGGAGATGGTAATGACTGTATGTGCTAGCTCCATTGCAAAATCCCGAATTTTAATAACATTAAAATTTAGATTTTATGTTTTTAAAATTTATTTAATTAGTGGAGAACTTTAGAAACAGAGAAAGGGAAATTAATTAGAGTTAATTTCAAAATTTTAAATAGGATGAATTATTAAAATGGGAAAATTTTGTTATTGGACTTCCATGGATTTGGATTTTGGCGGTTCGGTGTTGGAACGAGTGAGGGTAATCTCAGAATTTCCCAAGCCTAAATTATGAAGATTTTAAATTAAGTTAAATAGGCATCAAATATTTGTTTAAATAAATTGATAATAGTGTGTTTGAAATTTATTATAAATTGGAAGGTGCTAATGTAGGGTCTTGGTGGAGTGGCGAAAATTAAAGAGTAGGTGGTTGCCTAGGTAGGATGTTGCGGTGGATGAGCACGCAACAGATCATGAGGTGGGGTGATTTTTAGGGCATCGGAACTTATAAATAGAAGGAGAGTTCCAAATTGCAAAAAACCTAAAGCGGAGTTGCAGAAGTGCTGCTCGGGGGTGTCTGGAGGCGGTCGGTGAAATAAGCGGCTGGGTTGCAATGAAGAGCTCATCTAGATTAGTAGCAGATCAAGGGATCCACGGACAAATGGTAACTTGGAACTGCTGCCGTTGGGGATCAGCGGAGGCTTTAGAGTTGCTGAGCCAGGGGATTTGCAGATCAAGTGAGTAGCATCGTTTTGGTTTGTCATTGGTTTTTGATCTCTGTGATTTACCGAAAGCATGTTTCTGAAAGCTTCTGTTTCTTCTGTTCGAGCGTGAGTTGTTTGATGGGTTTAGAAGTCATGATTTAAAAGTTGGTTAGATTAAATCCGAAATAGGTTTAAAGGTATTTTGGTAATGGTAGAAGCCTATACGAGTAGTTACAGAGGTCAAAAGTTCGGCCAGTCTTTGAGTTTCGAGATTAACCGAGAGTTGTATATCGGAGGTGGGATCCGCCGACTTGGTGCCTACCTAGCGCCAAGTTAAAGAGTCAGTGCACCTACCGAAATTGTTGAATTTGTTGAAAATAGCCCCCTTAATTACATGAAATACATTTAAGTAAATGTCCTGTGTATTTATTGCTCCATTTACTTAAGTCTTTACATGTAAATAAGGTTTTACCCCCCATTTGGAACCAATAAAAATACTTCCAAGGTCTAATTCCCAGCCAATAAAAAGTCAACTTTCCAGTTCATGCCTAAATCCCGGTTTCTTCATAAAATTCTAGGAGGTGTGTTTACCCTTCAATAGACTACAACAAAAATTTGAACTCGAAACTTCTTGTAGATTTGTCTAGAAAAATTATATACCAAAAGTCAACGTTTTTAACCAGACTTAGAATATTTTGAGGTCCAAAACTTTTTGTCTCGAAATTGATTACTTTTTGGTATGGTGGCCTTATAGGGGATCCTAAGACTATTCCACTCATCCAAAATGTGTTTTGAGGATTTTATGACATTCGTTTTGATTGATTTGGTTTATGAAAGCGAAATTGAGAATCTAGGAGCTGTTTACTGATTGATAGTTAATCGAAGTTTGGATACTGTAATTGTTTCTGTATAATGTGTTTACTTCTGAAAAGTCATTTTTGAGACCATATTTATTTTGCTGAAATGCATCTACACTATTATGCTAGTTCATCTTCGAATGCACGGTACACTTCAGGATTGATTCACTTGAACATGTTGATCTATATGTCAGTTTTATATGATGGAAAACACATTGGGTTGATTTGCTAGTTTTATATTTACTGCTGGTTTAGCTTGTCCTGGATCCAACGTCTAAGCTTAGTAATGTGATGTATTTTGTTTTATTGGTGTAATGGCATGGCCATGGAGTGTTGCCACGACCGGTGTAGAGCAGCCAGAAACCCTGAGTAGGCCTGGTTGTCAATGCTGATACCCGGAGTAGGCCGGCATTGGATGACGATACCCTGAGTAGGCCGTCATTTTAGAGTGTCCGATACCCTGAGTAGGCCAGAACTGTGTACATGGAGGTGTGGATGTCACTCTGGCATGTTGATTAACCAATCTAAGAAACTACATGACATTAACCACTGTGGGGATTTGTTTATTTGGCACAATATGTTTTATCCGCTTGTTTATTGGTATTTATGGTTCACTGAATGTGGTTTATCGGTTATCTGGTATTAGTATCTTTTCCGCTAGTGTAGAGCAGCATCGTGACCCTGAGTGGTATGGTATTGTCAATGCCGATACCCGGAGTAGGTCGGCATTGGATGACGCTGTCATTTCAATATCCGAAACCCTGAGTAGGCCAGATATACATTGAGAGGCGTGGGCATGGCTATGATGTGACTTTATTGTTGATACGGGTTGGGACCCGAGTTATATCTTTTGAGTTGTTGAACTATGATTTCTTCGATATGTTGTTACCTGGTAATATGTGACTTTACGGCTATATGCATGATTTGATACCGTCTTTACTGCTTGGTTTATACGATGGTTTTCCTCACGGATGTAAATTGGATCGTTGAAGTTTTGTTGGGTTATACGTGTTATCATCGTTGTATATGGTTTGTAATCGTGGCATGTTTTAGAACTGAACTAAATGTATTTGTGCATGCATGTGCTGCTCACTGGGATATTCGTATCTCACCCCGTTGCTTTCGTTTTGTTTTCAGATACTCTTGGAGAGCTTGATAATTGCGGGTAGTTACTTAGACATGTGAGTTTTATTTTAGTTTGGGAATATTTTAACGCACTCTGTTATATAGTTATTGTTGTATTCATGTTTTTCCTTCACTCTGATATTGCGATCCTGTGTTTTAAATTAACCTCTGGGGTTGAGTTACGATGTTATTTTGTGACTCGGATCCGGGGCATTACATCCATCTATCATGTAAGTCATGATGTGGCGAACTATGGGAGCAAGAATATTCTTACTAAGTGGTTTCAATTCACGAGTCCTATTGGTCACACGTGTTTTTTTGGATTGGTGATTTATTATTGTTGTATTATCGTATTATTGTGGTTTTGGTTTCATCATTCACCTCATGACTATTATTGAAAAATTATGGACTGTTTTACAGCATGCACCTTGTTACTTGTTGAGATTTATTCTCACTCCGGTTTCACCCCATTTTTCAGGTACTCTTGGCAAAGACGTTAAAGCTTGGGCTAATTGTAGATGGGTAGTTTATATAGTTGTAGGTTGTTCATGGAATTGAAAGCATTGTATATTATGGTTGTTAATAAATAATGAGAATTTAAATTTAATTTTCCGCATTTACTCTGATTATAAAGTTAGAAAAAGTTTTAAATTGTCCAGTTTCTTTAGTTGCTTTGTTTGATTACCATAACACCTCGGGTTTGGGAATGGACCCGGAACCGGGGCGTTACAGGGTAACCTTTTTTGGATTGGGTTGTTTGATTTTGGATGTAATTATATTTACAATAATCAGTGGGTTAAGGCTTTTAAGGCCCATTGGGCTTGAGTGTGACCCACGGGCAATTAATCAAGTAGCCTGGGGTCCATTATTAAAATGGATCTTGGTATGGGCCAGACTGGGTGTGGGCCCCGTTGGAAGATCCACAAAGCCTTATTGGACCCAGATGGGTCCAGGTATCAAAAATGGGTTTTGGATGACCCAAAGACCCAAGTTGGTTTGAATTAATCGAAATCGGGTCAGGTCGGATGGATCCAGGTCAAGAAATCGGATTCTTAAAGCTTATTGGGCCTGACCACACATTTTGTGCGGTCGGGGCTGATCCGCACATAAAGTGTGGTCGGGTTTGATCCGTATATGGAATGCGGATCCAACCTGAAATCCCAAAATGCCGGAGTCTCGCTCGGTTTCAGTCGCTCCCTCCTCCAGTGGTCTTTGCGACATGCTGTGAGCTCCATGTTGAACTTACAGTGGCATTAATGCCCTTCTTTGGCTCAAATAGCTTCTTCCATGGAGTTCCAACAATAGGAATCCTTCTGATTTTTTAGCAACCATTTGGAGTTTAAGCAGGGACTCTAGAGGTCCCTTTGTGCTGTAAACAGGACCCTTCCTTCCCTCTTCTTAGAAGAAGAGTCCAAGGAATCTAAAAAATCCCAAGCCAAGTCCTATTCGATCAAAAACCAAACACATGCTTGTTCAACTAATCAAAAACATACATACGAGTCAAATGACATAATGAAAACCATGCATGGAAACTTAAACAAAACAGTGTCGACTATGTATGAGAACAATATTATAAAGTACATAATGTCAACAAATAAAAAGAAGGAAACATCTAAAGAACCAAACTTGAGTTTGAAAGTGAGCTGTAGGTACCAAAGAGAATTTGAAAAGTGCGTGCTATCGAGCTAAAAAAAAAATATTTCATGATTGGATCCTAAACAAGCTAAAATAGATGAGTATGTGAGGTGTTTGCAAAGAAAATAGCAAGTGAAGTAAGATGCATGTGTGTGTGATGTTTTTCTTGCACATATGAAACTACATAAGGATGAGACAAACATGAAATGAACACACGTATAATAAAATAGTGACAATCTATCCTAGATGAAAGGAGAGGGGGGAAGAGCTTTAGGGGTACAATAGATTTCTTAAGAGGACAAACCCCTCTTCAAAAATAACATCTGCAAACAAGAATAAAATTTTAGACTTATTTAAACATCTCTTTTTACCTAAATAAAGTCCCTCCTTGCATCCTTTCGTATAGGGAGTTCCCCTCTCATCATGGGAACTCCCATAGCATCCAAAAGAGAAACAAAAGTGGTTAGAAAGGACAATCAAAAGTCGATCTCAAAGTAAATAAACAATATATCTTCAAAAAGATCTTATTTTGGCATATATGAGATAAAATACAATAAGCATGCTCACCCTACCATTACCTTCTCTTTTTGAAGTGTTGAGGTCCTCCTATTGATGTGGACAGCACTTCAAAGACTCCCTTTTCCTTCAAAATCCACCCACTTGTGGTCTTTTTCTAGGTAGAATAGAGAAAGGAGATGAAAGGAGGGTTTCCAAGGGTATTTAAGGGATTTAATGGAGTTTGGGTGAGTAGGTGGAGCTTCAGAGGGATTTGCAGGTTGCTGGAGAGGTAGAGTGTCGATAGGGGGGAAGAAGTCCCTCGAGCAATGGGGCTGTACCCCTATTTATAGAAAAAAAAATTCCGGTAGTGCGGTTCTTCTTGATCCACACTTGAAATTCGAACAGCATTTAAAACGTGTGAATCTGCGGAGTGCGGTTCCTCTTGATCCACACTTGAAATGCGGACGGCATTTAAAACGTGTGAATCTGTGGGAATCGGACAGTTGGCGACAACTGTCAGATCGGATCCACCCTATAAGTGCAAACAAGGCCTGTCCGCACTTATAGTGCGGTTTGCACATATTAAATGCTTTTGGATTCCAAATTTTATCCAATTTGGCTCATTTTTAGATTTTTTATCCTATTTTCTTTTTTTATTTTTGATTTATTTTAAATGTAAAAAAGAGATATTTTAAGAAAAATTATTATTTTATTTAAGATTTTTATTTGTTTTTTCCTTTTCTGCTTTCTTGCCACATGGGCAGTTTTTCTGAAAACTTTAACTAGCCATAACTTTTTCACCCGACGTCCGATTTTTGCAAACTTAGTGGCATTGGAATCAAGTTGAGATTCTCTTTCCACTGAGCTAAAGTTTGGCAACAAATTTAAGATTTTTAGCAGAAGTGCAAAACTACTCCCCGGAAACCAGTTTTGCTTATATCTTTCTCTCCGGGACTCCGATTCCGACAAACTCAATTGTGTTGGGATCGTGTCGAGATGCTCTATTCTCTAGGATCAAATTGGGTAGCTGAACTGGATTATAGCAGAAAGCCAATTTATGCTCTCCTCAAGTTTTACAGGCTCATAACTTCTTCATCCAGACTCAGATTTAAGCAAACTCCGTTGCATTGGAATCGTGTTGGAATTTCCTTTTCAATAGGAAGAAGTTTGGTGGTCAATTCTCATTGGGTCTAAAAGTCAACTTTTTGACCCCTCCGGGTTTGACTTTTTCAATTTGACTTTTCATTTCTTCATTTTTTAGGGTGCAAAAATTATGTGCTAACATCTATCTTATATTTACCCAATCTGAGTTGGACTTTAACTCTATCAATTAGAGTCCCACACAACTCTCCCTTGTATTTAATGACTTGTATTAATCATAATTTGACTGTAATGCCCTGGATACGGTCCAATTAACCAAACCTAAAGTGTCAGTGATTATGGCCAAAGCAGACTAAAAATTTAGAGAAAAATTTAAGGCTTTAATTTATCAGAGTAACAAGTTGAAACATAGAACAAATAGTTCAATTAAATAATTTAGAATACAATAATTTGGTTCTCTAAGTCTAGTTCAAGGTCAAGTACTACCTATGTGTATACTACCCCATTCTTGACGATCTCTCCAAGTGTGCCTGAAAAATAGGGAAAACGGGAGTGAGATGTAAATCTCAACAAGTAGCAAGGTCCTTGCAAGAAATCAGTCCAATTTATGAAATAGTCATGAGACATAGTGATAAATCAAAACAAAGATAAACATACTCAAAACAATAGACAAATCATACTCCACACAATACGTAACGTTACAAGACTCATGAAGAAAGATAACTCTTTGAAAAGTTACTAAGTTTTCGCTATGCCACCTTACGTCTTACTGCAATGCCAATAAACCGCACTCCCTCTATACCATCACCATAAATCGAGAAATATGGGGTCTGGCCATCAGCTTATTGCCCAAGAAACTCACATACCAGCGACAAATAAATCTAGAAACATAGAGTTTGGCATGTACTACCATGTATGCAGCAAGATATATCACATCATTGGGGAAGCTGCTTATCACCACATACAGGGATAACCCCTGACGTGAGCCTCACCAGCAAGCTAAATTTGAAATAAGTCTTGTTTGTATATGAGGACTCTCCAATGTAAACTAACTTGCAAAAGGAAGCGAGTATCGTGAAGTAAGAGTAACCAAACAAAGGAAATACCTCTTCACTGTCTAGCTTAAACTATGGATCTATAAAACCCCGAATTTTCCTTAAACAATATAATAAATTCATAAATAATATCCTTGAGACTTATAATTGATGGAAATAATTTGTTGATGTAAGTGAGCGTGATATCAGTGGAGATCAAGTGTTGGACGCAGATCCGACCGTCCGATCATGAGTTATCAAGGTATGATTCATATTTTAAGTTTGTTGTCTTCTGATTGGGTAGTGTGCATAGGAAAACTTGTAAGTGAGCTACATGGGATCAAAAGGATATAAATACTTGTTTAATACCCTAATTTTATACGTTTGGAATACTTGCTAGTATTCAACAGCCGCAAAAGAGAAACCGAGAGAGCGACTATGCGACCGGAAGAGAAGAAGAAGGAGGGACATTTGGCTTGTGTTCTTCATCGCCTAGAGAGTTTCTCACATCTATGAGTACTGCTGTTTAGAGAAGGAAGAGGACAACGCACGATAGAGGTAGGTGACACCGTTTTATCGTTCGTTTTTTTTTATTTATGTATGTTTAATCTCCAAAGCATGTTTTTATATGATATACTCATGTATTTAGTTAGATAACAATATTATATGTATGTTAGAATAATCTTGGACGTAAAAAATCAAGTTTTTAAACTGTTTCTGCTCGTTTTTGAGTGACCACCGACCTCACTATACTTGGCGATCCTCAGCGCTCTTAGGCTCTAGTACAAAATTCGAGACCGCCCGAGACCGCCAGACGACTTATCGTCAGCGACCTAAATTGAACTACCGCCTACCTTAGACCGCCGGAGCGATCCTAGGCGCTCTGTGCAGAAATTGCAAAATTTCGTATTTTCAAACCCTGATTCAATTCCAAACTATTTTGTCAATTTTAATCATTAATTAAGATATTTTAAGGCCAAAATAATTTATCAAATTTCCTGTTTTATAGAAAAATAAATTAGGGAGATATTTAGGACACTAGTTGCCAAACTTTGTATGAAACTGTGAAATTTAGTCCTTGGAAGATTTGACCTATTATTTGATTACCAGAACATCTCTAAATTACACTACAAACCAAATAATTACATAAAGAGAATTCAAATCATAAGTTCAACTCAGTTAACCCGAATATTGAAGGAAATGTCAGATTTACCCTTTATATGCCGCTAGGCACCAACCCTTATAGAATTATTAGACTTTAGGGATTCTTGGAGTCTAGTGGGCATAGCTGGTTATGGATCCATAGTTTTGGCTAGATATCTGAGGGATATTTCATTTGGGTTGAGTTTCTCTCTTGTGCGAGCGCGCTTCCTTTGCAAGTTGGTTTGTTTGGGAAGGTCCTATGTCTGGAGGGATACCCCGGTGAGCCGTTGGTGATTCCCTGTACATGTGGATAAGTGACAATCTCCATGTATTGATTCTGGTACTAACTGGTGGTACATGCCAACTCTGATGAGTACGTGTGCAATAAATCAGTGACTACGGCTCTTGTCTAAGCTGCGTTGCATGGGGCTTGAGTATCATTATTAGCACTACTCCTAAGTTGCACGGTGGTATAGCATTTGGTCGAGAGTCATCTCAAAAGTTTTGTCTATCTTCATGAGTCCTACAATGACACTAAAATCACAATAACATGTTGTTACTATTGAATACATGCTGGAGGCATGGAATTGGTATATTGGTTGGATGTGACTGTTTAGTGCCTCCTAGTAACGTATGTGTAGACACCTGATTTTTGCACCCCTAAAATGGCAAAAAATGAAAAGTCAAACTTTTAGTCAAACCCTAAGGGGGTCAAAAAATTGACTTTTTGATTCAAGATAATTTGGCCATCAAACTTTATATCATTGAAAAGAGCATTTCGATACAGTTCCAACGCAACTGAATTTGCTGGAATCGGAGTCCAGATGAAAAAGATATGAGCTAGTCAAACTTTTGGGGAGCGAAAAGTTGACTTTTTGCTCAACCCCAATTCAGCTGCCAAACTTGACCCCAGAGGACAGGTGGTTCCAAGCCGGTTCCAACGACACTAAGTTTGCTGAAATCAGACACCGGATGAAGAAGTTATGAGCAGTTGAAGTTTCAGAAAAACTGCCCATGTGGCAAAAAAGGCAGCAAAAATGGAATAAATCAATAAAATAAATAAGATAAATGTGTTTAATAATATTTTAATAAAGAGAATCTCGCTTTTTAATAAAATAATCGAAAAATCGAATAAGAATCTTGCAAAAAACCAAATTGAATAAAGGTTTGAAATCCAAACATTTTAAAAACGTGCTGGACCGTATTTCAATTACGGGCAGGGCACGCCCGTATTTGAAATACGGGCAAGATTCCGGAAGAAAACACGCGTCGCTGTACGGCGGGACACGCATCCCGTACGGCCGATTCGCGAGATTCGCACATGTGCGTTTTTCGCCCGTACTTGAAGTACGGGCAAGGCATGCCCGTACTTCAAATACGGGCACGTCCATTTTTGCCTATAAATAGAGAGGCCTCCCCCCTCATTTAGGACAAGCCGAGCCTCCAGGCCTCCACTCCCTCTCTCCCTTGTTGTTACCACGGCCAAACCCTGCCAAATTACTGCCACCCCAATACCTAAGCGTCCTTTAGTACCCATAATGCCCTTGCATGCTTAAAACTCTTCATTTCCTACCTCCATGCATAAACTACCTTTCCCACCTCTTCCCATTTTATCCTAACAAAATTTGGAGGACGCGGAAGCGCTGCCGGAATCTTCCGAGAACCACTACATCATCAAATTAAAAGAATAACATTGTGGTAACTCTTTTTAATCTCTTCTTTTTCAATCTACATGTATGATTGTCTTATTGAAACAATTCTTCTCATTCTCATTGCCTTACTACTAATCCTTTTGCTTCATTTTTGACAAAGTGCCCTTATACAAATGAAAGTTTCTTTATGGAAAAGAAGGAGAATAGGCAAGTGAAATAAGCCAAAGAAGAAGAGCATGAAAACTAACATATTTCATTTGATTTCACTTGCCTATACAAGAGGGATAGATCCCTTTTAATCTATCACATGTAATCCTCATCTGATCTTCCCTTTTCATGGAAAGTAATTCAAAGATGAATCAGCTAAATGGAGAAGGAGGGGATTTTGTGTCATCACAAGGTGCTGAAAACCCAAAGAACATGAAAAGAAAAGGAAAATGGTCATTTGGGCCAAATGAGGCAAATGCAGCCCCTGGAAGAACCTGCTATCTTCTCTGATGCTACCAGAACACCTGAGAAGGCCACGGAACTGATCCCAAGAAGAGCCGGCACCAAATATGCAAAACTGGAGGCGCCCGTAAACTCAGAACGGTCCAGTTTGGACCGTGTTTGCTTCACGGGCAAGGCAAACCGGATTTCGTCTACGGGCGACAGGGGACCGTATAGAAAATACGGGCAAATGTAAAGTAACATAAAAAACGTAATTTTTCGGTCCGGTTGAACTTGATTCGACCTGAACCGGTCTGAACCAGTCCCTTAAGTATCTGGGGCTATCTTTAGCCCATTTTTGGACCATGGGCCCAAATGGGCCCACCAAGACCTCCTTTTGGCCCACATGAGTGGTCCACTTTAGACCGGCCCAAACCAAGCCCGTTTTCAACAAACGGGCACCAGGCCAATTGACTCAGGCTAATGGGCCCATTCCAAGCCCACCAAGCCCAAACTAAAATTGTAAATACATAAAACTTAATAAAATAACCAAACGGGTTACCCAATAACCCAATTGGGCCTAAGATCCAACCCTGGCAACCCGTGGGTCTTCCAACGGGACCCGGGTCCGACCCACTTCACTTAAATAAATAAAAAGATAAAGTCAAATAAAAAGGGACCCACACCTCAAAAGGACCCCGCCAGACCCAATAAACGGCATGCTGGTCTAGGAAGGGTGAACTTGACTCAAAAAACCAGGGAAACCCGAGGGACCCGTCAAACTGACGGGGCGGGCCGGGGTGTCTTAGGGCTTCCCCGGACGTAACCGAGGACTTAGCTAGATCTCTAATAAGCCGCAGACCAAACTTAGACCCGAATAGGGCAATCACCGTGTCTGCCTGCACTCTCAGGCAGTGGTGACTCCGAATGTCCCGAGGCACGCGCGGAAGGTGCGCTCGGTGTGCGATCTAGGCCAGGTTTAGGTGCGCACAGCTTGGCGACTCTGGTTATCAAATGAGTCAACCTAGGTGGATATAAGCAGATTTAGGAAGTATTTCTTGTCCAACCTTAGTGGTTTATGGAACTTATGCAATTACATAATATTGGGGGATCCTGTCACAAGGACGAGATAATTGCCTGAGGAAAGTGGAATTTAAGCGGTTCCTTGTGACCCTCCACTTACCTGGGGATCCACCCAAACATTGTATTGCATACTGTTCTGTATTCTCACTATAAAAGTGACATTAAGGAACCCTTAATCAGCCTACTATCCGAGAATCACCCGATTAGACACAGCACTTGGCCCCATTGCACATACAAACACTTCACTACACCGTGAATGAATTTTTTTTTTAACTGCATGGGGTGACATGCACGAGGGAGTCTGCATGGATGATCCAAACTGAATGCTGTCTACAACATGTGAATGCTCTTCTTAACCAAAACCTAGATCTCTCTAGCAGCCACCCTTCTTCAATCGAGAAACTTACTTTTGGAATGGTATTAGCCCTACGCTCCCGTGGCTTGCCGGGGAAAGCAGGGTAAACCCATCTCCCCAGGTTTCTAGATTCTTCAAGCGCCATTGGTTTCTTGCCATGGTACGCGAAGGGTCTAGTACTTGGCTCAGACTCTTGAAGGCAGGTGCCTTGGGCTGGGTATCCTTCCCCACCTATTACTTCTGATAAACCCTGATGTGAGCATGAACATGAATGGACAAATAAGGGTAAAATTAATCTAGGGCCTTAACCCCCACCTGTGTTGGTCTTAACCCTAATTTAAGGAAATTAACTCGATTTAATCCATGCATTCAAGTCTGTCTTGGTTCAGTCGAAAGCCGGCCAGATCAAACAGAAATGGGTCAGAATAGAGGCAGAAAAACCCTAGAGGTAGGATTTCAGCCCACCTGCCGAATGGCAAATTTGTACCCTCCTTTTGGGTTCTCAACAACCCTAAAGGTGATTCTCTTTTCAGATTTATTTTTGTAAATTTTGCCCTCGAAGGCAAGTTATAAATATTGTTTTCAGTCCGACACTAGGGGCAGATGAAAGGGTAGATGAAAGAACAAATGAAAGAGCAGATGAAAGAACAGATGAAAGAAAAGGCCGGCTAAGACCTGAATGTGTTTTCCAAACATTTAAAGGACATAACCTTTAAAACCCCATAACTTGAATGCTTGGATTTGATTTTTGATTGCATAAACTGCTTAGGCATTGATTTAATTTTTGCATATCCTGTTGCATGCCTTAGACTAATTTAGAGTTTTTGGTGGAAAACCCTAAATTGACTTGGGATTTCAATCGGATAGTCGGCATGGCATCTTCATCCTCGACTGAGAGAATTCGCTTCCCTAGGATAGAGAAGTGTGCCTTTGATACACCTTGGATCCGTTCTTGGACAAGGCAATTGCAAGGAGATGAGCAAATTAAATGGGAACAGAAATACCACATGGGACAAACTCTGTCCCTGTTAAATGTGCCCATTAATTGGGACATGATTCAGGTGGCCCTACCTTTCTGGGATCCCCAACTTTCACTTTTTAGGTTTGGAACTAATGAGCTGACTCCCACAATCGAGGAATTTGAACTATTCCTCCGATTTCGTGACCATGGTGAACCAGCCAGACCAAACCTCAAAGATAGCTACAAGAATGAAGCTTGTACTTTCTTTGGCCTACCCAGAGGGGAATTCCAGACTTTAGGAGGTGACCAAGCATTCACGCGGGTCTCTAAAACCTTCCTTGCTGAAAAGATAAGGGATAAAAAGCAAGAAAGACCCCGTGTTTGGTGGGACACCTTCACCCTCGTGGTTCTATCACAACTCTTATTCCCTACTGGGGGAGACACCATTAATTTGGCCCTCATGGAAATTGTGGACCAACTCCAAGTGAAATTCCGAATTGCACCACTAATCCTTGCTCAGCTATACCATGCCTTGACCATGACCAAGAACGGAACTAGGAGGTTTCAGCGATGCGCTCCTCTTCTACACATTTGGCTCCAAGATCACCTGATGGTTGCTGAACCTATCAGCCCACGTTATGGGTACATCCGTGACAATGTCACCCTGATGGCCCGAAGAGAAAGTAGACCAGACTTACCCTCCAGAGAGGATTGGTTTGACCACTTTCTCCAACTAAAAGGAGAAACGGATATAAGATGGGGAGGCACATTTGACCAAACATATACTCCCGTCATAGCTTTCAGGAAAAGACATTGCCTAGCCTTGATAGGCTTGACCCATGCCATGCCATACTATCCGGTTCGAATTCTGAGACAGTTTGGGAAGTCTCAGGGAATACCGATCAAGGATGAGGCGGAAGGATTAACTGGCCCACTTACATGGGAATTGAAGAAAAAATTGATGAAGGAATGGCAACACGTGCACATACTCCAAGAGGACATTTTCACTGCATCCGATGTTCGTAATTACGAACAATGGATTGCTCAAGAAACTGGCCTAGACAGCCCACTTCCTCTCCATATCGTCACCTCTGACGATATCCCAGTTCCGCCCCCTGACACATACAGGGATAGGGTGGCCGAACTGCGGGAATCTCATTCTCGAATCCATCGTGCATACGTGGATTCCGAGCGTAAAAACAAGCAGGCCAATGAGGCCCTTCAACAGCAGCTTGACACCATGCGCAGACGCGCAAAAGAGGACCGACGTCTGCGGAATAAACTTCTGCGCGCCTTGAAAAGGCGAGACGTGTCCTCTCATTATGATGATGACCAACCTAGCTAGACTCTGGGTTTGTTTATTTTGTTTAATCATGTAATTGCTTATTCTGAATTTTGGCATTATACTTCTTTTTCCATGAAGAATTTGGTGATAAATTTAATGAAGTCGATTAAGACATTCCCCCCAATTCCTTTTTCAAGCAATCTGGCCCCAATCCATCAATTTCAAAACTTTTAGGTGATCTGAATAAGGAACTCGTCAAAATTTTTTCTTTAAAGCCCAGGGGTTCTGAATAAAGAACACTCGATCCCTACCCAACTTTCAAATCTTCAGATTCTGAACTTAAATCTTTAAGAGTTCTGAATAAAGAACACCCAATTCCTACCCAATTTTCAAATCTTCAGAAATTAACAATTTCAAATTTAAGCCTTAGAGGGTTCGAAATAAAGAACACCCAATTTAAAATTTTCAGGCGATCTGAGTAAAGGACTCGCCAAATTCTTTTAAATCTTTAAACTAAAGGGTTCTAAATAAAGAACACCCCATTTTTACCATCCACTCTAAAACTTTCAGGCAATCTGAATAAAGAACTTGCCAAAAGAATCTTTAAAATCCAGGGGTTCTGAGTAAAGAACACCCCGTCCTTGTCAACTCTCAAACCTTCAAGTTTCAAACTTAAGTCTTAAAACCCTAGGGTTCTGAATAAAGAACACCCTATCCCTTGAACTCAGATCACACCCGTCTGATTTAAAGAGATCACATGGTCAGCCTATGGGGCACTGATGCCACTGATGTTTAAACCAGAAAATTGGCAGAGGATCGTCCTGGTATAGCATACCCCGTTGTGTGGCACCAAGGTCAAGAAAATAAGCTAACGACTAAGGTACGCTCGGGTATCCCTAGCCGAACTCTTAGGGTACTGAAGCCACTGGTGATTAAACCAGAAAATTGGCAAAGGATTGTCCTGGCATAGCATACCCCGTTGTGTGGCACCAAGGTCAAGCAAATAAGCTAACGACTAAGGTACGCTCGGGTATCCCTAGCCGAACTCTTAGGGCACTGAAGCCACTGGTGATTAAACCAGAAAATTGGCAAAGGATCGCCCTGGCATAGCCTTCCCCGTTGTGAGGCGTCAAAGTCAATGGTGATTGGACCAACGACTAGCTAAGACACGCCCGGGAACTACTAGCCGAAGTAAGGTGCTAAAACCATCAGAGATTAAACTGAAAATTGGTACACCTGGATGCTGCTGTTTAGCTCATCCCCTGCGGAGACTTAACATAGTCCAACCTCGTGATACTGAGCTCAAACCAACCTTTTAAACCGGGTTCTCTCCCCCAGCCGCTTGGCTAAAACAGATCAGTCTAAACCGGGTTCTCTCCCCCAGCCGCTTGGCTAAAACAGATCAGTCTAAACCGGGTTCTCTCCCCCAGCCGCTTGGCTAAAACAGATCAGTCTAAACCGGGTTCCCTCCCCCAGCCGCTTGGCTAAAACAGACCAGTCTAAACCGGGTTCTCTCCCCCAGCCGTTTGGCTAAAATAGACCAGTCTAAACCGGGTTCTCTCCCCCAGCCGTTTGGCTAAAATAGACCAGTCTAAGCCGGGTTCTCTCTCCCAACCGTTTGGTTAAAACAGATCAATTCAGGGTTCTCTCCCCCAGCCGCTTGGTTAAAACAGACCAGTCTAAACCGGGTTCTCTTTCCCAGCCGTTCGGCTAAAATAGATCAAGCTTAAGAATCCCTATCACTTTCAAAATAATCCAAATGAATTAATCTTTGATCATGCCTCTAATATAAGTTGCACTAATATCTGCTGGTTGCCCTTCACAGGTACCAAAATTGCTTCTCTAAGCCCTTACTTGTTAAGATCTAGGAGAAGACTTGAGATGGAGCAGCCAAGAGAACAGACCTCACCAGGACAGGACCAGGCAGAGTCCAGCCAGGCACAGACGGTGACTGATCTGCAACAAAGGATTGACAGTATGGGGACTATTATTCAAGAGTTAATGGCAGAACTAAGAGAACTCAGGATGGCTCCCCCTGCTGCACCAGTGACCCTGCAGCAACCAATTGCTCCACCGCAGATGGATGCTCCACCACCATACCCTTCGTATCCAGCTCCGTTGGTACCACCTCCACCCCCTCAAGCCGTGCCTCTTCCATAGATTATTGCGCCTGCCCAACTAGGGCAAGAAGAGGAAGATTGGTATAGAATGCAGCAGGCCCAATTTGATGAAAAGATGGCAGCCACTAAGTCAGAGGTAGATGCTTTGCGTGAAGAGCTGAAAAGCCTACGACCCAGTGCGGTCCCCATGGAGGCTACTTTAGACAGTCTCTGCTTCTTCTCCGACGTTCAACTTCCACCAAAATTCAAGTGCCCTGACTTGCATCAATTTGATGGCACCGGGTGCCCATTAAACCATCTAAGGTCTTACTCTGGAGATATGTGTCAATATGCTAAAGATGAAAAAATTATGATACAGTTCTTTCAGAGGTCGCTAACAGGGGCAGCATACACTTGGTTTTTGAGTTTGGACAAAACCAAGATCAAGACTTGGAATGATTTGGCCGCAGCATTCATTCAGCAGTACCGTTTGAACAGTCAGATTGTACAAACTAGGGCAGAGCTGCAGAGGCTGAGGAAGAAAATCAGGAATCTGTACGAGAGTATGCCAAGAGATGGAAAGAATTAGCGACCCTAGTCCAACCCCCACTACTTGAACAGGAGATGACCTCCTTGTTCATTGCATCACTTGGACAGCCATTCTTTTCCTTGCTACTGGGGCAAAGTCCTTCCAATTTCAATGACTTGATTCTGACGGCAGACAGAATTGAAGATGCGGTCAGGGCTGGAAAGATAGATGGTAGTGGCCAAGGCCCTACACAGAGAAGGGCTGCGACAGGACAAAGTGGCAGAAGTCAGGGGCAAGAGCCTAGGAGGCAGGAAACTCAGGCTGTTAATTATATACAGCCAACACAGCCTTACTATATCTCTCAAAGGCCTGAAGGCCAGGGGCAACCCATGAGAAGAACCAGAGAAGAGGCAGAGGCAAGAATGAAGAGGGTTTTTACCCCGCTACCTTATGCACCTGCAGAACTATTGGCTACACTGCTGAAGAAGGGGTACTTACAGATCAAGCCCCTAAATCCTCGAATGGTAAATTCACGAAACTATAATGCGGCAGAAAGATGTGAATACCATTCTGGAGCTCCCGGGCATTCAACTAATCGATGATGGGACTTGAGGCATGATATACAGGATCTGATAGACAGTAAGAAGATCTCTGTAGATCCCCCAGCACCAGCAGCACCTACTCCTCCTACTGGTACAACCACCAACCCCCTCCCCGACCATAATAAGGCTTCTGGCAGCGGAACAGTACTGTGCGCACCCGATTTCGGTCGCACGACGAGGCGCACGCCAAACGATGCGTGGCTCGGGGTTTGTTTGGAGTCGCCACTGCCTGATGGGGTGCAGGCAGACACCTGGGTGCCTAAGTTCTTCTTCTAAGGCTTTTGGTCTGCGGCTTTGAGATTCTAAGTAGGAGCTCGGTTGCGGTCTGGGGAAGTCCGTAGACACCCCAGTCCACCCCGTCAAGTGACGGGTCCCATGGGTTTCCCTGGTTTGAGTCAACTTTGGTCTCTCACTCACCCGATTCCTATTCCAGCATGCAATTTTGATTAAGTCTGGCGGGACCGCCAAAGTGGTGTGGGTCCCTTTACTTGATTTTATATTTTTAATTAAGATGATCTGGGCCTGGTGGGGTGGGCCCCGTTGGAAGGCCCACGGTATCCCTTGGGGGGCCAAGTGTGGCCCGCATGTTCCTTGGTGGGCCAAGTGTGGCCCTTTGGATTTTGGCTCACTTTGAATTGATCTTATTTTAGAGTTCAAGTTGGATTAGTTAAGTGGATGTCATGCCAAAAGTGGGCCGGGATTGCTTTGTGGGCCCTTGAGTGGGCCCCACAATTGGTTGCCAAGTGATTTTGATTTTATATTTCTTATCTGTGCCAACACGGGCCAAGTACTGGGCTTGGGGCCCTTTACCTGGGCTTGGGCTTGAAAGCCCAAGGCTTCCTGACTTAGGGTTTGGAAACCCTAAGTTGGTCGGGTTCATGGGCTTAGTGGGCCCGATAGGCCCTACCCGTGGTCTTGGCCAAACCACATCCTACTTTAATCATGCATGGCCCAATTAGGGCTTGGGTGGGCCTCAATTGGTCTGGCCCACTCAAATCTCTTATTTATCTTATTTAAGCATGAATGGGTTGGTCGGGCTTGGTGGGCCCCGTTGGAAGGCCCACCGGAAATCAATTTGGACCGGGTTGGTCCATGGCCCATGTTGGGTTTCCGGGTGACCCGGGAACCCTATTGGTTCATCCGGTTCGGTTTAGAAGTAAAGCCCACATTCAGCAATAATCACATAAGAAAATGCCCAAAATTGACACCCTATCAAGAAAATGCACAAAATGCACAAAATCGGCCTGTTTTGGACCTGGCGCTCACCTCCTGAGGTGAGCGCCAGAACCGGGCGAAATTTTGACCTGGCGCTCACCCGATACCAGGTGAGCGCGAGCTGGGCGGGAGGTGAGCACGAGATGGGCGCGAGGTGGGCGCCAGAATTTCACTTGGTTTTTAGGTGGGCGCGAGCTGAGCGCCAGGTGGGCGCCAGCTCGGCGGGAAGTGAGATGAAAGGGGCGCCCACCTCCTAGGTGAGCGCCAGGTGGGCGCCAGATGGGCGGCAGGTCACTGCAATTTTCAACTCTCTGTTTTTTTTGAGATCTCCATCTCTGGCCGATTGTTTTTGGTCTGTAACTGTTCCATTAGCCTCCTAACATGCTCAGAACACTTCCCAACTAGTTTTGGATTTAATCTAAACACATTTTTATGAAAATCAAACCTCCTTGTAAACCTGCAAATCCAAACACCTAAACACTAATAGAACATGCAGGAAGGGGACTGGGGGCTTTATGGGATACAGAAGATGCAAACATCAGGGAGAACATGCTCCCCCCTCGAATCACACAATCACTGCTACTATACGAAATAACAGAAAAGAACAGATAGCAATGGACTTATTTATTTTGGAATAGGGGCCATTGAGAACATTACCTGGGTGTTCCTAACACCTCTCCGAAGTGGGTGAAGCCTCCTTGGAGCGCGCGAGCGGCCGCCGGAGCAACCTTCTTCTCACACAAAGAGCGCGGCCTCCTTCGGATTTGACGAGGAAGAAGAGGAAGGGAGGGGACCTGTGTGTCTGGTCTTCATCTTCAAAACCCCGAGCCCAGAAAAATGATGCCGAACCCTAGAATCCCAAAACCAGAGAATGCCCGGCCAAAGAAAAATCTCCCAACAAAAAATCCAAACCCCGAATGCTGAAGAACAGCAAACCCTCAAATGACCGATCCCGGAAAACCCAACCAAAATTTTCCCAACCCGAAATCAGCCAACCTCACCAAAATTTTCCAACCCCCTGCGCGAGATTTCGCGCGGCTTATATAAGGGAAAATCAAAGGGGCGCCCACTTGCTTGCCACATTGGCTCGAGCGACCGCATGATGAGAAATCATTAAATGCGGCCGCTCGTTTGTCTAAAGAATCGAAAAATCAAGATTTAGCCCCCGGTAATTTTTGATTTAATCCGATATTCTCGGATTTTCACGGATTTAGTCCCTGGGATATTTCGTATGTTTGGATATTTACGGATTTAATCCCCGAGATATTTTCCTGCGCAACTCGCCACGTGTGCAGTTTTTTGCCACGTGCGTAGATTGCCGGTTTTGCTGCCCGGGAATTTCGTCAGCTCATATTTCCTTCATCCGGACTCCGATCTGGGCAAACTTAGTTTCATTAGAATCGTATCAGAGCCCTCCATCCCATGACCTAGGGGTAGGCCTCTGGATCGGATTTTAGCAGAAAGTCAACTTTTGTCTCTCCCTTAAGTTTGACTGCCCGCCGAACCTTCATCCGGACTCCGATTCCAACAAACTCAGTTGCGTTAGACTCGTGTCGGGATTCTCTATCCATTGATATAAAACATGGTGGCCAAATATCACTTAATCAAAAAGTCAACTTTTTGTCCGCTCGGGGTTTGACTTTCTGCTAGGGTTTTCATTTTCAGCAACTCCAGGGGTGCAAAAATAAGGTGCTTACAAGTACATCAGGTCATCAGTGACCAGGGCAATGAAGTACAGTTTGACCCCTCTATGTTGATTGGGCGACCGGGGCAAATTGTCAGGATATACCTCAAAGAAAAGATAGTAAAGCAGCAAGTATGCGTCATTAACGGAGAGGATGACGAAGAAACCTTCTTGGGGTTCCCTCTGGTGCATTTCAACTTTCCCGAACCAGAGCCTTTCTACCCTCCACCTGTCCCAGATTCACCCCCATTGAACATCTTCGACATGATGAACCCATTATATGAACCTGTGGACCTCCTACTGGAACAACCCACCCTTAACTTACACCAACTTCACCTTGACCCAACCTACTCCGCTGTACCTCCACCTTATCAATTCCTACCCATGTACCATGATTCCACCATCACTTCCACTGAAAGAGAAGTCGATCGGATCACCCGTTCTGGTCGATACATAAACCCTAACCCTCCACTTGCACCAGAGGGAGAGACTAGTGAAGAAAGAACAAGGAAAGAAAAAGGGAAGGATGTGGCCGCTGAAATGCCACAGACCCATAAGAAGAAAGGGAAGGCCCCAGAAGAAGAGATCGAAAAACTCCACTATAGTGCCTTCACTCCGGAGTATGATCTAGTGCAGCAGTTGAATAAGACACCAGCCCAGATATCCATTATGCGTCTTTTGTTGGATTCAGACAAACATAAAGACGTGCTCATGAAAATATTGGGTGATACTCATGTGCCTGACGATATCAGCCCTGAGCAGCTAGAGACAGTAATGTCTATAATTGCTACGCCAAAAGCAATCTCCTTTTCCTCAGCAGACTTGCCCCCTGAAGGTCATAATCACACAGAGCCTCTGTTTATCACTGTAAGATGCTCCGACTTAATGGTGAGACGGGTCATGATCGATAACGGATCAGCTCTGAATATCTGCCCAGTCAGGACCTTCCACAGTCTGCAGCTGAACACTAATCTAATCAAACCTAGCTCCAACAATGTCCGCGGGTTTGACAATGCCAAGAAGGATTCCCTGGGGGAAGTTAATCTGGAAGTTATAATTGCTGAAAGGGCCTTCTTCATTACCTTTGAGTTGATGGACATCAATGCCTCCTTTAATTTGCTGATTGGAAGACCTTGGTTACATCAAGCAGGGGCAGTCTCGTCCACCTTACATCGAATGATCCGATTCATCTCGGGAAATCAATTGATCACGGTGCATGCAGAAAATCACAGAGAATTTGAACAAGGAGGGGTACCTGTGATTGATTATGAGCTGCCTACTTCCCTGAACTTTCAAGCCATTGAAATGGCGCAAGTAAACAGCATTCCTACTCCTCTGCAATCAGACTTGTCCCGCAGAAGGAAAAGGAAGAGCATGTTCGGTGCTGCTGAATGCGCCGACTGGGGCCTCCGAGTAGGAGAAGGTTTAGGCAAATACAAGCAAGGCATCAAGTCTGCAATCCAGCCCTGTGACAAATCTGTGGGCTTTGGACTGGGGTTTGTTCCTGAACCTGAAGACTATGCCAGGTTATTTGGCAGGAAAGCTGAACGAAAGAGGGCACGAGCAGAAGGAAGAGACCCACACTGGCCCATTTGTGTACAGGGCCAGTTATACCATCACTTTGCCAATATGGAGAGAGAAGCTGCACAAGCCATTCACATAGTCCCCCAAGGATGGGGCGATGAGTTCAATGATCCAGTTAAGCAAGCGGAAGCTAATTATCTGCAAAGGTTATGGGATGAACCTCCCTTGCCCCAGGAGACGGTTACAAAAGAGAACTCAGAAGCTCTCAGTGGGATGATGGAAGAACTGTCTGCTCTATTCTCTTGGCAGTCAGTTGACACTGAAAAACCAGCTATCCCAGAAGAAGCGTTGGCCTACCCACCAGATAATGTCGAGGCACCACCAACTGAGGCTGAAGAAGAAGAACCAGCTCACTACATCTACATGATGGAAAGCCAAGACAGTTCAGGAGAACCCACTCCAAGGCAAAGGTCTCCCCCACCTCCCATCTGTATTATACACCCAAGTACCAAGGATGGTTTGGGTCAGATGTTCCAGAATATGCCCCAAGTACTGGGACTGCCCACTGAGCTGGCTTATCATGAAACCTATGGTAACTGGGCCCCTGACGAACATTCTTCCAGCAGGAGGGATGAATCATCAGTAAAATCTGTAACCAAGGCATTGCCTAAGGTGGAACCACCCAACGAAGTCACTATTCGAGTACCAGGGACTATCATCCGCCGCGGGGTATGGATCAGTATATCATCAGAAGATTCAAGTCAGAATCAACCGAAGAAGGGCACAGCTGATGACCCCATCTACATCTCCTCTGACAGCAACATCAGCATGATACAGACTGGGAAAGTGAATGCGATGACCGCTGTAACCAAGGACAAGCATGCATTGCAGAACTGGAGTTCGACGCCACTTGCCACTCGCAAAGCCGAACTACCACAGGGAGTTTCTTCCACTTCTGAAATTCCCCCTGTAGATATTGCTGCACTTTTTAATAAATGCGTGAAGTCTTTTGATTATTTTTCTGCTTCTGTGAATAATTCTGCGAGTAAGCAAACTCAAAATCGCAACCTTAATATCAATCTCGACGCACACCCGAAAAATTCGGAGCACGAGATAGATAATCAGGCTGCCAAAATCAAACAAAAACAAAAATAACAAAAAGAAATCCAAAGTGTCGAGCAGGAATCAGGTAATGACACTTGCTCATCACAACCCGATGATTCAGAAATTATCCCCAGTGATCCTTATGAACTTGAGGATAATGATGAATCATGGGAGACCCCACCTGAAATCCAATTCGCCTTAGACAGGCATGAAAAAGGTCTCCAGGCTAACATTGAGGAAACTGAACCTATCAACATAGGTGACACAGCACAACCAAGGATTCTTCAAGTTGGAAAAAAGCTAACGTTGTTACAGAAAACACAGATAACTGATTTTCTAAAATCATACATTGATGTGTTTGCATGGTCATATGAGGATATGCCTGGGTTAGACACGGATCTAGTTGTGCACCGGTTACCTATAAAGTCTGAGGCCACACCAGTGAAGCAAAAACTCAGACGCATGAAACCAGAATGGGCCCTGAAGATCAAAGAGGAGGTCACCAAGCAGTTAAAAGCTGGGTTCTTGAAAGTAACAGATTACCCAGAGTGGTTAGCAAACATTGTGCCAGTCCCCAAAAAGGATGGAAGGGTCAGAATGTGCGTTGATTACAGGGATTTGAACAAGGCAAGCCCAAAGGATGACTTCCCATTGCCACACATTGATATACTGGTTGACAATACTGCAACTCATTCCATGTTCTCCTTTATGGATGGATTCTCCGGGTACAATCAGATAAGGATGGCACCTGAAGACATGGAAAAGACATCCTTTATCACGCATTGGGGCACGTATTGCTACAAAGTGATGCCATTTGGGTTGAAAAATGCAGGTGCCACATACCAACGAGCAATGACTTTGTTATTCAACGATCTGATGCACAAAGAAATGGAAGTATATGTGGATGATATGATTGCAAAGTCAAAAGAAGAGGAAAATCATTTGGTGAACCTTGGAAAGGTGTTTGACAGGCTCAGGGAATGCAAGCTTAGGCTGAACCCGAATAAGTGTGTATTCGGCGTTACCTCAGGAAAGCTGCTCAGATTCATCGTTGGGAAACGAGGAATTGAGGTTGACCCAGTCAAAGTGAAGGCAATTTTGGAAATGCCTCCCCCATCCACAGAGAAAGAAGTAAGAGGTTTCCTTGGCAGATTACAGTACATCAGTCAGTTCATAGCACAGATGACTCCCGTGTGCGAACCAATATTCAAATTGCTAAAAAAGGATAACCCTGTGATCTGGAATGAAGATTGCCAAGAAGCGTTTGACAAAATCAAGGCTTATTTAATGAGTCCGCCAACTTTGGTTCCCCCTGTACCAGGACGACCGCTGATCATGTATTTGTCAGTCACAGAAACAGCGGCCGGATGCGTCCTAGGGCAGCATGATGATACAAGAAGAAAGGAGCAAGCAATTTATTATCTGAGCAAGAAATTTACCAATTATGAAGTAAGATACACGTCACTTGAGAAGACCTGTGGCGCATTGGTATGGGCAACTCAGAAGCTCCGGCATTATCTGCTCAGTCATACTGTCTTTTTGATTTCGGAATTAGATCCCTTGAAGTACATTTTTGAAAAGCCAATCTCCACTGGAAGGATAGCAAAGTGGCAGGTTATTTTATCTCAGTATGACATTGTCTACACCACGAGAAAGGCAATAAAGGGACAGGCAGTAGCAGATCACTTGGCAGAACACCCCGTGCCCGACTATCAACCACTTCTCACAGGGTTGCCGGATGATGAAATTATGTGTGCCGAATCAGTAGAAAAGGAAACCGGATGGCAAATGTTCTTCGATGGGGCCGTCAACATCAATGGGAAAGGGATTGGAGCAGTAATCATTTCCCCAGAAGGAGTCCATCATCCAATAGCAGCAAAACTCTTGTTCGATTGCACTAACAACATGGCAGAATACGAAGCATGTGTGTTAGGCTTGCGAGCCGCAATTGAAATGAACATCCAAGAGTTAAAAGTTTATGGTGATTCCTGTCTAATCATCTACCAAGTAATGGGAGATTGGCGGACTAAGGATCCTAAGTTGGTGCCATATCAGGAACTGATTAAGGAATTGGAAGGACAGTTCAAAAGCGTGACGTTTGATTATATGCCATGAGACAGGAATCAGTTTGCAGATGCCCTGACAACACTGGCATCTATGGCAACCATCACTGGGGACACTTGGGTACAACCATTGGAGATAGAAGTGCGGCATTCTCCTGTCTACTATTTTAATGTTGAGAGGAGCACACCAAAAGGGGAACCCTGGTATGCAGACATAATGAGGTACCTGAGAAACAGGACTTTGCCAAAAAATGCCACAGCATCTGAAAGGCGCACAATTCAGAAACTGACAGGACAGTTCTTCCTCAGTGGAGACAAGCTATACAAAAAGTCCTATAATGATTCACTGCTGCTATGTGTAATAGAAGAAGAGGCACAACAGCTGGTTGATGAAGTCCATGGGGGACAATGTGGCGCACATATGAATGGACACATGCTAGCCAGGAAAATTTTGAGAATGGGCTATTACTGATTAACTATGGAACATGATTGCCATATCCACGTAAGGAAGTGCCGGTTATGCCAAGTTTATGCTGACAACATTCATGTACCGCCCAACACTTTGTACTCAATGACTTCTCCTTGGCCCTTCGCCATCTGGGGAATAGATATGATTGGAGAGATCCATCCGAAGGCATCAAATGGGCATCGATTCATCTTGGTTGCAATAGACTATTTTACCAAGTGGGTAGAGGCCGTGTCCTTTGCAGATGTCAAGGGGTCCCATGTACTGAAATTCATCAGAAATAATATTGTCTGTCGCTATGGTGTGCCTGAAGCACTGATCACAGACAATGCCAAGAATTTGAATAACAAGGACATGGACAAGATGTGTAGCGAGTTGAAAATTAGACATCTAAATTCCACAGCATACAGACCCAAGATGAATGGAGCAGTAGAGGCGGCTAACAAAAATCTAAAGAAGATATTGGAAAAGATGGTAGTCACCTACAGAGACTGGCATGAGAAACTGCCATATGCTTTGCATGCATATCGAACCTCAATCAGGGTCTCAACCGGAGCAACTCCTTTCTCTCTTGTATATGGAATGGAGGCAGTCCTTCCTGTGGAAGTGCAGATCCCTTCACTCAGAATCTTGAAGGAAGCAGAGGTTGATGATGATGAATGGGAAGAATCAAGGTTTGACCAGTTGCAGTTGCTTGATGAGAAAAGAATCAAAGCTCTGTGCCATGGACAACTCGATCAGCAAATAATAGCACGAGCTTACAACAAGAAAATGATACCACGACACTTCAAGGTGGGCAACATTGTTATGAAAAAGATATTCCCCCACCAAGAAGACAATAGAAGGAAATTCAAGCCAAACTATGAAGGACCTTTCATAGTACACAAAGTTCTGTCCAGAGGAGCACTAATCCTACAAGAGACGGACGGAACTATTTTTCCTGAACCAATCAATGCAGATGCAGTCAAACTGTATTATCCTTAAGATCGTTCCAATTGGGAAATGAAGAGAGGCCATCCTTCACTCTCCCTCAAGCCTGTAAATCTTCCCAAGAACCCAAAAAAAAAAATTTTTTTCCTAGTTAAACACTTTTGAGCCTGAAAATTTCTTTTCAAACCTAGTACAGGTGTTCTTTCACATCAAAAAGGGCATTCCTGGCCCTAATCCAAAAAAAAAAAGAAGCAATTGCGAAGAAAATCAAGAAAAAGAAGGAAAGAAAAGAGTTGTGAAAAGCAAGATCAATATGAATTCCATAACAAAAAATAAACCAGGATGTAAGCCCTAACAACAAAAGGAGCACTGTACAGACCTATAAAGTTACAACCTTTTTGAGCCATTTGTCTTTCTTTCAAAACCCCAACCCAGCCTACATTTCGTCCTATCTTGAAGACCTCTCAGATCCTAAAGTGAATGATCTTGAGCAAAACAGTCAAATCTGAGTTTTCTGGTAATGACGGAATTGGATTCTCCCTGAAAGGACCAGACATGGCGAAAACCAAAAAAGGGCGCTGTGTGCAAAAAGGGTCAGTCGTGGTTCAAAAAAAAAAAAAACTGGTCATACCTTGGTTAGAAGCAAAGGGGGCTACAGAAAAAATAGAGACAGAATGGACAGTGCACTGAGTGGACAGCTAAGTGACCTGAAGGATCCAGATTGCAAACTGTGTTTGGGTCAACGCTTCACAAAGGCCTATGATGACAAGGCTAAAAATACCAAGCACTCTAATCACTGTTTGACTTAAGGATTGACTTTTATGATAATTCCGGGCACAAGCACACACTAATACATCTGTGTTTTTCTGTAATTATTCTGCTTAACTATTCTTGGAATTTCCCCAGCTGTGCTGCTAACCCTTGAAGAAGGATTCATTGCTGTAATCAATAGCCATTTTTGATTGTGATAAGTAAAAGGTTTAGAATAAACCAACCTTGCATATCCCCAACGGAGCAAACACTGATGTTGTGTTCCTTGTACAGGTACAAAGAAGGATGAAAAATGCAAGATGAACATGAGAAGGATACTTTGATCCTTCATTCCCCAACAGAGGCTTCTTCCCTTTCATCCCCAGCAGAGCTCAAAAGAAAGAAAATCGTCGAGGTCCTCAGAGCAAAAAGAGACATCACAATAATCCCCAGGGAGTCATCTTGACAGATCATATTCCCACCAAACCCCAGTGGATACTCATAAGTGGGAAGAGAAGCTCTAATGCCTCGACAAGGAAAGAGTCAAGCGAAAAGAAGCAACAAGCTTTTCAAAGAAAAACAAAGCAATAATGGGCCAATCCGCCCCTTTTGTAAATTTCTATTTCCCACTTTTGTAAATAGTACAGGCTAGAATAGGTATGTATGGTCTTCCAGATGATGGGCAGCAGCGCAGAAGCCTCCTCCCGTTCTCTCACCGCCACTCCCAGTCCCTAACCTTGGCCTGATAACCTCTTTTTCCATTCAAAAAAAAAACTGAAGTCACTAAAAGCTTTAATGGAACAAACAAGAAGACGAGAACATTGTTAAGTGCCTTGCATCAACGCCGAAACAGACTGATGAGCTCAAAACCAATCTTATCTCATTTTTCAAAAAGAAACTACCCTATTCAAACCCGAAAGAGGGTATAGGGATTCCAAAATCAGGAAGTGATACCAAACATCTGACACTTCCCTTTCAATTAAAAACAATTCAGTAATTGAGCTCGTCGACCATGTCGATAGAAATGCAAGGTGCAAAAATAAGGTTCTTTTTCTTCTTTGCCGTTCATCCCCCAAGGTGACTCCAGCAAAGAGGGGCAGCTGTAGACACCTGATTTTTGCACCCCTGAAATGGCAAAAAATGAAAAGTCAAACTTTTAGTCAAACCCTGAGGGGGTCAAAAAATTGACTTTTTGATTCAAGATAATTTGGCCATCAAACTTTATATCATTGAAAAGAGCATTTTGACACAGTTCCAACGCAACTGAATTTGCTGGAATCGGAGTCCAGATTAAAAAGATATGAGCTGGTCAAACTTTTGGGGAGCGAAAAGTTGACTTTTTGCTCGACCCCAATTCAGCTGCCAAACTTGACCCCAGAGGACAGGTGGTTCCGAGCCGGTTCCAACGACACTAAGTTTGCTGAAATCAGACACCGGATGAAGAAGTTATGAGCAGTTGAAGTTTCAGAAAAACTGCCCATGTGGCAAAAAAGGCAGCAAAAATGGAATAAACCAATAAAATAAATAAGATAAATGTGTTTAATAATATTTTAATAAAGAGAATCTCGCTTTTTAATAAAATAATCGAAAAATCGAATAAGAATCTTGCAAAAAACCAAATTGAATAAAGGTTTGAAATCCAAACATTTTAAAAACGTGCTGGACCGTATTTCAATTACGGGCAGGGCACGCCCGTATTTGAAATATGGGCAAGATTCCGGAAGAAAACACGCGTCGCTGTACGGCGGGACACGCATCCCGTACGGCCGATTCGCGAAATTCGCACATGTGCGTTTTTCGCCCGTATTTGAATTACGGGCAAAGCACGCCTGTACTTGAAGTACGGGCAAGGCATGCCTGTACTTCAAATACGGGCACGTCCATTTTTGCCTATAAATAGAGAGGCCTCCCCCCTCATTTAGGACAAGCCGAGCCTCCAGGCCTCCACTCCCTCTCTCCCTTGTTGTTACCACGGCCAAACCCTGCCAAATTACTGCCACCCCAATACCTAAGCGTCCTTTAGTACCCATAATGCCCTTGCATGCTTAAAACTCTTCATTTCCTACCTCCATGCATAAACTACCTTTCCCACCTCTTCCCATTTTATCCTAACAAAATTTGGAGGACGCGGAAGCGCTGCCGGAATCTTCCGAGAACCACTACATCATCAAATTAAAAGAATAACATTGTGGTAACTCTTTTTAATCTCTTCTTTTTCAATCTACATGTATGATTGTCTTATTGAAACAATTCTTCTCATTCTCATTGCCTTACTACTAATCCTTTTGCTTCATTTTTGACAAAGTGCCCTTATACAAATGAAAGTTTCTTTATGGAAAAGAAGGAGAATAGGCAAGTGAAATAAGCCAAAGAAGAAGAGCATGAAAACTAACATATTTCATTTGATTTCACTTGCCTATACAAGAGGGATAGATCCCTTTTAATCTATCACATGTAATCCTCATCTGATCTTCCCTTTTCATGGAAAGTAATTCAAAGATGAATCAGCTAAATGGAGAAGGAGGGGATTTTGTGTCATCACAAGGTGCTGAAAACCCAAAGAACATGAAAAGAAAAGGAAAATGGTCATTTGGGCCAAATGAGGCAAATGAAGCCCCTGGAAGAACCTGCTATCTTCTCTGATGCTACCAGAACACCTGAGAAGGCCACGGAACTGATCCCAAGAAGAGCCGGCACCAAATATGCAAAACTGGAGGCGCCCGTAAACTCAGAACGGTCCAGTCTGGACCGTGTTTGCTTCACGGGCAAGGCAAACCGGATTTCGTCTACGGGCGACAGGGGACCGTATAGAAAATACGGGCAAATGTAAAGTAACATAAAAAACGTAATTTTTCGGTCCGGTTGAACTTGATTCGACCTGAACCGGTCTGAACCAGTCCCTTAAGTATCTGGGGCTATCTTTAGCCCATTTTGGGACCATGGGCCCAAATGGGCCCACCAAGACCTCCTTTTGGCCCACGAGTGGTCCACTTTAGACCGGCCCAAACCAAGCCCGTTTTCAACAAACGGGCACCAGGCCAATTGACTGAGGCTAATGGGCCCATTCCAAGCCCACCAAGCCCAAACTAAAATTGTAAATACATAAAACTTAATAAAATAACCAAACGGGTTACCCAATAACCCAATTGGGCCTAAGGTCCAGCCCTGGCAACCCGCGGGTCTTCCAACGAGACCCGGGTCCGACCCACTTCACTTAAATAAATAAAAAGATAAAGTCAAATAAAAAGGGACCCACACCTCTAAAGGGCCCCGCCAGACCCAATAAACGGTATGCTGGTCTAGGAAGGGTGAACTTGACTCAAAAAACCAGGGAAACCCGAGAGACCCATCAAACTGACGGGGCGGGCCGGGGTGTCTTAGGGCTTCCCCGGACGTAACCAAGGACTTAGCTAGATCTCTAATAAGCCGCAGACCAGACTTAGACCCGAATAGGGCAATCACCGTGTCTGCCTGCACTCTCAGGCAGTGGCGACTCCGAATGTCCCGAGGCACGCACGGAAGGTGCGCTCGGTGTGCGATCTAGGCCAGGTTTAGGTGCGCACAGTATGGACTATGCTGTTGATTCTGATATTGGATTCCTATAATAGAACTTGCTAAAATTTATATTTAGAACTCTTTATTATACTGTTTTGTATTCATGATCGATACGAATGGTTATACGAGCCTGTTTAGTCGAGATTGCTTAATCGTGCATGAACTGTTATTTTTATGTATATGAACTGTTTAAACATGCATGGGTTACCTACTGGGATATTCGTATCTCAGCCTAACTTTATTTCATTTTCAGCTGATACGCGAGAGGGGGATCATAGTAGTGATTTCCAGGGAGAGCTAGCTGATTATTCGCCGGAGGAATACTATTATCCGGATTTTGTCTGAGGTTGTGGATTGACATGGATTTAGTTATTGTGATCAGATTATTATTCATTTTGGTTTGATGTACTAGAGAGAGGAGAGATTAGTGACCCTTTTATTTTACTAGACTTTAATATTGATTTTGATGGTTAATTCTATATTAGTTTCTTGAGGATATTAGACTATACTTCCACACATACATGTTCCGCACTCTGATAGTTAATTAATGAATGGATCATTTATTTCTTTAGTCTGATATATTCTTGATGTTTATTTGATATGGGCCAGTAACATCTCGGATTTGGTTGATGAACTGAATTCAGTTTGTTACAGTAGTGAACCGGGTTCGGGTCGGATGTTGGTTTTTCATTCACCCGGGTTCAAGGCGTTACAGAGATGGTATCAGAGCAATGGTCCTAACCTTAGATAGCCAGCCTTAAGGGAATGGGATTGTGAGTATGCTAGATAGAACCCCTAGAATTATTGGATTCTAACAAGTGAAATTTGTATTTTGCAGATGGCTGGTTGAAGGAGACGTGCTCGAGCTGATACTGTAGAGAGAGCTGAGGTTGAGAAGTAGCAGCAGGATGTTCCATTACCTCCACCACCTCCAAGGGTGACGTGTGGGTAGTTGTTAGTAGCTTGGCAGAGCTTCTTGCCAAGGAAAAGGAGGAGAGATTGAGCCAGCATGGAAATGGTGGAAATGATGGAAATGGTCACGAGGATGCGCCTATACATGAGAGAGAGATACAGATGGCCAAAGAATCTAGAGCAGTTCAAGAAGTTGGATCCACCTATTTTCAGTGGACTTCCAGATTCGATGGAGGCAGAGAGATGGCTGATGCGAGTTGAGTGGATTTTCGAGGCCATGGGATGCCCGATGGACAGGAGAGTGAGATTGGCAGCTTTTCTGTTTGAGAGTGAGGCAGTTCATTGGTGGACATCTAGGAAGAGGCAAGACCCTCAGGCTACTTATATGACTTGGGACAGATTCCGAGAGGTATTCTACGACCAATATTTTTCTGAGGAGGTCCGGCTCAAGAAAGAGCGAGAATTCATGGAGATTACCCAGGGAAGCCAGACAGTGGCCCAGTATGAGGCTAGATTTGTAGCCTTATCTCGTTTTGCACCCCATATGACCCAGGATGAGAGGAGGCTGACTTCACATTTCGAGCGGGGTCTAAAGCCCAAGATTAAGATCATGTTGACGGTACTCCTATGCACAGAGCTGAAAGACGTTGTACGTCGAGCCACCGGGGCTGAGAGTGATATAGAGGCCAGAGTGAGCCAGAGCAGGGCTAGACCACCTATGAGGCCGGTAGATCAGAGAGGTTTCCTTAATGGGAACAAGAGGCCCAGAGACTGGAATAGGGCAGAGTCTTCAAGAGGTCCAATGTATAGACCAGCTTAGAGGGGGTTTGTCCGTGTGTCGTAGCTCCGGGCACTTGTTACAGATGTGGAAAGGCGGGTCATGGGATCACTGATTGTCGTTTCTCTTCGAGCTATCCGTCGTTAGCAGTGCCACGACCAGCTTTACCACAGTCAGAAACTGCGCCTGCTTTCCCACAGAGGCCACAGTTTCAGCAACCAGTGTGCGCACGTCAGGCAGGTTGAAAAAGGGTGTTACATGTATTATGGAGTCGCCACTACCTGAAATGGTGCAGGTAGACACCTTGTTTGATTTTTTGGTCTGCACCAGTGATTCCGGATAAGTGACCCAATTACAACCCAGGGAAGTCCTTGAACACCCTGGGTTGCCCCACAGAAATCGGTTCCCTTAAATTAGTTGGATATTTAATTGGCTCTCTTATTTATTATTTTTATTTTTAACAAATTCTAATAATAAGATATCTACATTGGGAGATATAAGATTAAACAAATAAAACTAACAAAACTAATAATGACATTCAAAAAAACAAATTCTAACATCAATGATGAAACCAAACTAAAATAAGCTAGTAAACTAAATAAAACTAACAAAACTAAACATGTACAATTCGACCACTTCAAATAAAATGCTTTAGCCTCTCATAATAACATATCTACATTGGGAGAATGGAGGGCCACTATATACATCTCATGTAGTAAGAAAATAAAACAAGAACCAAAAAAAAATCACAAGAGACAAAAGAAGAAACATTTTCAACCACAAGAAAGAATCATCGCTTCAATGATTGTTTCATTTGCTTTTTTCCTTTCTTATTATTTATAATTTTTGTTTTGTTTTGTTTTCTATTGTTTTTATCATGCAAGATTAACTAATTACTAATTTACAAGGCAAGAAAATGAGACCACCTGAACTACTTTTAACCATGGTCTAATTACTAATTTACAAAGGAAACAAAAAAAAAATTGAAACAACCTGAATTACTGTGCTATCCATATTCAAAGATTCATATCTCCCCCAATTCTTAACCAAATTGTGCAAAATTTGATTTCTTAGAATCATGACTTTAAACACTAAAATAACCTATAACAGTTTTCAAAAATTCATTTTCATTTAAGAGATATGAAGCTCCAAAATTTACTGTTAGACATTTCCAATTGAAAATCTAAACCAAAGAAAATTAAAAATAAAATACCTACTCATAATGTAGGGTCTCGAGCATACTTTTAGATTAAACTAAAATAAAAATACCACAAATCTCATGAAGGACTCCAGACTTGAATCCAACTAGAACTAAGTAAAAAAATTGGTTTATCTGGAAAACAGGTGCAAACCTAATGCAGAAAAAAAAACTCAGAACTTTACATCTTTGTCTTTTTTTTTTTTTTTTACATGATAAAATTACCCAAAGACATCAAACATATATACATGTCTCTCACCAATCATGTAATCTTATCTCAAAAATTGTAATGAAAGAGAGGTCTCATACAATGTATTAAACAAATGACTCACCTGTTATGGATTGACACTTCAAATCAGGTCTTGGAACCTTGGTGTGTCGTGAACAGCAGTTTTCCTTTCTCCCTCCTTGCTAGTAGACGTCCCTTTTCTTTTCTCCACTTCTTCCTACTTGCTGCTTTTTCTTTCAAAGAACTCTCTTACTTGCTTTCTTTTTTTTTTCAAAGAACTCTCTTATTTTTTCTCCTTCCTTTTGCTCCCAACTTCAAGCCCTTTTATAGAGAATTCCCCCCCCCCCCCTTCAAATTCTTAACCCCTAACCTTTCCTCTTCCTCTCCTAAACCTCTCCTCTCCCTAACTTCCTCTCTTAAACACCTAAACTCCTAACTCCTCATCTTCCTCTCTTAAACACCTAACCCTTCCTCTTACTCTCTTAAACCCTTAACTCTTCCTCTTCCTCTCTTAAACACCTTCATTTATTTAGGTTTGGTCAAATTCTATTTTGTCCCACATTTTTATTAGGCTTATATATATTTTTTAAGCTTTGTCTCAATATCTCAAGAGAATATGAGTTGGACAAATTCGTCCAACTCATTTCTCTTTGTTTATTTTTATTATTATTACTTTTTAATCTTAAACTTTTATTAACTTTGTTATTTATTTGCATAAGAAACCCCATTAGGAAACTTACTTATTTACTAAAACAACCCCACAAATTTTTAATTTATCATTGGTTACATGGCAGCCACCATGGCGTACACGTGGCTGCCATGTGGCATCCAATTTCGGTTTTGTAAAAATCCCCAAACCACCATTTATTTCTTTTATTCATAACTTAGCCGTTTGAGATCCGATTTGAGCACGGTTTGGTGCATCGGAATCGGCTCAGAATTATATTGATTATGGGCTTGTTATTTCAAAAATATGGGTCTATTATAAAAACCTCGATTTACGTGCCCACATATATGCCGGTTTAAGATATATTTCTTGGACAAATTTATGGTGCAAAAATCGGGTGCTGACAACCAGCTCAGAGAGCGCCAGTAGGGCAGAAGCAACAGGGAAGAGGACCAGTTCAAAGAGGAAGTCAAAGGCAGGCAGTACCTGCTTAGCAGCCGCAGCCAGCTAGGGTGTATGCAGTGGAGGCACATGAGGAGGAGCATGAGCCTGAGCATGTGGAGGAGATCGAGGCTGACCATGAGGCACCTGAGCTAATCGGAGGTATTATTTTCATTTGTGGTAGATCAGCATGTGTTTTGTTTGATTCTGGTGCTTCACATTCATTTATATCACCTGTTTGTGCACGACGGATTGGATTGTCACCCACTGAATTGGATATTGCATTATCTGTACACACACCTTTGGGAGAGTCTACTAGAGTGGAATATATGTATAGAGACTGCATGATTAGATTGGGTAGACTGGAGTTGTCTGGCGATTTGATTGCCTTAGATATTGGAGGATTTGATGTAATATTGGGGATGGACTAGTTATGTAGACATCATTTGACTTCGGATTGCTATGCGAGGACGGTGATAGTTAGAGGGCTAGATCAAACCACTCATTGTTTCAAATGTGAGGGGTTGAAGTCGCGGATTGGTTTGGTAGCATCTGTGGTAGCAGAGGAGTCTAGGAGTAATACCCTTGTCATCTCCGATGTACCTGTAGTTCAGGAGTTTGCGGATGTGTTTCCAGAAGAGTTACCTAGATTACCACCTGCTAGAGGAGTAGAGTTCAGGATCCAGTTGATGCCTGGTACGGCTCCAGTTTCAAAGCCACCCTATCGGCTTTCGAAACCAAAACAAGAGGAACTGAAGAAGCGGCTAGATGAGCTTCAAGAGAAGGGATTCATTAGGCCAAGTATGTCGCCATGGGGCGCACTAGTGCTATTTGTACAAAAGAAGGATGGCAGTATGTGGATGTGTATATACTATAGGCAGCTAAATCAGGTTACTGTGAAGAACAAGTATCCCCTGCCTAGGATTGATGACCTATTTGACCAGTTAGGAGGTGCATCTTGGTTCTCCAAGATAGATTTGAGGTCGGGCTACTATCAGTTGAGAGTGGTAGAGGAGGACATAGAGAAGACGGCTTTCCGTACACGCTATGGGCATTATCAGTTCTTAATTATGCCTTTTGGGCTGACCAATGCCCCAGCTGTCTTCCTCATGAACAGGATTTTCCATGCATACTTGGACAGTTTTGTAGTGGTGTTCATTGATGACATCCTGGTATATTCTAAGGCTCGAGAGGCACATGTTGGGCATTTGAAGGTAGTATTGCACACCTTGAGAGACCACGGGCTGTATGGGAAATTCAACAAGTGTCAGTTTTGGCTGAGACAGATTTCCTTCTTAGGTCATGTTATCTCAGGTGAGGGTATATCTGTAAGGCAGTGGCAGAATGGCCTAGACTCACTACAATGACAGAGGTCAGGAGTTTCCTTGGTATGGCAGGGTACTATAGGAGATTCATCGCAGGATTTTCTCGTATAGCTGCACCTTTGTCTAACCTAACCAAGAAGGCAGTGAAATTCCAATGGGATGAGAAGTGTGAGTAGAGTTTCCAGGAGTTGAAGCAGAGGTTGACTACTGCCCCAGTTTTGATTGTGCCATCCATGGACGAGGTATTTGCAGTATATTGTGATGCTTCTAGGATTGGCTTGGGATTTGTTTTGATGCAGCAGGGGTAGAGTTGTAGCGTATGCTTCGAGATTGTTGAGGCCACATGAGAAGAACTACCCTACACACGATCTAGAGTTGGCAGCCATAGTTTTTGCACTGAAGCTATGGAGACATTATCTTTATGGGGTAGAGTTTGAGATATTTTCTGATCATAAGAGCTTGAGATATCTGTTTTCACAGAGAGACTTGAACATGAGGCAGCATCGGTGGATGGATCTGCTTAAGGATTTCAAGTTTACATTGCAATACCACCCTGGGAAAGCAAACGTAGTGGCCGATGCTTTGAGCAGAAAAAGTACAGTTGAGGATTAGGTAGCCACTTTAGCAGCTTTTGTGATGAGCCAGTGTAGATTGGTGGATTCAGTCAGAGATTAGCAGGGAGAGTTTAGCATGCCGCAGATTTTTCAAATTGAGCCAGTGTAGTTGCCCATGTTCAGATTGAGCCAGTGTAGTTGCCCATGTTCAGATTGAGCTAGATTTGGTTTAGTTGATTCAGGAGAGACAGTTGACTGACCCACAGTTGATTCAGACCAAGGAGATGATGAGTAGAGAATCTGAGGCAGCTGCAGATTTTTCAGATAGAGATGGGCTATTGAGATTTAGAGGCCGTATTTGTGTTCCAGCTGATGAGGAAATTAAGGAAAAGATATTAATAGAGGGCCATAGATCAAAGTATGCAGTTCATCCAGGAAGTACAAAGATGTACAAGAATTTAAAAGCAATCTATTGGTGATCAGGAATGAAGAGGGAGATTGCAGGGTATGTGGCTAAGTGTTTGACATGTCAGCAAGTGAAGGCTGAACATCGGAAGCCACCTAGTTTACTTCAGTCACTTCCTATTCCATAATGGAAGTGGGAACATGTGACCATTGATTTTGTATCTGGGTTACCATTGACAGCAAGGAAGGAAGATGCTATTTGGGTTGTTGTGGATAGACTGACTAAGTCAGCACTACACGGCAGTTGAAGTCTTTAGCTGGGCTATATGTCAAGGAGATAGTAAGACTTCATGGAGTGCCAATTTCCATAGTGTCTGACAGATATGCACGATTCAAATCGTGCTTTTGGCTTGCATTTTAGGCAGCCTTGGGCACTAAGCTTAGTTTCAGCATCAGCTATCATCCTCAGACAGATGGGCAGTCTGAGCGTACCATTCAGACGTTGGAAGATATGCTGAGATGTTGTGTTATGGATTGGGGAGGCAGTTGGAATCAGCACCTACCATTGGTGGAGTTTGCCTATAATAATAGCTATCAGGCGAGTATTCAGATGGCACCATTTGAGGCGCTTTATGGCAGAGCGTGTAGATCCCCAGTGTGCTGAGTGGAAGTTGGAGAAAGACAACTTATTGGGCTGCAGATTGTACAGGATAGTATTGAGAAGGTAAATCAGATTAGGCAAAATATACTTACAGCCCAGAGTATTCAAAAGAGCTGTGCAGATACTAGAAGGAGAGATTTGCATTTCGAGGTTGGAGATTTTGTATTTCTGAAGATATCTCCATCTCGTAGGATTAAGAGATTTGGAAAGAAAGGCAAGTTGGCTCCAAGATATATAGGTCCATTCGAGATTAAGAGTACAGTGGGACTAGTGGCATACAAATTGGCTTTGCCTACACAGCTGGAAGGAGTTCATGACGTATTCCATGTTTCTATGTTGAGGAAGTACGTGCATGACCCTACTCATATCATTCAGCATGAACCACTGGTAGTGTGAGGAGACTTGACATATGAGGAACATCCAGTTGAGATTTTAGACAGGAAGGAGCAAGTTCTTCGTACTAAAGTGATTCCACTTGTGAAAGTGCTTTGGCAAAATCATAGAGTTGAGGAAGCTACATGGGAGTTGGAGTCAGAGATGCAGAGGAAGTATCCTCATCTATTTCCAGAGTTGCAAGGTAAATTTCGAGGATGAAAATTTTCTTTTAGGAGGGGAGGATGTAGAACCCCAAATTTTCCTTAAACAATATAATGAATTCATAAATAATATCCTTGGGAGTTATAATTGATGGAAATAATTTGTTGACGTAGGTGGACGTGATATCAGTGGAGATCAAGTGTTGGATGCAGATCCGACCGTCCGATCATGAGTTATCAAGGTATGATTCATATTTTAAGTTTGTTGTGTTCTGATTGGGCAGTGTGCATAAGAAAACTTGTAAGTGAGCTACATGGGATCAGAGGGATATAAATACTTGTTTAATACCCTAATTTTATACGTTTGGAATACTTGCTCGTATTCAACAACCGCAAGAGAGAAACCGAGAGAGCGACTGTGCGACCGGAAGAGAAGAAGGAGGGACATTTGGCTTGTGTTCTTCATCGCCTAGAGAGTTTCTCACATCTGTGAGTACTGCTGTTTAGAGAAGGAAGAGGACAATGCACAATAGAGGTAGGTGACACCGTTTGATCGTTCGTTTTTTTTTATTTACGTGTGTTTAATCTCCAAAGCATGTTTTTATATGATATACTCATGTATTTAGTTAGATAACAATATTATATGTATGTTAGAATAATCTTGGACGTGAAAAATCAAGTTTTTAAACTGTTTCTGCTAGTTTTTGATTTTTACAGAAAAAATAAATTAGGGAGATATTTAGGACACTAGTTGCCAAACTTTTTATGAAACTGTGAAATTTAGTCCTTGGAAGATTTGACCTATTATTTGATTACCAGAACATCTCTAAATTACATTACAAACCAAATAATTACATAAAGAGAATTCAAATCATAAGTTCAACTCAGTTAACCCGAATATTGAAGGAAATGTCAGATTTACCCTTTATATGCCGCTAGGCACCAACCCTTATAGAATTATTAGACTTTAGGGATTCTTGGAGTCTAGTGGGCATAGCTGGTTATGGATCCATAGTTTTGGCTAGATAGCTGAGGGATATTTCATTTGGGTTGAGTTTCTCCCTTGTGCGAGCGCGCTTCCTTTGTAAGTTGGTTTGTTTGGGAAGGTCCTATGTCTGGAGGGACACCCCGGTGAGCCGCTGGTGATTCCCTGTACATGTGGATAAGCGACCATCTCCATGTATTGATTCTGGGGCTACATGCTGGTGGTACATGCCAACTCTGATGAGTACGTGTGCAATAAGTTAGTGACTACGACTCTTGTCTAAGCTGCGTTGCATGGGGCTTGAATATCATTAGTAGCATTGCTCCTAAGCCGCACGGTGGTATAGCGTTTGGTCGAGAGTCATCTTAAAAGGTTTATCTATCTTTGTGAGTCCTACAATGACACTAAAATAACAATAACATGTTGTTACTGTTGAATACATGCTGGAGGCATGGAATTGGTATATTGGTTGGATGTGACTGTTTAGTGCATCCTAGTAATGTATGGACTATGCTGTTGATTCTGATATTGGATTACTATAATAGAACTTGCTGAAATTTATATTTAGAACTGTTTATTATACTGTTTTGTATTCATGATCGATACGAATGGTTATACGAGCATGTTTAGTCGAGATTGCTTAATCGTGCATGAACTGTTTTTTTTTTTTGTATATGAACTGTTTAAACATGCATGTGTTACCTACTGGGATATTCGCATCTCACCCTACATTTATTTTATTTTCAGCTGATATGCGAGAGGGGGATCATAGTTGTGATTTCCAGGGAAAGCTAGCTGATTATTCGCCGGAGGAATACTATTATCCGGATTTTGTTTGAGGTTGTGGATTGACATGGATTTAGTTATTTTGATCAGATTATTATTCATTTTGGTTTGATGTACTAGAGAGAGGAGAGATTAGTGACCCTTTTATTTTACTAGACTTTAATATTGATTTTGATGGTTAATTCTATATTAGTTTCTTGAGGATATTAGACTATACTTCCTCACATACATGTTCTGCACTGTAATAGTTAATTAATGAATGGATCATCTATTTCTTTAGTCTGATATATTCTTGATGTTTATTTGATATGGGCCAGTAACACCTCGGATTTGGTTGATGAACTGAATTCAGTTTGTTACAGTAGCGACCCGAGTTCGGGTCGGATGTTGGTTTTTCATTGACCTGGGTTCAGGGCATTACAGGATCCATACACCGCTATGCATACTAGACACAATGTAAGTGTGAAAACTCACACTCCTTATATGGCAAATGTTTGACAAATTATATCTTCTAATAATCTTCAAGATGTGCAGAATCAAAATGTAAGTTCTGTGAATTTAGTATAGAGGAAGGTAATGCTGTCACACAGCTACCACTTCGCTGGTAGCTCAAGGAAATGTAAGGTTTTCTAAATAAATAACATTTCGTAAAGGCACTTGCGAGGAACAACGTCGCTACCACTCCGCTAGCAGCGCATAAGTGAAATAGCGCTTTGAAAGTAAAGAATGCGCACCTGCGTCGTAAGGCGACGCCGACACGCCGCTGGTAGCGCAGAGCAAGATTGAAGAATCTAAAAATCAATTGTGCACATGCCGCGTTCCCTCCCGCTAGCAGTGCGCTGGCAGCGTGCCCTTAACTGGGTCAATTTGGATTTGAGCGGGACTTGAGTTCGCTTCCAGCCGTCTACCCCGATCGCAAGGCGACGCCACCAGCGCTCGATGCGATCTGAGTTTTTCTTCTTTAAATAGACGAGCTGTATTTTTTAGAAAGGACTTTTTTCTTTTGATCAATTCGATTTGGATCTTGAGGTGTTCGAGATTCAATCAATTCATCTTTAGAGAGTCGGTGATCGAGTGAGGGGGAGATCTGAGAGAGATCTCCTGGAATTGAAGTTTGAGGATTCTTCTTCATTTCGAAACTTCACATGATCGTATGATCTCCTGGATTGGTGATCGAGCTTGATGGATGCATAGGTGGATTCCTATTGCATTGGATCATCTCAGTGGGCTCTGAGGTGATTGTTACGATCTAGATTGATCGTGAATTGCAGCTTGTGGATTCAAGTTGTGTTACAGTTCGTGGATTCGAGCTGTGGATCTGGATTGATCGTGAATTGCAGCTTGTGGATTCAAGTTGTGTTACAGTTCGTGGATTCGAGCTGTGGATCTGGATTGATCGTGAATTGCAGCTTGTGGATTCAAGTTGTGTTACAGTTCGTGGATTCGAGCTATGGATTGCTGTTAAGTGAGTTCAATTGTAAAGGTTAAGTGTGTTTTCCTTTGTAATTGCTTTTCATTTAATAGTGGAGATTCTAAGGGTTAGTCGCCTCATATAGACTCGAGGTTTTTCCTGGATCTGGATTCAGGTTTCCTCGTATAAATTCTGTGTGTATGTTTCCGTATTGTTAAGATCATAATTGTTGTAGATCGAGGACCTGTAGAGTAGTCTTCTACTCTTTCACACAATTCACAATCAACACATTTATTAACTTGTTTACAAACAAACTGTCAATCAAAATGCAAAGTTTTCCCAAATCATACTATCTTCTCATCTCAATCTCAGTGAGAGGAAATTCACCCATTCCGGGGTATACAAAAATAATTCCAACAATTCCAATATCATATGCATGATTCCATATAGTTATTCACAAATAAAACTCTGTGATCAATAAAATTTCTCAAATTAGGAAATAAGACAAGAGATTCCTTTGTATAACTTAAAAGCATGCTCATTGAAGGAAAGCGTACCCGAAACCTTGATTCGAGCTTTAAAACAAGATTCATCAATGTAGACACATTTAAACCTTACCCACTTACGTGTTAGACAAGTTATTGTTCCATGTTCATTTGCCTACTTACATCCCTATGTCTTGACTAAACTTTTCAGATTAAACTACCCAATACTGTTCTAATTTCCTCGTTAAGGACCTGAAGTGTCAAATCTTGCCAACTTTGTTATTTAACTCTTCCAGAGGTTAATTTATGTCTATATTGATGTTTTAGGATTAGGTTCTACACTCTTATTTCAAATATATTAGGTCAAGTCTACTAAATAATTCAAACTGACTATTTAAATCCCTCTTTACATTCATTGTTCCAAATTATTGATCTTTAAGCCAAATTTAATTCCGTCACTTCCTACTCCTCTAATTATTCTCTATACAAGTGTTACAACTATTAAATTTCGAGAAAAATCATTAGAAAATGATGTGGACTCTGAAAACACAATTTCACAAATCTGTCAGCGGGCGCTCGACATGGCGCTCGAGCGGCCTGTCCGGCATCTGTTTTTGAGCTTAACTTGGTTGGGCACTCGACAATGGTCAGGCAAACATTACAAATAATAAAGCGCCTAACCTGCATTGGAGCGGCATGTTACGCGCTAGCCCAATTTCAAGAATTTTCTGGGTTTTCCAAAGTTATGAGTTTTAAAATATTTCCTTGGGTTTTAATTAACTCTAATCCACTCATTATCATCCTAAATCATCTATACAACACTCTTAACCTATTATTATAAATTATTTGTGGATTTAAGGTTGTCTACAGAGATCAAAACTTCACCAATTCAATATTTTTATAAAACTTCACTAGGAGCACAAGAACTACCTGGAAAGCTTTCGAAACCTCAAACCATAATTTTGCATCAAACCAAAATATCAGAGATCATCTAAATTCCCACGAAAATCATGCAATTCCTCCAGTTTTCAAGTGATTTCCACTTGCCTCAATATGAGAATCCACAAACACAAAAGTCTTTAGGATCACTCCTTCCGTTCTTCATCTTCTTTTTCATCCGGCACTGACCTCTCTTCTATCTTCTTTCTCCCATGCATGTGATGATCATCAAAACCCGACTGACTAATTTTTCACTTCTTTAAATAGGTCTTTAATTCTCTACAACTCCTAATTAAGATACCCTTTTCTCTCTAGGAAACCTTCCAATTAATTTATCTTCTCACTTAATCTCAACTTTTTTATTTTGTTTTTAATTTCTATTCCTTAAATTTCTTTATTAAAGAAACTCCTAATTTAACCAATTTTCAGAATATTTTAATGTTTTAAAATACTACCTAAACACCTCATTACCTTAATTTCCCAAATTAAGGACCCTAATTGAATATATTTACCAGTAAACCCTTTTTCCTTCAATCTTAAGCATAAATATTGCCATTTAAATTTAAACTTAACCCAACTAAATTTTAATTTATCTCTTCCAGTTCTACTGATTACTTAATAAATTATTTTATTAATTGGTCTATTTAGAATTTACTAAATTAGCCCTTTATTTACCTAAATTGGTTTCTTTCTAAAAATTCCCATTTAATTACTTACATATATATTATTACTTATTTTTAGTTCTCTAATCGTTATTTTATTATTTCCTTCATTTATTTTAAATGCTTATTTATTTAATTTACCAATCCTTTAAATTTTCCTCTTTCTTTCTACATTTATTTGTACCCCTATTTGCTTCATTGTATTTATATATTATTTATTCTACCAAAATCCAGGTTTCACATGGGCTTTTACTATAATAATTTGAGTCCAACTCTGCTACTAACCTGTCTTAGTCATAGTAAGACTTTGGCACAACCAATTTGACTGAAACATGCTTTTTTAGTTAGAAATCTGAGTTATTAAAATACCTCAACACTTTGCTTTTGGCACTTGAAATTTGTCATGTAAAATCCCATATTTTATTAATTAAATAAATTAGATAATATATATATATATATATATATATATATATATATATATTAAATTACTGTTATTATTGCAGAAAATGAGGATTTGGTTCAACCCAAAGAGTTTCAAGGTGACCCGGGGATTTTGGAGAATTAATTATGAGGTGAGCTTATAATTTAATATTGATGTAGAATTTAATATTATGTTATTATTATTATTATTGTTGTTTATTAAATAATTACTTATTAGTAAAAAATATATATATATATATATAATATTATATAATATAATGAAATTTCTTACACATGGCGAAATCCCACAAAGAATGGTTGGACGGTGGTTACTTTGGGATTAGGTCATTAGTTCTAGGAGGAATTCTATTTAAAGAAGGATTATTAAGGTTAATATATGACCTGGACTAAAATATATAAAAAATTAGAAAGCTTATTGTCGATAGAACAAGAAGAAAAAGGAGAATGAGAGAGAGAGAGAGCGAGAGAAGTGCCACATGCCCACTTTCTTCTCCTAGTCATGTTCTCCCAGAGCTTGAATCCTTGGTGTTTTAGTGTTAATCAGATCAGAGGAAGAAGAAGATACTTTCGTGAGGTTTAAGGTGAGTAAGTAAATTAAAAACAAAAGTTTATATCATACATTTAGGTTCTAAGTTTGTTGAAGTTCTGAGATGTAATGCCCCGTGTGCACGCGTGGGAAACGCGGCATGGGGTAAATTCGGAGTCGCCACCGCCTGATGGGATGCAGGCGGACACCTGGGTGCCTAATCTTGTCTCTTTAGGGCTTTTTGGTCTGCGGCTTGAGATCCTAAGTATGGTTCTCGGTTGTGGTCTGGGGAAGTCCGTAGACACCCCAGTCCATCCCGTCGGATGACTAGTCCCGTGGGTTCCCTGATTTGAGTCGGCTTTCTTACTTTTGGTTCTCACCCGATTCCTAATCCAGTATGCATTTTTGTTAGGTCTTGGTGGGACCACCTGAGTGGTGTAGGTCCCTTTATTTGATTTTATCTTTTCTTAATTTAAGTAATCTGGGTCTGTTTGGGTGGGCCCCGTTGGAAGGCCCATGGTATCCTTGGTGGGCTTGGGTAAGCCCGTGTTCCCTTGGTAGGCCTCTGTCTAACCCTGGGAGGCCTTGTGGGCTTTGGTTAATGAGTTGATTTTTTTTTATTAAGGTTTAAGTTTGAAGCTTAAATGGTTTTCATGCAAGTGGTGGGCCGGATTGGTTTGTGGGCCCCTTAGGTAGGCCCACATGGTGGCCAAGTGATTTTGCATCTTTTATCTTCTTTGGTTTGCCAAAGTGGGCTTGTCATTGGGCTTGGGACCCGTGATCCAGGCTTTGGGCTTTGAAGGCCCAGTTCCTTGGAGTTTAGGGCTTGCACCCTAACTCGGTTTGGTTGGCGGGCTTTGGCGGGCCCGACTGGCCCTAGCCCATGGTCTCGGCCAAACCAAGCAGTTTAGGCACTCATTTCACATTACAAGGTACAGGTGGGCCGCATTGGGTTTGGCCCATCCTATTCGGTCGGTTGATTTCACTTAATCTTGCTTAGTTGCATGCCTTAGTGTTTATTAGGCTTGGTGGGCCCCGTTGGAAGGCCCACTAGTGAGCCAAGTTGGACCGGTTGGTCCAAGTCCCAAGTTGGGTTTCCGGGTGACCCGGAAACCCTGTTGGTTCAGTTGATTTAACTTCAAATTACCCTAAAATTCGGCCACAGATCACAAAGGTGCAAAAAAACACATTTCTGTGTGTATCCGATAACTCAGGCCGGATACACAGGGTCTACAGGGGATCCGGCCAGAGTGGCCGGATACACAGGGGCCCTAGGTTATCCGGCCTTAGTTGCCGGATATACCTAGGCCACAGGTGATCCGGCTTGAGTTGCCGGATCACCTTGAAATGGCCATTTTTGGGTTTCTGCCATTCGGGATGGATTCCAGGGGCTCCCAGGGGGGTTTGCAGGTCATGTGGGCCCCTGGGTGGGCCCACGTTTGTTTAGGTTCAAGGGAGAAGCCTCATTTGGCTTCTTCTCTTGGGGTTCCCTCTCTAAGGCAAGTGGGTGGGAGAAGGCCTGGGGGTGCTGCCCTCCTCTTCCTTACCACATCGGCAGGAGGGGGTGGGGGCTGTGGCATGCAAGTGGCTCACCTGGACACTCACACACGTATAGAACCATCGAGGAAGTATAGCATGCTGTGAATGTTAAGTGTAAGCACCCAAATTTTGATCAAACCAAATAAAAGAAAAAAAATGTGCTAAAAGACAGTAGAAAATTCAAACCCTGAGGGATCAAAAATTGACTTTTTGATCAAGAGAAAATTGGTCACCTTGCCCTATCTCAATGGATAGAGAATCCCGACACGGTCCCAACGCAACTGAGTTTGCTGGAATCGGAGTCCGGATGAAGGATCCGCAAGCCGGTCAAACTTGAGGGGGAGCGGAAAGTTGACTTTCTGCTAAACCCCGAATCAACTGCTTAACCCTATCCCAATGGATAGAGGACTCCGACACGGTTCTAACGCAATTGAGTTTGCCCAAATCGGAGTCCGGATGAAGAAGATGTAAGCAGTTGAAGTTCTAGGGCAGCGTGTTGGAAAACTGCACACGTAGCAAAAGTCTGCACACGTGGCAAGCAGCAGAGCAGAAAGGTCCCAGGGATTAAATCTGTAATTACCCTAATCATTGAAAAGTATCTCAAGGGTAAAGCTGCAGATACCTAAGGGTATCAGGGACTCGATCCATAAGTATCAAAACTTGAGCAAATATCCCAGGGACCAATCTGTAAATATCCAAAAGTATCAGGGACTAAATCTGTAAATATAAAAAGTATCAAGGACTAAATCTGTAAATATCCAAAGGTATCAGGGACTAAATCTGTAAAAATCCAAAGTTCCAGGGACTAATCCACAAATACCAAGATTTGCTCATGATTGATGTCCCCTATGGGCATGCATGGGCATCATCCATGCATGCACCCCTCTCTCTCTCTCTCTCTCCCCCCATGATCACACATCATCATCCATACATGCATCTCCTCTCTCTCATGGTTGATGAGCATGCATGTGCATCATACATGCATGCCATCCATCCATAACCCTCTATCTCTCTCTCTCCCCCATAATTGTGTCCCCTATGCATGCATGCACATCACATGCATGCATACCCATACCACCCCACTATAAAAAGACCAACCCCCCATACGTATGGGGGGTTGAGCACATTTTTGGTGGAGCAAGCTTGATCTCCCACCATCTTCTTCTCCAATACCCTTCTTCTCCATCTCTCCCAAGAAAACACTCTTCTCTCTTTGCCTTCTTCATCTTCACCCAAGAAGCAACTCCAAAGAGCTGCTGGTGGTACCTTGGAGGTGGTGTTCCAGCCATTGCAACTTCAAAAATCTGCTGGTGGTGCTCCAGCCGTTGTCCTACCTCCAAGAGAGCTCAACACCTCTAAGCATAACTTCAAATCCTCAAGGTGAGCTTGTTGACACCCTTTGTTTAACATATTTGAATATGAATGAGAAGTGAGTATTTTTGCTTCATTTCGTGCTATATATTTCACTACTTTTTTCTTCATGTGGTTTTCATTCTTCATTTTATGTTTCTTTTCATTTAAAAAGGAGGAGGGTGTTCCTCTTATGATGCATCCGCTGTACCCCTTTCACATAACCCCCCTCTTCCCTTCATTAGTTTTCTTTAGGATTCAGATTTGGCTATTAGGATCATGCTATAAGCTATGTGTGTAGCATGCTAGGTAGTGCCTTGTTATCTTTATTTGCATATGATTGTTATTCCATGTATGCATGAGATTCTTCCATCTTAAGGTCATGTGTGTTAGGATCATGTGAATGTTTTTTTACCATTCTTGTGTGTGTTATCATGATTCTTGTTTCATTTTGGTTATTGTCTTCAACCATAAAGATTCAATCCATTTAGTTTTGAACATGCTCCATATGCATATGTATCTTAAAGAAGTATCTAAATATTTTGTACACAATATTACTTAGTCTAGCTATGCATGCATGTAAATTTGTTTCCATATCTTGAATATTGTAGGTATGAGCATATAGGCTTGAGCATGGAGCCTCTTTATTGAGGTCTTTTTAGTTGACTTGTAGTTATGCCTGTTGCTTGTTGATTTTTGGAGCAAAGGAAACCAAAACAGGGACACTTGAGTCCCTGTTATCTTCTGGTTTGGTTTAGAAGAGGAGAAGGCAAGTCCCCTCCTCATCCTTTTCCTCTTAGTCTTGAAACCCCAAGAAAAAGAAGAAGCAAGGTGGCTCTTCTCCAAACCACTGTGGGCCCACACAGGGGCCCACACCATCCATAGAACATCCCAAGAAGCCTAAAAACCCAACCCCAGGGGAAAAATCCAAAAAAAATAGGTTCTGTATGTTGATTCGGCAACTCAGGCCGGATCAACATAGATCTATGTGTAGCCGGCAATAGATGCCGGATACACTCAGATCAAGGTGTAGCCGGCTAAAGATGCCGGATACACAGAGACTTGTGTGTAACCGGCATCTCAGGCCGGCTACACTGCCAGAATTCTTCTTTTGCTATTTTTGTGATTTTGTGTAATATTTTGAGTTGTTTGATCAAATCCAGGCGAACCAGAAGGGTTTCCGGGTGACCCGGAAACCCAAAATGGGCCATGGACCGACCCGGTCCAAACTGATTCCAGGTGGGTCTTCCAACGGGGCCCACCAAGCCCGACCAACTCATTCATGTCTAAATAAGATAAATAAGAGATTTGAGTGGGCCAGACCAATTGAGGCCCACCCAAGCCCTAATTGGGCCATGCATGATTAAAGCAGGATGTGGTTTGGCTGAGACCACGGGCAGGGCCTATCGGGCCCACCAAGCCCATTAACCAACCAAGGTTAGGGTTTCAAAACCCTAACTCAAGAAGCCTTGGGCTTTCAAGCCCAAGCCCAGGTAAAAGGGCCCCAAGCCCAAAGCCTGGCCCATTTTGGCAAAGATTAATCAAAATAAACTCAAAACACTTGGCAAACAACTGTGGGGCCCACTTAAGGGCCCACAAAGCAATCCCGGCCCACTTTTGGCATGAAATCCATTTAAATGATCCAACTTAAACCCTAAAGTAAAATCAATTCATTTGAACCAAAGCCCAAAGGGCCTCTTAGGCTAGACCGAGGCCCACAAGGGACACGTGGGCTCAACCAAGCCCACCAAGGAATCCGCGGGCCTTCCAATGGGGCCCGCCCGATCAGACCCACATCACTTTAATTAAGAAGATAAAATCAAGTAAAGGGACCCACACCACTTTGGCGGTCCCGCCAGACTTAATCAAATCACATGCTGGAATAGGAATCGGGTGAGTGAGAGACCAACTGAGTTGACTCAAACCAAGGAAACTTATGGGACCCGTCATTCGACGGGGTGGACTGGGGTGTCTACGGACTTCCCCAGACCGCAACCGAGCCCCTACTTAGAATCTCAAAGCCGCAGACCCAAAAGCCTTAGTAGAAGAACCTAGGCACCCAGGTGTCTGCCTGCACCCCATCAGGCAGTGGCGACTCCAAACAAATCCCGAGGCACGCGTCGTTTTGCGTACGCCTCGTCGTGCGACCGAAAATCGGGTGCGTACATTAAGGACAGCAGTAACTTGGGGGCTTGCTCATGCAAAAGGTGGGGGAGGGTGGCATACATGGTGTCACGAAACAATGAGAAGAACAGGAGGATGGACATGCGCACACTCCCAAGCAAGTTAGCAAGTTCAGGTGGTAACATGCTATAGACATACATAAATCATGGGGACACCTAGATGAGCAAAATAACAACATTAAAAAGGGGGATCATGGAGCATGTCATATTACAACCGCAAACATCAAGCCATGAGTGATACGGCCAGCCTATGAAGCCCAAAAAATGCAAGAAGAAGTGATAAAAACAACGCAATAGAAAGGGGAAGCGAGAAGGGCAATGGGGGGATTACCGGGGTACATGAGATCTTCATATCAAGGGGAACATGCTCTCCCCCAAGAAAGCCTAGAACTAACCTAAGCACAACAACTAGATGGCACTGCAAGGTGTGTAAAAGAAAAGGACTTTCATGCTCACAAAGAAACCTACGTGGACCCCTAGCCAGTGCAAGACCTCATGACACAAAATGAAAGCAAATGTATGCATATACTAACATGAAAGTGAACTCATGCAAAGAAGGAAGCAAATGTAGAAAAATCACAGGAAAAATCTGGATTTAATATATGATGAGCATAACATGACAAGGAACCTTACCTAGGGGTCCTTAGACCTTTACACGAGATGGAGCCTCCTCCTTGAGACCAAGAGGTTGCTGGAAAGTGCACCGATGCTCAAACTCCACTCCACTCCACCAGTAGCTAGCCTCCTTGGGTTTGCTTTACAAAGTGAAGAAGAAGGAGAGGGAGGCAAGGATGGGCTAGTCTCGGGGTGGTAGGGAGGCAAAAGGGGGTTGAAGAGGTGAGGATTCGTGTGGGAAAAAATGGAGGAAGGAAGCCAAGAACAGCCAAAGAAAAGCCAACCTCGGATATGAGCTACTGTTGGCTATTTATAGGCAACTTAATGTATCCGGCAACTCAGACCGGATACACTAAGGCCTCTTCGTATCCGGACTTCAAGTCCGGATACACTGGCCTCCCTTTGTATCCGGCAACTCAGGCCGGATACATGACTTAATCATTTCGAAATTCAATGCCGCCGCGAATTTGTCGGCCAAGTGGCGCGAATTTCGCGCGAATGTCTTCATGTATCCGGCCTTCAAGTCCGGTCATGAAGGGAAGCTAGTGTATCTGGTATATGTGACCGGATACAAATCGAAAATTTACAGATTTGCCCTTCGACTTGACCGATTCGACCGATTTGACCCTTTTGGATATCTACGGATCGCCCGTACGAAATTTTTATATTTAAGATTTAGTCCCTGAGATATTTTGCTGCGTTGGCTGCCACGTGTGCAGTTCCTGCGCCACGTGTGCAGTTTCCGGCTTTGCTGCTCGGAAACTTCGACAGATCCTATCTCCTTCATCCGAACTCCGATTTGAGCAAACTCAATTGTGTTAAACTCGTATCGGAGCCCTCTATTTAATGACATGGGGCTAAACACTTGGCATGGATTCCGGAGAAAAGTCAACTCTCGGCTTTCCCTCAAGTTTGACTGCCTTTAGAACCTTCATCCAGACTCCGATTCCTGCAAACCCAGTTGCGTTGGAACCGTGTCGGGATTCTCTATCCATTGGGATAAATCAATGCATTTGGCACGGAATTCGAGGAAAAGTCAACTCTCGGCTTTCCCTCAAGTTTGACTGCCCTTAGAACCTTCATCTGGACTCCGATTCCTGCAAACCCAGTTGCGTTGGAACCGTGTCGAGATTCTTTATCCAATGGGATAAATCAAGGTGGCCAAATTTTATCTGATTAAAAGGTCAACTTTGCACCCCTCAGGGTTTAATTTTTCGGCTGGGTTTTTACATTTCTGGCTTTTTGGGAGCGCAAAAATGAGGTGCTTACAGCTGCCCCTCTTTGCCGGAGTCACCTTCCGGATGAACGGCAAAGAGAAAAAGAATCTCGTTTTTCGCCTGGCATTTCTGTCGACATAGTCGACGAGCTTAATCCTTTGAAATTTTCAATTTGAGAGGGAAGCGGCCAAATCATGTGGCGTCACTCCCTGGCTTCAGAGTTTCCTTACCCTTTTCTTTCGGGTTTTTGTAGGGCAACTCTTCAGCCTTTGATTTAAGTTTGAAAGAAATTAGATTGGGCTTGAGCTCGCCGACCTGTTTCGGCGTTGATGCCAGACACTTGACAATATTCTTTTCTTCTTGTTTGTTCCATTAAAGATTTTGGGTGACTTCGGACTTCTGGTCCATTTGGTGTCTTTTACTTGAGGCTTTTAATGGTTTTTTTTTTTTAGGCCAAGGGCTGATTTGGGATGCGGGGTGGCTTGGAGAAAGGAGAAAAGAAGAGTGGAGGAGGAGCTGCTGTTGGTGAGGAGGTGCTTCCAGTGCTGTCCAGTGCCTCAGAGGAGCCCACACATCTGCTCTAATCTATTTACAAAAGTGTGAAATCAAAATTACAAAAGGGGCCATCTTGCCCGATGATATCCTCATTTATGCTCATTCTTTTTCATGTCTTCTCGTCCCTTCTTTGGTAGTGCCGGCTTGTTCTCTTGGAGAGGCTCCCTAGCTTGGTATGACTGTTGCTGGGGATTGGGAAGGAATCTTTTCCTTGTCGCCTCTCCTTTTGATTCAATCCTTGTTACTGGCGAGCGTGGGAGTCCCCTTGGGAAGGATGCTCCAATGGGGATAAGTGGGGATTCCTCACGCTGTCATTTTCCCTTATACGGCGTTTTCCTTTTGCCCGGGCTTGAGTTCTTCATGCTTGTTCAAGCCCTTGTCGAGTGCGAGAGACTCTGCTGAGGATTGAAGTTGGCTTGCTTTGTCCCTTTCTTGCTCTCCTTCGCAAGGCCGGCCTCTTCAGACTGGACGAGCCTTGAGAAGTTTTCATTGTCAGGCATCACTCGCTTGAGAGGACTCTACTGGGGATTCTAGACAAGTATCATTCTCCTTCTGACGAAAGGATTTCACTGGGGATTTTTGGAGAAGACGTCCGTCATCCCACTTTTTCTGTACCTATGAAGTCATGAAGGGAATAAGAAGGTTAGTCTTGGACTAGCTGGGGATTAATGCGAAGCATTCTTATTTTCTTCGCTTTGAGCCTTTTGCCCATTGCAACTAGACATGGCCTCTGCTAAGGTTGAGAGACTATCAACTTAGGTTAGTAGCCCAATGCGGAGCCTTAAATAATTAAGCAGAACAATTATAGAGAAGACAGGTGTGTTAGTGTGTGCTTGTGTTTGCAATATCAAAGAAATTTTCCATGGTCAGACGGGACTTGGAGTGCTTGGTATTTTCAGTAGCATCGTCATCACAGGCCACTGTGAAGTCTTTAACTCAGGCGCAACCTGCCGGTCTGAACCTCTCAGATCTGTGCAATTTTCTCAGTTTACTGTCTGCTACTGTTACTGCTCTCCTCTGTATCTTGCTCTGCTCAATCCGGATGTGACCAGGTTTTTTTTTTTTTGTTTTTTTTTTTTGACTAACCACACAACGCCCTTTTTTCAGGTTTTCACTGTGTCTAGCCCTTCTAGGAAGCTCTGAATTCCATCATGGCTGACGAATGCCGACTTAACTGTTTGCCCTGACCATTCTTTTTGGGATCCGAGAGGTCTTAGAGATAGGACGAAACGTAGGCTTGGTCTTGGTTATGAAAGAAAGGATAAGCGGCTCAAAAAGCTCTAATTTTTGGGTTTGCAAAGCGTGCTACTTTTATTGTTGGTGGGACTTACATCCTAGCTTATTTGTATCTCTGTACTTTTGTGGGGTAAACATTTCCCCATTTTCTGTGTTTCTTTCTTTTTTTTCTTTTTCTATTGCAATTTCTCTTCTTTTTGAGGTTTTTCTGGGCCAGAATGCCCTGTTTCTTTTTGCTTTGCCAGGAATGCCCGGTTTGATGTGTAGAACACTCGCAATGGGTTGAAAGAATTTTAAGGCTCAAAGCTGTCTAACTAGGGGAGAATTTAAGGTATTTGGAAGGACTTACAGTCTAAAGGAGAGTCAAGGATAGCCTCTCTTCATTCCCAATCAGAATGATCTTAGGCATAGTACAGTTTGACTGCGTCTGCATTTATCGGCTCAAGAAAAATTGCCCCGTCCATTTCTTGTAGGATGAGTGCTCCTCGGGACAGAACCTTGTGGACTACGAACGGCCCTTCGTAGTTTGGCTTGAATTTCCCTCTGTTGTCCTCTTGATGAGGAAAAATTCTCTTTAGTACCAGATCTCCCACTTTGAACTGTCGTGGCTTCACTTTCCTATTGTAGGCTCGCGCCACTCTCTGTTGATAGAGCTGGCCATGGCACAAAGCCTTGATCCTCTTTTCATCCAATAATCGCAACTGGTCAAATCTGGATTCTTCCCATTCGACGTCACTGATTTCAGCTTCCTTCAGAATTCTGAGCGATGGAATCTGTGCTTCCATGGGGAGGGACTGCTTCCATTCCGTATACCAAGGAAAACGGGGTTGCCCCAGTTGATGTCCTAATCGACGTCCGATAGGTGTGCAATGCATACGGCAGCTTCTCGTGCCAGTCTCTGTAAGTGACTACCATTTTCTCAAGTATTTTCTTCAGATTCTTGTTGGCAGCCTCTACTGCCCCATTCATCTTGGGCCGGTATGCCGTGGAGTTTAGATGTCTGATCTTCAGATCTTCACACATCTTTTCCATGTCCTTATTATTCAGATTCTTTGCATTATCAGTGATGATCGCTTTTGGAACTCCGTAGCGACAGACTATATTGTTTTTGATAAACTTGAGCACATGAGATTTCTTTACATCCACGAAGGACATGGCATCTACCCACTTGGTGAAATAGTCAATTGCCACTAAGATGAACCGATGCCCGTTTGAAGCCATTGGATGAACCTGGCCTATCATGTCGATTCCCCAGATGGCAAATGGCCAAGGTGATGTCATGGAGTACAGCGTATTTGGTGGCGCATGGATGTTATCGGCATAAATCTGGCATAACTGGCATTTTCTAACATGAGTGTAGCAGTCGGCTTCCATGTTCATCCAGTAATAGCCCATCCTTAGAACCTTCCTTGCTAGCATATGCCCATTCATGTGTGCGCCGCACAACCCTCCATGGACTTCCTCGATTAATCTCTGCGCCTCGGCTTCTCTGACACATAGCAGTAGAGAGTCGTTGTATGACTTCTTGTACAGCCTACCTCCACTGTAGAAGTACTGCCCTGCCAACCTCTGTATAGTTCGCTTCTCTGCAACTGAGGCACCTTCTGGCAGAGTTCTGTTCCTTGTGTATCTCTCAAAGTCTGCGTACCAAGGCTCTTCTTCGGGCGTGCTTTTCTCGACACTGAAGCAGTAAATAGGGTAGCGTCGAATTTCTATCTCCAATGGTTGCACCCATGCATCATTCGTGATGGTGGCCATTGATGCCAGCGTAGCTAGTGCATCCACAAACCGATTCCTGTCTCGTGGCATGTAGTCGAATGTCACGCTCTCGAATTCTTCTTCTAATTCCTTGACCAGCTCTTGGTATGGTACCAACTTCACATCTCTGGTCTTCCAGTCTCCCATCACTTGATAGATAATAAGACTTGAGTCACCGAACACTTTCAGCTCTTGTACATGCATCTCAATTGCTACTCGCAAGCCTAACACACATGCTTCATATTCGGCCATGTTGCTAGTGCAATCAAACAGAAGTTTTGCTGCTATTGGGTGATGGACACCGTCTGGGGAGATTAGCACTGCTCCGACCCCTTTTCCATTTACATTCACCACCCCATCAAAGAACATTTGCCACTTGGTTTCTTCTGTATCATCTGCAGACTCTGTACACATCACATCTTCGTCTGAGAAGTGAGTCAGAAGTGGTTGGTAGTCAGGTAGTGGATGCTCTGCCAAGTGATCTGCCACGGCTTGCCCTTTTATGGCCTTCCTAGTTGTGTAGACAATGTCGTACTCAGACAAAAGGACTTGCCACCTGGCAACCCTACCAGTGGAGATTGGCTTCTCAAAGATATATTTCAACGGATCCAGGTTGGAGATCAGTAAGACTGTGTGACTAAGCAAATAATGCCGAAGTTTCTGAGCTGCCCAGACTAGGGCACAACACGTCTTTTCTAGCACTGCGTATCTGACCTCGATGTCGGTAAACTTCTTGCTCAGGTAGTAGATTGCTTGTTCTTTCCGCCCTTTCTCATCGTGTTGTCCTAACACACAACCTACAGCCGTCTCAGAGACTGTCAGATACATAATCAAGGGTCGTCCTGGGACAGGCGGGACCAACGTCGGTGGACTCATCAGATAGGCCTTGATCTTATCAAACGCTACTTGACAGTTGTCATTCCAAACCACAGGGTTGTCTTTCTTTAGCAGCTTGAATATAGGCTCACACACAAGAGTCATCTGCGCAATGAACCTACTGATATACTGCAATCTACCTAGGAACCCCCTCACTTCCTTTTCCGTCGACGGAGGAGGCATTTCCAGAATTGCCTTTGCTTTGACGGGGTCGACCTCTATGCCCCGTTTGCCCACTATGAATCCAAGCAACTTTCCTGAAGTAACTCCAAATACGCACTTGTTTGGGTTGAGTCGGAGCTTGTGTTCTCTGAGCCTGTCAAACATTTTTCCAAGGTTCACCAAGTGGTCTCCTTCTTCCTTGGATTTTGCTATCATGTCATCCACATACACTTCCATCTCCCTGTGTATCATATTGTGGAACAACAGAGTCATCGCACGCTGATATGTAGCGCCAGCATTCTTCAACCCAAACGGCATCACGCGGTAGCAGTAAGTGCCCCAGTGCGTGATAAAGGATGTTTTCTCCATATCCTCAGGTGCCATCCTTATCTGGTTGTAACCAGAGAAGCTGTCCATGAAAGAGAACATCGAATGCGTTGCTGTGTTGTCTACCAGTACATCAATGTGCAGTAATGGGAAGTCGTCCTTCGGACTTGCTCTATTTAGGTCTCTATAGTCGACACACATCCTGACTTTCCCATCTTTCTTGGGAACTGGCACAATGTTGGCTAACCACTCTGGATAGTGAGTTACTTGCAGGAATCCGGCATCCAACTGCTTGGTGACCTCTTCCTTGATCTTCAGGGCCCATTCCGGCTTCGTGCGCCCGAGCTTCTGTTTCACCGGTACGGCCTCAGACTTTGTTGGTAACCGATGCACAACCAAGCCCGTGTCTAACCCGGGCATATCCTCGTATGACCATGCAAACACGTCAGAATAAGACTTAAGAAAATCGAACATCTGTTTTCTCAATAATGGTGATAGCTTTTTACCAATTTGTAGGATCCTTGGTTGTGCTATTTCACCTATGTCAATTGACTCTGTTTCCTCAATGTTAGCCTGGGGACCCTTTTCATGCCTTTCCAATGCAAGTTGGATTTCAAGCGGGGTCTCCCATGATTCATCATCGTCCTCATGCTCGAAAGACTCACAGGGGACGATGTTTGAATCTTCTTGCTGCGATGGGTGAGTGCCCCAATCTGACTTGTCGAGTTCTTGCTCGTTTTCAGGATTGGACACTGGCTTATGCATTTCATTTATTATTTCCATCTGTACTGGCTTTTCAGTTTCTTTTTGTTCTTTTTGTTTTATTATGGCAATCTCATTACCTATCCCGTGCCCCAGATCTTCCAGGTGTGCGTCGGGATTGATACTAAGATTGCGATGTTCAAGTTGCTCATTTTTGTTATTTTCTTTTTCAGACAAATGCAAGTAGTAAGAAGAGTTCAGGTATTCATTAAAAATACAAGCAGTAGCTACAACAGAAACTTCAGAGGTGATAGAAACCCCCTTTGGGATAGCAGCTTTGCTGATGGCAAAAGGTGTGGCACTCCAGTTCCTGAGTGGTGCCTGGTCTTTCTTGCTGATGATGACTGCCGTTTCTGGTTCTTCTGCCAGTACCATGTTGGCGCTGTCATCCGAAGATATACAGATCGGGTCTTGTGCTGTGCCTCCCACTGGCTTGTTCTGGCTTCTCTCTGACTGGGGGCCAGATTCTGATGATATCCCCATCCATGCTCCACTGATGGGGATGGCCCACGGTATCTCGTCCCTGGGTGGCGCATACGCGATGGTGACTTCGTTGGCCGGGTCAACTCTGGGGGGTGCAAACATTATGGGTATCCCAGTTGGTATCCCGGGTACTGTAGAAGAGTAAGCTGGTGGTGCCCATTTGCCGTAAGCTGCATGGTATACCTCTTCCGGTACCGGCCCTAGCACTTGGGGCATGCTACGGAACATGCGGTTCAAACCATCGCGAGTTCCAGGGTGCGGGATATAGGGGCGCGGAGGAGGCGACCTTGGCCTGCGGGTTGGTGCTCCTGAGCTGTCTCGCCCTTCCATCATGCAGACATACATGATTGGCCCTTCTTCTTTGGATTCTTCCAGGGGAGCAGGTGGTGGCACTTCCATCACACTCGCAGAGTTGATCGGGATCCCGTCAGGGATGAACTGCTCATCTTGCGAGGCGAAGGCCATGGTGACTTCGTCGACTGAGTCCAGGGCAACCAATGCTGGCAGTCCATCTGGTGACCCCTCAGGAGCCAACGGGTCTACTTCCACTATGTCTCCAATCATGTCCATAGATGGTGGCTCTTCCCAGAGTATCTGAGCTAGGCCTTGCAGGTAGTCTTCTTCTGCAGCAGGGGTTTCCAAAAACTCATCTCCCCATCCCTGGGGGACTATGTTCTCGATAGCCTGGGCCGCTTCACACTCCATGTTAGCGAAGCGGTCGTACAAGTTCTCGTGTGTGCATATGGGCCAGTGGGGGTCTCTTCCTTTAGTTCTTGCCCTTTTCCTCTCGGCACAGTTCCCAAGGAGTCGGGAGTAGTCTTCTGGCTGCGGTCTGAACCCCAGTCCAAAACCAGTAGTCTACTCATAAGGTCGGATGGCTGCCTTAATTCCTTGCTTATACTTGCCCAATCCATCGCCGGCTCTGAGACCCCAGTCTGCACAGTCAGCAGCACTAAACATGTGCTTTCTCCTCTTTTTCGAGAGTCGTCGCCCCCTTTTAGATTCAGGGATACGGTTCACCTGCACCATCTCCACTGCTTGGAAATTGAGTGTGGTGGGCAACTCATAATCCACATAGGGTACTCCGACCCTTTCGAACTCTCGGTGATCCTCAGCATGTACTGTTATAAGTTCGTTGCCTGACATGAACCGGACCATTCTGTGCAGTGTGGAAGATACTGCTCCTGCCTGATGCAGCCACGGCCTCCCAATCAGCAAGTTGAATGAGACGTTGATATCCATGAGTTCGAACTCCATGGTAAAGGGCCTATCTGCGATCATGATTACCAAAGTGACTTCTCCCAGTGAGTCCCTTCGGGCGTTGTCAAAACCTTTGACATTGTGCCCACTTGGCTTAATCATGGTAAGGCTCAATTGTAAGCTATGGAACGTCCTCATCGGGCATATATTCAATGCTGACCCATTGTCGATCATGGCTCACTTTACAATGAGATCTACACATTTCACAGTTATGTTGAGTGGCTCAGCATGGTCACAACCCTCCGGTGGCAGATCTGCTACAGAGAAAGAGATAGCCTGGGGTGCCATGATCACTGACACCACTGCCCCCAGCTGCTCGGGATCAATGCTTGCTGGTACGTGTGCGTCTCCCAGGACCTTCATCAACACTGCCCTGTGCTTTTCTGAATCAATCAGAAGTCTCATTATGGAAATCTGGGCGGGTACTTTGTTCAACTGCTGGAGGAGATCGTATTCGGGAGTGTAGATGCTGTGGTGCAAATCTGTGACCTCCTCTTCTGTGGCCCTTCCCTTTCTCTTGAGGGTTGGTGGCAATTCTGTGACCACGTCCTTCCCTTTTTCTTTCCTTTTCGCTTCCGCTTCTGCTCCCTCCTCTGGTGCGGGTGGGGGGTCAGTGTTTATGTATCGACCGGATCGGGTGATCCGATCGATTTCTGCTTCAATGGTGGTGGTGGTGGCTTGATGGTAGAAAGATGGGGTGGGGTAAGGTGGGGGTGCGGCCTTGTACGAGGGTGGCTCCAGGTTGAGCTTTGAAAGATTCAGTGTGGGTGGTTCGAATGAAAGGTGGAAGGGGTCTTGTGAAGGTGAGTCCATGATGTCGTGGATGTTAAGGGCGGAGGGGTTGGCGAGAGGGGTGGAGTAGAAAAACTCTGGGTCTGTAGGTGGGTGGAAATGCACCAGAGGGAGATCTGTAGGGGAGTCACTGCCCTCTTCTTCAATGACGTTTATTGTCCTGCTTTCTTCGGCTGATGTGTCTTCTGAGTCCGCATCGGGGGACTCGTCCGAACTCTCATACGTCTCAAGTAGGGTTGCAAGTTCAGGAGTGGATGGTGGTTCCTCTTCTTCCGTGGCATAAGGGGGAATGTACCACTCAGACGTGCCGTGGGAAGAGGATTCTGAACTCGGTTCCGTTGACAGGGGATCGGTGAGGGATTGCAGGTCCGGCTCTGAAGTCGCAGACATATACTCAGGTGGCCATCCGGTAGATATCTGTGGGGGTACCCTTGAACTGCCCACGGACGCGTCTGTGTCCGGTGGCCCATTTCGGAACCAGGGTCCCTCGGAACTGCCGATCCCTTCTCTGCGTGGAGGGGACGGGGAGTCACTGATCCATCCGCATTGCACTGGGTTCCATGGCCCCGTGACCTCCTCACTGCTCTGCGGTTCATCCTCTATTGCACAGATGTAGACGTCTGTATCCTCCTCAACTGCAATTGCTGTCGGGGGGGTTTCTGCTCGAAGCTGCACCATCACTGTCTGCCTTGGCCAGCCAATAAGTGTAGAAGGGTCAAACTGCCCGGTGCCCCGATCGCTGCTCACCTGATTTGCCGTTCTACTAGTGGAGGCTTTTGAGTGATCTGGGAGCGGATTGGTAGTTACGCCGGCTATAGGAGTCTGGGCAGGTGGCGCTGGAGGGTCGACCGTGATGCGTTTACTATCAATCAGGTCCTGGATGTCGTGCCTCAAATCCCAGCACCGATTGGTGTGTTGCCCTGGAGCACCGGAGTGGTACTCGCATCGCTCAGCTGCATTATAGCTCCTGGCATTGACTAAGCGAGGATTCAGAGGCTTGACTTGCACGTACCCTTTCTTCAGCAAAGTTGGTAGCAATTCTGCCGGCACATATGGGAGTGGGGTAAAAACCCGTTTCATCCTGGCCTCCATTTCTTCTCTCGTCCTTCTTACCCCTTGGTAAGCAGCCTGCGCGGTCCCTTGAGGTGCCATGGCTTCTGGTCTTTGAGAGAAATGATGGGGTTGTGCCGGGTGTACATAGTTGACCGCCTGCAGTTCTTGTCTCCTGGGCTCTTGCCCCTGGTTTCTGCTACCTAGTCCTGTTACTGGCCTCCTCGGTGCGGCGCTCTGCCCACTGCCATCTATCTTTCCGGCCCTCACTGCGTCTTCAATCTGATCCGCGGTCAAGATCAGGTCATTGAAGTTCGACGTACTCTGCCCCAGCAGCAGAGTGAAGAAAGGTTGGCCCAATGATGCGATAAACAATGACGTCATTTCTTGTTCTAGCAATGGCGGCTATACCAGCGTTGCCAACTCCTTCCAGCGTTTGGCATATTCTCTCACTGACTCCTGGCTCTTCTTGGCCAGCCTCTGCAACTCTGCCCTTGTCTGCACTATCTGACTGTTTAGGCGGTATTGCTGGATGAAGACTGCTGCCAGATCATTCCATGTTTTAATCTTAGCCTTGTCCAGACTCAGGAACCAAGAGTAAGCGGCCCCGGTTAATGACTTCTGAAAGAACTGTACCATGATTCGCTCTTCCTTGGCATACTGGCACATGTCGCCAGAATAGGAACTCAAATGGTTTAGGGGGCACCCAGTGCCGTCGAACTGGTGCAACTCAGGGCATTTGAATTTAGCCGGGAGTTGGATGTCCGAAAAGAAACAGAGACTTTCCAGGGTAGCCTCACTTTGCACCATGCTAGGTTGGAGCTGTTTGAGCTGCTCCTTCAGGGCGGCCATCTCTGTTCTGTTCTCGTCCCTAACTGCTGTAAGTTTCTCCTCAAACTGTACCTCCTGAGTTCTGTACCAGTCCTCATCACTTTGCCCCAGATGGATAGGCAGAAACTGATCCTGTTGTGCAACGTGGAACGGTGCTACCGGTGGTGGCGGTGCCAGGGGAGGGGGATTTGCCCGACGTGGCGGTGGCGCCGCTTCAGCTTGTGGCGGGAACTGGGGTTGCGGCTGCTGGGCAACTGGTGCTGCCGGTGGGGCCTGCCTCAATTCCCTCAGTTCTGTCATCAGTTCCTGGATGATGGAACTCATACTGTCCATCCTTTGCTGCATCTCATTGACCACTTGGGTATGACTAGACTCTGCAGGATGTTGCCCTGGCGACGTCTGCTCTCCTTGCTAGTCCTTTTCGAGCCTTCTCCTCGATCTTAACAGGTACGGACTTCTGAAAGCAATTTTTGGTACCTGATGGGATAATTCGCAGGCATTAGTGCAATTTTACACAAATTGATTACACAATTTTATCTGATTGAATTTATTCATTTATTTATTTATTTTTTTGTTTTATGATATGATTTGACTAACTGATCTATTTTAGCTACCCTAAGGCAACAAGGGAAGAGAACCTGCGTTTGAAATCAACTGATCTATTTTGGCTACCCGCAGGTAACCGGGAGAGAGAACCCTAACGAATCTTGGAGAATGATCTATTTTGGTTGCCCCAAGACGACTGGGGAAGGGAACCCTAGTGAATTTGGAAGACTGATTTTTTTTATTGGATTTGGACTAACTAATCTATTTTAGTTACCCTAGGGCAACAAGGGAAGAGAACCTGGTTTTGAATCAACTGATCTATTTTAGCTACCCGCAGGTAACTGGGAGAGAGAACCCTATTTTTCTGAAAGCTGATCTATTTTAGTCGTCTGGAAGCGACTGGGAAAGAGAACCCTGGTGACCGAATCTATTTTAGCTACCCGCAAGTAACTGGGAGAGAGAACCCTAACGAATCTTCTGAAAGCTGATCTATTCTAGCTACCCGCAGGTAACAAGGAAAGAGAACATGATTTTGAATCAATTGGTCTATTTTAGTCGCTCGGAAGTGACCGGGAAAGAGAACCCTAGTAACCGGATCTGTTTTAGCTACCCGTAGGTAACTGGGAGAGAGAACCCAAAGAACTTTGAACACTGATCTATTTTAGTCGCTCGGAAGCGACTGGGAGAGAGAACCCTAATAATCGGATCTATTTTAGTCACCCGCAGGTAACTGGGAAAGAGAACCCTATCTTTTGAAAGCTGATTTATTTTAGTCGCTCAGAAGCGACTGGGAAAGAGAACCCGGTTGAACTAATCTATTTTAGCTGTTTAGGCAAGGAAAGAGAACCTTCAATTTATAGGGCTTTGTTTGAGCTCAGAATCATAGGGTTGGACCAATGCAGGGTCTCCGCAGGGGGTGAGCTGAAAATCAGCACCCAGGCGTACCTCGGCCAATCTCCAGTTCATTCACTGGCGGCGTCGGCGCCAAACTTCGGCTAGTAGTTCCCGGGCGTGCCTTAGCTAGTCGTTGGTTTAATCACCATTGACTTCGGCGCCTCACAAAGGGGAAGGCTATGCCAGGACGCTCCTCCACCAATATCCGACTCATCCGTCGGAGGCTTCGGTGCCCTAAGGATTCGGCTAGTAGTACCCGGACGCTCCACAGCCAATATCCGATTCAATCACCGGCGGCTTTGGTGTCACTAAAAGGGGTAGGCTATGCCAGGACGATCCTCCACCAATATCCGACTCATCCGTCGGCGGCTTCGGTGCCCTACAGGTTAGACCGCATGATCTTGAAAAGATGCAGACGGGTGTGATCTGAGCTCAAAGTCTCGAGTGTTTTTTAACACTTGCTGGGTTTTGCGATCTCAATGAGAGAGATGCAATCAAAGGAAACTAGGTGGTCGCAGCGACCAGGGAGATTGAAATTATCTGAGAATAGGTGGTCTGTCGGAGACCGAGTTGCCCTATCGGAGGGAATTAATTCTTTTATTTCTTGTTCTTGTTACATTTGAACAATATATATAAAAATGGAAATAAATTCATGCTTTAATCAAAGGGTGCCGCCATGGCACACAGTACATCATCATTCATAACAAATACAACAAAGCCAAAGCCTAGCTAGGTTGGTCATCATCATAGTGGGAGGACACGTCTTGCCTCCTCAAGGCTCGCAGAAGTTTGTTCCGCAGACGTCGATCCTCCTCAGCGCGCTTGCGCACCAATTCCATTTCCTGTTGCAAGGCTGCATTGGCCTGCCTACTCTCCCGTTCCGAATCCACATAAGCTGAATGGATATGGGAGTGGGTCTCCTGCAGTTCGGCCACCCTGTCCCTATATGCGTTAGGGGGCGGAACTGGAATGTCGCTTGAAGCGACCGGCTGAAGAGGTGGGGGGCCGTCATGGCCAAATTCCCGAGCCATCCACTGCTCGTAGTCTCGAAAATGTGATTCGATGAAGACGTCTTCTCGATATACGCAAACTGTTTTCCACTCCGTCAGCAGTTGGGTCCTTAGTCCCTTGGTGAGTGGACCAATCAAATTGCCCAAGTCGTCCTTGACCGGGATTCCCTGCGGTTTCCCAAACTGTCTCAGAACCCGAATCGGATAATACGGCACGGCGTGGGTGAGTCCTATCAGGGAAAGGCCCTCTCTTTTCTTGAAAGCTATGATGGGGGTGTAGGGGATGTTGTATGTACCCCACCATCTAATGTCTGTTTCTCCCTTCAGATGGAGAAAGTGGTTAAACCAATCCTCACGAGCTGGTAGGTCTGGTTTGATCTCTCTTTGAGCCAACCAATGGATGTTGTCGCCGGTTGCCTTGTAATATGCACTGACAGGTGATGACACCATTAGGTGGTCTTGCAGCCAAATGTGGAGAAGGGGAGCGCACCCTTGAAACCTCCGGGTTCCATTTTTGGACAAAGTCAGGGAATGGAACAGTTGAGCTAGGATCAGTGGCATGATTCAATACCCTACCCTAAGTTGATCCACAATTTCCATGAGGGCCAAATTAATAGTGTCTCCCCCAGTTGGAAAGAAGATTTGCGACAAAACCACAAGGGTGAAGGTGTCAAACCAAGCCCGGGGTCTTTCCTGCTTTTTGTTTCTTATCTTCTCAGCTAGGAATGTTTTGGAGACCCGAGTAAATGATTTGTCACCTCCTAAGATCTGGAATTCTCCCCTTGAGAGGCCAAAGAAAACACAAGCTTCATTTTTGTAGCTTTCTTTGAGACTTGGCCTAGCGGGTTCTCCTAAGTCGCGAAATCAGAGGAACAGGTCAAGTTCCTCAATTGTGGGAGTCAACTCATTGACCCCGAATCGAAACACCGAAAGCTGGGGATCCCAGAAAAGCAATGCTGCTTGGATCATGTCCCAATTAATCGGCACATTTAGCAGGGACAAAGTCTGTCCCATGTGGTATTTGTGCTCCCATTCAATCTGCTCACTCCCTTGGAGCTGCCTTGTCCAAGAACGGATCCAGGGGGTATCCCAGGCACACTTCTCTATCCTAGGGAAACGGGTTTTCTCAGATGAGGATGAGGACACCATACCAACTATCCGATCAAAATTCCGAGTCAAATTAAGGTTCCACACCAAGACTCTAAGTTAGTCCTAAGACATGCATAACTTTAAGCAAAAGAGATAACCACTAGCAGTTCTAACATGCTTCACCAAATGAAGAAAGAACAAAGCAATGCGGAATTTAACTCAGGCACACATGGTGTGTGGTCCTAGGGGTTGGCGTCAATGAAGGCGCGACTCCTAGACATACTTGTGTAGAGGAGCACATTCAAGTCCCGATCAGTCTTTCTGCCGTTCATCTGTTCTTTCATCTGCTTTCGGCGTCAGACCACAGCAAAAATCACAACTTGCCATCGAGGGCGGAGGTTTACAAAAATATTTACAAAGCCGTAAAGAATTCATCCTTAAGGCTGTTGGGAGCCAAAAGGACGGGTACAGATTGCTTTCAAAGCGGGTAGACTAAAAATCTCTAGATCTAGGGTTCAGTGCCCATGCTCTGATCTGGCATGCTTTCATCTGTTTTTCTGATCTGGCCGGCTTTCGTCTGCTCTAAAAGACCAATCTGGACTTAAAGTGCTCCCAGCGGACTCTAATGGGTCAGGGCCCATAGCATACAGGACTCCATGCATGGATCTGGGGTGGTTCCCCTGATCATGGTTAGGTGAGTTTCCTAAGCCAAGGCCGAGGTAGCCCAGCATCTACGGTTTACTCCATTTGATGCAAAAAGCGGGGGTTGCCGCCCCTGATGGACTCTGAATTTTATTCCAATTTTATTCATCATTCACATCCTACTCACGCTCTCATGCTCAACGCAAGGTTCATTCAGAAACGTTAGGTGGGGAAGGATACCCAGCCCGAGACATAAGCCTACAAGGGTCTGGACCAGTACTGGATCCTCGCATGCCACGGCAAAAAACCAGTGGTGCTAATGGACTCCAGAAAACTGGGGGGATGGGTTTACCCTGCTTTCCCCGGCAAGCCACGGGAGCGTAGGTGCTAATACCATCCCAAAGATCAGTTCATAGTAAGAAGAAGGGTAGGCTGCTAGAGAGGTCTAAGTTTTGGTAAAGAAGTAGCAATATCCGATTCACTCATCTATCAAAGGTCGGATCATTCACGCATCCTCCCTCGTGCGTGTCACCCCACGCAGTTCCATCACACCAATGCAGGAATTTAAATTCACACAAACATCCATCCACGGTGTGGTGGTGTTCCCGTGTGTGCAGTTGGGCTGCGTGCTATGCCTATACGGGTGAGTTTGGTTTGGATTTAGGTGATAAAGGAATCCCTACTGCCTCGTATAGTAAGGTGCAGAATTGGCACGTTTTACGATGCCCTGGGAGAATCCCCAGGTAAGTAGAGGGTCACAGGGGACCACTTAAATTCCACTTGCCTTAGGCAATTATCACGTCCTTGTGGCAGGACTCCCCAGAACAAGTAGCTACGTGTATTCCGTGCCTTGCTATATGGGGTAGTAAGAGTTCCTAAACATCCCCTAAATCCCTCTTACGCTGACTCGGTCTAAGCAGGGTCCTACTGGGCTGAGAAATCCCCAGCAGAGTCGCCAGGCTGTGCGCGCGTGGGAAACGCGGCACGGGGTAAATTCGGAGTCGCCACCGCCTGATAGGATGCAGGCGGACACCTGGGTGCCTAATCTTGTCTCTTTAGGGCTTTTTGGTCTGCGGCTTGAGATCCTAAGTATGGTTCTTGGTTGTGGTCTGGGGAAGTCCGTAGACACCGCAGTCCACCCCGTCGGATGACGGGTCCCGTGGGTTCCCTGATTTGAGTCAGCTTTCTTACTTTAGGTTCTCACCCGATTCCTAATCCAGTATGCATTTTTGTTAGGTCTTGGTGGGACCACCTGAGTGGTGTAGGTCCCTTTAGTTGATTTTATCTTTTCTTAATTTAAGTAATCTGGGTCTGTTTGGGTGGGCCCCGTTGGAAGGCCCATGGTATCCTTGGTGGGCTTGGGTAAGCCCGTGTGCCCTTGGTGGGCCTCTGTCTAACCCTGGGAGGCCCTGTGGGCTTTGGTTAATGAGTTGATTTTTTTTATTAAGGTTTAAGTTTGAAGCTTAAATGGTTTTCATGCAAGTGGTGGGCCGGATTGGTTTGTGGGCCCCTTAGGTAGGCCCACATGGTGGCCAAGTGATTTTGCATCTTTTATCTTCTTTGGTTTGCCAAAGTGGGCTGGTCATTGGGCTTGGGACCCGTGATCCAGGCTTTGGGCTTTGAAGGCCCAGTTCCTTGGAGTTTAGGGCTTGCACCCTAACTCGGTTTGGTTGGCGGGCTTTGGCGGGCCCGACTGGCCCTAGCCCATGGTCTCGGCCAAACCAAGCAGTTTACGCACTCATTTCACATTACAAGGTACGGGTGGGAGCATTGGGTTTGGCCCATCCTATTAGGTCGGTTGATTTCACTTAATCTTGCTTAGTTGCATGCCTTAGTGTTTATTGGGCTTGGTGGGCCCCGTTGGAAGGCCCAATAGTGAGCCAAGTTGGACCGGTTGCTCCAAGTCCCAAGTTGGGTTTTCAGGTGACCCGGGGTGGGCCCACGTTTGTTCAGGTTCAAGGGAGAAGCCTCATTTGGCTTCTTCTCTTGGGGTTCCCTCTCTAAGGCAAGTGGGTGGGAGAAGGCCTGGGGGTGCTGCCCTCCTCTTCCTTGCCACATCGGCAGGAGGGGGTGGGGCCTGTGGCATGCAAGTGGCTCACCTGGACACTCACACACATATAGAACCATCGAGGAAGTATAGCATGCTGTGAATGTTAAGGACAGCAGTAACTTGGGGGCTTGCTCATGCAAAAGGTGGGGGAGGGTGGCATACATGGTGTCACGAAACAATGAGAAGAACAGGAGGATGGACATGCGCACACTCCCAAGCAAGTTAGCAAGTTCAGGTGGTAACATGCTATAGACATACATAAATCATGGGGACACCTAGATGAGCAAAATAACAACATTAAAAAGGGGGATCATGGAGCATGTCATATTACAACCGCAAACAGCAAGCCATGAGTGATACGGCCAGCCTATGAAGCCCAAAAAATGCAAGAAGAAGTGATAAAAACAACGCAATAGAAAGGGGAAGCGAGAAGGGCAATGGGGGGATTACCGGGGTACATGAGATCTTCATATCAAGGGGAACATGCTCTCCCCCAAGAAAGCCTAGAACTAACCTAAGCACAACAACTAGATGGCACTGCAAGGTGTGTAAAAGAAAAGGACTTTCATGCTCACAAAGAAACCTACGTGGACCCCTAGCCAGTGCAAGACCTCATGACACAAAATGAAAGCAAATGTATGCATATACTAACATGAAAGTGAACTCATGCAAAGAAGGAAGCAAATGTAGAAAAATCATAGGAAAAATCTGGATTTAATATATGATGAGCATAACATGACAAGGAACCTTACCTAGGGGTCCTTAGACCTTTACACGAGATGGAACCTCCTCCTTGAGACCAAGAGGTTGCTGGAAAGTCCACCGATGCTCAAACTCCACTCCACCAGTAGCTAGCCTCCTTGTGTTTGCTTTAGAAAGTGAAGAAGAAGGAGAGGGAGGCAAGGATGGGCTAGTCTCGGGGTGGTAGGGAGGCAAAAGGGGGTTGAAGAGGTGAGGATTCGTGTGGGAAAAAATGGAGGAAGGAAGCCAAGAACAGCCAAAGAAAAGCCAACCTCGGATATGAGATGCTGTTGGCTATTTATAGGCAACTTAATGTATCCGGCAACTCAGACCGGATACACTAAGGCCTCCCTTTGTATTCGGCAACTCAGGCCAGATACATGACTTAATCATTTCGAAATTCAATGCCGCCGCGAATTTGTCGGCCAAGTGGCGCGAATCTCGCGCGAATGTCTTCATGTATCCAGCCTTCAAGTCCGGTCATGAAGGGAAGCTAGTGTATCCGGTATATGTGACCGGATACAAATCGAAAATTTACGGATTTGCCCTTTGACTTGACCGATTCGACCCTTTTGGATATCTACGGATCGCCCGTACGAAATTTTTATATTTAAGATTTAATCCCTGAGATATTTTGTTGCGTTGGCTGCCACGTGTGCAGTTCCTGCGCCACGTGTGCAGTTTCCGGCTTTGCTGCTCGGAAACTTCGACAGATCCTATCTCCTTCATCCGAACTCCAATTTGAGCAAACTCAATTGCGTTAAACTCGTATCGGAGCCCTCTATTTAATGACATGGGGCTAAGCACTTGGCACGGATTCCGGAGAAAAGTCAACTCTCGGCTTTCCCTCAAGTTTGATTGCCCTTAGAACCTTCATCCGGACTCCGATTCTTGCAAACCCAGTTGCGTTGGAACCATGTCGGGATTCTCTATCCATTGGGATAAATCAAGGCATTTGGCACGGAATTCGAGGAAGAGTCAACTCTCGGCTTTCCCTCAAGTTTGACTGCCCTTAGAACCTTCATCCGGACTCCGATTCCTCCAAACCCAGTTGCGTTGGAACCGTGTCGAGATTCTTTATCCAATGGGATAGATCAAGGTGGCCAAATTTTATCTGATTAAAAGGTCAACTTTGCACCCCTCAGGGTTTAATTTTTCGGCCGGGTTTTTATATTTCTGGCTTTTTGGGAGCGCAAAAATGAGGTGCTTACACCCCGGATCCAGTTCAAATAACCAAACCTGAACTGTTAGTGAAAATGGGCCAGAATTAAAATTTATGAGGGAATTTAAAATTTTTAATTATATCAGAGCACAACTAGAAGGATAGCATAATTATTTCAATTTAAACAAATTAATTTACAATAAAAGTTCTTTTATCCTAAATTATTTCTAGAGTCATGATCATAATTCTACCCATGTGCATATTACCATAATCTTGAAGATCTCTCCAAGAATACCTAAAAATGGGGAAAATCGAAGTGAGATATAAATCTCAACAAGTAGCAAGGTGCATTCAAGATATCAGTCCATTTTATGAAATAGTCATGAGGTATAACGATAAATAAACTCAGCAATAAATAAGTTTAGTTCCATGTTAATAATTCCAAAACAAATGATAAAACATACACAAAACACTGCATGTGACATCACAGGACTCATGAAGAAAGATAAGTCTTTGAAAATATACTCTTCATTCACTACGCCACCATGCAACTTATGAATGAAGCTAGTAATCAGAACCCTCATACCAGCAACTAGAATCTGAAATATGGGGCCTAGACATCGACTTATTGCACATGAAACTCACGTACCAGCAACTGGTATCTGAAATACGGAATTTGGCATGTACCACCCAAGCATGCAGCCACTGAAATCTGAACATGGGGATGGCCGCTAATCAACACAAACAGGGGACCTCACCAGCAACTAGTATCTGAAATGAGACCCTATATTACATGAAGACCTCCCAATGCGAACTAACTCGCAATGGAAACGCAATCACAAATTAGGAGTAATCAACCCAAAGGAAATACCACTTCACTATCTAGCTGAGCCTATAGATCCATATACAGCTATGCCCGCTAGATATAACTCACACATAACACAACTTATTCTGTTTACAATTAAATTGCCTTTTCATATGCATAACTCCATAATCCATGATTTCATAAGTGATAGTTCAAAATCAATAATCATATCACACCCTCAGGTGACAAACATATCTCCATCACAATAATAGACACATGATAATTGCATCTCTAACACGGGAGTATACACACTTCTACTGCAGGAGGAATACATACCTTTACCGTAAAGGATTACCCATCTCTACCGTAGAGGATTACACATCTCGACCACATAGGATTACACATCTCTACTGTAAAACTTAGTATACACTCAACCATAGGAAACAGCATCACTCAACCGTAGTAGAAAGAACAAGAAATTCATTTATTAACCCAAAGTTAAACTCTTTAAAGAAAACACACCCAAAAACCACGATTAAATCCTCGAATCAAATTTCATAAGTGTTGACATACTTGAATCATACCTAATTAAGTTTTAGACAAGTTGGATAATAATTAAGGCATAAATAAATAAAAGAAAATAGGGGTTTGAGTATAGTGGAATTAAAAGAATGAAAATTTAGAGGATTAATAATTCAAATAAAAAATAATTTATAAATAAAGAGAATTTTCAAAGGCAATCAATCTAGGAGAAGAAAAGGTTATTTTAGTATATTCCAAATGGGCAATTGATGAACTAAATTATTTAACAAGTAATAGAATTGGAAAATAGAAATTTAGAACTTATTGGGTTAAGTTTGAAGTTGAATAATAATAATTATAGCATAAAAGAAAGGAAAAAGACAATTGGGTAATTATACTTAATTAGTGGCCTTAATTTGGAGAAAAAGTGACTAAATAGGGTGTTTAGGTAATATTTAGAAATAGATAGAAAATATTGATGAAAATTTGTTAAAAAAAGGAGTCTAGTTAGTAATGGACTTAATAGGTAAAGTACTAAAAAGAAAATTAGGAGGAGAGAAAGAAGGAATTAATTAGAAGGTTTTCTAATCTTAATAGAAGTCCTCTAAGGTTTGTCTATTTAAGCAAGTCATTAAAGCAAGTTTAGGGTTTCTTCTAATCAAGTTATATAGAGGAAAAAGAGAAGAAAAAAGGTAGCTCCTATGTATGGAGAGTATAGATAGAGAGAGAGAGAAAAATAGAAAGAATACAAGAGAAAGGCGCTATTGCTGAAACCTCCGACCAACAACAATCAAACTTAGATTGAGAGAAATCCAGCCATTGGATCGACCCCAAATTTGGAAGTTTTGTTCATGACTCGTAGGACTACAATCTGAACAGTGGAGATCTTGTTTGGAAAACCCTAAGTTGGTGCGATAAAGAACAAAAAATCGGATTCAATTCCGGATTCAAGAGAAGATGGATTTTTGCATGATAAGGCAAGTAGCAATCACTTGAAAATTTGAGGAACTGCATGTTTTCTATGTTTTTGATTTATTCCTGATTGATTTGATTAGACAAAAATATATTTCATGGATACATTTGGTTTTCATCGATGAGTTTTCATGTTCTTGAAAGAAAAGTATAAAAGTATTTAAGAATATAGGTTTGATCTTTGTAGATGACCAAGGAATTGCAATTAATTGATACAAATAAGTCTAGGGTGTTATAGGTGTGATTTAGCCTAATAAAAAATAAATTTAGAATGATTAAAATCAATGAAATAACCCAAAAATCAGAAAATTGGAAAATCTGAGAATTCTGCCAAAAATTCTACGAGCGCTCAACAGGTTGCTTGAGTGACCATGCTAAGCGACCTAGGTCAGTTTTTAAATATTTGGGGATTTTAGGTCTAATTTAATGGTAAATCATTTTCCTTAGTAATTTAATTATTGTAACACCTGTATAGGAGTTAAATTGAGGTGTAAGAACTGACGGAATTTAATTTGGAAGTAAAACTAATAATTTAGAATGATGAATGTAAATAAGTGTTTTAAAAGGACAAGGTTTTGGAAATAGTGGATTAGATTTAGTTAAACATAAATTTGGGAATTTGAAACAACTCTTAAGCTTCAAATGGGTCTATGTGATCTGCTGAAAATGAAGAATAACAAAAATTACAAAATGTAATACTGTAGGTGTTAAATACAGAAATTGGGCATTAACAGGTAATTTAATTATGGAAGATTAAGGCTGCGTTTGGTAACGCATTTGCTTTTTTGCTTTTAAAAGCAAGAAAGCAAAAAAGCCATTTTATGCTTTTCGAAAGATCTTTTCTTGAAGCAAATGCGTTTGGTAAACTTTTGCTTTGCTTCTAAGAAGCAAAAAAGCATGTTTGGTAATTGCAGTAACATAGAAATTGCCTTTTGCTTTCATAAAAGTATTGTACACAATTTATGTATTGTACTTAGAAATATACTCAAAAATATAAGCCAATATTATAAAAGATTCATAAAATAGTCATTTAATTACATTCAAATAATCGGGTTGGACTAAATTAAGGCGGGTTGGAAAACCCCCAACCCAAACCCAACCCGCCAATAAACGGGTTCAACCCGCCAACCCGTTTATTATTATTTTTATTTTTTATTTTTCAAAAAATGTTATTAAAATAGGGTTGGGGGGTTAATTTGATCCGGTTGTACCGAGTTCAGATCGGGTTTTGGGGTTAATCGGGTCAAAACATGATACTTTTGCCATCTTTTTTTTAATCGGGTTACCTATCGGGCGGGTCATAATCGGGTTGACCAGATTACTGTTATTTTTCAAAAAATATTATTAAAATAGGGTTGGGGGCTAATTGGATCCGGTTGTACCAGGTTCGGGTCGGGTTTTGGGGTTAATCGGGTTGAAACATGATACTTTTGCCATCTTTTTTTTATTATTTTTATCGGGTTACCTGTCGGGTTGGTGGGTCATAATCGGGTTGACCCGATTACTGGCGAGTTGGGGTCACCCAACCCAATTAATAAACGGGTCAACCCAACCCGTTTATAATCGGGTTGACCCGTCGGGTCGGGTGGCATTTTGCCGGCTCTAGCAATAACAATACGTTGTTGCTTCTTAAGTGAGTATGGAGGCATCATCTTTAATATAGGAATAAAGCAATAGGGTATCAAGGGGTTTTGAAAGCAATAAAGCAATTTTGTAAAAAAATTGAGAAGCAACGTTTTGTTGCTTCCGGTGAAAAGCAATAAAATTGCTTCTTTGCTTTTAGTAAATTGCTTCTCGTGTGCGTTACCAAACGGTACTTTTGCTTTTAAAAGCAATTTTTTGCTTTCAAAAGCAAAAAAGTACTTCCAAAAAGTGTTACCAAACGCAGCCTAAGTCAAGTCATAGGAATCTTATTTTGCTCATGAATGTGAACTATAACCTGTCTAACCCTTTAATAATTATGTTTTGTGTGCGTCAATATTTATGGAATTTAGTTTGGAGATTTATTCGTGGTTTTGACTGTTTTCTCAATGGGATTGATTTCGGGTTAAGAAGATCGAGACATGTATATGACTTGAAATTAAGTTATGATAATTGATTTGAGATCATGGTTTACTGATATTGCAAATGTATTGGTAATCATTTGTAAACAGAAAAAATTGTTTTATGTGTGAGTCATATCTAGTAGGCATAGCTGTATATAAATCCATAGGCTAAGCTAGATAGTGGAGGGGTATTTATTTTGGGTTGATCGATCACTCCCATTTGCGCTCGCGCTTCCCTTGCAAGTTAGTTTGCATTGGGGGGTCTTCATATCTGTAGGGTCTCATTTCGAGCTTTTTTATGTTCCTGGTAAGTACCTTGTATGTGAGGATAAGCGGCCATTTCCATGTATTGATTAAAGTGCTGCATTCTAGTGGTACATGCCGAACTTTGTAAGTTTCGTGCGCAATAAGTCGATGTCTATGCTTGTAACGTCCCAGATCCATACCCAGCAAGATATTGTCCGCTCTGGGCCCAATGTGCCCTCACGGATTTGTTCTCAAGGGATAACACGAGAAAACTTCCCAGTGGTCACCCATCCTAGCATTGCTCTCACCCGAGCACGCTTAACTTCAGGGTTCCAAGGGGATTTAGTCCCGTGTTATACCTTAAAAGGCCTATTGCTTAGTAGGGGATCTTAACAGTACTTATAGCATCCCCGAGCGTTGTGGGATCCCCACCATATCCACATTCATGCCTGGTAACTCTCCATGTGAGCTCTATCCTAGCTAGAGTTAGAGAAGGCAAAATTTTTTGATAGTTGTATATTTCACTTTTGAAACTGTACATATTGTATATATAGAGAGGGAGAGTTAAGAGATAGATTAACCTTTTGATCATAGTTTTTTTGTGGATAAGTTAGTATTTAATTATAATTGATGTCGATATATGAAGTGATATATAAAACTGTGATTATCAGATACCAGAGTAGCCCCCCCAACCTTGTAATTTCAGATGCTATATAGTAGTTTTTTTTTTTAATTTTAGGATTATAGTATAACTGTCTTGGTTAGTTCTTAAAGTATCTCATCACGCTTTGGGCCCAGAGCAGACAATATCTTTCTGGGTATGGGTCTAGGGTGTTACAAATGGTATCAGAGCGAAATTGATCCAACCTAGGAATTAGAAGCCTTAAGGTGGTTTATGGGGATGAGTGTACGCTAGATAGACCCCTCTAAGTTACTTTGATTAGGATAAGAGTTCTTGTATTTAATTGAGTTTCTTTGTACTGTAGTTGAGTGTGGCAAGGTGAGGTAGACCTCATAGAGCAGTAGCAGCAGACTATGTGCCTGCTTTTGAGCCAGATGAGAATCCGGCTGTAGACACCTGATTTTTGCACCCCCAAAATGAAGAAAAATGAAAAGTCAAACCCTGAGGGGGTCAAAAAATTGACTTTTTGATTTAAATGAATTTGGCCATCAAACTTCATCTCATTGAAAAGAGCATTTCAACAAGGTTCCAACGCAACGCAACTGAATTTTCCGGAATCGGAGTCCGGATGAGAAAGATATAAGCTGGTCAAACTTTTGGGGAGCAAAAAGTTGACTTTTTGCTCAACCCCAATTCAGTTGCCAAACTTGATCCCAATGGATATGTGGTTCCGAGCCAATTCCAACGACACTGAGTTTGCTGAAATCGGACACCGGACGAAGAAGTTATGAGCAGTTGAAGTTTCAGAAAAACTGCCCATGTGGCAAAAAGGCAGAAAAATGGAATAAACCAATAGAATAAATAAAATAAATGTGTTTATTAATATTTTAATAAATGGAATCTCGCTTTTTAATAAAATAATCGGAAAAATCAAATGAAATCTTGCAAAAAACCGAATTGAATAAAGGTTTGAAATCCAAACATTTTAAAAACGTGCTGGCCCGTATTTGAAATACGGGCAAGCTTCTGGAAGAGGACACGCGTCACTGTACGACGGGACACGCATCCCGTACGGCCGATTCTGCGAGATTTGCAAATGTACGTTTTTCACCCGTATTTGAAGTACAGGCAAGGCACGCCCGTATTTGAAGTACAGGCAAGGCATGCTCGTATTTCAAATACGGGCACGACCCTTTTTGCCTATAAATAGAGAGCCCCCCCCCCCCCCCCCCCCCCCCCGGCTCATTACAACAAGTCTTGATCCCTTGGCCGACCCCTCTTCCTCCCCTACTATTTTCATAACAAACCTCTGCCCAATTGTTGCCACCCCTAAACCCAAACTTCTTTTGTTCCCAAAATACCCCTGTCTCACCAAAACCATGCCCAAACCTCCTCTAACCTTCCTTTGATCATAACCTCCTACCAAACTCCTTTCAAAATCAACCTAGAAAATCCAAGGAGACGCGGAAGCGCTGCCGAATTTCTCGGAGAATCCAGACATCAACAAATCCAGGAGCAATAGTGTGGTAATGTCCCTAATGGCTTCTTTCTTTTAATATACATGTGAATTCCTTCATTTAAGTGACTTTGGATTCCTTTTTATTTTATCACCTGCTTACTAATCAACTTGTTTGGTTTTGATGGAATCCTCCCATGCAAATGAGCAATACTCCATGAAATAAAGGATGGACTCATAGAACAATAAAAGAAAAAAAGTAGTATTTTGATTAATGATGCTTGCAAATACAAAAGGAGTTTGTTCTCCTTAGACCTTCCCCTGTAATTCCTATTTCCTTCTCCCCTTAAATGTTATAAAGGGGAGCTGAAAAGTGACTCAATCAAATGAGGAAGAGAAGAGGCTTCATCTCATTGACCAATACGTCAAAAGAAGAACATTTAGAGTAAAAGAAGCCAATTTAACATTGTGAAGACGCCGGGAACACCAGCAGAAGTCACCGGAGGCCCCAAGAAGATAGCCGGACTGATCCCAAGCAGAATCGGCAGCAAAAGTGCAAAATTAACTGCATCCGTAAACTCAGAGCGGTCCCGAAAGGCCTGTGTTTGTTTCACGGGCGAGCTAAACCGGATTTCATTTACGGGCAATGGTAGCCCGTATAACAAACGCGGGCCAGTGTAAATAATTTAAAAAGTGTAATTTTTTCGACCGTGTTGGATTTGTTCCGACCCAAGTCAGTTTGACCTGACCCAAATTGGCACTTTAGGCTATTTTTTTAGCCTATTTGAGGACTATGGGCCTAGATGGGCCCACCAAGGCACCTTGGGCCCACTTGTGGGGCCCACCTTAGACCGGTCCATATTAGGCCTGTTTTCAATAAACAGGCCTAGGCCCCTTGACCTTTGGCTAATGGGCCAAATCCAAGCCCACCAAGCCCATTGCATGTGTAGATAGTTTAAATAAATAACCAAATGGGTTACCCAATAACCCAACTGGGCCCCAGGTCCAATCATGGCAACCCACGGGTCTTCCAACGGGACCCGGGTCCGACCCACTCCAATAAATAAAAAGATAAAATCAAAATAAAAGAGACCCACACCTTCAGAGGGCCCCGCCAGACCCAATAAACAGCATGCTAGTCTAGGAAGGGTGAGATTGACTCAAAAACCAGGGAGACCTGAGGGACCCGTCGAACCGACGGGGCGGATCGGGGTGTCTTAGGACTTCCCCGGACGTAACCGAGGACTTAGCTAGAACTCTGAAAAGCCGCAGACCAGACTTAGACCCGGATAGGGCAAACACCGTGTCTGCCTACACCTCTCAGGCAATGGCGACTCCGAAAGTCCCGAGGCACGCACGAACCAACGTGCGCCCCGTGTGCGATCTAGATTTTAGGTGCGCACAGCTTGGCGACTCCACTGGGGAAACCCTCAACCCAGTCGGACCCTGGTTATCAAATGAGTCAACTTAGGTGGATATAAGCAGATTTAGGAAATACTTCTTGTCCAACCTTAGTGGTTTATGGAACTTATGCAATTACATGGTATTGGGGGACCTTGTCATAAGGACGAGATAATTGCCTAAAGAAAGTGGAATTTAAGTGGTTCCCTGTGACCCTCCACTTACCTGGGGATCCACCCAGACATTGTATTGCATACTGTTCTATATCCTCACTATAAAAGTGACATTAAGGAACCCTTAATCAATCCAATATCCAAGAATCACCCGAGCAGACACAGCACTTGATCCCACTGCACATACAAGCACCTCACTACACCGTGAATGAATTTTTTAACTGCATGGGGTGACATGCACGAGGGAGTCTGCATGGATGAGCCGAACTGAATGTCTGCACCCTATGAATGTCCTTCTTAACCAAAACCTATATCTCTCTAGCAGCCACCCTTCTTCAATCGAGAAACTTACTTTTGGGATGGTATTAGCCCTACGCTCCCGTGGCTTGCCGGGGAAAGCAGGGTAAACCCATCTCCCCAGGTTTCTAGATTCTTCAAGTGCCATTGGTTTCTTGCCATGGTACGCGAAGGGTCTAGTACTTGGCTCAGACCCTTGCAGGCAGGTGCCTCGGGCTGGGTATCCTTCCCCACCTATTACTTCTAATAAACCCTGATGTGAACAGGAATGAACAAATATGGGTAAAATCAGTTTGGGACATTAACCCCTGCCTTTGTTGGTCTTAACCCTTATTTAAGGAAATTAACTCGATTTAATCCGCGCGGCCAAGTTGGTCTTGGTTCAGTTGAAAGCCGGCCAGATCAGACAGAAATGGGTCAAAACAGAGGCAGAAAAACCCTAGAGATAGGATTTCAGCCCACCTACTGAGCAGCAAATTTGTACCCTCCTTTTGGGTTCTCAACAACCTTAAAGGTGATTCTCCTTGCAGATTTATTTTTGTAAAATTTCTCCCTCGAAGGCAAGCTGTAAATATTGTTTTCAGTTTGACACTAGGGGTAGATGAAAGAACAGATGAAAGGACAGATGAAAGAAAAGGCCGGCTAAGACCTGAATGTGTTCTCCAAACATTTAAAGGACATAACCCTTAGGACCCCATAATTTGAGTGATTGGATTTAATTCTTGTAATTGCATAAATTGCTTGGGCCTTGATTTAATTTTTGCATATCCTGTTGCATGCCTTAGACTAATTTAGAGTTTTTGGTGGAAAACCCTAAATTGACTTGGAATTTCAACCGGATAGTCGGCATGGCATCTTCATCCTCGACTGAGAGAGTTCGCTTCCCTAGGATAGAGAAGTGTGCCTTTGATATCCCTTGGATCCGTTCTTGGACAAGGCAATTGCAAGGAGATGAGCAAATTCATTGGGAACAGAAATACCACATGGGACAAACTCTGTCCCTGTTAAATGTGCCCGTTAATTAGGACATGATTCAAGCAGCCTTGCCTTTCTGGGATCCCCAACTTTCCCTTTTTAGGTTTGGGACTAATGAGTTGACTCCCACAATTGAGGAATTCGAACTATTCCTCCGATTCCGTGACCATGGAGAACCAGCCAGGCCAAACCTCAAAGATAGCTACAAGAATGAAGCTTGTACTTTCTTTGGCCTATCCAGAGGAGAATTCTAGACCTTAGGAGGTGACCAAGCATTCACGCGGGTCTCTAAAACCTTCCTCGCTGAAAAGATAAGAGATAAAAAGCAGGAAAGACCCCGTGTTTGGTGGGACACCTTCACCCTCGTGGTTCTGTCACAGCTCTTCTTTCCTACTGGGGGAGACACCATTAATTTGGCCCTCATGGAAATTGTAGACCAACTCCAAGTGAAATTCCGAATTGCGCCACTGATCCTTGCTCAGGTATACCATGCCTTGACCATGACTAAGAACGGAACTAGGAGGTTTCAGGGATGCGCTCCTCTCCTACACATTTGGCTTCAAGATCACCTGATGGTTGCTGAACCTGTCAGCCCACGTTATGGGTACATCCGTGACAATGTCACATTGATGGCTCGAAGAGAGATTAGACCAGACTTACCCTCCAGAGAGGACTGGTTTGACCACTTTCTCCAACTAAAAGGAGAAACTGATATAAGATGGGGAGGCACATTTGACTAAACATATACTCCCGTCATAGCTTTCAGGAAAAGACATTGCCTAGCCTTGATAGGCTTGACTCATGCCATGCCATACTATCCGGTTCGAATTCTGAGACAGTTTGGGAAGTCTCAGGGAATACTGATCAAGGATGAAGCGGAAGGATTAACTGGCCCACTTACATGGGATTGAAGAAAAAATTGGTGAAGGAATGGCAACACGTGCACATACTCCAAGAGGACATTTTCACTGCATCCGACGTTCGTAATTACGAACAATGGATTGCTCGAGAAACTGGCCTAGACAGCCCACCTCCTCTCCATATCGTCACCTCTGACGATATCCCAGTTCCGCCCCCTGACACATACAGGGATAGGGTGGCCAAACTGCAAGAATCTCATTCTCGGATCCACCGTGCATACGTGGATTCCAAGCGTAACAACAAGCAGGCCAATGAGGCCCTTCAGCAGCAGCTTGACACCATGCACAGACGCCCAAAAGAGGACCGACGTCTGCGGAATAAACTTCTACGTGCCTTGAAAAGGCGAGACGTGTCCTCTCATTATGATGATGACCAACCTAGCTAGACTCTGGGTTTGTTGTTCTTTTTTTTTACTTGATCATGTAATTGCTTGTTCTAAATTTAGGCACTGTACTTCCTTTTCCATGAAGTGTTTTGTGTTAAATTTAATAAAGTCAATTAAGACATCCTCAAATTCCTTTTTCAAACAATCTGGCCCCAATCCATCAACTTCAAAACTTTCAGGCGATCTGAATAAAGAACTCGCCAAAATTTTTAAATCCTTAAACCCATGGGTTCTGAATAAAGAACACCCAATTCTTACCAACTTTCAAATCTTCAGAAATTATCAATTTCCAATTTAAATCTTAAATCTTTAAGGGTTCTGAATAAAGGACACCCAATTCAAAATTTTCAGGCAATCTGAGTAAAGAACTCGCCAAATTGTTTAAATCTTTAAACTAAAGGGTTCTGAATAGAGAGCTCCCCATTCTTGCAACCAACTTCAAAACTTTCAGGCGATCTGAATAAAGAACTCGCCAAATTTTTTAAATCCTTAAACCCAGGGGTTCTGAATAAAGAACACCCCATCCTAATCAACTCTCAAGTTCAAATTTAAGTCTTAAAACCCCAGGGTTCTGAATAAGGAATACCCAATCCCTTGATCTCAGATCACACCCGTCTGATTTAAAAAGATCATACGATCAGCCTATGGGACACCGACGCCACTGATGTTTAAACCAGAAAATTGGCAGAGGATCGTCCTGGCATAGCATACCCCGTTGAGAAGCGCCAAAGTCAAAGGTAATTAAGCCAACGACTAGCTAAGGCACGCTCGGGTATCCTTAGCCGAAGTTTAGGGCACTGAAGTCACAGGTAATTAAACCAGAAAATTGGTGGAAGATCATCCTGGCATAGACTTCCCCATTGTGAGGCGTCAAAGTCAATGGTGATTAAACCAACGACTAGCTAAGACACGCCCGGGAACTACTAGTCGAAGTTAGGTGCTAAAACCATCAGAGATTAAACTGAAAATTGGTTAAGGTACACCTGGATGTTGCTGTTTAGCTCATCCCCTGCGGAGACTTAATATAGTCCAACTTCGTGATTCTGAGCTCAACCCAAGTTAAACCGGGTTCTCTCCCCCAGCCGTTTGGCTAAAACAGATTAGGTAAACCAGGTTCTCTCCCCCAACCGTTTGGTTAAAACAGATCAGCTTAGGGTTCCCTTTCCCAGTCGTTTGACTAAAACAGACCAGTCTAAACCGGGTTCTCTCCCCCAGCCGTTTGGTTAAAACAGATCAGTTTAGGGTTCCCTTTCCCAGTCGTTTAACTAAAACAGACCAGTCTAAACCGGGTTCTCTTTCCCAGCCGCTTGGCTAAAACAGACCAGTCTAAACCGGGTTCTCTTTCCCAGCCGCTTGGCTAAAACAGATCAGTTAAACTAGGTTCTCTTTCCCAGCCGTTCGGCTAAAATAGATCAAGCTTAAGAGTCTCTATCATTTTCAAAATAATTCAAATAAATTAATCCTTGATCCTTCTTTACAGTTAGAATACATCAATAATCATGCATTACGCCTTTAATATAAGTTGCACTAATATCCGCTGGTTACCCTTCCCAGGTACCAAAATTGCTTCTCAAAGCCCTTACCTGTTAAGATCCAGAAGAAGACTTGAGATGGAGCAGTCAAGGGAACAGACCTCGTCAGGACAGGACCAGGCAGAGTCCAGCCAGACACAGATAGTGACTGATCTACAACAAAGGATTGACAGTATGGGGACTATTATTCAAGAGTTAATGGCAGAGTTAAGAGAACTCAGGATGGCTCCCCCTGTTGCACCAGTGACCCTATAGCAAGGATGCTCCACCACCACACCCTGTGTACCCAGCACCGTTGGTACCACCTCCACCTCTGCAAGCTGTGCCTCTCCTACAAACTATTGCACCTACCCAACTGGGGCAAGAAGAGGAAGATTGGTATAGAACACAGCAGGCCCAATTTGATGAAAAGATGGCAGCCACTAAGGCAGAAGTAGATGCTTTGCGTGAAGAACTGAAAAGCCTACGACCCAGTGCGGTCCCCATGGAGGCTAATTTAGACAGCCTCTACTTCTTCTCCGATGTTCAACTTCCACCAAAATTCAAGTGCCCTGACTTGCATCAATTTGATGGCACCGGGTGCCCGTTAAACCATCTAAGGTCATACTTTGGAGATATGTGTCAATATGCCAAAGATGAAAAAATTATGATACAGTTCTTTCAGAGGTCGCTAACATGAGCAGCATACAATTGGTTTTTGGGTTTGGATAAGACTAAGATCAAGAGTCGGAATGATTTAGCTGCCAAATTCATCCAGCAATACCGGTTGAACAGTCAGATAGTTCAGACTAGGGCAGAGTTACAAAGGCTCTCCAAGAAGAATCAAGAGTCAGTACGAGAATACGCCAAGAGATGGAAAGAATTGGCGACCCTAGTCCAACCCCCACTACTTGAACAGGAGATGACCTCCTTGTTCATTGCATCACTTGGACAGCCATTCTTTTCCCTGCTACTGGGGCAAAGTACTTCTAACTTCAATGACTTGATTCTAACGGCAAACAGAATTGAAGATGCAGTCAGAGCTGGAAAGATAGATGGAAATGGCCATGGTCCAACACAGAGGAGGCCTTCAACCAGACAGAGTGGCAGAAATCAGGGGCAAGAGCCTAGAAGGCAGGAGGCCCAGGCTGTTAATTATGTACAGCCTACACAGCCATATCACATTGCCCAGAGGAATGAAAGTCAGGGGCAACCTCTGAGAAGGACGAGAGAGGAAGCAGAGGCAAGAATGAAGAGGGTTTTTACCCCACTGCCTTATGCACCTGCAGAATTATTGTCTACACTGCTGAAGAAGGGGTACCTTCAAATCAAGCCTCCCAAAATGATCAACTCACGAAATTATAATGCAGCAGAGAGATGCGAGTATCATTCTGGAGCTCCCGGGCATTCGACAAATCGATGCTGGAACTTGAGGCATGACATACAGGATCTGATAGACAGTAAGAAGATCTATGTAGATCCCCCAGCACCAGCAGCACCTACTCCTACTGGTACAACCACTAACCCCCTCCCAGACCATAATAACGCTTCTAGTAGCGGAACAGTACATCAGATCATCAGTGATCAAGGTAGTGAACTACAGGTTGACCCGTCCTTACTGATTGGACGACCAGGGCAAATTGTTAGGATTCATCACCAAGAAGAGGCAATTCATCAACAGATACATGTCATTAATAAAGAGGAGAATGAAGAAACCTTCCTGGGGTTCCCTCTGGTGCATTTCAACTTTCCCGAACCAGAGTCTTTCTATCCTCCACCTGTCCCAAACTCACCCCCATTAAACATCTTCGACATGATGAACAACCCATTCAACGAGCTTGTGGACTTCCTACTGGAACCACCCACCCTCAACTTACACCAACTTCACCTTGACCCAACCTACTCCACTGTGCCTCCACCTTACCAATTCCTACCCATATACCATGATTCTACCATCACTTCCACGGAAAGAGAAGTCAATCAGATCACCCGTTCCGGTCGATACATAAACCCTAACCCTCCACCTGCACCAGAGGGAGAGACTAGTGAAGAAAGAACAAGGAAAGAAAAAGGGAAGGATGTGGCCACGGAAATGCCACAGACCCACAAAAAGAAAGGAAAGGCCCCAGAAGAAGAGATTGAAAAACTCCACTATAGTGCCTTCACTCCAGAGTATGATCTAGTACAGCAGTTGAATAAGACACCAGCTCAGATATCCATTATGCGTCTCTTATTGGATTCAGACAAACATAAAGACGTACTTATGAAAATACTGGGTGATACTCATGTGCCTGATGACATCAGCCCTAAGTAGCTGGAGACAGTAATGTCTATAATTGCTACGCCAGAAGCAATCTCTTTTTCCTCAACAGACTTGCCCCCTGAAGGTTATAATCACACGGAGCCTCTGTTTATCACTGTAAGGTGCTCCGACTTAATAGTGAGACGGGTCATGATAGATAACGGGTCAGCTCTGAATATCTGCCCAGTCAGGACCTTCCACAGTCTGCAGCTGAACGCTAATTTGATCAAACCTAGCTCCAATAATGTCCGCGGGTTTGACAATGCCAAGAAGGATTCCCTTGGGGAAGTTACTCTAGAAGTTACAATTGCTGAAAGGGCCTTATTCGTCATCTTCGAGTTGATGGACATCAATGCCTCCTTTAATTTGCTGATTGGAAGACCTTGGCTACATCAAGCAGGGGCAGTCCCGTCCACCTTACATCGAATGATCCAATTTATCTCAGGAAATCAATTGATCACGGTTCATGCAGAAAATCACAGAGAATTTGAACAAGGAGGGGTACCTGTGATTGATTATGAACTGCCTACTTCCCTAAACTTCCAAGCCATTGAAATGGTGCAAGTAAACCGCATTCCTACTCCTCTGCAATCAGACTTGTCCCGCAGAAGGAAAAGAACTCATGTTCGGTGCTGCTGAATGCGCTGACTGGGGCCTCCGAGTAGGAGATGGTTTGGGCAAATACAAGCAAGGCATCAAGTCTGCAATCCAGCCATGTGACAAATCTGTGGGCTTCGGACTGGGGTTTGTTCCTGAACCTGAAGACTATGCCAGGCTATTTGGCATGAAAGCTGAACGGAAGAGGGCACGAGCAGAAGGAAAGGACCCACATTGGCCAATCTATGTACATGGCCAGTTATACCATCACTTTACCAATATGGAGAGGGAAGCCACACAGGTTGTTCAGAACATAATCCCCCAGGGATGGGGGGATGAATTCAATAATCCAGCTGAGCAAGCAGAAGCCAACTCTCTGCAAAGGTTATGGGATGAACCTCCCTTGCCCCAGGAGACAGTTACAAAAGAGAACTCAGAAGCCCTCAGTGGGTTGATGGAAGAGCTGTCTGCTTTATTCTCTTGGCAATCAGTTGACACCAAAAAATCAACTATCCCGGAAGAGGCGTTTGCCTACCCATCAGATGAGTTCGAGGTACCACCAACTGAGGCTAAAGAAGAAGAGCCAGCTCAGTACATCTACATGATGGAAAGCCAAGACAGTTTAGGAGAACCCACTCCAAGGCAAAGGTCTCCCCCACCTCCTATCTGCATTATACACCCAAGTACAAGGGATGGTCTGGGTCAGATGTTCCAGAATATGCCCCAAGTACTGGGACTGCCTACTGAGCTGGCTTATCATGAAACTTATGGTAACTGGGCCCCTGACGAACATTCTTCCAGCAGGAGGGATGAATCATCAGTAAAATCTGTAACCAATGCATTGCCTAAGGTGGAACCACCCAACGAAGTCACTATTCGGGTACCAGGGACTATCATCCGCCGCGAGGTATGGATCAGTGTATCATCAGAAGATTTAAGTCAAAATCAACCAAAGAAGGGTACAGCTAATGACCCCATCAGCATCTCCTCCGATAGTAGCATCAGCATGATACAAACCGGGAAGGTGAACGCAGTGATTGCTGTAACCAAGGACAAGCACGCATTGCAGAACTGGAGTTCGACGCCACTTGCCACTCGCAAAGCCGAACTACCACAGGGAGTTTCTTCCACTTCTGAAATTCCCCTTGAAAATATTGCTGCACTTTTTAATAAATGCGTGAAGTCTTTTGATTATTTTTCTGCTTCTGTAAATAATTCTGCAAATAAGCAAACTCAAAATCGCAACCTTAATATCAATCTCGACGCACACCCGAAAAAATTCGGAGCACGAGATAGATAATCAGGCTGCCAAAATCAAACAAAAGCAAAAAGGTCAAAAAGAACAAAAAGAAATCCATAGTGTTGAGCAGGAATCAGATAGCGACACTTACTCATCACAAGTCGATGATTCAAAAATTATCCCCAGTGTTTCTTTTGAACTTGAGGATAATGATGAACCATGGGAGACCCCACCTGAAATCCAATTTGCCTTGGACAAGCATGAAAAGGGTCTCCAGGCTAACATTGAGGAAACTGAACCTATCAACATAGGTGAAACAGCACAACCAAGGATTCTTCAAGTTGGTAAAAAGCTGTCCCAATTACAGAAAACACAGATAACTGATTTTCTAAAATCTTACACTGATGTGTTTACATGGTCATACGAGGATATGCCTGGGTTAGACATGGATTTAGTTGTGCACTGGTTACCAATAAAGTCTGAGGCCACACCAGTGAAGCAAAAACTTAGACGCATGAAACCAGAATGGGCCCTGAAGATCAAAGAAGAGGTCACCAAGCAATTAAAAGCTGGGTTCTTGAAAGTCACAGAATACCCAGAATGGTTAGCAAACATCGTGCCCGTCCCCAAGAAAGATGGAAGAGTCAGGATGTGTGTTGATTACAGGGATCTGAACAAGGCAAGCCCAAAAGATGACTTTCCATTGCTGCACATTGATATATTGGTTGACAATACTGCGACTCACTCCATGTTCTCCTTTATGGATGGATTCTCTGGGTACAATCAGATACGAATGGCACCTGAAGACATGAAGAAAACTTCCTTCATCACACATTGGGGCACATACTGCTACAAAGTGATGCCATTCGGGTTGAAGAATGCAGGCGCCACATACCAGCGGGCAATGACTTTGTTATTCCACGACCTGATGCACAAGGAAATGGAAGTATACGTGGATGACATGATTGCAAAGTCAAAAGAAGAGGAAAGTCATTTGGTGAACCTTGGAAAGGTGTTTGACAGGCTCAGGGATTGCAAGCTCAGTCTGAACCCGAATAAGTGTGTATTCGGCGCTACCTCAGGGAAACTGCTTGGATTCATTGTAGGGAAACGAGGAATTGAGGTTGACCTGTCAAAGTGAAGGAAATTCTGGAGATGCCTCCCCCATCCACAGAGAAAGAAGTAAGAGGTTTCCTTGGCAGATTACAGTACATCAGTCGGTTCATAGCACAGATGACTCCCATGTGTGAACCAATATTCAAACTGCTAAAAAAGGATAACCCAGTGGTCTGGAAAGAGGATTGCCAAGAAGCGTTTAACAAAATCAAGGCCTATTTGATGAGTCCACCAACTTTGGTTCCCCCTATACCAGGACGACCTCTAATCATGTACTTATCAGTCACAGAAACAGCAGCCGGATGTGTCCTAGGGCAGGACGATGATACAGGAAGGAAGGAGCAAGCAATTTATTATCTGAGCAAGAAATTTACCAATTATGAAGTAAGATATACATTGCTTGAGAAGACTTGTGGTGCATTGGTATGGACAGCTCAGAAACTCCGGCATTATCTGCTCAGTAATACTGTCTTTTTAATTTCAGATACAGATCCCCTGAAGTACATTTTTGAAAAGCCAATTTTCACTGGAAGGATAGCCAAGTGGCATGTTATCTTATCTCAGTATGACATTGTTTACACCACGAGAAAGGCAATAAAGGGACAAGTAGTAGCAGATCACCTGGCGGAACACCCCATGTCCGACTATCAGTCCCTTCTCACCGGACTGCCAGATGATGAAATTATGTGTGCCGAGTCAGTAGAAGAGGAAACCGGATGGCAAATGTTCTTTGATGGGGCTGTCAAGATCAATGGGAAAGGGATCGGAGCAGTAATCATCTCCCCAGAAGGAATCCATCATCCAATAGCAGCAAAGCTCTTGTTTGATTGCACTAACAACATGGCAGAATATGAAGCATGTGTATTAGGCTTGCGAGCCACAATCGAAATGAATGTACAAGAGTTGAAAGTATATGGTGATTCTTGTCTGATCATTTACCAAGTAATGGGAGATTGGAGGACTAGGGATGAAAAATTGGTGCCATATCAAGAACTGATTAAGGAATTGGAAGGACAGTTCAAAAGCGTGACATTTGATTATATGCCACGAGACAGGAATCAGTTTGCAGATGCCCTGGCAACACTGGCATCTATGGCAACCATCACTAGCGATACTTGGGTACAACCGTTGGAGATAGAAGTACGGCGTTCTCCTGTATACTGCTTCCGTGTTGAGAAGAGCACACCAAAAGGGGAACCCTGGTATACAGATATAATGAGGTACCTGAAAGACAGGATTTTGCCAGAAAATGCCACAGCAGCTGAGAGGCGCACAATCCAGAAGTTGGCAGGACAATTCTTCCTCAGTGGGGGCAAGCTATACAAGAAGTCCTATAATGATTCACTACTGCTATGTGTAACAGAAAAAGAGGCACAACAGCTGATTGATGAAGTCCATGGGGGACAATGTAGCGCACATATGAGCGGGCACATACTAGCCAGAAAAATCTTGAGAATGGGTTATTACTGGTTAACTATGGAACATGATTGCCATATCCATGTAAGGAAATGCCGGTTATGCCAAGTTTATGCTGACAACACTCATGCACCGCCCAACACTTTGTACTCAATGACTTCTCCTTGGCCCTTCGCCATCTGGGGAATTGATATGATTGGAGAGATCCATCCGAAGGCATCAAATGGACATCGATTCATCTTGGTTGCAATAGACTATTTTACCAAATGGGTGGAGGCCGTGTCCTTTGCAGATGTCAAGGGGTCCCATGTACTGAAATTCATCAGAAACAATATTGTCTGTCGTTACGGAGTACCTGAAGCGCTTATCACAGACAATGCCAAGAATTTGAATAACAAGGATAGGACAAGATGTGCGGAGATTTGAAAATCAGGCATTTAAATTCCACAGCATATCAGCCCAAGATGAATGGAGCAGTAGAGGCTGCCAACAAAAATCTGAAGAAGATATTGGAGAAAATGGTAGTTACCTACAGAGACTGGCATGAGAAGCTGCCATATGCTTTGCATGCATACCGAACCTCAATCAGGGCCTTAACCGGAGCAACTCCTTTCTCTCTTGTATATGGAATGGAATCAGTCCTTCTCGTGGAAGTGCAGATCCCTTCAGGAAGCAGAAATTGATGACATTGAATGGGAAGAATCAAGATTTGACCAGTTGCAGTTACTTGATGAAAAAAGAATCAAAGCTCTGTGCCATGGACAACTCTATCAGCAAAGAATAGCACGAGCTTACAATAAGAAAATGATACCACGACACTTCAAGGTGGGAAACATTGTTATAAAGAAGATATTCCCCCCACCAAGAAGACAATAGAGGGAAATTCAAACCAAACTATGAAGGACCATTCATAGTATACAAAGTTCTGTCCAGAGGAGCACTAATCTTACAAGAGATGGATGGAACCATTTTTCCTGAGCCAATAAATGCAGATGTAGTCAAACTGTATTACCGTTGAGATCATTCCAAATTGGGAAATGAAGAAAGGCCATCCTTGACTCTCCCTTAAGACAGTAAATCCTCCCAAAATACCCAAAAAGTTCTCCCCTAGTTAGACACTTTTGAGCCTGAAAATTTCTTTCCAAACCTAGTACAGGTATCCCTTACACCAAAATGGGCATTCCTGGCTCCAAAAAAAAGGGGGGGGGGGGGGGGGCAATTGCGAAGAAAATAAAGAAGAAAAAGGCAAAATAAAACAGGGAAAATGTGAACCCCACATCAAAATAAGCCAGGATGTAAACCCCAACAATAAAAGGAACACTGTACAAACCCATAAAGTTACAACCTTTTGAGCCACTTACCTTTCTTTTAGAACCCCGGCCTAGCCTACATTTCGTCCTACCTTGAAGACCTCTCGGATCCCAAAGTGAATGATCTTGAGCAAGACAGTCAAATCTGCGTTTTCGGGTAGTGACGGAATTGGATTCTCCCTGAAAGGACCAGACATAGTGAAAACCCAAAAAGGGCGCTATGTGCAAAAAGGGTCAGTCGTGGTCAAAAAACAAAAACCTGGTCATACCTTGATTAGAAAGGGGAATGCAGTGAAAACAAAAGTAAGTTGGATAGTGCACTGAATGGGGACAGCCAAGTGATCTGAAGGGCCCAAATTGGCAGACTGTGTTTGGGTCCCAAATTGGCAGACTGTGTTTGGGTCAACACTTCACAATGGCCTATGATGACAAGGCTAAAAATACCAAGCACGCTAATCTGTGTCTAACCTAAGGATTGACTTTTGCGATAAGTGCAGGCACAAACACACACTAACACGTCTGTTTTTTTCTATAATTATTCTGCTTAACTACTCTTGGAATTTCCCCATCTGTGCTGCTAACCCTTGAAGAAGGGTTCATTGCCTTAATCAATAGCCATTTTTGATTGAGATGAATCAAAGGCTTAAAATTAGCAAGCCCTGCATATCCCTAGCAGATCGAGCACTGACATTTTGTTCCTTGTACAGGTCCAAAGGAGGAAGAAAGATGTAAGATGAACATGAGAAGAATACTTTGATCCTTTCTTCCCCAGCAGAGATTTCTCCCCTTTTCATCCCCAGCAGAGCTCAGAAGAAAAAAAGACCATCAAGATTCTCAGACCCTCCAACAGAACTTCAAGAGCAAAAAGAAGCATTGCAATAATCCCCAGGGAGTCGTCTAGGCAGATCATATTCCCACCAGACCCCCAATGGAGTAGCTCATAAGCGGGAAGAGAAGAGAAGATTTAATGCCTCAACAAAGAGAGAACCTGGCAAAGAAAAGCAACAAGGAAAAAGCAATAATGGGCCAATTCGCCCCTTTTGTAAATTTTGATTTCCCACTTTTGTAAATAGCATAGGCTAGAGTAGGTGTATGGTCTCCGAGATGATGGGCAGCAGCGCAAAAGCCTCCTCCCATTCTCCCACCTTCACTCCCAGTCCCTAACCTTGGCCTAGCATTCTCTTCAAAAAAAAAAAATTAAGAACTGAAGTCACTAAAAGCTTTAATGGAACAAACAAAAGAACATTATTAAATGCCTTGCATCAACGCCGAAACAGGCTGATGAGCTCAAATTTAATCCTATCTTTCTTTTCAAAGGAACAACCCTATTCAAACCCGAAAGAGGGTATAGGGATTCCAAAGTCAGGAAGTGATACCAGACATCTGACACTTCCTTTTCACTGAAAACAATTCAATGATTGAGCTCATCGACCATGTCGACAGAAATGCAAGGTGCAAAAATAAGGTTCTTTTTCTTCTTTGACGTTCATCCCCTAAGGTGACTCCGGCAAAGAAGGGCAGCTGTAGACACCTGAATTTTGCACCCCCAAAATGAAGAAAAATGAAAAGTCAAACCTTGAGGGGGTCAAAAAATTGACTTTTTGATTTAAATGAATTTGGCCATCAAACTTCATCTCATTGAAAAGAGCATTTCGACACGGTTCCAACGCAACTGAATTTGCCGGAATCGGAGTCCGGATCAGAAAGATATGAGCTGGTCAAACTTTTGGGGAGCAAAAAGTTGACTTTTTGCTCAACCCCAATTCAGCTGCCAAACTTGATCCCAATGGATAGGTGGTTCCGAGCCAGTTCCAACGACACTAAGTTTGCTGAAATCGGATACCGGACGAAGAAGTTATGAGCAGTTGAAGTTTCAGAAAAACTGCCCATGTGGCAAAAAGGCAGAAAAATGGAATAAACCAATAGAATAAATAAAATAAATGTGTTTATTAATATTTTAATAAAGGGAATCTCGCTTTTTAATAAAATAATCAGAAAAATCAAACGAAATCTTGCAAAAAACTGAATTGAATAAAGGTTTGAAATCCAAACATTTTAAAAACGTGCTGGCCCGTATTCGAAATACGGGCAGGGCATGCCCATATTTCAAATACGGGCAAGCTTCTGGAAGAGGACACGCGTCACTGTACGGCGGGACACGCGTCCCATACGGCCGATTCTGCGAGATTTGCAAATGTGCGTTTTTCGCCCGTATTTGAAGTACGGGCAAGGCACGCCCGTATTTGAAGTACGGGCAAGGCATGCCCGTATTTCAAATACGGGCACGACCCTTTTTGCCTATAAATAGAGAGCCCCCCCCCCCCCCCCCCCCTCATTTCAACAAGGCTTGATCCCTTGGCCGACCCCTCTTCCTCCCCTACTATTTTCATAACAAACCTCTGCCCAATTGTTGCCACCCCTAAACCCAAACCTCTTTTGTTCCCAAAATACCCCTGTCTCACCAAAACCATGCCCAAACCTCCTCTAACCTTCCTTTGATCATAACCTCCTACCAAACTCCTTTCAAAATCAAGCTAGAAAATCCAAGGAGATGCAGAAGTGCTGCCGAATTTCTCGGAGAATCCAAACATCAACAAATCCAACAGTAATAGTGTGGTAATGTCCCTAATGGCTTCTTTCTTTTAATATACATGTGAATTCCTTCATTTAAGTGACTTTGGATTCCTTTTTATTTTATCACCTGCTTACTAATCAACTTATTTGGTTTTGATGGAATCCTCCCATGCAAATGAGCAATACTCCATGAAATAAAGGATGGACTCATAGAACAATAAAAGAAAAAAAGTAGTATTTTGATTAATGATGCTTGCAAATACAAAAGGAGTTTGTTCTCCTTAGACCTTCCCCTGTAATTCCCATTTCCTTCTCCCCTTAAATGTTATAAAGGGGAGCTGAAAAGTGACTCAATCAAATGAGGAAGAGAAGAGGCTTCATCTCATTGACCAATACTTCAAAAGAAGAACATTTGGAGTAAAAGAAGCCAATTTAACATTGTGAAGACGCCGGGAACAACAGCAGAAGTCACCGGAGGCCCCAAGAAGATAGCCGGACTGATCCCAAGCAAAATCGGCAGCAAAAGTGCAAAATTAGCTGCGCCCGTAAACTCAGAGCGGTCCCGAAAGGCCCGTGTTTGTTTCACGGGCGAGCTAAACCGGATTTCATTTACGGGCAATGGTAGCCAGTATAACACACGCGGGCCAGTGTAAATAATTTAAAAAATGTAATTTTTTCGACCCGATTGGATTTGTTCCGACCCAAGTCAGTTTGACCTGACCCAAATTGGTACTTTAGGCTATTGTTTTAGCCTATTTGAGGACTATGGGCCTAGATGGGCCCACCAAGGCAACTTGGGCCCACTTGTGGGGCCCACCTTAGACCGGCCCATATTAGGCCTGTTTTCAATTAACAGGCCTAGGCCCCTTGACCTTTGGCTAATGGGCCAAATCCAAGCCCACCAAGCCCATTCATGTGTAGATAGTTTAAATAAATAACCAAATGGGTTACCCAATAACCCAACTGGGCCCCAGGTCCAATCATGGCAACCCACGGGTCTTCCAACGGGACCCGGGTCGGACCCACTTCACTAAATAAAAAGATAAAATCAAAATAAAAGAGACCCACACCTTCAGAGGGCCCCGCCAAACCCAATAAATAGCATGCTGGTCTAGGAAGGGTGAGATTGACTCAAAAACCAGGGAGACCCGAGGGACCCGTCGAACTGACGGGGCGCATCGTGGTGTCTTAGGACTTCCCCGGACGTAACCAAGGACTTAGCTAGAACTCTGAAAAGCCGCAGACCAGACTTAGACCCGGATAGGGCAAACACCATGTCTGCCTGCACTTCTCAGGCAGTGGTGACTCCGAAAGTCCCGAGGCACGCACGAACCAACGTGCGCCCCGTGTGCGATCTAGATTTTAGGTGCGCACACCGGCGGAAGTGCTAGCTGGAGCACCAGCTAATATTAATGTCCTGATGGACCCTCCACCTGATGCCCCAGCTCCTGCAGTTTAGATAGATGCTGTATGGAGGGCTTTTGGACAGGTCTCAACCCTATTCCGGCAGCAAGCTGCTGTGAATCATCAACATGGGCAGTACATAAACCAGCCCATAAATCATGGGGAGTGTGCGCATGGTCGCACAGTTGGGCATGCCTCCTAAAGGGTAATTCAAGAAGGTTGGAGTCGCCACTACCTGATGGGGTGTAGGCAAACACCTGGGTGCCTAGGTTTGTCTAGTAGGTGGGTCTACAGCTTGAGATTCTACGTAAGGTCTCGGTTACGGTCCAGGGAAGTCCGTAGACACTCCAGTTAGCCCCGTCGAATGATGGGTCCCATGGGTTTCCTAGTTTGAATCAACTTTGGTTTATCTCACCCGGTTCCTAAGCCAGCATGCACATTTGGTTGAGTCTAGCCGGGACCACCTGAGTGGTGTGGGTCCCTTTAATTTGATTTTTATCTTTTTATTCCAAGTGGTTTGGGTCTAGAGTGTGGGCCGCGTTGAAAGGCCCTACGGATACCAATTTGGGCTTTAGTGGAAGCCCAAGTCCCATTTGGGGTTATGTTGGATAACCCATTTTGGTTTTGGTTGATTTGGTTGATTTTATTTAACGTTTGATCCAAAGAGTTTAAGAATTATGCTTGGTGGGCCCGGATGGTTTTGTGGGCCCATTGGGTGGGCCATACAGCGGCTGCCTTGATACTTTAATTATCTTTGTTTAGTCTTTTCAAAAGGGCTAGGCATGGGCTTGGGGCCCATAACCTAGGTTTGGGCTTGAAAGCCCAAGGCATTGGGGTTGGGGCTAATGGATCCCCTCCTTTGGTTTGTGGGCTTCCCTTGAAGGGAGCTAGGCCCAATAGACCCAAGCCCATGGTTGCGACCAAACCACACCTGGGCTATCCAGCATGCTACAAATTGGGCTTTGGTGGGCCTCCAATGGTATGGCCCACTCATCTGATTAGATTTTCTTACTTACACTCAAGTGAGTTTGTCAGGCTTGGTGGGCCCCGTTGGAAGGCCCACAATGAATCCAATTGGATCAATATAGTCCAAGTCCCATATTGCCCGGAAACCCTACTGGTTCATTTGGTTTAATGGAAATTGATCAAGAAAGTGACACAAATCAAAAAGAAACAAAAGTTGGAATTCTACAGTGTAGCCGACCAGAGGTGTCAGCTACAAACAAATACATGTGTAGCCGACCAGAAATGTTGGCTACAAATAAAGATATGTGTAGCTGACCATGATTGTCGGCTACGAATAGAAACCTGCTGATCCAACCTGAGTTGTCGGATCAGCTTGCAAAGGGTCTTTTTCAGGGCTTTTCGAGTGGGTTTGCATGGTGGGCTTCTCAAGGAGTTCCATGGAGTGTGTGGGCCCCCGTGTGGGCCCGCAGTGGCTCTATGAAAGGGGAACATCCCCCTTCTTGGCTTACTTCAACCACCTAAACATGCACATTCAAAGGAAGGGCAGAACAACCCTGATGGACAGGCTATATAAGGCATTCCAAAAGTATAAGAAAACAGCAAATAAATTATGTGGGTGTGTTCTTGCATAGCCATCAACAAATCCAATCAAAAGGGGGGCTGATCATCATGGTTAACAAACTAAGCATTAGGGCACGTGAGGGGACAGGGACATGCTGAAAATGACAAATGTCTAAGAGGAAAAAAGGCACATGAAGTGTAAGGAACAATGATCCAATGGTGGAGAAGGGAGCATGCCATGGGGCTCTTATACCCTCATACACACACACACTGTCATCCTACAAATCATACATGGATCTAACCCTAGAATGTGCTAATATTAATCATGATACCAAAATAGGTAAGAGAAGGGTTAATGAGGGAAGATTCTAGGGGTACATGGGATAGATACACAAAAGGGGAACATGCTCCCTTGCTAATAAACGTCAAGTAGTAACTTAACAACCCTTAAACCATGAAAACAAACCTCTCTCATCCTCCCTTTCTTTTTTGTGCTCATTCCCTCCTTACCATGAGGGCCTTATTTCTCAAGGAGAAGATATAAAACGTGAAAGAAGAGGGAGAAGTGTGCTAGTACTAAAAAAAAAGAACACCATATGAAGAACACAATTTACTAAAAGTACTTGGATGAAGCTTGTTTCCATATATGTTGAACAAAAGGTAAAGGGAAATTCACCTTGGGGGTCTACATACCTTCTTGAAGTGTTTTGAGCTTTCTTTAGGCAAGAGCAGCAGGTTGAGCAACCTCTTCTTCACACGAACAGCACCTCCATGCTTTTCCAAGGTTCAAGAATGGAGGAGGAGGAGAAGGGAGAGGGTTTGGGTGTGTCTTGGAGAAGCAAGATTGAAGGAGGTGGGTTAGAGAGATGAAGAGAGCTTGGGAGAGAGGTTGGAGAAGAAAAATAGGGAGCCAAAAGTGTCTCCTCTCCCTCCATACGGATGGGGCTTTGGGGGTTTTAAAATGGGGTAATGCATGCATGCATGGGAGAGAGAGAGAGAGAGAGAGAGAGGGGGTGATGTATGATGTGATGATGGATGCTCATGGGGGAGAGAGACACACACACACACACATGCATGCATGGGATTGCTTAGGGATGAAGAAAAGTGTTTGGAGGTGGGTCCCACATGAGTCATGAGAGAGAGACACATGGGGGTACTTTTTTGATAATTGTAGATTGGCCCCTAAGCTATTTTCACATCTTTTTTATATTCACAGATTCATCCCCAAATAATTACAGATATGCCTCCAAATATTTTCGTATCTATCGATATTTACAGATATGCCTCCAAATATTTTTGAATCTTTTGATATTTACGGATTTTCCCCCAGATATTTTTATCTGCTGTTTTTCTGCTCTTTTTGCCGTGTGGGTAGTTTTCTTAGTATTTGTTTTACTCATAACTTATTATCCGGGACTCCGATTCGAGCAAACTCAGTTGCATTGGAACCGGGTCGGCCTCCTCTTTTTACTAGGATAGGGTTAAGTAGCTGATCTGGGGTTTGGCACAAAGTCAATTTCTGCTCCCCTTCAAGTTTGACCGACTTATAACTTCCTCATTCGAACCCCGATTTAAGCAAACTCAATTGCGTTAGAGTCGTATCGGAATTCCCTAATCATTGGGAAGAAGTTTGGTGGCCAATTAGCACTTGATCAAAAAGTCAACTTTTATCCCCTTAGGGTTTGACTTTTCAGCTAGGGTTTTGATTTTAGCATATTTTGGTTTGATCAAAATTTGGGTGCTTACAGGGAGCAAGGGCAAGAAGGAGAGCATCACGCACCGAATTCAATGAGGGAGTTTAGAAAGATGTCCCGACCTCCCTTTCATGGTCATGCTGACCCCATGGAAGTGGAAAGATGGCTTATGTGCATCGAGAAAATCTTTGAGGCAATTGAATGCAGAGAAGATTGCAAGGTTAGATTAGCAAGCTATGTGCTTGAGGGGGAGGCAGAGCACTGGTGGAGGTCTATATGAAGAGAGGTGACTGAAGCGGGGATTCCTTTGACTTGGGAGGGATTCAAGGACCACTTTTACCTTCGTTATTTTTCGGAGAAGGTGAAAATCCAAAAGGAGTCTGAGTTTCTAAATATTTCTCAGAGAAGCCTGAGTATAGCTTAGTATGAAGAGCGATTCTCGGAGTTGTCTCGATTTGCTCCACACTTGGTAGACACAGAGGCCAAGAAGACTAGAAATTTTGAGAGAGGTCTGAGGCCCAACATTAAGGAATGAGTGGAAATATTTCTAAGTAACAGTTTTCGCAAGATTGTTCATAGAGCATCAGTGGCAGAGAGAGCTACCACTCAGAGGATGGGAGAGATGGCAGGAAGGAGAGTGCCAACTCGACCGACTAGAGAACAGAGGTACTCTGGAGATAAAAGGCAGAGGATAGGATACCCAGATCAAAGGAGGTATTCTGACGGAGCAGGGTCTTACAGAGGGCAAAGTGGTAAGCCCATTGATGGTGGCTGTCCTAGATTCCGACAGTTCCACATCCCTGGTCCATGTTTCACTCCATCTAGGGCTTGTTATCGATGTGGACAACATGGACACCGCATGGTAGAGTACCCGCATCCTGCCATTTACCAGAGGTTACAGACCAGACCAGTGCAGCCTATTGCAGCACCACCTCTTACTGTAGTGCCTCCTCATTTCCAAAGACAATGGCAAGATCAAAGAGCACTAGTAGGCCCGAGACAGCAAGATAGGCTAGTAGGCGTAAGGGGACCACAGAGAATTGAACAAAGGCCACAGCTTGCAGCCCCACAACCACAACCTCATGGTAGAGCCTTTGCTATCACTGTCCATGAGGAGCCAGAACCTAAGTTAGATACCCCAACACCTAATGGAAGTACTACCCTTATAAGTGACTACCCTGTTATATTTTATTCGAGCTACCAGATTTTCCACCTTCAAGAAAGATTGAATTTAAGATTTAACTTTTACCTAATACAATCTGAGAGTATTATTCCTGTTATCGGAGACTCTTTATCTGTTGCTTCACATTGTGATCTTTCTTTAGTTTACTTGTGATATTGCTTGTGTGCATTATTTCAAATATATTCTTTGAATTATTGTATTGTTGAATCTTAACAAAAGTGACTTGTCAAGACCTGAGTGGGTGAAACCAGACCCTCTAGGATTATAGCAGACCATTCTGAGAATAACTGTGTTAGTTGTTGTGTCATATTATTTAATTTGTTTTAGGATATATGGAGTCATATAGCAATACATTTCATTGTGTTGTTATGCAGTTAAAGACCAGCATGGTAGATAAAAAAAAGATTCACCTAAAGAACCACACTTGAGTGAGGAAGAGGATCCCAATGAACACTTGAATGAAGAGGATCCCAGTGAACACTTGAGTGAGGAAGAGGATCCCAGTGAACCTAAAGCTTCGAGTAGTGAAGAACCAAAAGAACTAGAAATAATTGAGATCACATCAATGAAAGAGGACCCTAGTGAGGAGATTCCATCTGAGGAAGATTCCAATCCAACTCAGGAGGAATCATCTGAACCAGGAGTAGTATTTGAAAGACTTATAGGATGTACATTACAGATTTGGGGTAATGCAGCAGTTTGTTTCTTTGACACAGGAGCCCAATCATCGATAGCTGATTTTGCATTCTTGAATACCATACATTCATATTCAAGAATCATTGAGAGCATGATATGTATAAGCACTTTTATGGGAGAATCTGAGGGAGTTTGTAGAATATATCAGGACTGCCCTGTTCAGATGGGAAATTTACAAATGACAATAGATTTAATGGAAGCCCCGATGCATGATTAGTTCAATGTAATCTTAGGACTGGATTGGATGGTCAGATATCACGTTGTCCTGGATTGTCATCAAAAGATCGTCACATTTAATATCCCTGGACTAGCCACTCAGAGTTTTGTATGTGCAGACCCTTTTAGCATGCCCGTTTGGATGTTAGAGAACCCATCAGATATCCCAAGACCTATTCAAATTGTAGACCGGAGAGATCAAGTATTACGCAATAGAACAATTCCTCTAGTGAAGGTAACCTGGTCAACCGGAGCGATTACTTGGGAAAAAGAAGATGAGATGATGAGTGGATGCCCAGAACTCTTCAGATAGCCCTGAGGTAATATAGACATTAGTTATTATAATTTAAATCATGATGATAAATTTTGATGTGATAAATTCATAGAAGTGTTTAATAATTAATATTAATATGCATAATGAAGAAAATTTTGTATTTTTGTTTAATTACACTACATGTCTATTGTATCTTATATTGCTTGTCAATGGATGATGAGCCAATTGTATTTAGTTGTATTTGGGTACTGCAGAGCATCGGCCAATGATGGGCAAATACCTAAATATTCAACTTTATACAGATTGGGATATTGTTCTTGATATGATAATACAAAACTATGTATGTACTATGTGATTCTTGTATGAATTAAACTAAGATAGAATTTCTTGATTTTTCTCTCAACCTTCACCTAGGTGGAGTCTATGTGTAGGGAAGGAGAATAATAAAGTTATAATATTTTCTTTAAGTTATTTTTGCAAATTTCCTGATAAGTGTGATGTGAATTTCGAGGACGAAATTCTTTTGTAGGAGGGTCGGATGTAAAACCCTGGAATTTTGAGAAAATTTTAATAAAGATTAAATATATTAAGTAAGAACAAATAGAGGATTTAAAATTTAGTCAAACCAATTGGTTTGGGTGAGTTGGTTAGGTTAGTGGTTTAATGGGCTTGGTTCAATTTATTGAACCAGTTCAATTAGACCAAATGAAAAAATATATATATAATAAATATAACATTTTATTAGATGAAAGAACCTGTAGGTTCTTTCATCTAAATGGGGCGTTAGGGTTAGAAGAAAAGAAAAAGAAGGGAAATCGCAGAAGAAGAGGAAGAAGAAGAAAAGGAAGAAGAGAAGGGGTCGTTCATGAGGGTTAACTGCAGGGGAGAAGAAGAAGAAGAAGAAGAAGAAAAGAAGAAGGTCGTTCATCGAGGGTTAATAGAACAGGAGGGAAAACACAGAAGAGAAAAAGGGAAGAAGAGGAGAAGGGGTTCTATTCTGGGCGTGTGGATCTTGTGATTTTGGTAAGTAGCACTTTATTCGATTGATTTTTGTTTGGTTTATCAGATTTAAGCATGTGTTATTCCTCATCTGGTTTCCGTAAAAGGATTGCTTTTCTTTTTGATTTCCTCTGATCTGTGATAAAGTAATTGTTAAGATTGACTGTTAGATGGCTTTGGGTAGGAATTGAATATGGAATTTCTGGTCGTAAGAAAACATGCTATTTCTTAAGGATTTGTGCAGAGTTTGGTTGGTTGGTTTGCTGAAATTGAGATGGAAATGGAACCACACAAAAATCAAAAGTTGTGTAGTTATTTGGATGGATTTAAATTGCTGTATTTTCAGATAAAATTTGCTAATGGATGATGGTGGTTTTTCAAATTTTAAATATGGTATAGGTTAAAACTTTCGATGCTTATTTTTTAGATTATGTTAAAAATTTTAATGCTGTATTTCAGATTATGTACTTTGAAAGGCGTATACAGTGATTGAAGTTGCTATTTTGGTTTTGGCATTGAAGTAAGCTTAGGTTCTGATTTGAATTGCTTGGAGTAATCTGATTGAGTTGTTGTTAGTGTAGGAGTTTGATTGTGTGAATTTATTCTCCAAATCCCGCCTAACTGTTAGATATTGATAGTGTAGGAGTTGTTGTTAGTTACTATTAGTTATTGTTAGCGTAGGGGTCGAATTTGATGGCTTCTGTTAATGGCTGTTGTTAGGTAAATGTCAAAGATTGTATGTGATGGTTAGATGTTAATGGATGTTTAAATTCTGGTTTCCTGATTATATTAGGAGAATATGGATTCCAACAATTTTGGTGGATCATGCATTTTAATCTCATCACATTTTAGATTTTTGGGGTTTAGCAAAATTTTGATGGATTTCTTGCTTCTAAAGATTTGAAGGAGCAATTCAAAAAGGGGTTTGCATGGATTAAGAATAGGAAAAAAGGTAGATATGTGTTGGGGAATTTTCAGGTTGCATAGGAACAATTTGATGTTTAAAAACAAACCCATTCTGTTATCTGGGTTTAAATCTATGTAAGATTTCGGTGGCTTGCGAGGGCTTGGAATCTTCGTGTAAAAATTCATATTAGTAGTCTAAAATTTAGTTTAGGGTGTTTGTAGTTGATTGGAAGTGGCTTAGGACCGATTAGAACTTGAGGTATTGCAAGAAAAATCAAGAAAAATGGATGATTTCTATCCATTGGGTTTCGTGGCTGTTTTAACCACCTGTAATAAAACGGCCATAAATTTCTGTAAGAAACCTTAAATTACAAATCGTTTGTTGCGTTGGAAACTAGATTAGATCAGGTTTAGCATTCAATTAACTAGTTAAAATTAGATTTGTAGAGTAAACAGCGATTGCAAACCAACCGTGGATATTTTGTATTGGTTTTCTCCAAATATGAAATTGATTTACTTCTAACTTGTGTTCAAAAATTGGTTTATAAAATTATTCTTTACTTTTATTTGTTAATGATTTGGTTTGGTAAAAATGTTATGAGATATGTAATTGGAAATCAAAGCTGAGACTTCTTATTAGTTGAGAAAGGCAATGAGCCTATGGCATCCCGAAGGCAAAATGTCCTAGGGATTTAATAGTAAGTGAACAGCGAGGTTCTCTTGGATTTAGTTGTACTTTGGGCAGTTGATTTCTTATAAGTTTTGTTTAGTAAAATATTTGAATGGTTAATTCTTATACGAGTCTAGGCAGCATAGAGGGTTGTGGATCCACAGTCAATCTAGATAGTGTATTAGTATTGGCTTGTCGAGTTAATACCCCGGGCCAATTGCGTACCATTGTGTGGGATCGGTGAGGCATTTGTGTGGGATCGATGAGCTGCAGCGTGCTAGCCCATGCATGGGTGCTCCACTGGTGCGATGACCGTGCGCGGCTTCAACGACGAGTAGTGAGGTGGCAAATAGACTAAGGGTGGTTAACCCGATCTAAAGACACGCTAATCCACGAGTCCTGCACATGCAATTTATTAATTGAAATTGTATTGTTATACATGAACTATTCATTGCATGGTTTTGATGGAATTGAACGTATGATATGTAGCATGTTAGTTTATTATTTGAAACTACATAAACTATTTATAACATGCATTGTGCTACTTACTTGGACATTAGTCTCACGTGAGTTTTGTTTTACCGGTTTTGTTTTCAGATCCGACAGGTGAGACACGTAGCGGGGCAGAATTTGAGGATTATCCAGAATATAGACCAGAGGATTACTATTATCCCGGCTAGAGTTAGGGAAGGCAAAATTTTTTGATAGTTGTATATTTCACTTTTGAAACTGTACATATTGTATATATAGAGAGGGAGAGTTGAGAGATAGATTAACCTTTTGATCATGGTTTTTTGTGGATAAGTTAGTGTTTAATTATAATTGATGTCGATATATGAAGTGATATATAAAACTGTGATTATCAGATACCAAAGTAGCCCCCCCAACCTTGTAATTACAGATGTTATATAGTAGTTTTTTTTAAAAAATTTTAGTATTATAGTATAATTGTCTTGGTTAGTTCTTAAAGTATCTCATCACGCTTTGGGCCCAGAGCAAACAATATCTTGCTAGGTATGGGTTTGGGGCATTACAATGCCTCTTACTGTTAGACTAAGATTCAGGTTTAAGGATTTTAGTAGCTTCACTCATAAGACGCATGGTGGCATAGCAATGAAGAGTATCTATACAATGACTTATCTTGCTTCATGAGTCCTGTGATGTCACACGTGGAGTTTGAGTATATTTTATTGTTTACCTTGGAATATTTACATGAATTTGATTTAATTGCCTTTGCCTTGTTTAATCGATATACCTCATGACTATTTCATATAATAGAATGTTTAATTGCATGCACCTTGCTACTTGTTGAGATTTATATCTCACTCTCGTTTTCACCTATTTTTCAGGTATGCTTGGAGAGATCATCAAGTTTGGGGTAGTGTACTCATGGGTAGAATTGTGGTTATTACCATAGAACAAATTCAGAATAAAGGGATTCTCATTGTAAATTAATTTAATTAAATTGAATTAAATATGTTATGCTTTCAATTGTACTTTGATATAATTAAAGGTTTTAAATTCCGCATAAAATTTAGTTTGTTCTAACTAGATTTGTAGTAACACTCCAGGTTTGGTTGTTGAACTGGATTCGGGGCATTACAGAGATGGTATCGGAGAATATAGGATCCTGAAACCTAGGAAGTCAATTCTCAGGTGGGTAGTGGGACTGTGTGATCGTTAGTTAGAATTATATAATTTATTTTAGGATGAGAGATTTTGATTTGACTTGAATTTTGTGATTGTTATTGCATGATATTATATTGTTAATTTATTAAATTAAAATTGTAAAGATTAACCTGTTTAACTTAATCGGATAAATTTCCTTACAAGAACAGTAAATAGAAAATTTGAAATAGATAGAAACTGAAGGAATCTGATATATATATAAATTGAACAGATACAAGTTTGGTATACATCTGACCAAGGGACTAAATACAATAAAAAGGAGTAAAAGTGTATACATCTGTCCAAATTAAAGAAGAAATAAAAATAAATATACAAGACAAGAAAACAAAAAGATAACATCAACTAGATGGTCCAACACCATCTCCACCATCCTCATTCGCCCCACCATCATCACCATCACCCTCCTCGGCATCATCGTCCACAGCCTCATCTCCAGCCTCTCTGACATCAACAAGCCCGATGTCTAAACCCTCAGCCTCCTCATCAACTGTAACGCCCCAAACCCAGGTCAGTGCAAAACTGGCACCCAACCCAAATCCGGTTTGCTACTGTAACAACCCGAATCCGAGATGCTACTAGGCCCATATCAATTCAATCATCAATAAATATCCAGACTTAAGAATCAAATAAACTATTTATTAATAACTATCAGAATGCGGAAACATAATGTGTGGAAATGTAAACCTAATATCATCATAAATATGAAATAAAATAAAACCATCCAATCCAATAATCAAGTCTGGTATCAATGGGTTACTAAATCTCTCAATCTCTCAGATACATCAAAACCAATAACCAAAATAACTGTCAAAATCAATAAGTCATCATCATTCCTCAACCTTAGATCAAATCCGGATAATAGTACTCCTTTGGTGAAAAGTCAGTCAAATCTGCCTGGAAATCACCACTATGATCCCTCTCTCGCATATCGGCTGAAAAACAAGATAAGAAAGTAGGGTGATATACGAATATCTCAGTAGGTAATACATGCATGCTATATATATATGAAAATAAACATTCATGCACGATTAAGCTATCACAGATAAGCAGGCTCGATTAAACATTCATAGTGAACTTGAAACACAAATCAGCAATTAAATCGTTTCTAAGTATTAGAGAATAGTAGTATTCATAATATGGATCAAGATTCAGAATTTAACAGCATAATCCAAATAATATAGACAACTCTGTGTCCAAAAAAAACTAGGATGTACTAAGCAGTCACATCCAACCATAAAATATCATATACATGCTTCCAGCATGTGACAAGTAATAATATCCAGTGTTCATGATTTCAATGTCATTGTAGGACTCACAAAGAAAAGATACACCTTTGAGATGACTCTCGACCAATTGCTATACCACTGTGCGGCTTAGGGGTGATGCTACTAATGATACTCAAACCCAAGACATCTCCCTAGATAAGAGCCATTGTCATCGACTTATTGCGCACGACTCAACCGAGTTGGCATGTACCACTAGCATGCAGCACCGAAATCAATACATGGAGGTGGCCACTGATCCACATGTATAGGGAATTACCAGCAACGCATCGGAGTGTCCCTCCAGTGCAAACTAACTTGCAAAGGAAAGGCGCTCACACAAAGGAGAAACTCAACCTAAATGAAATATCCCTTAGCTATCTAGCCAAAAATATGGATCCATAACCAGTTATGCCCACTAGACACCAAAAATCCCTAAGGACCAATATTTCTGCATGTAATTGTGCCTAGCGGCATATAAAGGGTAAATTTGTAATTTTGTTCAATATCAGGTTATCAGGGTTGAAATTCTGATATGGATGTCCAATATATATAAATCTGGTTAATAATATCTAATACAATGTCTCATAATTTAATTAGCCCAATTTATAAGTATATTTGTTATAAAACTTAGATTTCCTCATTATTTACAAATTTCAGCAACGAATACCCTAAATAACTCCCTATTTTATTTTTCTGCAAAACAGGGTAATTGGTAATATATTTTGACTTTAAAACATCTCATTTTACTAATAAAATTCATTAAAAATTGTTTCGTATTGAATCAGGAATTAAATTCTTAAAATTTGATTTTTTCTGCAATTGTCGCTCAGGGGCACCTAGGTGCTTTAGGTTAGTGCTGGTTCAAATTTTGAATGCCAACCTACTGTCTCTTAGCGATGGTTGGTGATATAGTTTTTAATACGGGTGCTGACCGACGCTCAAGGGCGCTGAGCGCAGGGAGGTTAGCGCACATAGAAAAATGGCTAAACAGCGTTTAAAATCCAGTTTTAAGTGTTTTGTTCAATTCTAACATAAATATATGATCATAATCAAGCTACATACATATAAATCTATCATCAAATCATGCAATATGACTCAAATAACCAAGGAATACGAAACGAGCGACAAAACAGGTGCTACCTACCTTGATCGTGCGTTTCCTCTCTTCCTCTTCCTCTTCCTCTTCCGAACAGAGACTAACACAGATGCAAAGGCACTCTAAGCACAATGAAACTCAACCAGAAACTCTCTCCTTTCTTCTTATTCTTCTCTTCTTCTTCTCTGGCCACCTATGGTCATTCTCAGTCGTGCACTCTCTCTTGCGGCTGATGAATACAAAACAATATACGAGTAGGTATTACCACCGTATACAACTAAGGTATTTAACCTATTTATATACCCTCTAATCCCACGCAATACATGTGCATCAAACTCCACATGCTCGCCCAATCAAAACACAACAGAATTAAAATATTAATCTTACCTTGATATCTCACGATCGAACGGTCGGATTTGCACCAAACTCCTGATCTCCACTAATAACAATATCACCTGCAATAATAAATTATTTCCATCAATAAAAAATCCTCAAGAGTATTAATTATTAATTTATTTTATTATTTAAGTAAAATTCGGCATCTTACATCAACCCCAGTTGGAGCCCAATTGCTAGGAGAAGGAGAACCGGAAGCCCGCATGTAAGCTTGGAATAGCCGCATAACCGGATGTGCAACTCGTGCATGGAGCTCTGCTGCTCCTGCATCGCAGAGATCGTCTGCTCCATCTGAATCTGACTACTAGTCATCTGGGCCATCTGCTGCAACATCGTAGACATATAGCCAGCCATCCGACCAACTTGCTCCTGTAGAGTCCCCACATCACCTGTAGGGTAGAGAAGGGGGGAAGAAGAAGGAGGAGCAGCAAAAGAGGAAGGAATAGAGGAAGAAGGAGAAGAACTAGGACCAGAAAGCCTAGGAGGACTAGGAACCCTATCAGTAGACCTCCTAACTCGTGCAGAATTGAGTTTCGTAGTGGTCTTACTGATGGGCTGACTCTAGGCCAAAGGAGTGTAGGCAGGATACTGGGCATGTGACTCAAAGACAAAGCAAGCCAACAAGCAGCCATAGGGGGAGCAATAGACTTCTTAGGATCCTCAAGAACCCAAGAATGGTAGAAATAATAACAGAGGGAAGATCAATGGAATCGCCTTTCAGGAGGGCATAAAGAAAAAGGAGTTTAGAACTGGGAAGAGAAGAAAAATGAGAGACGGGCCAGAGGTTCATAAAGACGTTCCTCTGGAGAATACTAGTGTACATGGGGAAGCGAGAGGTGTAGAAAGGATCTAAACCATCATACACGCACTCCTCCCTCGTGAGGAATGTGACCACCTCAGAAAAATCAAGTGTAGCATCCTTTGGATATGGGTAGACAGGATGCTCCACCCTAGGAAGATGGAGTTGGGCAGCAAGAGAATTAGGGTTAACAAGGCAATGGATGCCCCTAATGTACCCCTTGAAGGATGAATGGTCAGGGGCAATATCATGGATGTTGTGCACATGGGAAATTGCATGGCGGGGCACACGGATTTTCATGCGTGCCTCCGGGAGAGTAAAACGGTAATTTGGAGTCGCCACCACTTGATGGGGTGCAGGCGGACACCTGGGTGCCTAAGTTGGTCTATTGGGCTTGGTCTGCGGCTTGAGATTCTAAGCAAGTTCTCGGTTGCGGTCTGGGGAAGTCCGTAGACACCCCAGACCACCCCGTCGGATGATGGGTCCCATGGGTTCCTCCTGGTTTGAGTCAACTCGCTGATTTCTCACCCGATTCCTATTCCGACATGCAGTTTGGTTAAGTCTGGTGGGACCACCTGAGTGGTGTGGGTCCCTTTAATTGATTTTATCTTGCTTAATTTTAAGTGATCTGAGTCTGAGTGGGCGGGCCCCGTTGGAAGGCCCACGGTGTCCTTGGTGGGCTTGGTTAAGCCCACATGCCCCTGGTGGGCCTCCTTCTAAGCCTGGGAGGCCCTTTGGGCTTAGGTTAAATGAGTTGATTTTATTTAGTGGCTCAGATTTGAAGATTAAGTGATTTCCATGCAAAAGGTGGGTCTGCATTGGGTTGCGGGCCTCTGGGTGGGCCTCACAATGGTTACCAAGTATTTTAATTTATCTTGCTTAGATTTGCCAAAATGGGTTGGACATCGGATTTGGGGCCCATAGTCCAAATTTGGGCTTGAAAGCCTAAGTTTCTTGAAGTCAGGGTTTAAACCCTTACTTGGTTCGGTTAGTGGGCTTGGCGGGCCTGGTAGGCCCTTGCCCTTGGTCTCGGCCAAACCATGCTAATTATCGTATCATGCTACAAAAGGGCTTTTGGGTGGGCCCCATTGGGTTTGGCCCGGCTAGCTTATTTAATTAATTTGCTTATCCATTAAATTACATACACAAGAGTTCATTGAGCTTGGTGGGCCCCGTTGGAAGGCCCACTATGCATCCGGTTGGACCGGTGGTCCAAGTCCCATGTTGGGTTTCCGGATGACCCGGAAACCCTATTGGTTCATCAAGTTTGATGGAAAACATCATGGAAATGCAACAACAATCAAGAAAATAACAAAATTGGCATTTCTTCCATGTAGCTGGCCATCATGGTCGGCTACACACAAGCTTTAATGTAGCCGACCATGAAGGTCGGCTACACACACATTCAAGGTGATCCGACCTGAGTTGTCGGATCACCCTTGGATGGCACTTTTCGGCGATTTTGCAATGGGGGTGGCTCCTGTGGCTTGATAAGGCCTGTGTGGGCCCCTGTGTGGGCCCACAGTGGTACAAAATTAAGGGAATGGCCTTGTTTGGCCACCCTTGTTGATTTTTGAACCGAAAGAGAAGAAGGTTGAGACTTGGGGCCTCCCTCCTTCTTCTTGAGCTGGAATTTGAGCCCGGGAACAGGGGCCTAGGGTGTCCCTATTCTTATGCCATGTACACCTCCTCCTCTCCCTAAGGATGGCAAGGGGAAGGGCCCGAATGGCCCATGTACCAGTCTACGACCAAACCATTCGTACATGCATTAATCAAGCAACTAAACCAACATGTAAGGACATACCAAATGAGGTAGCAAAACATGCTAGAACAGCAGACAAAAGGATGAGTGTGTGTGTGCTCTCATGCGTGCAAGTAGGATAAAACAAAGGGGAAATATCATGCCTTTTATCGGTACCATGCTCATGTGTGTGCATTGGTGTATGTAAAGAGGGATAGGGTGCATGCAAAGTGACTTAAAACGGTAGCTATGAGGGGGATCATGGAAGGGGATATGGGGAGCATACTATCCAAAGCATAAAAAAACTCTACCCTAGGCAAGCATGCTTCATGGCACCAAATATACATAAGAAAAGAAAATATGGCACTAGATGGAAAACCTTTAAAGAAATGATGAGAGGGGGGATTTAAGGGTACATCGGACATGCGAAAAAGGGGAGAACATACTCTCAATAATCTGATCGAAAGTAACAAAAATGGAGGAAAAATGTGCTTAAACGACTCTTTATACGCCGCGGGTCGGGCTCTCCTCCCACCTTTCTATCGTAGTCATCTCCCCTTACCATAGGATTTCGTCCTCATGGAGAGGAGAAGAAGTGGAAGAGAGGAAAAAAAGATAGGAAACAGCAAGTAAAGAAACAACAAGGCATATGGAAAACCAACTACCTCAACATGCTCATAACCCCTTCATCTCCAACTATGTTAAACAATACATGGCAAGAATGCTTACCTTCGTGATCTAAAGTCCTCCTTGAGTGTGGTTGAAGCTCCTTGAGAGTAGGGCAGCACCTTGAGCTCACCTTATTGCTCCACCAAGCTCTTCAAGTATATTCCTTGGTCTCCAAGTAGAGAGGAAGGGAAAAGAAGGGACTTGAGAGAGGGATTTTTTTGGTGGCTTGGGGATTCCAAGGGGGTAATGGGGGTGGTAAGAGATGAAGAAGAGGAGAGGCTTTTGGGAGGGGACGAATGGGAGAGAGGTGGGAGAGATGGGAGAGAGGTTGGAGAGAATGGGAGGATGCCAAAAATGAGCTCCACCAACCCCATACGTATGGGGCTTGGTGCTTTTTTATAGTGGGGTGATATGGGTGTGATGTGTATGCATGCATGGGGGACACAATCATGGGAGAGAGAGAGAGAGAGATAGTGTTGCATGCATGGATGATTATGTATGCCCATGTGGGAGAGAGAGAGAGATGCATGCATGGATGAGGATGATGCATGCCCATGGGGGGGGGAGCGAGAGAGAGAGAGAGAGAGAGAGAGAGAGAGAGAGAGAGAGAGAGAGAGTTAATGCATGATGATATGATGCATGGGGGGATCATAGGGGACATGGATTTATGAAGGAGAGAGAGAGAGAGAGAAAAAGATGTGGTGGGGAATGGGGGATGAGTTATGGAGGAGAGAGAGGGAGGGAAAGATGTGGTGGGGAATTACGCATGTGGGGTGATTTTCTTGGAAATTGCAGATTGGTCCCTGAGCTATTTTCCCATCAACTTGATATTCATAGATTCGTCCCCAGATAATTACAGATATGCCATCAGATATTTTTGACTGTCCTGATTATTTACGGATTTGCCCCCAGACACCTTTTTCTACTGTTTTCTCTGCTGTTTTTGCCACGTGGGCAGTTTTTTAGGGTTTCTTGTTTTGCTCATAACTTATTATCCGAGACTCCGATTTGAGCAAACTCAGTTGCATTGGAATCGTGTCAAGATGACCTGTCCACTGGGACAAGTTTGGACAGCTGTTCTGGGGTTTAGCAGAAAGTCAATTTATGCTCTCAAGTTTGACCGGCTCATAGATCCTTCATCCGGACTCCGATATGGGCAAACTCAGTTGCGTTAGAATCGTATTGGAGCCCTCTATCCAATGACATAGGGGTAGGCATCTGGATCGGGTTTTAGCAAAAAGTCAACTTTCGGCTCTGCTCAAGTTTGACCGCTCGCAGAACCTTCATCCGGACTCCAATTCCTGCAAACTCAGTTGCGTCGGAACCGTGTCGAGATTCTCTATCGAATGACATAGAGGTAAGCATCTGGATCGGATTTTAGCAGAAAGTCAACTTTCGGCTCCCCTCAAGTTTGACCGCCCGCAGAACCTTCATCCGGACTCCGATTCTTGCAAACTCAATTGCGTTGGAACAGTGTCGAGATTCTCTATCCAATGATATAAAGCGAGGTGGCCAATTTTCACTTGATCAAAAAGTCAACTTTTGACCCCTCAGGGTTTGACTTTTTGTCCAGGGTTTGCATTTCCGGCTCTTCTGGGAGCGCAAAAATGAGGTGCTTACAGATATTACTGTAAAATTCCCCACCAACTCCTCACATGGGACTGTAAAATCATCAAAGAGGGACATCCACCCTCTATCCATAAAAATCCTCTTAATAGAGGGATCAAAGTCCTCAAAAGTGACATTCCTCTCTCGGAGGATGGTCCTATGACTCAAATGCTTCTCATACAATTCTTTTTGAGTGTCAGAATAAAATCTGACATCTCTCTCAACTCTAGCCCTCTTAGAGGGATTCCCAACAAAAGTCCTAGCCATATAGGTTTTGGAAAGAAGGAATCAGAAATAAAGAAAAGAAGAAGAAAGGAAAGACACACAACAAATAAGAAAAGTTAGGGATTAATCACGCATATAATCCAATATAATTAACGGAAATAAAAGAGACTTAAACTCAATTGAAATTGTGTAATTGTAGATTAGAAAAATGCTAAATTTGAACAAAAATTGAAAGCCATTTGAAATTGCAAGACAGAAACAAGAAAAATTAAAACACAGGCTGGGCGCTCAACACAACTGCCCAGGCGATGTAGGCAGGCGCCCAACGATTTGCAAAAATTGAAATTTGGGGATTTTTGAATAAACGAAATAATCAATGAAATATTTAACCAAAACTAATCTAAATCAACAATACAATGTACATGGAAGTAAAATAAACGATTTTGAACAAAAAGCCCTCAGTATTGAAACTAAAAATGAAGATTTGGAAGGAAGAAAAACCCTAACAGTGGAACTCATGACCGAAAATTCTCATGCAAACTCTAGAAGAGATGATTGGGAGTTGAATGCATACCTTAAAGTGTAGTTGGAGGTGGAGATAGTCTGATTGAAGTCGAGCAGTAGCATTGCCTAAGAAGAGTTATGTCGAGCGTGAGTTGAGTTTTAGAATAGGTGGTTAATGCTATCGAGCGAGCAGCTTAGGTTTATAATCTTAATAAGAGATCCCCCAAGCGCCCCTGTTGAGCGCACAGCTTGGGCTCTAAACCCAAGTAGGTCGCCTAAGCACCCTTTGGGGTATAGGGCTGAGCGACCAATAAAAGTAAAGTAAAATAAAATAAAATAAGATATAAATAAATAATAATAAACATATAATAGTAATGATAATAGATAAAAGATTAATAGCAAATAAAAATATATATTGACACATAAATAATATAAACAATCGAATATTATAAATGTGAAGTTGAAAATATAGGAAAAATTTAGAATTAAATTCAGAATAACAAATAGGATTTGTAAAATTAGTCCAGAAAATTTTAAGGAGTTGTAAAACCATCCCTTCTGATAGAAATATAGTTGGTTTATGTTGAAATATAGATTCATGATTTGAATTAATCAATAAATCATATGAGATGTTATATATGATCATAAATTATATTTTAAGGATGTATGAATAAATAAATAATATTGTTGAATATTGGTTGATGTTTGTTGAGTCAATTGTATTAGGACATGCCTAAAGTGTGGTGAAGCAGTGCGTAATGTGGAACTAATCTTGAGTGTGAAACCTTATGCGATGTGGGATATGTATTAGTATGAATAGGTGTGTAAATATGTATTGTGAATATGGTATTTTGATAAAAGTTAAACTAGAATAAATTTGTGATTTTCTTCTCAAGCTTGCATATAAGCAGACGTGTTTATATGTATGGATTGATGAAAAAGACCTGTGGATTTCTTCTAAAGTATTTTTGAAGTGAACTTGTATTTTGAGAAATGAAATTGAGACGAAGAAAATTTTTGAATTTTTTTTTGAAGTGTTGCTTGAGATTGAATGTTTTAAATTTAGAAGTCGAAATTTATTTGTTAGGTGGGTAAGATGTAAAACCCCGAAATTTTGGATAATAATTAAGGCATAAATAAATAAAATAAAATAGGGGTTTGAGTATAATGGAATTAAAAGAATGAAATTTTAGAGGATTAATAATTCAAATAAATAATAATTTGTAAATAAAAGAGAATTTTCAAAGGAAATCAATCTAGGAGAAGAAAATGGTATTTTAGTAAACTCCAAATGGGCAATTGATGAGCTAAATTATTTAATAAGTAATAGAATTGGAAAATAGAAATTTAAAACTTATTGGGTTAAGTTTGAAGTTGAATAGTAATAACTATAGCATAAAAGAAGGGGAAAAGGGAAATTGAGTAATTATACTTAATTGGTGGCCTTAATTTGGAGAAAAAGTGACTAAATAGGGTGTTTAGGTAATATTTAGAAATAGATAGAAAATATGGACGAAATTTTGTTACAAGAATGAGTTTAGTTAGTAAGGGACTTAACAGGTAAAGTACTAAAAATAAAATTAGAAGGAGAAGAAAAAGAAGGAATTAATTTGAAGGTTTCCTAATCTTAATAGAAGTCCTCTAAGGTTTGTCTATTTAAGCAAGTCATTAAAGCAAGTTTAGGGTTTCTTCTAATAAAGTTATATAGAGGAAAAAGAGACAAAAAAGTTAGCTCCCATGTTTGGAGAGTATAGAGAGAGAGAAAGAGAAAAATAGAAAGAATACAAGAGAAAGGAGCTGTTGCTGAAACCTCCAACCAATAACAATCAAACTTAGATGGGGAGAAATCCAGCCATTGGATCAACCCCAAATTTGGAGGTTTTGTTCACGACTGGTAGGACTACAATTTTAACGGTGGAGATCTTGTTTGGAGAACCCTAGGTTGGTTTGATAAAGAACAGAAAATCGGATTCAATTCTGGATTCAAGAGAAGATGGATTTTTGCATGATAAAGAAAGTAGAAATCACTTGAAAATTGAAGGAACTACATGGCTTCTGTGTTTTTGATTTATTCCTGATTGATTTGATTAAACGAAAATATATTTCATGGATACATTTGGTTTTCATCGATGAGTTTTCATGTTCTTAAAAGAAAAGTATAAAAGTATTCAAGAATATAGGTTTGATCTTTCTAGATGACCAAGGAATTGCAATTAATTGATACAAATAAGTCTAGGGTGTTGTAGGTGTGATTTAGGTTAATAAAAAATAAATTTAGAATGATTAAAATCAATGAAATAACCCAAAAATAAAAAAATTGGAAAATTTTGGAATTCTGCCAAAAATTCTACGGGCGCTCAACAGGTCGCCTGAGCGACCATGCTAAGCGACCTAGGTCAGTTTTTAAATATTTGGGGATTTTAGGTCTAATTTAATGGTTAATAATTTTTCCTAGTAATTTAATTATTGTAACACCTGTATAGGAGTTAAATTGAGGTGTAGGAACTGACATAATTTAATTTGGACGTAAGACTAATAATTTGGAACAATGAACGTAAATAGGTGTTTTAAAAGGACAAGGTTTTGGAAATAGTGGATTAGATTTAGTTAAACATAAATTTGGAGATTTGAAACAACTCTTAAGCTTAAATATGGGTTTGTGTGATCTGCTGAAAGTGAAGAATAAAGTTATGATAATTGTGTTTTGACTGTGTTTTCTCAATAGGATTGATTTCAGGTTAAGAAGATCGAGACATGTATATCACTTGAAATTAAGTTATGATAATTGATTTGAGATCATGATTTAGAGATATTGCATATGAATTGGTAATCATTTGTAAACAGAATAAATTGTTTTATGTGTGAGTTGTGTCTAACAGGCATAGCTGTATATGGATCCATAGGCTAAGCTAGATAGTTGAGGGGTATTTATTTTGGGTTGATCACTCCCATTTGCGGTCGCACTTCCTTTGCAAGTTAGTTGGCATTGGGGGGTCTTCATGTCTGTAGGGTCTCATTTTGGAGTTTTTTTGTTGCTGGTGAGTAGCTTGTATGTGAGGATAAGCAGCCATCTCCATGTATTGATTAAGGTGCTGCATGCTGGTGGTACGTGCCGAACTTTGTAGGTTTCATGCGCAATAAGTCGATGTCTATGCCTCTTACTATTAGACTAAGATTGGGGTTTGAGGATTTTAGTAGCTTCGCTCATAAGACACATGGTGAAATAGCAATGAAGAGTATCCGTTCAAAGACTTATCTTGCTTCATGAGTCCTGTGATGTCACTCGTGGGGTTTGAGTATATTTTATTGTTTACCTTGGAATATTTACATGAATTTGATTTAATTGCCTTTGCCTTGTTTAATCGATATACCTCATGACTATTTCATATAATAGACTGTTTAATTGCATGCACCTTGCTACTTGTTGAGATTTATATCTCACTCCCGTTTTCACCTATTTTTCAGGTGTGCTTGGAGAGATCATCAAGTTTGGGGTAGTGTACTCATGGGTAGAATTGTGGTTATTACCATAGAACAAATTCAGAATAAAGAGATTCTCATTGTAATTAATTTGATTAAATTGAATTAAATATATTATGCTTCCAATTGTACTCTGATATAATTAAAGGTTTCAAATTCCACATAAATTTTAATTTGTTCTGACCAGATTTTTAGTAACACTTTGGGTTTGGTTGTTGAACCGGATTCGGGGCGTTACACCTAAGGTGTTAAATTCTGAAATCTTTGTTATTTATCACTTCTAGCGGTTCACAAAAGTCCATATTAAAGTTTAGGAGTTAGTTCTACTATCCAAATTTTTATTTAACTACATCTAATCCACCAATTACACCACATTGTCCTTTTAAGCACTTCTTTACATTCATCATTCCAAATTATTAGTCTTAATTCCAAATTTTAATCTATCAATTCCTACACCTCAAATTAACCCCTATACCAGTGTGTAATGCCTCGGATCCAAGTTACATAGGTAAAACTGTAACTTATCTCCGAAGGTTATTATATAACCCAGGATAGCAAATCAGAGTGAAAGAAAAACATGAATTAAACAATAACTATAAAATCAGAGTGCACTATAACCCAAGCTCCAATATAAAATACCATAACCGAGGCTAACTCACATGAACCAAGCATATACCCGCTGGTGCCGTCCTTACCAGAAACTGAAATCAAAACAAAAATAAAACGTAATGAGATATGAATATCCCAGTAAGCAGCACATGCATGCTCAAATACAGTTTATCAGTTCTAAAATATGATACAGTTGTAATTCATGCAACAGTAGCGATAACACATCAGTTCCGAATAACTCGAGTAATTCAACAGTAATCCATCGATCAGTATGAGATATAAGAATAATCCAGTTTAACAAACATATATGTAACATCAAATCAACAAACGATAAGTCACCACAGGACTCATGAAATAAAACTGTCTTTAACTAGTGTAAGACCATGCTCACTATGCCACCTCCCGGCTTATGAGCGAAGCCGAGCTACACGGTCATCGACTTATTGCGGGAGAACCCATCCAGATACAGTAATGGGTTGGCATGTACTATCCTATCATAGCCGCAGCCAACCAGATACAGAGAAGGCCTCATCGAGATACACGATGGAAACGCGTGCGTGAACAAAGTGTTACGACTAGCAAAGAACAATCCTTCCCACTATCTAGCTCCTAACATGGATCCATATCGAGCTATGCCCATTAGACTCCAAAACCAAAACCAAAAGTGAAATCTAGTAAGCACAACTTATCTCAATCTCAATCATATCATCCCGAGCTACACGGGGCATCCCCGAGATACACAGAGGTAACAACATCCCGAGATACACGGGGCATAATAACCATCATCTCATAAAAACAATAAAACCATCGTCCAAGTACGTGGTGAAATCCGAATAATCCACTTAACCCAAAATATTTTGATAAAAAAACCTTTTTCCATAATATTGCATAAAAACACTTTTATAGTTCAAAATCTTGAAATAGTGTCAATCCCAACTAATCGGCCAATTAGAAATTTAAAACCAAAGTTTACATACTGATATTAAGTTCAAACTTAAATTATTTATTTTTGTGGTCCAACAGTAGCTTGCCCTATAGGTAATATCCTTTTAATTCTAAATTGAGTAAAATTGTCAATTTTGATTCAACAAGTAAAATAACTTACAATTTTACCAAGATGATAATCGACCTCATACTAATTAAATTCCAATCAATTCAATTCAGGTTGTCACAAAATTTGAACTATTTCCACTAAAATTACAATCAGTTCAAGAGTTTCCCAAATAATCAATCCTCATAACTCATAAAAATTCAGATTTGTTACTCCCTTTTCCCCATTTGATTTTCAATACCAAGAACTTATAAATTTTATTGTTAAAACTGATTTCCATAGATCAATAACAGCTATTGAATTTCAGAAGGCCCCTTGAATATCTTGGGTGAAGTAATAAACTAACTAGTTCACAATATAAGTTTACAAGATCCTACCATATGTAGAAATTACATTGGGAGCCAACTTCTGGGAGGGTGGGTGCCCCTCAGCTGCACTCAGCAGCACCCCACCAAGTCAAGTTCTCACAGGTACAGGGGTTTCCTATACCTCTTGATCAACCAAGGTACTTCAATTACCCTCAGTTAAGTTCCCCATGAAATTCCAAGTCAGGTTTTAATAGCACCTACAAGGCTAAACATAATAAACTGATTTCCTTAATTTAAACTTTAGTTACACTTCTTTTTTTAGCACCTCTTGCTTATCCGAAGTAATTACATTTACCATTTAATTAAGTTCCATTAAACAACCCCTAAAGTAGTTCCAAAGTAAGACTTAGCAGTAACTTAAAAGAGGCTAAACTAAGTTGGACGCTAACCTCCAGCAGCCCTTGGCACTCACCCCATTTCCCCATAATTCCCTCTACTCACCTAAATTGATTAAACTTTACCAATAATCTTTCTTACAGTATTATATACACTAAATTAAGATATCTAAACTAATCTTTCTGAATTTAAAATAAAATATGTAGTTTTTTTTAACCAGCCGCATATGGCTTGTAACACATTGCTGGCGCTGATCTCTGATGAGGTTGGCACCAGCTAATAGTGCTTAACGCTAGCCACCCTTTTCTGCTATGTAATGCGACAATGAAATTTCTAGATAAGACTAATTTAAAACTTCACTATCAAACCTTTTCCAGATTAATCTTAACCCTTCAACCCACTCCAAATTGGCTATTAGAACAGCAACCTGCGTTTGGACTATTGAAATCCAGGTTTTGTACTCCTCAGCGATCCCAAGCATACCTGGGCGCTCTATTAAAGTTTGGAAATATCGAGTGCTGCTGGTTCAAGAACTTCAACACTGATCTAATAACTATCTCTCACACCAAAGCTAACATAATTCTAATACCCTAAACTAACATTTAACAAATATTGGACTTTAATTAATTCATCTAATCAATTGATATAGACTCAGCCGCCCCTGCCCTGTTCTTCAACTAAAACCTTTCTCCAGCAACCTACTTTCAATTCTAACATGCACTAAATGTAATTAACTTTTATTATCTCATGTTCAGCAATCCATAATCGTATGATTAATCAACAACCGTGCTATGAAATTTTAATTGAGTAACATTGCATGTTAGATCAGGTCTAAACACCAATAATCAGTAAAACAGAGGTTGGTTCGATTTCATGATCAAGACAAATTTAAATTTCAGATTAAAGCAATTAAGACAAATTCGATTGTGCTACTTACTTTAAATATTGAATTACAGTTGCTGAAATCTCAGATTCACCAAAAAGGATTTCAGAATCCTCCACTCCAGATCCACGGCTAATTTCTCTATTCGATTGATCTGACTTCATTGGAATTTATCTGCTCCAACAGAAAATAAGGTGCTGCTGCAGGTGCATGACAACTCCCAAACCAAAACAGAGATAAGATCCAATCATCATCTCTTTTGAACCACCACAGCAGCTCTAGATCTACTCCTCCTCCTCTCCTCTCTAATTTCCAGATCTCACGATGGTTGCTCAAAGACCAAAACGAACCAATAATTGAACTTTAGTTACTTAAATAGTTGCTGGTCTTCAGCAACTTAAACATCATGATCACCTAAATGACACTTCACCGAAACTCTCTATACCCGCACCCTTATTTAAACATAACCCCATATTTGCCACATCATCTAACCTCCACAACCAACCAAATAAAACTTAATAAGATTACTTACTTATTTAAATAAAATTTCCAATCCGGGTCGACCAAAGGTTCTCCCGGTTTAACTCTTTGGCCTCCTTCCTCTACAAAATTACTAATTAGTCTTACTTTAATTATTTAACCTATTAAAATTTTAATTTCATTAAAAATTAGGGATTTTACACAGTGTTACAATGATTAAATTCCTAGAAAATTCATTAATATTTAATTTGTGTTCAAATTCCCCAAATTAAAAATTCTGGCAGAGGGCGCTTGACATGGGCACTCGAGCAGCCTGTTGAGCACCCGCCCAATTTCGGAAAATTTTCTGGGTTTCCAATAATTCAGAATTTTGTGTTATTTCTTTGATTTTAATTGATCTAGATTTACTTTTAACTAATCTAAATCACCTCTACAATACTCTAAACCTATTTTTACCAATTGATTGCAAATTTAAGAGTATCTACAAAGATCAAACCTATACATATCAATACTTTTCTATTTTACTTTCAAGAACACGAAAACTTGTCGGGGAAAACAATCCAATCCATGAAACATTATTTAATCTAAATCAGAACAATCAGAAATCATCTGAAAACATGATAATCATGCAGTTCCTCCAGTTTTCAAGTGATTGCTACTTACCTTATTATGCAAAATCCATCTTCTCATTGGATCCAAAGATGCATCCAATTTTTTGCTATTATCGCACCATCCTAGGGTTTTCCAAACAAGATCTCCACCATGCAAATTCTACCCCTACCAATTGTGAACAAAACCTTCAAATTTGAGGTCGATCCAACGGTTGAATCTCTTCCAATCTATCTTTGATGAATGTTGGTCTAAGGTTTCTGCAACAGCTCCTTTCTCTAAATGTCTTTTCATCTTATCCTTTCTATCTCTCTATATTCTCAAAATGTATGAGCCCTCCTTTCTCCTCCTTTTCTTCTATATTATTTGATTAGAAGAAACCCTAAACCTTCTCTAGTGTCTTACTTAATAGGTTAATCAAATAGGTATCCAATTATGAAACTTTATAATTAATCCACTTGTCTCTCCCATTCTAATTCTCCTTTCTAAATTTTATTTCTTAACCCCTAAAAAAGCTCCTAATTTTAATGAATTTTCGTCCATATTTTAATACATATTTCTAAATATTACTTAAACACCTCAGTAAGTCACTTTTTCTCCAAATTAAGGCCCTAATTAATTATAATTACCAAATTGCCCTTTTCCTTCTTTTAAGCCATAATTATTGCTATTTAACTTCTAACCTAACCCAGCTAAATTTTATTTTCTATTTTCTGATTCTTTTAATTGTCTAATGACTTAATTTATTAATTGGTCCATTTGGAATTTTCTAAAATACCCTTTTATCCTCCTAATTTGATTTTCTTTCAAAATTCTCTTTTATATTAAAAATTCTTGTTTATTTAAATTTTTAATCCTCTAAATTTCTCCTCTTTTATTTCTACTTTATTCATACTCCTATTTTCTTCTGTTTATTTATGCCGTAATTATTTTCCAAAAATGCGGGGTCTTACAAAAGATTTATATTTATATTTATTTAGAGAAGAAAAGAACTTTGCTATGTTCGTTTGGATTTGCCAAAAAGTGAATTTTGGATTGCTTGGGGAAGTATTGATCTAAGAAGAGAGGTAAATAGGCCCTTACAACTTGCATAAAATCTAGTTTTGTTTCTTAGCGAGGAACATGATTATACGTTTGGTTTTGATAGATTTTAGATTGAGAATATTGTGATTTAATGTTTGGATGGTTTTGAATTGATTAAAAATGCTTAGAAGATTGAATATGATGTGTTAGAATTGATTTGGAGTGATAGAAACATGATTTAAAATTTTAGTTTTGAATTTCATAAAAATACAGAAATTTGTAAATAAAAAAAAAATTTTGCGAATTGTACTATCGCGCAAGTTGTGGTTTGAACTCCAGATCAAGTGCCCTTGTTTTGTATGTTTCTACTTAGGATGCCCACTTCACTGTTCAAACGTCCAAGCAAGTTCCCCACTTGAGTTTTTTTTAAATTTAGAACTTGAGAGTCGATTTTCAAAGTTGAACGAGCGCTCGAATAATAGCCCAAATGCCATAGCGAGCATTCAAGTCTAAAACCCAGAATAATCGACGCCCGATAGGACGCTTGATGTAGTGCCTTGGAACCAGGTTTGCCCATACGAGGCACCAACCCGCCCTGAGCCTTACTTATGGACCCAAAAGAAGCTAATTAACACAATCAACCTGGGAAATTACAAAGTAATCATCAGACTGCATAAGCATAAGAAGCATGGAATAAAATTTTCCATCAAACAAAGGTCACCTGTATAATAACCTCAAAAAATATGATATATGTGTGTACAAAATGCAACTAAGAAGGCTCACCTTCTCTCTCTTTCATATGAACAGACATATATAAAAATCAACTCCCAAGTGTATAAGTCCAAAAATAATATTTACAGTCTCATTTACTATTTCCAAAACTAAAGACAAACATCATAAGGAAAACCCTACAATGGATATTCCTCGGGCCTATAATTTGGCTCTCCCTCAATCTTTGCCCCAATACGTAGCTCGCCAGGAGGATCTGAAAGCAAAACCGGTGAAAGAGTAGGAGACTACTCTACAGGTCCTCGATCTACAACAATTTTGATCTTAACAATACGGAAACATACATACAGAATTTATACGAGGAAACCTGAATCTAGATCCAGGAAAAACCTCGAGTCTATATGAGACGACTAACCCTTAGAATCTCTACTATTAAATGAAAAGCAATTACAAAGGAAAACACACTTAACCTTTACAATTGAACTCACTCAACAGCAATCCACAGCTTGAATCCACGAACTGTAACACAACTTGAATCCACAAGCTGCAATTCACGATCAATCCAGATCGTAACAATCACCTCAGAGCCCACTGAGATGATCCAATGCAATAGGAATCCACCTATGGATCCATCAAGCTTGATCACCAATCCAGGAGATCATACGATCATGTGAAGTTCCAAAATGAAGAAGAATCCTCAAACTTCAATTCCAGGAGATCTCTCTCAGATCTCCCCCTCACTCGATCACCGACTCTCTAAAGATGAATTGATTGAATCTCGAACACCTCAAGATCCAAATCGAATTGATCAAAAGAAAAAGTCCTTTTCAAAAAAAAAACAGCTCGTCTATTTAAAGAAGAAAAACTCAGATCGCATCGAGCGCTGGTGGCGTCGCCTTGCGATCGGGGTAGACGGCTGGAAGCGAACTCAAGTCCGGCTCAAATCCAAATTGACCCAGTTAAGGGCGCGCTGCCAGCGCGCTGCTAGCGGGAGGGAACGCGGCATGTGCACAACTGATTTTTAGATTCTTCAATCTTGCTCAGTGCTACCAGCGGCATGTCGGCGTCGTCTTACGACGCAGGTGGGCGTTCTTTACTTTCAAAGCACTACATGACTCATGCGCTGTCAGCGGCGTATCAGCGTCGCCTTATGACGCAGGTGCGCGCTCTTTATTTTCAATGCGCTATTTCACTTATGCGCTGCTAGCAGAGTGGTAGCGGCGTTGTTCCTCGCAAGTGCCTTTACGAAATATTCTTTATTTAGAAAACCTTACATTTCCTTGAGCTACCAACGAAGTGGTAGCTGTGTGGCAGCATCACCTTCCTCTTTACTAAATTCACAGAACTTACATTTTGATTCTGCACATCTTGAAGATTATTAGAAGATATAATTTGTCAAACATTTGCCATATAAGGAGTGTGAGTTTTCACACTTACAATCTCCCCCTTGGAAAATGCCTGACAACAAACTTAAAACAGTGCTTAATATCAAATTCAGATAATATTGATTTCCATTTAAAAATTCAAAACACAATGATAAGAGAGAACTCAGAATTTCATTCATTTCCAAAAAAAATATACATTGTTCAGAAGATATATATACATTCAACCAAAAAATCTCCCTCTTAAACCAACTTCCAGAAAACACAAAAACAACAAAACAAACAAAACTTGTGATCATCAACCAGCAGCATCATCAACCAGAAGACTCCCCCTTTCTAGGAGGTGGTTTTGGTTCCCAAGTTCTTGAATAATGCCTGTACGCATCTTGAGACCGGGAGTGCAGCCAACACAACTTGTGATCCATCTCCAACTGGGTTCTTCGAATGCTACCCAGAAAATGATCAGCTTCATTTTGCATGCGTTGCTGCGCAGCAACATCCCTTTGCACCTCTCCACATGCAAAATCTACATCCTTTTCAAGCTTATCCAGCTTCTCTTGGGTCTCGGATTTGAACATGCTCATCATGAGCATGTGAGCCCTTACTTTAGAATTGAAAGCCTCCTGGGAGGCTTGCATGGAATTCAACTTGTCCATGATTGCCATAGCATCAGAACTGGACAAGGAGGATTGAGAAGAAGAAGGCTCTGAAGAAGCCAACCGAAAGTGATTCGCTCTTTTGCTTCTGGTAAGGGTGGAGGCATCAATGGGAGGTTTGGGGGTGAAGGATCAATTCAACAGGATCAGGTAGGATCCCTTGCTGAATGCACAAGTGATGAAAATCCCAAAGGGAAGAGCAGAAGTCTTGGATTTCAAATTCCTAGACTGGATGATCTGATTGAAGATGATGGAAGGGAGACAGACGCTCGCTCTGTTCCATAGAGCATGAAGGAGTCTTGCTCGAGAGTGAGAAATCTCAGAATGATGATCTGAGGGAGCAAGAGAAGCACAAATGAACAGATTCAAGATCCTGAGAAGATCTTGGAGAGAGCCATGAGGAAGATAGTTTGGCTCATTTTTGATAGAGGTGGGAGCACCCTGAACAATAAGAGAAGAAATTATTGACTCCATGGGAGGATCAGAGTGAGAGGCTAGAAAGTCAAAGGAAGGAGATTCAACAATGGGCAGTTCCAGAAGAGAGGAGATAAGTTCTTTCGAGAAGTCGAAAGAGATGCCCCGGACATAGGCTTTGACGAAGCCTTGATTTGCAAGATGAAGATGGTGGAGGTTCGAATAGAACTCTCGAACCATGTCTTGATAAGCAAAACCATTTATCAGAGCAAATTTCTTCCATCCATTGTCCGAAAACAAGGAGAAGAGCGGAGTGTCAGAGAAGGAGTCAAGCTTAATGGCCCTTTCCAAGAGGAGTGGCCTGTGCTTGAAGAAATCATTATAATCAGACAAACCATTTCCAATGAATGGTTCAGATGAAGGTGATGGGGATGGGGGTCTCACCGGTGGAGAAGAGATAACCGGAGAGGTTCTCACTGGTGGAGAAGATGTAGCAGGAGTGGTTCTCACCGGAGGAGAAGAGGTGGAAGGAGAATCAGTCCTAGGCTTTTTCTTGGGAGGCATGAAGAAGATATAGGAGTAAAAAAATAGAAGAGAGAGAACAAACAAACAGAAACAAGCAACGCACGACAAAGCCCTAATGGCAGAACAATCTATCAAATCCTAACTTAAAAGAACGAGAGAAGAACACTGCAACTGGAAGAAGAAAATGAAGAAGCAAGACGAAGACAGTAAAAAAATTTTTTACCTGAACAGTTGACAAGGTGAAGGAAGGGAAGAACGAAGGCAACGAAGCACCACGACGCGAGGAGTGAGGTGAATTGCAGACAAAGACAAAAAGACAGAGGTAAAAAGTGAAACAGATTTCCCCTTTTTATAGGCAAATAGATTTTGCTGCCAGCGTGCATCCAGCGACGCTTAACATGGCAGGTGCCAAAGCACAAAAGAAAGGAGAGTGCTACCAGCACGCTTCTAGCGACGTAGAAGGTGCACATGCACAATCAAGAAAAAATACAATCACAAGGCAAAAATTTATAAAAAGAGTTTGAACTATTCTTCATGAAAAATTCATACATCTAAACACAAAGCTAAGATTTTAACTGAACTAAAAATCATCCAAATAATCAACTTTTATTCAATCCAAGAAGTAATCATTACAAAACTGATTTTGAAGAACCTATCAAGGTTAATTCAGATGTGATACATTTCATATCTATGGCAAAAATTTCCTTCATGGTTTCTCATACTATAAATTTTCTTCAAGATATTGAGCACACATGCATATCAATGAATCAATGCTTGTGTAGTGTGTGAAATACATTTTTGACTTTTACACTTTATACATATGGAAGGCTATTTTAGTGTAATCATACTTGGAAAGTATAGACATACCCCAAACTTCATTTTGGTGGCTTTCGCAGAGATAGGTAGCCTTTTCTGATCTCTTTTTCTTTTCTTTTTGTAGAAGGCATTGACCCTTAAAAAACCTGAGTTTACAATTCATTCCAAGAATATACCTTCTTTCTCTTTTTATTTTTGAGAATTACAGTGGTTTTCACTCTAATCTCTATGGCAGCCATTTCCAAAACTTTTCTTTTCATAAAGGTGATAGCCTATAGATCCCAAGCTTCAACACACAATAAACTTCAATACACAAAGGTGTTTAAGACAAAACTGATAGTTGATTACAAGACATTTCTATCAATATGCATAGACTCAAGCTTCCTGAATTAAGATTTTAGTATCAAGAACACATAAGTTCATTTTGACCAGACATGTAAATCATTTTACATCTAAATTAACTCAAAACAGAACCTGATTTTCAGTTTTGAGAGCATACTCCTAGGGATTTCCTAAGAGTTTCAAATCTGTTCTGATCTAAAGGTTTAGTGAAAATATCAGCCAACTATTTTTCAGTAGATATATATTCAATCATAACAGTTTTGTCTTCAATTAACTCTCTTATAAAGTGATGCCTGATGTCTATATGTTTAGTCCTTGAGTGTTGAACAGGATTTTTGGAAATATTTATGGCACTTTGATTGTCATAGAAGATAATCATTTGATCATGATCTAAACCATAATCAAATAGCATTTGTTTCATCCAAATTAGTTGAGTACAGCTGCTACCTGCAGCAATGTACTCTGCTTTAGCTGTACTCGGTGAAACTGAGTTTTGCTTTTTGCTTAACCAAGGAATGAGGTTATTACCCATATAAAAGCAACCACCAGAGGTGCTTTTTCTATCATCCATACACCCAGCCCAATCAGCATCAGTATATCCAGTAAGATATGGGTTTGTTTCTTTGGAGAACCAAATTCCCAGATCAACAGTTCCATTTACATACTTTATAATCCTTTCCACAGCATTTAGATGAGATTCTTTAGGATTAGCCTGATATCTTGCACAAACTCCAACACTAAAACTTATATCAGGTCTACTTGCTGTTAAGTACAGAAGACTTCCAATCATCCCTTTGTACAAGGTAGGATCTATATCCTTCCCAGATTCATCTTTTCCAAGCTTTAAGCTAGTACTCATAGGAGTCCTAGCATGTTTTGCATGAATTAAACTGAATCTCTTGACTAGATTTCTTGCATATTTTGCTTGAGAGATAAAAATCCCTTGTTTAGATTGATAAATCTGAAGTCCTAAGAAAAAATTCAGTTCACCCATCATACTCATCTCAAATTCACTCTTCATTAAGTCTCCAAAGGAATGATCATGAGTTTCAGAAGTAGATCCAAACACTATATCATCAACATAGATTTGAGCAATCAAATTATGCTTGGACTCTCTTTGAATAAAGAGAGTTTTATCCACATTTCCTCTTATAAATCCAGATTCAAGTAAGAAGGAGGTGAGTCTCTCATACCAAGCTCTAGGAGCTTGTTTGAGTCCATACAAGGCCTTGTTCAGCTTATAAACATGTTTAGGATAATTTGAGTCCTCAAATCCTTTAGGTTGCTCTACATAAACCTCTTCATTTAGATATCCATTCAAGAATGCACTCTTAACATCCATTTGAAACAGTTTAAACTTCAAATAGCATGCAATAGACAAAAGCAATCTGATTGACTCTAACCTAGCTACAGGAGCAAAGGTTTCATCAAAATCTATTCCTTCTACTTGGGTGTATCCCTGAGCAACAAGCCTAGCTTTATTTCTGGTTACAACCCCATTCTCGTCAGATTTGTTCTTAAAAATCCATTTGGTTCCTATCACATTCAGATTAGAGGGTCTTTCAACCAATTCCCATACATTATTTCTAGTAAATTGGTTTAGTTCTTCATGCATAGCATTTAACCAAGAGTCATCCAACAAGGCATCTTTATAAGATTTTGGCTCAAATTGAGATAAATAAGAAGAAAATCTTACCTCATTATGTAATTAATGTCTTGTTCTTACTCCATCTGAAATATTTCCAACAACTTGCTCAGTTGGGTAGTCTTTGAGAGTTTTTGTCAGAGGAACAACTTCATTGCTTGAGGAAGCATCTCTAATTTCATCCTCTTCATCTACAACCTGCAAAAATTCAGAGCCAATTCCTTCATCATCTATTAACACATTAATAAACTCTATTACAACAGATTTTTGCAAGTTAAAAACTCTGTATGCCCTACTTGAAGAGGAATATCCTAGAAAAATTCCTTCATCACTTCTAGAATCAAATTTTCCTAGATTTTCTCTGTCCCTTAGGATATAACATTTACCTCCAAAAACTCTAAAATATTTCAAGTTTGGCTGTTTTTCTTTCCAAATTTCATAAGGAGTTTGTTTCCACCCAGATCTGACATATACTCTGTTACTTATATAACAGGCAGTATTTATTGCTTCAGCCCAGAATTTTGTTGACACTTTCTTGGCTATCATCATGGTTCTAGCCATTTCTTGCAAAACTCTATTCTTCCTTTCCACAACTCCATTTTGTTGTGGGGTCTTAGGAGCAGAAAATTCATGTTTAATTCCTTGTTCTTCACAAAACTTGGAAAATATCTGATTTTCAAATTCTGTCCCATGATCAGATCTTATTCTAACAATCCTCCCTATTTGCAAGTTCTTTTCAACTTGAATTTGACAGAACAATTGTTTAAAGCAATCAAAACATTCAAAATTTTCTCTTCGAAAATTTACCTAGGTGTATCTACTGTAGTCATTTACAGCAACAAAGATATACCTTTTTCCTCCAAGACTTTCAGTCTTTGTAGGTCTCATCAAGTCCATATGAATCAGTTCTAATGGTTTAGAGGTTCCTACAATGTTGGTTTTCTTGTGTGTGGCTTTGATTTGCTTTCCTTGATTGCAAGGACCACACATTCCTTTCTTTTTATTGTTCCCAAACTTGGGAATTCCTCTAACCAATTCAGACTTAGAGATTTTTGACAAATCTCTATAGTTAATGTGACCAAGTCTTCTATGCCACAAATCAATTTCATTGCATATAGAGGATTTTAAAGAGCTTTCATTGTTTCCAATGATTCCATAACAATTGTCACTTGTTCTTACACCTCTAAGAACTGTTTTACCAGAATTATCCAAAATTTTACATTCTTTTCTGGTAAAGTTGACAAACAATCTTGAATCACATAACTAGTTAATACTAATTAAGTTTGCCTTCAAACCAGATACAAATAACACATTCTTTAGACAAACTCCATTAGGACCAGTTACTGTTCCTTTACCTTTGACTTGAGAAGTGCTTCCATCACCAAATGTTACACTTCCACCAAAATATTCTTCAAAGGTACTAAACATAGACTTATGTCCACACATATGTCTTGAACAACCACTATCCAAGTACCACATGTTGACATCATGAACTTTCAACGCTATATGAACCACATTTGCAACTAAGAAGTCTTTTCTAACCCAAATTTGTTTTTCTTGTGTTTTCTGAGAAGTACCTTCATCAACAACTTGAGATTTTGAAGGAAGTTTCTTTGACAAATTTGTAACTTCCTTATTTAATGATTCAGTCAATTTTAACAAGGAATCAAATCTGTTATGTAAATCCAAGGACTGACTTTGATTTACTTTCCTTTTACTATCAAAATATCCCTTGGGAAAACCATGCAAAACATGACAATTTGGTCTTATATGACCTCTTTTATTACAATGATGGCACACAAGTATGAACCTATATTCAGAAGAATCAAAATTTCCAGATTTGACAGTATTTCTAAACTGTACAGATTTAGATTTTTCAGATTTTGAAGATTTACCTGTTGAGCTTACTTCTCCAGCAGAAATTTTCTGTGAAAATTCCTTATTTTGATTACTTACATCAAGCTTTTCAATCATTCTCTTTTCAGCAGAATTTGAGCTTTCAGTAACTTCCTTTGAAGTTGATTCCTCATCAACTTTTTCTTTTCCTTTTTGTCTATTTGCTGGAACAAAGATAATCTCTCTCATTTCTGAATTTTTCTGAACTGAGTTTCTTGTAAATCCAATTCCATGATTATTTCCAGCTCTTCTTTAATTTTTCCAAATCTCTTCAATTTGACTATTTCCTGCAGAAAAATTTGAAGCATTAGATTTAATTGAATTTGACAATTTCTCAAGTTCAATAACTTTACCTTGAAGTGCAAAAATATGAACTTTTCTTTTAATTTTTCAGTTTTTTCAGTCAAAGAAGTTACCAGAAAATTTTCTTTGACATGTCTTTCAAGTATCTTCTTGTTTATTGAATCTATTTCTGCAAAAGCTTTATTTTTCTCTGTTTCTGACTCCTTCAATTTTTTACTCAGTTTCTTGACTTTCTTCTGAGCTCTATTGAATTCCTTATATAGTTGATTGTAGGCTTCTTGTAATTCTTCTTCATCATCTGATAAACTTTCTTTATTATCTCCTACAATGTCAGAGATTGAACAACCAGAAGAAGATGAGTAAAAGGAATTGAAATTAGTAAATTTAGCAGAAATATCCTTATCTGATTGTGAAGAATTATCAGTATTACTGTCATCCCAAGTAACCTGATAATTTGTCTTTTTCTTTTTATCCTTTGAGGGACATTCAGAAGCAACATGTTCAAATCCTCTACATTTATAGCATTGAACTTCATTGTACTGAGAAAATTTCTTCTCCTTTCTTAGATCAGAAATTTTCTTATCAGATCTTCTATTAAATCTGTCCATGGATAATAAAGGATTAGATTGTCTCTTTTTAAACATTCTCTTGAACTTTTTAGCTAAGAGAACTAATTCATCCAGATCTACTTCAGAATCATCTGATTCTTCATTATTTACAGATTTTAGAGCTATTCCTTTACTCCGTTTAGGAATATTTAGATCTAGCTCATAAGTCTGTAAAGATCCTACAAGATCTTCAATTCTCATGGTATCCACATCTTTTGCCTCTTGAATGGCAGTAACTTTTGGTCTGAATTTTTCAGGCAAAGATCTCAAGATCTTTCTAACAACCTTGGATGCAGAGATCTTTTCTCCAAGGTTAAAGCTCGAATTAACAATATCCGAAAGTCTAGCATAAAATTCATCAAAGGACTCATCATCTTTCATGTATAGAGTTTCGAAAGATGTTGTAAGTCTTTGAAGTCTAGACAGCTTGACAGCTGAGGTTCCTTCATGAGTGACCTCAAGAATGTCCCAAGCTTCCTTACCTACTTCACATGAGGAAATTCTCCTAAATTCCTCAACACTTACAGCACAAAATAAGGCATTCATTGCCTTGTTGTTCCATCCACATAGATTAGATTCAGCTTTACTCCACTGATCATGAGGTTTAGGCATCACAACACCTCCTTCTGTTGTGATTTCTGGTGGATGATAACCATTACATACCGAGAGCCAGACACGCTCATCGATAGATTTCAGGTAAGCTCTCATCCATGCTTTCCAGTAAGGATAATTGTTACCTTCGAATAATGGAGGTCTAGAGGCAGATCCTCCTTCTTTTCCAAAGTCCATGCTATAGATCTAGATCTCACTTTGTATAACAATTCAAAGTGAATAGGCTTTGATACCAATTGAAAGAGTAGGAGACTACTCTACAGGTCCTCGATCTACAACAATTTTGATCTTAACAATACGGAAACATACACACAAAATTTATACGAGAAAACCTGAATCCAGATCCAGGAAAAACCTCGAGTCTATATGAGGCGACTAACCCTCAGAATCTCCACTATTAAATGAAAAGCAATTACAAAGGAAAACACACTTAACCTTTACAATTGAACTCACTCAACAGCAATCCACAGCTCGAATCCACGAACTGTAACACAACTTGAATCCACAAGCTGCAATTCACGATCAATCCAGATCGTAACAATCACCTCAGAGCCCACTGAGATGATCCAATGCAATAGGAATCCACCTATGCATCCATCAAGCTCGATCACCAATCCAGGAGATCATACGATCATGTGAAGTTCCGAAATGAAGAAGAATCCTCAAACTTCAATTCCAGGAGATCTCTCTCAAATTTCCCCCTCACTCGATCACCAACTCTCTAAAGATGAATTGATTGAATCTCGAACACCTCAAGATCCAAATCGAATTGATCAAAAGAAAAAGTCCTTTTCAAAAAAAAAACAGCTCGTCTATTTAAAGAAGAAAAACTCAGATCGCATCGAGCGCTGGTGGCGTCGCCTTGCGATCGGGGTAGACGGTTGGAAGCGAACTCAAGTCCCGCTCAAATCCAAATTGACCCAGTTAAGGGCGCGCTGCTAGCGGGAGGGAACGCGGCATGTGCACAACTGATTTTTAGATTCTTCAATCTTGCTCAGCACTACCAGCGGCATGTCGGCGTCGTCTTACGACGCAGGTGCGCGTTCTTTACTTTCAAAGCACTGCATGACTCATGCGCTGTCAGCGGCGTATCAGCGTCGCCTTACGACGCAGGTGTGCGCTCTTTATTTTCAATGCGCTATTTCACTTATGCGCTGCCAGCAGAGTGGTAGCGGCGTTGTTCCTCGCAAGTGCCTTTACGAAATATTCTTTATTTAGAAAACCTTACATTTCCTTGAGCTACCAGCGAAGTGGTAGCTGTGTGGCAGCATCACCTTCCTCTTTACTAAATTCACAGAACTTACATTTTGATTCTGCACATCTTGAAGATTATTAGAAGATATAATTTGTCAAACATTTGCCATATAAGGAGTGTGAGTTTTCACACTTACAACCGGAAAAACAAAACACGCATGAGACAAAAGTCCCAGTAAGCAACAAACATTCATGACTAGAAGCAGTTTATGCAATTTTATAACACCATGATTGTGAAACCCCAGTTCCAATACCCTTAGCACACCCTAATTAGTGAGTGAGTTGTGTAGGTGAAGCTGGAGAAGCCCAAGCTTGAAGTCAGCAAAGTGGCTAAGTCGAAGTCTGTCAGTAGCTCATGGAGGTAAGCCTTCCTTCATCTGAGAAATTCCTAAGTTTTGAGCAAATTGTTTTAGTGATGGAAAATGGCTAAGTGTTGGATTTATGTGTAATAGGAGGGAGAGTGGCAAACTTGTGAATTTGGTGTCTTGTTGAGAGGGAAGTTTGTTAAGTGGAAAGAATAAAAAGAAAAGAAAAACAAAAACGTCCATTCGTGAACCCCACACCCGACCCTTTCTCTTCTTCCCTTCTTCATTCTCCTTCTTCTTTCCCACTCTCAAATTTTCATCTCCTTCTCTTCTCATTATCTCCCCTTCATCATATTCCTTACTTCTATTAAAGTCCACCTAAAGAAACCCTTTTGCAAGAAAAGAGGAAGAACCTGAGTGTGATTTTCGTTTGGGAGCTTGGTGAGATCGTGGGAAAAGCATCCAAGAAGCCAACAGGTACTGTTCGTGAGTTGATTTGGAAGCAAGAAGGCTTGCTAGGTTGATTGGAAGAAGTAAGCAACACCACCCCAACCCATATTTAAATTTTCGGTCATTTTTGTATGTCGATGTGAAAGTTAGGGCTTGAGAGATGAAAGTGTTTATTTGTAAGTGATTTCTTTTAGGGGTTTTGTAGGAAATAGTTTTCCCCGCATGCTAGGAGCAATTTAGAGCCCAAAAACAAGTGAGATTTGAGAAAACCTAGAAATCCCAAAAGAACCCGAGAGCTATTTTCCAACTGCTCGATTCAGGCTCAAGCGCCCTGTACAAATTTCCTAATTTTTGAATTTTTAGCTCAGATCAAACTACCAATTGTTTTTATTCAAATCCAACCCATGCATAAGTGAGATTTAGGTGTTTAGGAAGTGTTCCAACTGGAAGTATCTCAAAATTCCAAATAACAAAGATTTTGGGTTTGTTTTGCCAAAGAAGGTCTTCTAGAGAGTTTCTGTCCCAAACTCCTATAGAAGTAGGATAACTTGATTTTACCACTTCAAACACATTCCAAACAACCCTTGGAAGTAGAAACCAAGAATCAAAACCAAGTTGTACATGATTCCATAGATTTAAGGCATAGGTTGCCTAAGTGAGACATGAAATGTAGAATTTTCGAGAAAGTTATAATTTTACAATTGAGCTTCATCGTAAGTACACCACACATGATATGAAGGGCTCCGGCCCGGTGTTTGGCATGTAGTATGAAGGGCATTGGCCCGCATTGAATTGCATGATATTAAGGGCATTGGCCCGTTACTTGTAATATGAGATGAAAAGGCAGTGGCCCATGGATATTGACACATTGAATGAAAGGGCAGTGGCCCAATGACATTGATATATATTGAAAAGAGGGCTTGGCCCAAGATTGACTCGAGTAAGACCATGGGCTACCCTTGAGCACTTTCCATGCAAGTGTGCATGTTGTATTGTTATGAGTAACTAAACAGTAAGTCTTGGTGGGTAGTGTGTGCAGTTCATCTCAGTTGGGGTAGTGGACCATTGTTCATCCTAACTTGGAAATAGAGAACTAGCATCCTTCACTTAAGCTTGGATATTTGAAGTGTTATTATTACTGTTCTCTATTGTTATACTTGTTGTGAATTTAACGAATGGACACATCAGCATAATGAACCCTTAAGATATGGATCCATAGACTTAACTAGGATTGTTTGTATATATATGCCATGGCCAAGTTATTATTGTTTTGTTCTCTATTGTTGTATCATCCCGGCACCAGCAACATCGGTGGCCGATGCCCATTTTCCATGGGTAATCGGCAATGGATGCCTGTACGTCAAGGGTAATCGGCGTATAGATGCCTACTTCAAGGGTAATCGGCATAGATGCCTAACCACCATGTGTAATCGGTTAAGCTAGATGGGGTCATGTGCAATATATATATATATATATATATATATATATATATATATATATATATATATATATATATATAACATCCTAGATAACCAAGTGATATGATTGAATGAGGATTGTTATTAAATGGATTACTTGTGCACCGACGCACAAGCATGCACCAACTTGTATGGCACTGAACTGTGATATCTTATTTATGATTTCAAATAACCGCATGTCATGATTTAACCGATTGATATATGCCTAAACTGTGTTTCCACGTGCATGCATGTGTTGCTTACTGAGACAATTGTCTCATAAGTTGTTTTATATTGTTTTTCAGATCTGTCGACGTTTGTTGTGAAGGACCGGGCTGGGGATAGAGGCAAGGAGAAAGCTATTGGGTATAGAGAGGAAGATTACTATAGGCCTTAGGCTTTTCCTTTCTGTCGTACATGTATAGAATCTTTTAGGATTGTAAACCTTATATTTTGAGAGAAGTGATTAGTCACCCATCATTTTGTAATCAACTTTCATGCCTTATTATCTTCTTTGATATAAACACACTTTTGATATGCACAATATAAATTGTCTTATCACTTGCACTTGTAGGTAAAAGTTTTAAATTCTCCGCATTTCTTTAGGTCAAAAGACCAACCCATCACGGCTTGAAACAGGGGGATGCCTTGGAGAGGCGTACTTGGTTCTGGGGCATGACAATGATACATTCTCAAATATAAAGTAGAAATCCAAGTCAAAGTATCTCAATCGGGTAACACATGAAATCAATTCAATAAACATGCTCATACACTGCAAGCATGTCTTAGTAAGACTCGTGGATTAGCGTGTCTCTAAATTAGATTAATAACCACTGTCCAATTGCCACCTACATGACTTACAAAGAGAAGCCTAGCCAGGGACAACTCAGCAAGTAGAGCACCCATGTATGGGCTAACAAGGGACAACCAAACCAATCATCAAGGCCAAGTGGAATACCCCATCCACTACTGAACCATACCATATGAATCACAAGAACATCCCGCCGATACCCCACTGCGGGTGGTTTCCGTAGCACCTCTATGCCCCAAGAGAGCCTTACTAATACCCCACAGTGGAAAGCTATATGGATAAGGTCATTATAGCTAACAAACCAACACTAACACACTGACAATTCAACCGAGGCCAAGTGGAATTCCCCATCCACTACCAAACCAATACACATGCCAAGTGGAATTCCCCATCCACCGCCAATAAAACCATAGGCCAAGAGCCTTGTCAAATCACATAAGAATTTTCAACCCCACTTTTATAAATCCAAATCAAGCAAAACGAATGCCATAATGTAATGCCCCGAATCTAGATTTGATATCCAAACCCGAAGTGTTAATAACTGTGGGCCAAAGCAAAATTAAAATAAATGGCAAAGTAAATCTTTTCATTAATTATCAAAGTCACAGTTTAAGAGTAATGATTAAAAATAACTAATATCCTTCATTCTTTTGCCATATTACAATTTTACATTTTTGTTTCATAATTGGGGAATAACTATCATTCCACCATTTTCGCTATAATACCCCAAACTTGCCGATCTCACTAAGAGTACCTGAAAAATAGGGAAAACCGGAGTGAGATAAAAATCTCAACAAGTAGCAATGTGCATGCAATAAAATAGTCTATGATCTTATAAATAAAATAATGAGGTATTCAATTAAACCAAGTCAATAATAAGTCAATTATAACAATAAAAAAACCACACCTATGACATCACAGGACTAATAGAATCGTAAACAAAGTAACTACATACATGTGTCAATATGCCACCTAACCGATTTACAAGCGGGCCAGCCGATACCGGTCAAGCTATATATATATATATCAACGCAATATGAAAGTACTCAACCGATACCGGAGTGAATTGGCATAAACGATCCAACCGATACCGAAGTGGATAATGTAGCAACTGACCAATCTAGGAGCAGTACCATCCTCGAGATGATGGAATGCCTATGACACAAAATAAGAACTCCAAAAAATAGTTGCATTTACTAGCTACTCTATGGATCCATTAAGAGCTAAGCCTGCTAAACACAACTCACAAAAAAACATTTAATAACTTAATAATGCATCAATCAGTATTGAATAAAAAGGCATACACCATGAAATAGCCGCATACACGAAGTCACCCAGGAATACACCAAATCACGTACGTAATGACAAACCCACATACGTGGAGACATATACATGTCAAGATCAAACCCCCATATGAGGAGACACCTACATGTCGAATCATGTAACCACAATCATTACCAAAATCTCAGTTGAAATCCAACAGATATATAAAATAACCAAAATCAAATCTTAAACAGAGTTCCAAGTCTTTAAAACAAGATAAGTATGAAAACATGTCCAATTAAATCATCCTTCTTTAATTTCTAGACAAGTTATTAACTCACTTTTATAAGTATTACTCCAATTCCATGCCTTAGTCAAAGCTTATCTTATTAATTTATTCAATAATGCCCAAATTTCGTCAATAATACCCTAAAGCTTCATAACTTATTAGCACTATTATTTATTTGTCTTAGAGGTTAATTTAGGTCTATAATAATATTTTAGACAAGGTTTTGTTCTTAAATTCCAAATAAAATTAAGCCAAGTCCACACCTTCCACCTAACTATGTTATTATGGTTCTAAATTGCATCCATTGTTCCAAATAATTATCCTTTTATCTAAAATTAATTCTACCACTTCCTACACCTCAAGTTATCCTAATTACATGTGTTACAATCATATAATTCCTAGAAAAATTATTAAAATTGGATTTGAGCACAAAAACCTAAGTTTCACAAAATTTGACAGTGGACACTCGAATGCACGCTTGAGCGTCCTATCGGATGACTGTTTCTGGGTTAATTTTTATTGGACGCTCACTTCGTCGTTTGGGCAATCTATTGGGCATTCATTTATAGCCTAAAATCAACTCTCGGGTTTTCTGTTTAATAAAAACCACAGGCGAGCCGCCTGATTCAACGCTCGAGCAACGTATTGGGCATCCTAAGCCAAATATACTAAACATTGGGCGCTCGACATAACGTTTGGGCGTCGTGTTGGGCAACAGTTCAAATTCGCAGATTTCTGGGTTTTTCTGAGTTTTATGAATTTTAGATATTTTATGGTTTTTCTTTGATTCCAGCCATTGGGTTTTCATCCTAAATCATCTCTAAAACATTCCTAATCAACTCCTATTAATTTCTTATGGATCTAAGGATGTCCACAAAGATTTAATCCATTCAAAACCATCACCTTTATAAAACTTCTTCAAGAATACAAAAGCAACCTGTAAAACTTCGCATACACCATATCATGATCATGTTTCAATAAAAATCATCAAGGATCATCTAATCACACAAGAAAATCATGCAATTCCTCTAGTTTTCAAGTATTTACTACTTGCCTTAATATGAAAATCCTCATACACGAAGTTCTTCAAGATCCCTTTCTTCTTTCTTCTCCTTTCTTTTCATCAATCCTTGATCTTCCTTTCTTCCTTTTTCTTCTTCTTTCTCCCAGCCATATAATGATGAATCTAAAACCTTATTCTATTCTTCCTAGACTATTTTATACTCCCTACGTTTGAGGCTTTCTTAGGATTCTAATTCAACTAGGATTCTTAATATAATATCCAACAAATCCACACGACCACCACTATTCCTATTTTGTTTTTATTTTTACTTCCTTTAATTCTCTCACTAAAAGATTCCTAATCTACTTGATTTTCGTATTTATTTAATTTTTATTCTAAGAGATTACCTAAACACCCTATTTTCTTACTTTCTTACTAAATTAAGGACCCTATTTAACTATATTTAGACATAGGCCCTTTTCCTCTTTATTAAACATTATATATTACTATTTAGATCCAAAACTAACCTATCTTTGTTAAATTTTAATTTCTCAGATTTATTAATTACTAAGTAAATTTATTTATTCATTTCTTCATAATGAAATTACTAAAATGCCCCTTTTCCTTCATAAATTGGTTTTCTTCCAAAATATCTATATTTATTTAATATTTTAAATTATTATTCATTCACATTCTCTAATTCTACTTTTTATTAGCATTCCCATTTTTATTTGATTCTTTATTGTTTTAAATTTTCTAATCTTTATATTTCCCTTTTCTTTCTCAATTTATTTACATCCCTATTTCCTTTCTTATGTCTATTAATTATTTATTTTTACTAAAATCCTGGATTTCACACATAAAGTCCGCGAAATACATGTTTTATGAGTGGGATAGTCTTAGGATTGCCAATAAAGTCTGTAAGCACCTCATTTTTGCACCTCTCGGAAATGCCGGAAGTGAAAACCCTAAAAGACAGGTCAAACCCCTAGGGAGCATAAATTGACTTTCTGCTCAAGCCAAATTGACTGCCATGCCCTATCCTAGTGGATAATAATTCCCAACACAATTCCAACGCAACTGATAGGAAATTGACTTTCTACTCAAGCTAAATTGACTGCCACACTGTATCTCAACAGATAGGAAATTCCAACATGATTTCAACACAATTGAGTTGGCTAGAATCGGGGTCTGGATAAAAGAGTTATGAGCAGATCAAAACCTAGGGAGCAGTTTTTGACTATGTGCTAAAAGCTGAATTTGCTGCCATACCCTGTCTCAACGGATAGGAAATCCCGACACGGTTCCGACGCAATTGAGTTTGCTAGAATCGGGGTCCAGATAAAGAAATTATGAGCAGATTAAGCCCTAGGGCAAAAATGCAAAAAAGCTGTCCACGTGGCGAATGTGCAAGTCACATCTGCCACATGGCAAAGTAAAGGACAAGAAAGAGGAAAATATATGGATTAAAATAATAATTTTTCTTAAAAATATCCTAATTGTTTAATAATAAAATCTGGTAATGATTCTCTCGTCAAATCGCATTTATGGCTAATCAAATCGCCTTAAATCAGCTAGCCAGGAGAGAGTGTATCGTGTCCGTACAGTATGTACAAACATGCCTTGTCCATATACCGTATACGAGCAGATTCTTATCTAAAACCTTATCCAAAATCTAAGAAAATCTCAGAGAATCCAAAAATCTGTATATAGTATATGGACGGAGCAAAATTGAGCTGAAAATGGCCTGCCCATACTTCCCATACGATTTTGAATGATATACGGAAAATCTTATCCTCTACGCGAATCTGCCACGTGGACGATTTGCGATGATTGCGGACAAGACATCCCATCCATACTTAATGTATGGACAAGGCTTCCCCATATACTATGTACGAATGGGACACTTTCTTATAAATACGGACCTGCAACTCTTGGCTAAAGGTTGGCTATTCATTGGACCTTCTCTAAACCCCCTCCCCCACCCGAGACACCACTCTAGCCCCACTCTCTCACCCTCAAGCTCCCCAAATCCTCCCTTAACCGCTCTGAGCCTCTTCTCATGTAAATTTTGCTGAGGTCCGACACCAAAAGCAGATAAAAGAACAGATGAAAGATAAAAGGCTGATCAGGACTTCGGAGTGCCTCCTTACGCAAGTATGTCTAGGAGTCGTGCTTTGACAGGCACCAACCCTTCTAGGACTATGCACACACTTGTGGGTGTTTTTGATATTTATTTATTTAGCATTTAACTTTCACCTTGTGTATATATTTGTTCATGCATTAAACACATGTACTTCGAGATCATTTACACCAACCTGTTTAGCCGAACTGTTTTCAAAATGCACAAAAACCAAAAACAAAAAATTTTTTTTCGGGCATGCATTGAACCGCCTTCCGAGGCGCGCATCAAAACTGCTTTGTCAAAGCACACAATGAAGTGGCCTTTGGGCCTACATTGAATCGTCTCCATGACGAACATTAACATTGCCTTTTACTATGCGCAATAAAACCGTCATTCGTGGTTATATTGAACTAGCTGATTAGACGTAAATCAAATCGCCCATCTTGTAGCGTAAATTCTCCATGCCATTCATGGCATGATGTGGATTGTCCAGGACATGTTTCCTGATTTGTTTACCATTGCATGATTTCAAAGGAATTTGTAGTCGCCGCCCATCAAAGCACGGATTTCAAGGTATAATCCTCGCGACATGATTTTCTAAGATTTCCAATTATAAAGCACGTGTTGCACTATTTTGAAAACTATCAAACACGATATGATCTCCAGAGTCTCAATCTCTAAAAGATCGAATTGCAAGTTTTTTTAACATCGCAATTTTCAGGAAGAACTCTTGATTGGCTATTGCATTGTCACTGTTCATAGTGATGTTTTTGTGATTTTCATGCATTAATCGCCTCGTATTTGTTTTCTCCCATCATGGCACCAGAGCACCACTCACGGTGTAAATGATCTCGTCACACACAACACCTCCTTCATAAATTGAAAAGAGGCTGATCGAAATTTTTAATAAACAGGTACGAAATTTCACATTCAAAGCACCATTCATAACATTACGTTCGCATTGAAAAAGGACTGCAATGAATTCTTCCGAGGCTCCAACTTCATCATCCTCACAACCAAGAACCGAAGAGCAGCAAGTCATGATAGATCTAAGTCAACAAGTGGCCATGACACATGCCACGGGAATTCAAATACCAGAAATCCAACAGGGGCACCACCCCAGCCGAACCCCATGGCAGCTCATCTGCCACCACGGGACACCCAATTCCCGCATTCGGTAGCGATAGCCACCCACCCTCCACAACAAGAACCATGTGTGCCTGTCCAATTGGGGCAAGAAAGCAAGACCGGAACAGGGTATGGAAGGCTCAACTTGAGGAAATGTTGATTGCAATGACGGAAGACAGTAAGGCCCAAATGGCCGCAATAAGAGAGGAGCTCTTGAAACAACTCTAGCCCAACCCAGTGCGTGAGGAAACCACACTGGAGAGCCTGTGTCTTTTCCTAGACATCCAACTGCCAGCAAAATTCCGATGTCTGGAACTGCATAAATTCGATGGCACTGGCTGTCCTTTGATACACCTATGATCATATGTTGGCGACATGTGCCAATATGTGAAGGATGAGAAGCTCATGGTTCAGTTCTTCCAGAGATCGCTAACTGGGGCAGCATATTCTTGGTTCCTAAGTTTGGACAAGCAGAAGGTCAAGACATGGAACAAACTTGCCACCGTATTCATCCAACAGTATCGTTTGAATAGTCTAGCGGTTCAAACCCGGGCAGAATTGCAGAGATTGTCCAAGGGAAATAGCGAGTCTGTAAGGTACTATGCTAAGAGATGGATGAAACTATCAAATATGGTTCAACCTTCTCTCCTCGAACAAGAACTGACTTCTCTGTTCATTTCATCATAGGGCAGCCATACTTTACGATGTTGTTTGCACAGTGTGCTGCAAATTTCACCGATCTAATGATGACGGCAGACAGGATCGAAGATGCGGTTAGGGCTGGAAAAGTAGGAGCTTTCATAACAGAATCCTCCCAATGAATAAAAGAAGACATAAGATATAAGGGAACGGTCAACCATGTCCGATCTACTAAGTGCAAGAGAGGAAATGATCACCCCTATACAAGTGTTACCCCTACCTGGCTGAAGAAGCCCTTGACTAAGGAAGAAAGAAAGAACTGTGTGTTCACACAGCTTCCATATTCCTTGATAGAATTATTGCCCACCTTGTTGCAAGAGGGACACCTGAAGTAGGTTCCACCAAATCCAAGGGCACCAGCAAGTAGAGGATATGACCCATCCAAGACATGTGGTTACCATAAGGGAGCACCGGGGCATGACACTGACGAATCTTGGAGCCTTCGTCATGCAGTTCAAGATCTCCTTGAAGCAGGGGAACTCAAAAATTGATCCTCCACCACATTGAAAAGAAAAGAGAAAAAAAATAGAAAGAAAAAAAAAGAAAAAAAAAGAGAAAAGATTGAAAAAAAATATATTAAAAAAAAAATCATCTCTGTGCAGCCTAGCATTTCATATCATGGATTCTGCTTTCTGATGTTTGTTTCTCCTGGCAGGAACCCCGTCATTAGTCGAAATGGACCAAACCTCAGAGACGAGTCGTGATGCAACCCAACAAATAACTAGCATAACGGCCTCTCTATGGAGCCTACTACGAATGATAACGATCAGGGAAGAAACATGGAACAAATGCTGGGAAGCATTAGGAGAAGAAAATTTTGAGCTGCGATCTCAAGTAAGGGATCTGGAAAAAGAGATTAAGAACTTGAAGACAGAGATATCTTGGGGTAACCAGGAAGGGAGCCTCCCACCTGCCTTAGCAGATGATCAAGAGCAGAAAAGGAAAGGAAAAACCATAGTAACAAATGGTCCCCGACTTCTGAAGAAGCCAAGTGTCTACCACAACCAAGGGAAGCATGACATATTGATAAATCACCCGAAGGAACCCCCAAAGAGAATGAAGGAAGAAACGGTGGCTAGAATGAGGAGGGTTTTTACCCCGCTACCATATACACCGGCAGAATTACTACCGGCACTATTGAAAGAGAAGTATGTGCAGATTAAGCCCCCGGATGATTCAATCTAGAAACTACAATGCTGCTGAACGATGCAAGTACCATTCTGGAGCTCCAGGACACCACACAAACCGGTGTTGGGATCTGAGGCATGACATTCAAGATCTGATTGATCAAGGGTTCTTGAAGGAACTATTTGAGCAATCGGAATTTGTTAAAGGACAAGACATCTTTGATAAGTTAGCACAGATCCAGGTATCTAAATCAACCCTCTTCCCACGGGAAAGAGAAGATGATGAGAGCACTTGAAGGCTTCCTCCCTTGGCATGCAACTGAATTCTGAGAATGCTGATTCGCATCAGCCACCTTTTTGCATAATTTGCTACTTGCTTTTGTTTATGTTTTCTTTTAATAACTTGACAGCATATTTCTTTTTGCAAGCTTATAAAATCTTTTTGGGAAATCGCCAAAGTGTTGGACCACACCAAGACAAGACTGTGATCTCAGGACAAACCTGAACAATCAAACTTGACAAATGAAATGTGCCGAACAACACCTACTATGTGAGTCTCAACATAGCCAAGGGATCCCCTACCAGTACCACTTTCTGAAACCTACCAAACACAAGGGTAAGCTGTGACATGGGAAGAAAAAGGAAGAAGGGGCAAGTTGCCCACACCAGTCAAGGGTCATTGAAATGGTCTAGGATCAATGATCCCAATGAAATGATGAGAGGCCGTTTTTGGCTCAAATACTTCCAATGAATTCCGCTAGTCAAATGGGTTGAGCTTGATCGTCTCATTTGTAACCCACATTATGTCTAGCCACCCCAAACTGGGGCAAAGTCAATAAAGAAAAGAAAATGAATAAAGATGAAAATGGTTCTTGAGCCAGTTAATTGTGCAAAGACCAGTAAGTGTTAAATTCTCTGTAAAAGGATAAAAGGCCATCCTTGATTTTTTCCAAACATCATTTGATACAAGATGAAACCCTAGCAAAACACTTTGGGCCTAGTAATTCCTTCATTGACCCTACCATGTCCTGTCCTCAAAACTGGGGCACGGAGCTTCGTGAAATTGGAGACACGAGAAAGACCAGGGTGAAGATAAGGAGAAGCAAAAAGCACCCTAAGAACAAAAGAACAGAAAGAAGTGGAAAACCCCCAGAAAACAAGAATGTGAAGAAAAAACTGGGGTAATTCTTTTTGAGAAAAATAAAAGAAAAGAAAAACAAAAGCTGGGGCAAACCCCAAAAGCAAAAGTCAAGGATTGGGGCAAAGAACCCAAGAAAGGAAAGAAAAGAACAAAGAAAAGAAGCTACATAAAGCTGGAGGAACAAAAGATGAAGCAAGCCCAAACAAGGAAAGTGGACAAGACATGGCTTTTGCCCTATTCATCAATTTTAAACCTTCATGTCATTTCTTCTGAACCCCTAAACCCAGCCTACATTTCGTCCCAATGAGAAGTCCTTTCTGATTACAGAGAGTGTGACACTGAATCTTGGACAAACTGGCAATGACAGAACCAAAAAAGACAGAGAAGAACTTCGGCTAGACATAATGGTTACCTTTAGAGAGAAGCTATATAGGGTTTGAGTCTGTTTATCCTTCGTTTCTAAACACTGGAACCAAAGCCTACATATCATCCTACTAATAAAGTCCTCTCTAATCGTTGGATCATGATTCTTGGAAATTGACATGGCCCTCAGACTGGGGCAAGGCACCAAGCCTGAGTGAGGGAACCAATTGAGAGAAAAACCATTTCACAACCCCTAACTAAGGGTGGGAAAAAGGAAAAACAAGAGAGAAAATTAAAAAAGCTGGGGAAGGGCAGTGCCAAAGAAACCCCCTAAACCAAAACAATCCCCCTCATTCCAACCTGGGGCATGCTATTGAAGGCAAAAAGTATTGAGACCCTTACAAGGAATGCCGGGAGGCACCATTTCATAAGTCTAGATGAGAGTGTCAGGTGACTGACCCAAAGATTACTGGTCTTGTCATGGACCCATTTCAGAAAGGAAATTCCGAACATTTGATGAATTCCCAAAAGATTTTAATTGCTTGAATTTTGCACATAATTTAGATTCTGATTGATTAAATTTCAATTAAACTTTTACAGGTATTGACAGAACTTGAGACAGATAGAAAAAGCCATCACGGCTGTGCGCACCTAAACCTGGCCTAGATCGCACACCGGGCGCACTTTCGGTGCGTGCCTCGGGACTTATCGGAGTCGCCACTGCCTAAGAGGTGCAGGCAGACACGGTTTTGCCCTATCCGGGTCTAGGCCTGGTCTGCGGCTTATTAGAGATCTAGATAAGTCCTCGGTTACGTCAGGGGAAGCCCTAAGACACCTCGGCCCGCCCCGTCGGTTTGACGGGTCCCTCGGGTCTCCCTGGTTTTTGAGTCAATTTCACCCTTTTCCTAGGCCAGCATGCTGCCTTGTTAGGTCTGGCGGGGCCCGCTGGAGGTGTGGGTCCCTTTTTATTTGATTTTATCTTTTTATTTATTTAAGTGAAATGGGTCGGACCCGGGTCCCGTTGGAAGACCCGTGGGTTGCCATGGTTGGGCCTAGGGCCCAGTCGGGTTATTGGGTAACCCATTTGGTTATTTTATTAAGTTTTATATATTTACAATTTTAGTTTGGGCTTAGTGGGCTTGGAATGGGCCCATTAGCCAAAGTCCAGTGACCTGGGCCCGTTTTATTGAAAACGGGCCGGGTTTGGGCTGGTCTGAGATGGGCCCCACAAGTGGGCCAAAAGGGGTCTTGGTGGGCCCGTATGGGCTCAAAGTCAAAAAATGGGCTTAAGATAGCCCAAGTGGTTAAAGGGAGTGGTTCAAGTCGGCTTAGGCCGGATCCGGTCCAACCGAACCAAGAAATTACACTTTTTCATCATTTTTACATTTTTGCCCGTGTTTTCTCTACGGTCCAACCTGTCCGTGAGTGAATCACGGTCTCCCCTGTCCGTGAACTAAACACGGTCCAGGCTGGACCGACCTGAGTTTACGGACGCCACCCAGTTTGCATTTTTGCTGCCGATTTCAATCTGGATCTGTCCCGTGGCTTTGCTAGGTCTTCTGGTAACCTCCACCGAGCTTCTGCTTTCATTCCAAGTTCCACATTTCTTTCACTTGACTTATAAAGCCATTTCTTCCGTCTTCTGTTCTTCTTAAAGCAACTAGTCCCCCTTTTGGTTATTAGTAACCAAATTCCAGCATGAAAGAGGGGGTTTACAGGGGAAAGTTTAAGGAAAACAAACTCCTTTCTGTATTTGCAAACTCCATTAATCAAAATATTAGCTTTTTAGTGTTCTTTGAATCCATCCTTTATTTCATGAAATATGGCTCATTTGTAGAGGATTCCGTCAAAACCAAACAAGTTGATTAGTACTCAGGTATTAAAAAAAGGAATTCAAAATCACTTAAATGAAGGAATTCACATGTACATTAAAAAGAAGAGTCATTAAGATCATTACCACACTTGTAAGCCTAGATTTGTGATGTCTGGCTTCTCTTAGAAATCCGGCGGCGCTTCCGCGTCCTCTAAGATTTGTTGGGATGAATTGGGAGGGGCCTGGTTAGACTTAGTTAAATGGTTTTGATCAATGAGGGGTAAAACAGGATACTTGGGCAGAGTTTCGGGGTAGTCTTATAACACAAGGGTAATTTGGGTATGAAAAAGAGTTTAGGTTAGGAGTGGTGGAGGTTGGGCAGCATTTGGTCGTGGGGAGCACCAGGAGGGAGAGGGGATAGGCCAGAGAAGGATGGCTTTTTTCAAATGAAGGGGGGTGGCCTCTCTATTTATAGGCAAAAATCCCGTGCCCGTAGTTGAAGTACGGGCGTGCCTTGCCCGTACTTCAAGTACGGGCGTGCCTTGACCGTAATTTAAGTACGGGCGAAAAACGAATATTTGCAATTATCGCAGATTCGGCCGTACGGGACGCGTGTCCCGCCGTACAGCGACGCGTGTCTGCTTAGAGAATCTTGCCCGTATTTTAAATACGGGCATGCCCTGCCCGTAATTAAAATACGGTCCAGCACGTTTTTAAAATGTTTGGATTTCAAACCTTTATTCAATTTGGTTTATTGCAAGATTTGTATTCTATTTTTCCGATTATTTTATTAAAAAGCGAGATTCTCTTTATTAAAATATTATTAAACACATTTATCTTATTTATTTTATTGGTTTATTCCATTTTTGCTGCCTTTTTTGCCACATGGGCAGTTTTCCTGAAACTTCAACTGCTCATAACTTCTTCATCCGGTATCCGATTTCAGCAAACTTAGTGTCGTTGGAACCGGCTCGGAACCACCTGTCCACTGGGGTCAAGTTTGGCAGCTGAATTGGGGTCGAACAAAAAGTCAACTTTTTGCTCCCCAAAAGTTTGACCAACTCATATCTTTTCCATCTAGACTCCGATTCCAGCAAATTCAGTTGCGTTGGAATCGTGTCGAAATACTCTTTTCAATGAGATGAAATTTGATGGCCAAGTTTACTTGAATCAAAAAGTCAATTTTTGACCCCCTCAGGGTTTGACTTTCAGTTTGACTTTTCATTTTTCTTTATTTTTGGGGGTGCAAAAATCAGGTGCTAACAACGGCATATTGCCACCATGTATTCTCACATGGGGCACAGGAACAAAACCGTCACCATGTATTCATACATGGGACGCAGAAAAAGGCGTCACAGCATATTCACACGCTAATGCCAAAGCAAAATTCGTCACCATGTATTCACACATGGGGCGCGGAAAAAGCCATCATAATGTATTCACACATTGGATGCCATCACAGCGTATTCACACGTTGGATGTAAAATCAAAATTCGTCACCATGTATTCACACATGGGACGCAGAAAAGGCGTCACAGCGTACTCACACGCTGATGCCAAAGCAAAATTCGTCACCATGTATTCACACATGGGACGCAGAAAAGGCGTCACAACGTATTCATACGCTGATGCCAAAGCAAAACCATCACCATGTATTCTCACATGGGACGCAAAAGAAAAATATGTCACCGTGTATTCACTCATGGGACGCATAAAAGTTATCACGACGTATTCACACGCTGATAAAGAAACAAAACTGTCACAGTGTATTCACACATTGGACTCAAAATAAACTGGAACTGAAGCCACTGACGGATGAGTCAGAAATTGGTGAGAAAATGTCCCGGCATAACCAAAATTTGTGATAGCAGAGCTGTTGATGCATGAATCTGAGATTGGTAGAGACAACATGAAAAAAAAGAGAAAAAAAGAATGAAGAAAGACAAAAGGAACAAGATATCTCCTAAGAGAAAAGTCACCATGTATTCTAACATGGGGCACCACAGAAAAATCGTCACCATGTATCCACACATGTGACCCAGAAAGAGTCATCATAATGTATCCACACATTGGTTGACAAAAGTTTGTGAAGTTAAAGCCACCGACAAGTAAGTCAGCTTTGAATATAATCAAGACAAAAAAGACAGAGAAAAGTCACCATGTATTCTCACATGGGACACAGACAAAATTCATCACCATGTATCCACACATAGGATGTAGAAAGAGTCATCACAATGTATCCACACATTGGTTGACAAAAGTTAAAGCCACTGACAAGTAAGTCAGCTTTGAATATAATCAAGACCAAAGACTAAGTCAGCTTTGAATATAATAAAGACAAAAGACAAAGAAAAGAGTCACCATGTATTCTCACATGGGACACAGACAAAATTCGTCACCATGTATCCACACATGGGACGCAGAAAGAGTCATCACAATGTATCCACACATTGGTTGACAAAAGTTAAAGCCACTGACAAGTAAGTCAGCTTTGAATATAATCAAGACAAAAGACAAAGAAAAGAGTCACCGTGTATTCTCACACGGGACACAGACAAAATTCATCACCATGTATCCACACATGGGACACAGAAAGAGTCATCACAATGTATCCACACGTTGGTTGACAAAAGTTAAAACCACCGACAAGTAAGTCAGCTTTGAATATAATCAAGACAAAAAGACAAAGAAAAGAGTCACCATGTATCCTCACATGGGACACAGACAAAATTCATCACCATGTATCCACACATGGGACGCAGAAAGAGTCATTACAATGTATCCACACATTGGTTGACAAAAGTTTGTGAAGTTAAAGCCACCGACAAGTAAGTCAGCTTTGAATATAATCAAGACAAAAAGACAAAGAAAAGAGTCACAATGTGTGCGCGCGTTGGAAACGCGGCACGGGAAAATTCGGAGTCGCCACCGCCTGATGGGGTGCAGGCGGACACCTGGATGCCTAATCTTGTCTACTAGGGCTTTTTGGTCTGCGGCTTTGAGATTCTAAGTAGGGTCTCGGTTGCGGTCCGGGGAAGTCCGTAGACACCCCGATCCACCCCGTCGGGTGACGGGTCCCTTAGGTTTATCCTGGTTTGAGTCAGCTTACATTGGTCTCACCCGATTCCTAATCCGATATGCAGTTTGGTTAAGTCTGGCGGGACCACCTGAGTGGTGTGGGTCCCTTTAATTGCTTTTATCTTGATTAATTAGGTAATCTGAGTCTGGTTCGGTGGGCCCCGTTGGAAGGCCCACGGTGTCCTAGGTGGGCTTAGGCAAGCCCATGTACCCTTGTGGGCCTCAGTCTAGCCTGAGAGGCCCTTTGGGCTTTGGTTAGTTCAATTGATTTTACTTTAGGTTCAGATTTAAAGTTTAAGTGTTTTTCATGAAAAGGTGGGCCGGATTGGTTTATGGGCCCCTAAGGTGGGCCCACATGGTGGTCAAGTATTTTTATTGGATTTATCCTTTTTTATTTGCCAAAGTGAGTTGGACACTGGGCTTGGGGCCCGTAGTCCAAATTTGGGCCTGTAAGCCCAAGTTACCAGAAGTTAGGGTTTGCACCCTTCCTTGGTTCGGTTGGTGGGCTTTGGCGGGCCCGGTAGGCCCTTGCCCTTGGTCTCGGCCAGACCACGCAATTCATGCATCAATTCACAAGTCTGATTTGTGTGGACAGCCTTAGGTTTGGCCCGCCCGGTTTAATCGGTTAATTTTGCTTATCTTGATTAAGTTGCATGCATACATGTTTATTGGGCCGGGTGGGCCCCGTTGGAAGGCCCACTGGAAATCAGGTTGGACCGGGGGTCCAAGTCCCATGTCGGGTTTCCGGGTGACCCGGAAACCCTGTTGGTTTATCCGGTTCGGTTCGGAAATGCCACCCATATCTAGCAAAAGTTACAACATATAAGTCACAGGAACATATCAAAATCAACATTTATCAAGGAGAGACTAGCTCATTATACTGGGTCCAAGGGGAGGTACCCGGGGCCCCTGTGGGCGGAGCGAAGCGGAGCCCACGGGGTGGGGTACCTCCCCGCATCAAGGGACTAGTTGGACGCACAGCGAACAAAGGGGGTGGGGGGTGCGGGGGGCGCCCCCCGCGGAACAGTAAAGGGTATTTTCGGAATTTTTCAAAAATCTAGCAATTCGGCATGTTTTAGGGGTATGCGCTCACTTCCTGAAGTGAGCGCCAGTAGGCGGCTAAGAACCAGGCAAAATTCGGACCTGGCGCTCACTCGATACTAAGTGAGCGCGAGCTGGGTGGGAAGTGAGCGCGAGCTGAGCACCAAGTGGGCGCGAGATGGGCGCCAGAATTACGCATGGTTTTAAGTGAGCGCGAGCTGAGCACCAAGTGGGCGTGAGATGGGCGCCAGGTGGGCGCCAGCTCTGCAGGTAGTGAGATAAGAGGGGCGCCTACTTCCTAAGTGAGCACAAGTGAGTGCCAAGTGGGCGGCTACTCACTGCGATTTTCAACTTTCTGTTACTTCGAGATATCCATCTCTGGCCGATCTTTTTCGGCCTGTAATTGTTCCACTAGTCTCCTAATATGCCCAGAACACTTCCCAACTAGTTTTGGATTTAATCTAACTGCTTAAAGACACAACTCCATATCTCTTGAAAAAAAGAAAAAAAACACACCTGATTATCACAAAACAACCAGTCCTAACTACAGACAGTTAATGGGGTGATGGGAGCATGCTTACACAGACAGTTAATGGGTAAGGGGAGCATGCTTACAGGGGCACAAGCAGCAAATAGCATGTTAGCAAGTCCAGCACAATAAAAACAAAAAAAAACGACATGCAGACATTACATGCACTTTCATCCACAGACTGGACCTTCAAGCAGGCACACTAACATCCGAAGAAGGGAATGAGGAGGGGGGTTTACAGGGATACAATGGATCAATTAACATGAGGGAACAAACTCCCTTTTAAAGCAGTGAAAACAGGCACGGCCATAGCATTAAGCATGCCCGAAAAGTTTGAGGGGGGTACTCTCTCTCTCAACCTACCTTAAGCCCCCGGTGGGTCTCTTCCTCACTTAGCGACCCTTCATATGTCAAAGCGAAGCAAGTGCATACAAAACTACCATGGGAACAGAATCGTGCCCAAGGACGAAAATAAGCTTAGCAAACTTATTAGAAACTTCTCATTTCAACATATGTATATCAAGCATATTAGAGAATGATACCTGGGATCCTATGACTTGCTTGAGGTGTGTGTGCTTCTCCCTGCAATGAAGCAAGAGCTGGAGCACCTTCCTTCTAGCTCCCACGGCAGCCGGCCTTCGTCTCGTTCGCGATGAAAGTGAAGGATGGGAAGAGGAGGGAGGGTGAGCTCGGATAAGGGAGGGGAGGGAAACCCAAGGCCAACCAGAGGGAACCCCAAAGAGAAAGTCCAAATCCGAAAATCTTCGAACCCCAAGAATGATCCCACCCAAAAAAAATCCCAACCCCAGAAAAAAAATGTTTGAACCCTTTGCGCGAGAAAGTCGCGCGGCTTATATAGGCAAGGGAGAAGGGGTGCCGCTCACTTTGGCGCCCAGCTCAAGGTGAGCGCATGCCGCTCGCCACGTTCGCGCGAGCGGCATAATGATGAAAATTCATTAAATGCCGCCGCTCGTTTGGTCGGAAGATCCGAATTTTCGGATTTAGTCCCTGGCAAATTTCAATTTAATCCGATATTCTCGGATTTTTACAGATTTAGTCCCTGGGATATTTCGAATGTTTGGATATTTACGGATTTGATCCCCGATATATTTTCCTGCGCAACTTGCCACGTGTGCAGCTTTTTGCCACGTGCGCAGATTGCCGGTTTTGCTGCTCGGGAATTTCGTCAGCTCATATTTCCTTCATCCGGGCTCTGATCTGGGCAAACTTAGTTGCGTTAGAATCGTATCGGCGCCCTCTATCCAATGACCTAGGGGTAGGCCTCCGGATCAGATTTTAGCAGAAAGTCAATTTTTGGCTTTGCTCAAGTTTGACCGCCCGCCGAACCTTCATCCGGACTCCGATTCCTGTAAACTCAGTTGCGTTGGAATCGTGCCGAGATTCTCTATCCAATGATATAAAGCAAGGCCTCTGGATCGGATTTTAGCAGAAAGTCAACTTTTGGCTTCGCCCAAGTTTGACCGCCCGCAGAACCTTCATCCGGACTCCGATTCCTGCAAACTTAGTTGCATTGGACTCGTGCCAAGATTCTCTATCCAATGATATAAAGCAAGGCCTGTGGATCGGATTTTAGCAAAAAGTCAACTTTTGGCTTCGCCCAAGTTTGATCGCCTGCAGAACCTTCATCCGGACTCCGATTCCTGCAAACTTAGTTGCGTTGGACTAGTGCCGAGATTCTCTATCCAATGACCTAAAGCGAGGTGGCCAATTTTTACTTGATCAAAAAGTCAACTTTTCACCCCTTAGGTTTTGACTTTCTGTCCAAGGTTTGCATTTTTGGTTTTTCTGGGAGCGCAAAAATGAGGTGCTTACACAATGTATTCTCACATGGGACACAGACAAAATTCGTCACCATGTATCCACACATGGGACGCAGAAAGAGTCATCATAATGTATTCACACATTGGTTGACAAAAGTTTGTGGTACGATAGCCGCCAGTAATTAAACTGAAGATTGGCTGAGGCACGCCTGGGCGTTGTTTTTCAACTCACTCCCTGCGGAGACTTCACATGGTCCAACCCCGTGATACTGAGCTCAAACCAACCAGTTTATGGGTTCCCTTTCCCAGTCCTTTGGCTAAAATAGATCTATTTAACCTTGGGTTCCCTCTCCCGTTTAGCTAAAATAGACCAGTTTATGGGTAAGTCAAACCCTAAGGGAGCAGAAATTGACTTTCTACTCAAGCTGAATTGATTGTCATACCCTATCTCGACAGGTATGAAATGCCAACGCAATTGAGTTGGCCAGAATCGGGGTCCGGATAAAAGAGTTATAAGCAGATCAAAATCTAGGGAGCAGTTTTTGACTGTGTGCTAAAAGCTGAATTTGCTACCATACCCTGTCTCAATGGATAGGAAATCCCGACACGGTTCCGATGTAACTGAGTTTGCTAGAGTTGGGGTCCAGATAAAGAAATTATGAGCAGATTAAGCCCTAGGGCAAAATTGCAAAAAAGCTGTCCACGTGGCGAATGTGCAAGTCACATCTGCCACATGGCAAAGTAAAGGACAAGAAAGAGAAAATATCTGGATTAAAATAATAATTTTTCTTAAAAATATCATAATTATTTAATAATAAAATCGGGTAATGATTCTCTCGTCAAATCGCATTTATGGCTAATCAAATCGCCTCAAATCAGCTAGCCAGGAGAGAGTGTGTCGTGTCCGTACAGTATGTACAAACATGCCTTGTCCGTATACCGTATACAAGCAGATTCTTATCTAAAACCTTATCCAGAATCTAAGAAAATCTTAAAGAATCCAAAAATCTGTATATAGTATATGGACGGAGCAAAATTGAGCTGAAAATGACCTGCCCATACTTCCCATACGGTTTTGAATGATATACGGAAAATCTTGTCCTCTATGTGAATCTGCCACATGGATGATTTGCAATGATTGCAGACCAGACATCCCATCCATACTTAATGTATGGACAAGGCTTCCCCATATACTATGTACGGATGGGACACTTTCCTATAAATATGGACCTGCAACTCTTGGCTAAAGGTTGGCTATTCATTGGACCTTCTCTAAACCCCCTCCCCCACCCGAGACACCACTCTAGCCCCACTCTCACCCTCAAGTTCCCCAAATCCTCCCTTAACCCCTCTAAGCCCCTTCTTTACCCCTTTTCTCTTTACCTTTGTAACGCCCCAAAACCGGCACCCAACCTGAATCCAATTTGCTAGTGTAACAACCCGAATCCAATTCAACAACCGAATCTGAGGTGTTACCGGACCCATATCAATATAATCATCAAATATAACCAAACTGAAGAATTAAATAAACCATTTATCATTAACTATCAGAGTGCAAAAACATAATGTGCGGAAGTGTAAACCTAACATCATGATAAATATGAAATGAAATAAAACCATCCTGTAGACACCTGATTTTTGCACCCCTAAAAGAAAGAAAACAAAAGTCAAACAAAAAATTCAAACCTTGAGGGGGTCAAAAATTGACTTTTTTTTTATCTAAGGAGAATTGGCTATCAAACTTCATCTAATGGAAAAGAACACTTCGACACGGTTTTAACGCAACTGAGTTTGCTGGAATCAGAGTCTGGATGAGGAAATTATGAGTCGGTCAAACTTTTGGGGAGCAAAAAGTCTTGACCCCAATTCAGCTGCCCAAATTGATTCCAATGGATAGGTGGTTCCGAGGTGATTCCAACGACACTAAGTTTGTTGAAATCGGACACCAGACGAAGATGTTATGGGCAGTTGAAGTTTCAAGAAAACTGCGCGTGTGGCAAAAAGGTAGCAAAAAGCAGAATAAATCAATGAAATAAATAAAATAAATGTTTTCTTCAATATATTAAATATTTTAATTAAAGAATCTCGTTTTATAATAAAATAATCAAAGAAAATCGAATAAAATCTTTACTTAAAGCCAAATTGAATAGTGGTTTGAAATCCAGCATTTAAAAAACGTGCTTGCCCGTATTTGAAGTGCGGGCGAGGCATGCCCGTAATTCAAATACGGGCAAGCCTTCTAGAAGCGGGACACGCGTCCTGCATGGCGACAGCTGGCCGTTTCGGCGAGATTTGAAAACTTGAGTTTTTCGCCCGCATTTGAATTACGGGCACGAAAAAAATACCCCGCCCCCATTTGTGTAAGCTGGTCCCCCACCACTCCTCCCCTCTTCTTCTCTATCAATTTCATGCCCAAACCGTGTTGAAACCCTGTCAGCCCGAAATAATACCCAAAATACCCTTGGATTGCCTTTAAGCTTTACCTAATCCCCTTCTCTTTTACCCTGTCTAACTAAAGGCAACCAAACCCCTTTTTCAAACCCACTTCGGGAAACTAGCAGGAACGCGGAAGCACTGCCAAAATCTACTGACTATCCCCACCTTTCATCTCTCTCAACCTTAAAGCAAGGGAGGTCCTTTTCAAACCCAATTCGGGAAATCCACTGGAGCGCGGAAGCGCTGCAAAAATCTCTCGGAGAACCACAACACACCAAAACAAGAAGGTAGTAGTGTGGTAACACTTCTGGTAACTTTCTGTTTAACATATATGAAAATCTCCTTGTTTGAATAATTGTTTTAACTTTTCTCATTTGACTGCACTTATGCTAACCTGTTTGTTTTCTTCAGCACGTCATGACAGACCTCATATGAGATGGAAATTTCCATACCAAAGGAAGGAAGGTTGATTTACAAAGTACAAAATGGCATTTAAGCTAACGTAATTTTCGTTATGATTTAATCAACATGTTCTACTCATTCAGCAAGAAGGAGCTTGTCCTCCTCAAAAGTTTGTTGTACCCTGTGCTCTCTCCCTCTTTCCCTTCTTGGTGACAAGCATGGATAATGAAAAGAGAACCTTGTTCTTTGGGAAAATATAAAAAGAAGAAAGGAAGACATGGAGGCCATGGAAGGGAAATACATCATTGTGAAGATGCCGTAAATCTCCAATTGTGGCTAGCAAGTGAAGAAGCAAACAAACAATTCGGCTCCCATGAGAACTGTTGTAAAAAATGCAAAATCGGGCAGATGCTCGTATTTACTATACGGGCAGTTTTGAAATAACTTAAAAAATAGAATTTTTGGACCCGGTTGGATCTGCTCCGACCCGAGCCGGCCTGACCCGACCCTATAAGGTTGTTTGAGCTATTTTTAGCCCATTGATAGACCATGGGCCTAGATGGGCCCACCAAGACACCCTGGGCCCACATGTGTGGCCCACATTCCGACTGGCCTAAACCAGGCCCGTTTTTCAACAAACGGGCCCAAGGCCACTTGTTTAAATGCTATTGGGCCAAATCCAAGCCCAATAGGCTTTAATAATGTTTAATTGCTTAAATAAACAAAATAAACCAAAAAGGGTTACCCAATAACCCTACTGGGCCCAAGCCCAAACTTGGCAACCCATAGGCCTTCCAACGGGGCCTGTATCCGACCCAGACAGCTAAAGTAAAAAGATAAAAAATGAAATAAAAAGGGGCCCACACCATCAGAGGACCCCACCAGACCTAAAAAGAGGCATGTTGGTCTAGAAAAGGTTGAAATTGACTCAAAAACCAGGGAGACCCGAGGGACCCGTCAAACCGACGGGGTGGGCCGGGGTGTCTTCGGACTTCTCCGGACGTAACCGAGGACTTAGCTAGATCTCTAACAAGCCGCAGACCAGACTTAGACCCGGATAGGTAATCCCTGTGTCTGCCTGCACTTCTCAAGCAATGGCAACTCCGAAAGTCCCGAGGCACGCACGAACTCCACGTGCGCCCCGTGTGCGATCTAGTTTTTAGGTGCGCACACATCCAATCCAAATAATCAAGTCTGGTATCTATGGGGTACTAATATTCTCAATCTCTCACATACATCAAAACCAAATAACCAAAATAACTGTCAAAATCAATAAGTCATCATCGCTCCTCAACTTCAAATCAAATCCGGATAATAGTACTCCTCTGGTGAAAAGTCAGTCAAATTTGCCTGGAAATCACCACTATGACCCCACCAAGCAGGTTATCAATAAAACTGGCCACCAAGCCAATATCCAAATAATTCTCATTCCAATATTATTTATAACATAGTAGGTTCATGCTTATTTGATAATTCGAAGTCTTGTTCCAAAACAGTTCCTCAGTTTATTAATCATAATATTTTGTTCAGTACAGAGAAATACGCTTAACGTGATAACCCGATTTAGTGCTATAAACAGTTTATATATATGAAAATAAGCATTCATGCACGATTAAGCAATCATGGATAAGCAGGCTCGATTAAACATTCATAGCGAACTTGAAATACCAATCAGCAATTAAATCATTTCTAAGTATCAGAGAATAGTAGCATTGATATTAGAACCAAGATTCATAATTTAACAGCATAATCCAAATGATACAGACAACTCCGTGTCCAAATAAAACTGAGATGTACTAAGCGGTCACATCCAACCATAGAATATCAGATACATGCCTCCAGCATGTGACAAAATAATAATAACCAGTGTTCATGATTTCAATGTCATTGTAGGACTCGCAAAGAAAGATAAACCTTTTGAGATGACTCTTGACCAAATGCTATACCACTGTGCGGCTTAGGGGCGATGCTACTAATGATACTCAAACCCAAGACATTTCCTTAGATAAGAGCCGTAGTCATCGATGTAATGCCCCGGTTCCGAGTCCATTTCACAAAACCCGAGGAGTTATGGTAAGTAACAAAAACAACTAAATCCCGAATAATTTACAACTTTTTCTTTCTTTTATTATCAGAGTAAATGCGGAAACCTGAAGTAAATTTCATTATTGATTAATGATTATCATATACAAAGGATTTCAATACAACTATAAAACTACCCCGTTGCCCAAAGTTTATCGTCCTCACCAAGAGTACCTAAAAAATGGGAGAAACCGGAGTGAGAATAAATCTCAACAAATAACAATGTGCATGATGTAAAACAGTCCATAATTTTACAATAATAGTCATGAGGTGAAACGATAAAACAAAACCACGATAATATTCACAAATCAATTATCAAACCAAACATTTGTAACCAGACATGACTCATGAACTGAAACCACTTAATAAGATATTCCCGCCCCCATATTTCGCCACATCATGACTTATATGATAGATGGAGCCCGCACCTGCAGTCACTGCCATCTCCTCCGTCAACCACCAACGCGGATCACCTACGAATGGGTTGGAGAGTACAATCCCCAGTCCAAATAACAACAAAACCCACTTCCGCGGAAATAATAAACCAGGGGAAATACCAATCCGATCAAAGATAAATGGACCCACGACAATACGACTAATATTAGTGCAAGTGCAAGTCACGTGTGAACTTCAAGCATGGCCAAATCATAGCTCCAAAGGTGCGAGTCACAAGTAACCTATCAGCATGACCAATATAAAGCTCGTGAAAGTTTATGTCTCATTGAAGCACATGGTGGTAACCCAAATAACCAATAATCCAATAAACCGTTGCCGATTGACAAGCTTGGCTAAGACCAAGCCGCACTTGCAGCGGTCAGGGATTGCTGCCAACGCCGCACCGCACCTTGCAAGTATGATGGAACGCATACTGTGGAGTTCCGAACAGGAAATAACTTACCAAACAATTTCATTTCATTTCCTAGCTAAGCTATAAATCCATACTAAGCATTTCCCATTAAACACAAATCACAATCAAAGGATTGCAATATTTAGTGATAAACCTCATACTAGAAATCATAAACATGTCCCAATTATGTGTCCAATATTAATTTCCAAAACCACGGTGTCAAACCAAAAGATATTCAAAATAACCATTACACAGCTCTTAAACAAAGTTCTAGGTCATTTAATAAGAAAGGTACGAGAGTATACACAAATTCTTAATGAAAAGGTTCAGATTTGAGTTGTGTTAGTGTGGACATTCTTAAATTATGTTTCTAAATCAATATTCATGTTAATAATTATTTCCTACAAATTTTACTCCAATCCTACACTTTGGTCCATCCTAAAATCCTTACTTTCGAATCCTTGTTTACCAACTAATATCCTAAATCTCTAAATACCTTTGGGTTATGCTATTGATTCTTTCCAAAAGTTAATTTAGGTCTATTATGACTTGTTAGAAAAGATTTCATCCCTAGATTCCCAATGAAAGTTATCTAAGTGCATATGTTCCACAAAAACTAGGCTACTTTGGTTCTAAATGTATTCATTGTCCCAAATAATTACCCTTTAATCCAAATTTAATTCTGTCAATTCCTACATCTCAAATTACCCAAATTACAGGTGTTACAACCTTAACATTTCAAGAAAATTCATTAAAAATTAAATTTGGGCATGAATCCCAAGTTTTAAAAATTCTGACAGTTGGTCGCTCGAAGGGGCGCTCGAGCGACTGTTCTAGCGGCTGAGTTTCCAGGTTCTATTTAAACTTCACAGGCTTATAGCCCGAAGATGCGCTCGAGCGGTGTTTCGAGCACTCCGACTATTAACACTAATTTTTCTTAGTTGCAGAATTTTTGAACTTTCTAAGTCTAATATTGATTTGGTTTGATTCTAAACATCTGATTTCCATCCTAAATTAGTTCTGAGACAACCATAAACTAATTTCATCATCCTTCTACTTATCTTGATTTTCTTTCTAAATTTAAAATCACCATGATCAGCCTTTTCTTGGTTTTTAAAGAAAGTTAAAACACCGAAGTAAATCTTTACAAACCATTAAGCCTTTCCCCATGAAATCCGACTTAAAGAACAATACGATCAAGTATCAAAATCACGAGAAAACATGCAATTCCTCCAGCTTCAAGGGTTTGCTATTTGCCTTTTTGATGAACCCAAATCTGTCGAAAACTTCTTCTGTGCCCATTTTCTGAGCTCGATCGCACCCCCCTAGACTTCTCCAATTCAAATCTCCACCGTTCAGTTTGAAGTTCTCTATGAGTAGATCAAAACCCTAAACATTCCAATGGTTGGATCTTCCTATCTTGCCGTTCGAAGTTGGCTGGTCGGCCATCTCTGCAACTCTCTTTATTTCTAATTTTCTCCTTTCTTTTCTCTCTTCTTTCTTTCTATTTTGCTCCCTTAACTCATGCACGAATTTTCCTCTCATTCCAACTTGTTTTAAAACCCTAAAACTCTCTTTAAACCTCCCTTTTATGGCCTAACTAATAAACAAAACTCTAATTAGGTTTAACTTGCTTTAATATCCTAAGTGTATTCCCTCTTCTACCCTTCCTCTTAATTCATCTCCTTAAACTCTCTTTTAAGGAATCTCCTAATTAAATTTTTGTGCTTATTCTTATTCCTTATTTTAATTTTGTATTTGACTTTCATTATCCACTCAAAATACCTAAATTTATGGACCCTAAATAATATAATTACCCTTAGGTCATTTTTCCTCTCTTTAAGCCTTAATTTCATTATTTTACATCCAACTAAGCTTAAATTTGGTCTAATTGAATTTGTTGACTTAAAAATTAATTATCTTTCTCCCTTCATGAATTTAACTAATTTGAAAAGACCAAATTACCCTTTCTCTCTAAATTCCTATTTTAACCTTTAAATCTTTCTTTAATTCTCCTATTATTATATTTCTTAGTATTTTCTCCATGATTTATCCCTTAACTATTTATTTTATTTTTAGGAAAATCCAGGGTTTTACAATCGACTTATTGTGCACGACTCAACAGACTTGGCATGAACCACCAGCATGCAACACCGAAATCAATGCATGGAGATGGCTGCTAATCCACGTGTACAGGTATCACCAGCGAGGCTCGAAATGACCCTACAGACACAGGACCCTCCAGTGCAACCAAACTTGCAAAGGAAACGCACTTGTACAAGGGAGTAACTCAACCCAAATGAAATATCCCTTAGCTATCTAGCTTATTCTATGCATCCATAATCAGCTATGCCCACTAAACACCAAAGATCCCTAAGGACTCATCTTTATGTAAACAGTAGTGCCTAGCAGCATATAAAAGGGTGAATCTGTAATTTTGTTCAATATCGGGTTATCTGGGTTGAAATTCTGATCTGGATGTCTAGTATGTAGAAATCTGGTTTATACTGTATAATATAATGTCATTAATTAACCCAATTTATAAAGTTTCTTTGTTATAAAACTTAGAATTTCTTATCATTTACAAATTTTGGCAACTAATATCCTAAAATAACTCCCTATTTATTTTATGCAAAACGAGTATTTTGGTAATTTATTTTGACTTAAAAATGTCTCATTTTGTTATTAAAATTTATTAAAATTGTTTGGTATTGAATTAGGGATTAAATTCTGAAAATTCAGAATTTTCTGTATTGGGCGCTCAGGGGCACTTAGGCGTCGTAGGTTGGCGCCGATTAAATTTTTCGACGCTAACCTTCTGTCTCTTTGCGGGGGTTGGCGGTCTAAACTTTAACATGGGCGCTAACTAGGGCTTATGGGGCGCTGACCTACCCAAGGTAGGCGCCCAAGCAAAAACGACAAAACAGCGTATAAAAATCCAGTTTTATGTGTTCTGATCGATTCTAACATACATATAAGATCAAAATCAAACCATATACATACAAATACATCTATAAATCATGCAAACACGAATCGAATAACCACGAAACACAAAACGAACGACAAACGGGTGCTAGCTACCTCTGTTCATGCGTCCCACTCTTTCTCCTCTGAATAGCGACTAACACAGACACCAAGCAATGCTTAGGAGATGAAAACTCAAGCTACTCTCTCTCTCTCTCTCTCCTTTCTTCTTCTTCTTCCTTCTTCTTCTTTCGGTCGCTCTCGGTCGCTCTTTGGTCTTGCGGCTATTGAATACCAAATGAATACACAAAAGTATTCCAACCGTATATTAGGGCATACACTAAATCTATTTATATACATATGATCCCACGCAACACAATTGCATAAAACTCAATGAACATCACCCAATCATAACTCATCAACTTTAAAATATTAATATTACCACGATGAATCATGATTGAAGGGTCTGATCTGCGCCAAACTCTCGATCTCCACTAATAATAATTTCACCTACAATTATAAATTATTTTCATCAATAAAAATCCTCAAGAATATTAAATATTATTTTATTTTATTATTTAGGAAAAATTCGGGGTCTTACAACCTTGAACAAAGGAGGCATCAAAGGAGTGGTGGAGCTCAAGGAAGACCCCCTAGGTGTTGTTTACATCCCAAGGGACCACCTATACACCTCAAAGAGGACAAACAACACCAAGGTAAGCTTCCTTGGCACTTTGTATTCATCATATGTGAGGTTTGCAATAAATGGAGCATGTATAGTTTGATACTTGATTTTGTATGTTATTGCATTCTTCTTCTCTTCACTTTTTTCATTCTCCCCCTCACCTCTTTTGTTTGCTACTCACGTGGATTAGTTCCCATAGTAAAGGGGATGTAGCTTAGCCCAAAGGAGGGGAGGAGAGACTATTGTGTTTGAAGGGTCTAAGGATGTCACCTAAGGGCTTATTTTTTCTGTTTCCTTTTAGGAGAACTTGTGTAAAACCCCGAATTTTTCAATAAATAATAAAATAAATTAATAAATAATATTCTTGAGAGTTATAATTGATGGGAATATTTTATTATTGTAGGGGATGATCTAATTAGTGGAGATCCAGAGTTAGACGCAAATCTGACCGTCCGATCATGAGATATCGAGGTACGTGTTCTGATTGGGTAGTGTGTATAGGAAATATTGTATGTGCGCTACATGGGATCAATGAGTATAAATATTAGTTTAATAACCTAAATCATACACGTTTAGTATTTCGCTTGTATTCGACAGCCGCAAGCGACAATCGTGAACGACCGTGAACGACTGAGAGGAGGAAGAGAAGAAGAGGAAGAAGGAAGGGTGTTGGCTTCGTTTTTCATCACCTAGGGAGTACTTGCGATCGTGAGTATCACTGTTTAGAGAAGAGAAGGAGAAGCAACCGTAGAAGAGGTAGGTGACACCATTTATATTCGTTTTTTGGTATTTTACATTCATTTAATCACAAGAGCATGTTTTTATATGATCTATTGATGTATTTAATTTAGTATCAATGTTATATGTATGATAGAATGAGGTTAGACGAGAAAAATCACGATTTAGAACTGTTTTTGTTCGATTTTGGATGATCGCCGACCTCGACTGTACTCGGCGATCCTTGGCGCTAGTTAAAAATATTGGACCGCCAAAGACCGCTAGAAGACGTATCGTCGGCGTTCTAATTTGAACTACCGCCGACCACAGACCGCCAGGGCGATCTTGATCGATCCTAGGCGCTCTATTCAGATTTTGCAAATTTTCGTAATTTCAAACCCTGATTCAATTCCAAACTATTTTTAGACAATTTTAATGATTAAATAAGATGTTTTAAGACCAAAATAAATTATCTAATTCCCTGTTTTACAGAAAAATAAATTAAGAAGATATTTAGGACATTAGTTGCCAAACTTTGAAAGAAATGAAGAAACCTAGTTTTTGGAAAACCTAACTACTATCTAATTACTAGAACATCTTTTAAATTACACTATAAACCAGAAAACTTTATAAAGAGAATTCAAAACTCAGATGACCGAATATTGAAGTAATTGATAGATTTAACCTTTATATGCCGCTAGGCACCAACCCTTATAGAAATATTATATTTTAGGGAATTTTGGAGTCTAGTGGGAATAGCTGGTTATAGATCCATAGTTGTTGCTAGATAGCTGAGGGATATATCATTTGGGTTGAGTTTCTCTCTTGTGCGACGCGCTTCCTTTTCAAGTTAGTTTGTCTGGGAAGGTCCTATGTTTGGAGGGACACCCCAGTGAGCCACTGGTGATTCCCTGTACATGTGGATAAGCGACCATCTCCTTGTATTGATTCTGGTGCTACATGCTGGTGGTACATGCCAACTCTGATGGGTACGTGTGCAATAAGTCAGTGACTACGGCTCTTGTCTAAGCTGCGCTGCATGGGACTTGAGTATCATTAGTAGCATTGCTCCTAAGCCGCACGATGGTATAGCAATTGGTTGAGAATCATCTCAAAAGGTTTATTTATCTTTGTGAGTCCTACAATGACACTGAAATCACAAGCACTTGTTATTATTATTGTATACATACTGGAAGCATGTGATTGAGATATTGATCGGATGTGACTGTTTAGTGCATCCTAGCAAAGTATGAATTGTGTTATTGATTTTGATATTGAATTCTTATAATAGAACTTGCTGAAATTCATCTCTAGAACTATTTATCATACTTTTTTGTATTCATGAATGATACGAATGATTATACGAGCTTGATTAGTCGATATTGCTTAATCGTGCATGAACTGTTACTTTACTTATATTAACTGTTTAAACATGCATGTGTTACCTACTGGGATATTCGTATCTCACCCTACTTTTATTTCATCTTTTCAGCTGATACGCGAGAGGGGGATCATAGTAGTGATTTTCAGGGAGAGCTAGCTGATTATTCACCGGAGGATTTCTATTATCCGGATATTGTCTGAGGTGGAGGATTGATATAGACTTAGTTATTTTGATTAGACTATTATTCATTTGGTTTGATGTATTAGAGAGATTGAGAGAGATAGTGACCCTTTTATTTTACCAGACTTTCATATTGAGATTGATGGTTGATTAAATTAGTTCTTGAGGATTTTAGACTATACTTCCGCAGATACTTGTTCCGCACTCTGATAGTTAATTAATTGAATTGTAACGCCCTGGATCTGAGTTACGTATAAAAACCATAACTCATCTCCAGAGGTTAATATGTAACACAGGATCGCAATATCAGAGTGAAGGAAAAACATGAATACAACAATAATTATATAACAGAGTGCGCTAAAATAATCTCAAATGGAAATAAACTCACATGACCAAGTAACTACCCGCAAGTATCGTCCTCTCCAGGAGCAGCTGAAAACAAAACAAAACATTACGGAATGAGATACGAATATCCCAGTGAGCAGCACATGCATGCACAAATATATTTATTTCAGTTCTAAAACATGCCACGGTTATAAACCATATACAATGATGATAACACGCATATTCCGAATAATCCGACTAAACTTCATTAATCCAATTCATATCAGTGCGGAAAACCATCAAGTAAATCAAGCAATAACAATCCGTTTCCAATCCCGAAGATATCGATAAAATAATGATTAACTGACAACAACATAGCGAATAATCATAATTTCGTATCTCAAGATATAATTCCATATATACCAATGTCATATAACACAAAGTCTTCTCATAACCATGCCCACTTCTCCAAATGTATATCCAGCCTACTCAAGGTTTTGGATATTGAAATGATTGCATCATCCAATGCAGGCCTACTCCCCGGGTTTCTGCATTGACAACCAGGCCTACTCAGGCTTTCTGGCTGCTCTACACTGGCAGTGGCAACACTCAAGGCCATGCAATTACACCAACGAAGCAATAACATCACATTACTAAGCTTAGACTCTGGGTCCAGGACAAGCTAAACCAGCAGTAAGTATAAAACTAGCAATTCAACCCAAGGTGTTTTCCGTCATGTAAAACTGACATATAGATCAACATGTTCAAGTGCATAACATGGGTCACTCAGGACCAACTTACTCCCTCATGGAGTCCTCAAAGTAAATTCTCAAATAATTTCCCCCAGAACATAATAAGAGATAATCCTAAACCGGTCACCAATATAAAACAATATTCAAGTAAATCATTCCTAAAGTGCACCGTGCATTCAAAGGTGAACTAGCATAATAGTGTAGATGAAATTTCAGTAAAACAATATGGTTTCAAAATTGACTTTTCAGAAGTAAACACATTATACAGATTCAATTACAGCTTCCAAACTTCGATTAAACATAAACCAGCAAAACAGCTCCTAGATTCTCAATTTCGCTTTCATAATCCAAATCAATCAAACGAATGTCATAAAACCCTGTAAACACATTTTGGATGAGTGGAATAGTCTTAGGATCCCCTATAAGGTCACCATACCAAAAAGCAATCAATTCTGAGACAAAAAGTTTCAGACCTCAAAATATTCCAAAGTCTGGTTAAAAACGTTGACTTTTGGTATATAATTTTTCTAGACAATTCTACAAGGCATTTCGGGCTCAAATTTTGGTTGTAGTCTATTGAAGGGTAAACACATCTCCTAGAATTTTATGGGCTCCTGAATCACTCATCTGGGTATTAAACCCAAACCGGGCTTTTTGATAAAAACCGGGATTTAGGCATGAACTGGAAAGTTGACTTTTTATTGGCTGGGAATTAGACCTTGGAAGTATTTTTATTGGTTCCAAATGGGGGGTTAAACCTTATTTACATGTAAAGACTTAAGTAAATGGAGCAATAAATACACAGGACATTTACTTAAATGTCTTTTATGTAATTAAGGGGGCTATTTTCACCAAATTCAACAAATTGGGTAGGTACGCTGACCTCGGGACGGTTGGCGCGAGGTAGGCGCAAGATAGGCATGAGGTAGGCGCGAGATAGGCACGAGGTAGGCGGATAGGTCGTGTTTTAAAAAAAATTAGGATGCGCTTACTTAACTCGAGTGGGCGCGAACTTTGCGCACGCTTCGAGCGAAAAGAGCGGGTATAAGTTAAGTTCGTGCGAGCTGGGCGCGAACTAGGTGCGAGCTCGGTGGATAGGAAAAACAAACCTGGAGTCAGCGCCAGTTAGCGCCAACTGGGCGGATAGTGACTTGTATTTCCGACTCTCTGTTATTTCTAGATCTACAACTCTGGCCGAACTTTTTTGGTCTGTAACAATTTCTTTAGTCTCCTAATATCCCCAGAACACATTTAAACTAGTTTTGAAATTATTCCAACACATTTTTATTCATCATCATTCAATTCTAAATAAACTCATCCTCGGACGAACTTCTTCAAGAAATCACTCATGCATCAGAATAAATTCACGAATAAACACAAAACCCCAGTTTTAAAACGATGCTACTCACCTCTTGCATGCTTATATCCCAGCAACAATAAATACTCGAACCACGGCCGATCACCAACAGTCGTTCGTCTGATTGAAATCGACACCCGGATCTTCTGTTCGCAAGAGTCTGCCTTGCCTTTCAGTTTGCCTTTCTTCTAAAACCCTTGATTACGAACACACCACTTGGCAGGAACTTCGACAGTTATTCTTCCCTCCCAACAAAAACCTAGAACAAAATCGCCACAGCCGCAATCGCCAATCGCCTTCAATACAAGTGTACGACTATTCTCAAAACTAAAACCTAATTTTCCTTAAGTATTTATACCTTCCAAAATTACATTGCCGCTCAACGAACTTTTGAAATTCCTTGATTCCGTGTGTGCTTGCCCACCAAAATCCATACATATACCCACAGCTCCTTAAGTTGATACGTCCACATAATTAATTTAAATAAAAATAATTCTTAGCAAAAATAGAATGGATTATTTAATTCTCTTGTCTGGTATATTCTTGATGATTATTTTGATATGGGCTAGTAACACCTCGGATTTGGTTGTTGAACTGAATTCGGGTTGTTACAGTAGCGAACCGGGTTCGGGTTGGGTGCTGGTTTGCACTGACCCGGGCATGGGGCGGTACACTAATGAAGGGTTGACAAATTTTTTATAATTTTATGAGCTTCTAAATCATTCATTTGGGTTTTAAACTCAAGAAGTGGTTTTTGATGAAAATCAGGCAAAACTGGAATTTTATGCATGAACTAGAACGTTGACTTTTTTATTAGTAATGAATTAGATCTTAGGAGTATTTTTAGTGGATCCAAATGAGGGATAAAACCTCATTTACATGAAAAGACTTAAGTAAAAAGGTGTTGTGTAAGAAGTGTAGCTTATTTCGGAAGCTATTGGAGAAGAAAAGGGTGAAAATTTGTCAAAAATTGGGCTCACGATTAGTTCCATGATTAATCGCCCCTGGGCGATTAGCTTAGCTTCACGATTAGGTCCGCGATTAATTGTCAACCTAATCCTGTCTCGCGATTAGTCCTTACAGGGACTATTTTTGGGGGTTCTGGCTCAGGATTAATCGCCAACTCATTTCCAAATTTTTTTGGCTATTTTTCAACACCAAATTCATACAAACCATTTCTAACATTTCCAACACCAAGTGGGGTGATCATAAAACATCCCAACATACATAAAAACATCTTCCAAAATAGAAGTTCATCTCAAATCCACATGAACACAAATCCAAACACATGAAACCTCATTCAACATACCTAACTCAAACCCAAATCTGAAATATAATCAATGTAGGTTGGAAATCAATAACAAATCAATAGAAAACTAAGCAAGATTGTCATACAACCAAAACCCCCACGAAATTTAAGAGCTAAAACTAACATGCAAGACCATTTCATCATATCAATCAAACCCTAGAGAGATAATATGAATTTTAGCAATATATTTTGGTTTGAAGGGTTTTCTACTTGTTTAATGGAGAAGCTCACTTCTCTTCAATCTCACTTCTTCTTCTCCTTCTTCAAGCTTTCAAGCAACTACACAATCCTTCTCTTGTTCTATACATTCGACACAAGGAAAAAGGGTTCAAAACACTTAGAATTTTATATATGCCCTACTTTTGATCTTCCAAATTTGCCCCTCAACAGGGCTTTTATTCCACTAAATCCTTAGGGTATACTTAAGGCATACTATGGGGGTATTTTAATGTTATTTGAAGGGTACCTTAGTGTTATTTGAAGGGTACCTTGGTGTGTCAAGGGGTTTACCTTAGTTATTCCAAGGGGTATACTTTAGGTATGCTTGGGAGTGTACCTTAGTTACACAAGAGGGGTACCTTAGTTATAGAAAGGGGGGTAAATTAGTTATACAAGGGGAGTACCTTAGTTATATAAGGGGGGTACCTTTAGTTATACAAGTGGGACATGTAAAATCCAGAAATTTTAATTAATAAATTAAAATTTGATTTTATGATGAATAATTATTATTATTGCTGTAAATTTCAGGAAAAAGGAGAATGAGGATATTTAAGGAATTTTCAGAAATTAAATGAAGATAATTTATTTAAGGATGGTAAGTGGTTATTGTTTAAAAATTGGTTATATAGTTATATATAAAATAACATGAGTTATTTAATGATTTAATATGATGGTGTATATAGGTTTGGTGGTGTAAAACCCCAAATTTTTGGATTAATAAATTTGGAATTTGTTTAGTAATATTAATTATTAATATTGGTGGAAAATTTCAGGAAAAAGGAATTGGAGGATATTTATGTAATTTCATAAATTTAAAAGAGAAATTATTTCAAGGAGGTAAATAATTATTATAATTTCTTAATGATATTAAGTATTGTTTAATTAAGTGTTTGGTTATATTTTAGTTTTGGTTGTGTAGAGAATATGCTGGAGTAGCATTTTAGTGAATCAATTAGTGTTTAAAAGTGGAATTGGCGGCAAGAGTGGGTATAAAAGAAAGAGGAGAGTTAGTTAGAAGCTTTGTTTGGTTAATTGGAGCTAGGATTATCTAGAAGAATCGGGAATCAGTGTCTGGAAGGAGAGAGGAAGGGATCTCATGACTGATTTGAAGAGGAATTGAAGAGTTGATTGAGCAAAAAGGAATTCAGCGATCGTGAATTGCTGGTTTTGGAGTGAGATCTGGAAATTCTGTGGAGATCACTTTAATGTTCATCCAGATCAGAGATAATTCAGGTATGAGAGTGTGCGCAGGTGAGATCGTACGCGGGGCGGGGATTCTCGTGCGTGCCTCCGGATGGGTAAAATGGGAAGTTGGAGTCGCCACTACCTGATGGGGTGTAGGCAGACACCTAGGTGCCTATGTTTGTCTATTAAGGCTTGGTCTGCGGCTAGAGATTCTCAATAAGTTCGCGATTGTGGTTTGGAGAAGTCCGTAGACACCCCAGTCCACCCCGTTGGATGACGGGTCCCATGGTTTCCATGTTTGAGTCAACTTTGGTCTCTCACTCACCCGTTTCCTATTCCAGCATTCAATTTGGTTAAGTCTGGTGGGACCGCAAAAGTGGTGTGGGTCCCTTTACTTGATTTTATCTTCCTGGCTTAGAGTGAGATGAGTCTGATTGGGTGGGCCCCGTTGGAAGGCCCGCGGGTTCCTTGGTGGGCTAAGTCCAGCCCACATGCCTCTAGTTGGGCCTCAGTCTAAGCCTAAGAGGCTCTTTGGGCTTTGGTTCAATTGAGTTGATTTTATTTTAAAGTTCAAGTTAGGATTTTAAATGATTTTCATGCAAAGTGAGACTGGAAATGGTTTGTGGGCCCCTGGGTGGGCCTCACAGTTGGTTGCCAAGTTATTTTGAGTTATCTTGATTAGCTATGCCAAAATGGACCAGGCTTTGGGCTTGGGGCCCTTTACCTGGGCTTGGGCTTGAAAGCCCAAGACTTCCTGAGTTAGGGTTTGGAAACCCTAACCTTTGTTTGGTTCAATGGGCTAAGTGGGCTTGACAGGCCCTGCCCTTGGTCTCAGCCAAACCATGCCTAAATTTGATCATCATGCCCCACATTGGGCTTGGGTGGGCCTCGAATGGGTTTGGCCCACCTGATTGGTTTGATTTGTTGACTTAAAGCAAAGTGAGTTGGTCGGGCTTGGTGGGCCCCGTTGGATGGCCCACTGGAAATCAAATTGAACTGGGTTGGTCCATGGCCCATCTTGGGTTTCCGGTTGACCTAGAAACCCTTCTGGTTCAACTGGTTAGATCAAACAAAGCATAAAACATGCACAAGGCCATAAAATATGGAAACAAGCATTTCAACAGTGTAGCCGACCTTGGATGTCGGCTACAAACAAAATTACTTGTAGCCGACCATTGTTGTCGGCTACAAAGGAAACCCTGCTGATCCGACCTGAGTTGTCGGATTAGCCCAGAAAAGGTCTTTTCGGACTTTTTGCATGGGGCTTAGGTTCCTGGGCTTCTAGGGATAATCCAGTAATCTTGTGGGCCCCTGTGTGGGCCCACAGTGGTTCAGATAGCAACAAACGGGCCTCCCTTTGGGGGTTTTGAGATCAAGATCGAGGGTGATGGGTGAGGATCCAACTTTTCTCCCATTTGGACCAAAACTAACAAATAAACAGGGACTTGAGGGTTCCTGCTTTGGTCTCCTCTCACTCTTAAACTTCGGCAATGAGCAAACATGAATAAATAACATGAATATCATCAACGGACTCAAAAGGGGACCTTTCCTTACAACAATATATGGTGTGTGTTTTCTGTGTTTTGGAACTGAAAAGCACTTCTATGCATGCAAAGATCTGGTCATGAGTTGAAACAAAATGTGAACCAACGTCAATTCGAGTCACCCGAGCTACGAATACACACCTTAAATATAAGAAATAAACCGTGGGACTGACCTCACATGAAGGTCAAAACAGCAACCAAACATGAGTTGGAACCCTAACCAGAACTCAAAAAAACAGTAAACAAAAAACATGCTTATCAAACTTGGCATATATAGCACATAGCTTCACTTATATGCATGCTTTAAATACCTGGTCATGAGGGCAAAATCACATGCATGCCTAAGACTACAATCATATATAAACAAATAAAGGAGAACATGTACCACACATCACTTACATCATAACCCTACGAATCCAAATCACACAACTTGCTAAAGAAGCATCTAAAGAAGGGAATAGGGGGTTACGTGTGGGGATACATTAGACTTGAGGAAAGGAGGGAACATGCTCCCTTCAAAAATAAATGTATAAAACAGTAGCAAAAAATGCATAAAAAAGACTATGGGGACAAGTCCCTCATCCACCCTTGGATCATACATGGGGTCTCTCTTATCCTTAGAGACTCCCATGCCACATAAATGAGTGCAAGACTACATATGAGTCACCTTGGGACACTGATTTAAGCATGGAATGAACAAAGCTTACTAGACATCATGGATCACAATCATTTTTACATATATAGCATAAAATGCGATGGGGTACAATACCTTGGGGGCTTTGGAACCGGGAATGATGTATGGAACTCCCTTGAAGCAAGAATAGCTGCTGGAGCAGCACCTCCTCCCACCAACAGTAGCTTCTTCTCCTTCTCCTAGTTCTTGAGTGAGGAAGAGAAGAGAGTAGGGAGGGGTAAGATGGTCAAGCAAGGAAGTGGTTAGGTTTGGGAAGCACGGAGGGGCAAAGGGGAAGGGTTTCGAACTAGGGGCAAAGGGGGAGAAAAAGTGGAAACAAGCCAAGAAGAGCCAACCCCCGAAATGGGGCTGCTGTTGCCTTTTTATAGGCAACAACTTGTATCCAACCTATATGGTCGGATACACATGCTCCTATGTGTATCCGACCTACAATGTCGGATACAGGCAGTATAATTACAAAAATTGAATTTTCTGCGCGTATCTGTCAGTGAATCCGTGCAAATCTCACGGGCAAATCTTTTGTATCCAGCAACATATGTCGGATATGAAGAAAAGTGTGTGTATCCGACATATATGGTCGGATACAAACAGGATATTTAAGGATTTGCCCCTCGACTTGACCGATTGCCCCCTGCGCATTTTTAGATATTCTTGATACTTTTGGACATTTTGAGATTTAGTCCCTGAGATATTTATGAAAAATAATATTTTATTTAGATATTCTCAGATATTTGCAGATTAGTCCTTGGGATATTTTCTCAACTTTTGATATTTATGGATTCTCTCCTGATTCTTTTGGATATCTGTAGATTCACCCTTGAGATATTTTCATTAATTTTGATATTCACAGATTTAATCCCCAAGATATTTTTCTCTGCTGCTTGCCATGAGTGCAGTCTTTTGCCATGTGTGCAGTTTTCCAGCATTGCTACACTAGAACTTCAACTGCTCACATCTTCTTCATCCGGACTCCGATTTGGGCAAACTCAATTGCGTTGGAACCATATCGGAGTCCTCTATCCATTGGAATAGGATTAAGTAGCTGATTTTGGGTCTACCAGAAAGTCAATTTCTGCTCCCCTTCAAGTTTGACCAGCCTGCAAATCCTTCATCCGGACTCTGATTCCAGCAAACTCAGCTGCATTGGAACCGTGTTGGAATTCTCTATCCATTAAGACAAATCAAGGTGGCCAATTATCACTTTATCAAAAAGCCAACTTTTTCCCTCTCAGGGTTTGACTTTTCTGCTAAGGTTTGCACTTCTGGCACTTTCGAGGGTGCAAAAATGAGGTGCTGACAAAGAGGGTTGATTTTATAACATTAAAATTAATGAGGTGATTTCATATGATTTAGAGCAGATCTGATTAGATTTGGATACAATTTCAATGGAACAGTGAAAATTCTATAGTGATCAGTAGATTTGGAGCTTCTGAGATCTTGAGGCTTTGAGATTAAATTGTTTCGGACTTCATAGAGGTAAGTAGCACCTTTCCAAACAATTTCGTACTGATTTTCGAGATTTAATTGCAGTGCATTCGAAATTTAGTGTTAATACTCAGATTTGGGCATTTTGGGGTCAGTTGAAGAACGCCTATAGATCTATCATGAATTAGATGTTAAATTGTTGTAGAAACCTTTAGAAAGTATTCCTTAATGATTTAGAAGCTATTCCCAAAGTTTTAGAATAATCCAATTAAGTTTGGTAGTTAAATTTCATGAAAAACTCCAGAATTCGAGTGCTCTTTGTAACCTGAGATCTACCCTGAAATTTGGCCTAGCGCCTGACAAGCGGCTCGAGTGCCCACTTGAGCGCCCAGCCAACTTAGAACCTGAAAATCCAATTCTCCAGATAAGCCTAGCACCCGACAGGCAGCTCGAGTGGCCACTTGAGTACCCATCCTATGTTTCCTTAATCGAGAGTTCAAATTTCGGACAAAACAAGCGCCTGACAGGTGGCTCGAGCACCCATTTGAGCGCCCAAGACAGAAAACTATATTTTTTCCAATTTGAGTTGATTTCAACTATAGAATTGTTTTTAATCAAATCCAACTTATGTTCAAATAAGATTTTGGTAATTAGGAAGTGCTTGCATAGGAATTATATTAAAATTCAATAAGATGAAGAGTTTGTGAACATTCTACTAAACTAGATTCTTAAGAGACTTTTGGTTCCAAATTATTATAGAATAAGTTTATTTTGATTCCACCACTTGTAACATCTCTCTAAGATCATTCTTAAGGTGTCTTTGAAGGCTAATTACAATAAAGAGTTCATATTAAATATTTGTCCACTTTTTCCTCTAACTTGTACATTTTGTGGTTTTAAGCGGATCTTTGGTTTCCAATTTCACTTGTAATAATTCCAAGGATTTCTATATAGGTAACCCTCATTCCAAACTACTTGTGAGAGATTAACTCTTTGAGATCATGTTTCTGGTCAGATTTGAGAATTTGAGTTGTAAACTATAATTTGAACCATTTTGTTTTACATCGGATTTGATTGGTACTTCCATGGAATTTGTTTTATAGTAAGTTATTTTCTTCAGATTTGGAATGTTGGTTTATTATCATGAAAGATTTGCTATACAGGCTGGTTTGAAAATGTTATTTGCCTTAAAAGGTATGAACTTGTAATCCTCCATGATGGAGTGGATTTGGTCATGATTGACCCATGGTTTTGGGATTAACCTTAGTTGGTTACTTGCTGATTTTTATTACAAGCTGTTTGTCTAGCTCGCCTTGGATCCATGTCTTAAGCTTAGTAATGTGATGTGTTGGTTTTATTGATGTAATTGCATGGCCATGAGTGTTGCCACGACCGATGTAGAGCAGCCCGTATCTTTGTGTAGGCCGGGTTGTCAATGCCGAAACCTAGAGTAGGGCGGCATTGGATGACGAAACCCTGAGTATGCCGTCATTTCAGAATCCAAAATCGTGAGTAGGACGGATTGTGTACATGGAGGCTTGGATGTCACTCCGGCATGTAGATTATTCAATTAAGTGAACTACATGACATTGGCCTCTATGTTTTATTGGTATATGTATCTCCACCACCAGTGTAGAGTAGCACCGACACTATGAGTAGTTCGGTGTTGTCAATGCCCAAACCCGAAGTAGGTTGGCACCGTCATTTCAGTATCTGAACCCTGAGTAGGTGGGATATACACATGGAGGTGTGGACTTGATCATGATGTGGCTTTATCGATGTTGATACTTCTTTTGATTTAACTTATATCTACTGTGTTGTTTTGGAAAATTGGTTTCATCGACACGTGGTTACATGATTATATTGGGTTTCATGGTTATTCGCGTGATTTGATATTGATGCTACAGATTTGACTTATATGCTGGATTACACGGGTTATATTATATTTGATTCCTGGATTATTGTGGGATTATTCCAATTAATCGTGTTTTCGCTACTGTTACATGCTTTATATCTGATCCATGTTTTATAACTATGAAAAATGTATTTGAGCATGCATGTGCTACTTACTGGGATATTCGTATCTCATTCCATTTTGTTTTGTTTTGTTTTCAGCTGCTCTTAGAGAGGACGATACAAAAGGGTAGATACTTGGATCATGTGAGTTTCAGATTAGAGATATGGTATCTTATATTGAGTTGGGTTTTGGTTGGCTTTGATTTTATGGTATATTTTTATTTCATGTTTTTCCTTCACTCTGATATATCGATCTCGTGTGAAAAATTAACCCTTGGAAACGAGTTACAGTTTTATTATGTAACCTGGATCTGGGGCGTTATAGGTGGAGTGGCATGTAGCAATTCACAAGAGGTTTAAAAGTGGTTGGGTGGCAAAATGGGAGTATAAATAGCAAGTGTAAGTTAGTTGGTGAGGTTGTTTTGTTAGTTGGGAGAATTCTGGAGAACTAACTAGAAGAATCTAGAAACAGGAGCATAGGAAGAGATCTGGGAGAAGAACTGAAGAGAAGAGAAGGAGTATCTCATGGGCGATTTTTTATTGAGAGAGAGAGAGTATTTGGAGGAGCTGAATTTGTTTAGAACAATGAAGAAACTAAGGAAACATCAGATTAAAGAGGAATTCTAAGTGAGTTAGATTTCATTAATTTGTATATTGTAACAGAGAATTTAAGAACTTAATCAGATCTGGGTATGTGAGACATGGGAAAAAATCAATTCAATGACTGACTTCCTCAATCATCACGCGGGATTGGTTAAAAAACACAGAGTCGCCACCATTCTGTTTAGGTGTGAATGGACACCAAAATATTAAATAAGCTCAAAAGGCAAATTTAGGGTAAAAATAACCCTGCTAAAAAAACAACCAGAGATGGGTAAGGGGATTAGGTTATAAACAGGGGAAGGTGTTAGGCACCCCTATTCATCCACACAAGGTGGTTGCCAGTCATTGTTCATGTTAAAATAAAGGGAAAAAAGGCTTGCTATAAAATCACAAAAAGACAAAAATGTATGGTTTTTTCATATAAATAGCCTGATTGATCCAGAACTTTCAAATATGATCATACCATTCCTAGGGTTTAATGATCAAAATAAAATTGAGATAAAATCCAATAAAACCAATCTAAAGTGAAAACTTCAAAAATCTGGTTTCAAGTTAAATTCTAGAAATCTAGAAAATTATGATTTTTATAAAATATTTCAAAATTGAACTTGAACAGTCCAGGACATAGGCATAGCCCAAATTTCACATTAAATCAAAAAATCAAAACCAAAAATACCCACGTTGATGAAGAACATCAAAAGGGGAGAACTTAGACCGTAGGGTCTTCTCTCAATAATGGAAAAGGATTCAAAAACCACATCATGAAACCCTAGACGTTAATTTCAGGCTTCTGAATCCAGATCTATCATATTGATCATGATGGATTCAAGATCTTAGCCTAATATCACAAAAATCACGAAAACAGTGCTATAGGTGCAAATATGTGGAAACTCCAAATTTTATCAAAAAGTGGGGATCTCATGCTATAAACATCATGGATTCATATGATTCATTTAGATTCATCATAAAAAACAATTAAAACATGATCAAGATATCCAAAGCAGCCACATCTCACAGATTAGAGCACATGGGGGTCCACCCACGGATCCACCTGTTCTCTTTTCCCCTAGCTCTCTCTTCACGTTTTACGGCTAGAGAGGATTCTTGAGGTACTTGGAGATAGGTTTGGGTATACAAACACAATCAAAGGCCTTATTCTATAAAAAAGGAGAAAAACAGATATGGGGTTCTATTCTAGGGATCCACCTGTTCTCTTTTCCCCTAGCTTTCTCTTCACGTTTTATGGCTAGAGAGACTCTTGAGGTACTTAGAGACAAGTTTAGGAATACTAGTACAAAAGATGGCCTTATTCTACAGCAATGGAGAAGATCCTATTACTTCTACAATTGAAGATAGAAAATAAAAGGGAAAAGGGACTTACCTGGATTGAGCAAGCAGAGCAGCAAGGATTCCTCTCTTCTCTTGGAGTTCCTTAGACTTCAAATTTTCATGGCATTTTGCTTGAGGAAAGGCCCTCTATTTATAGGCAAACCCAGGGGCATGGTTGGTCCAAAGTTTGGCAAGATAAAGTTTCAGTTTGAGTTAAACACAAGATAATGCCCATCCTTTATCCACGAAGATATTTCGCATGAATAAAATATATAATTCGCTCATTTAAAGGGATATTGGACTAAAGATAAGGCTCAGAAATCGAGAGAAGAATAAAACTCGCACGAGTCTAATGTGCCCGTAAATGATTTACGGTCCAATGGTGTCCATATATGTATTACGGGCACTGCGTGCCCGTATACAAAATCCGGGCGCACTTAGCCCGTAGATACAATACGGTGAAAGCTCAAGTTATTGATTTTCATGCATTTTTGGCCTGTTTTAAATTCCAATTAATGTTTTCATTATTTTCTCATTTTGTAGTGCAATTTGGGGTGTCTACAGGGTAGATCTGATAGAGTTTTGTTAAAATTTTTGAATCTCAAATCTGTGGAGTGAAAAATCGGCTGAGAATTTTAGAATGAAGAAGTGTTTTGTTCAGATCAAAAGAATGATAGGTGAGATCTGGTTATTTTATAGTAATTTTATTTGGTTCAAATGTTCTTATAAGTTTGAGATCAGATCTGGGAGAGATCTGATAATTATAAAATGAATGACAAAAATAGTGAGGTGAGTAAAGAACCATAAATTGAGCTCAGATTTGTGAATTTGTTGGTGTTAGAATTCGAAATTGAATGCTAACAGGTAAGTAGCACCTTTCTAACTCAATTTATACATGAATTTTGGATTACATGCATGCTAATTTGAAATTGAGGTTGTGCGTGCGTCGGAAACACCGCACCGCGGGGTGCACGGATTTGTGTGTGCCTCTGGGAGGGTAAAACGAGAAGTTTGGAGTCGCCACCGCCTGATGGGATGCAGGCGGACACCTGGGTGCCTAAGTTTGTCTATTGGGTTGGTCTGCGGCTTGAGATTCTAAGTAAGGTCTCGATTATGGTCCGGGGAAGTCCGTAGACACCCCGGTCCGCCCCGTCGATTGACGGATCCCGTAGATTTCCTGGTTTGAGTCAACTCAGTCTTCACTTACCCGATTCCTAATCTAGTATGAAATTTGGTTAAGTCTGGTGCGATCACCTGAATGGTGTGGGTCCCTTTAATTGATTTTATCTTGTTTAATTAATGTGAACTGGGTCTAATTGGGCGGGCCCCGTTGGAAGGCCCGCGGATTCCTTGGTGGGCTTGGTCAAGCCCACATGTCCCCTGGTGGGCCTTAGTCTAAGCCTGAGAGGCCCTTTGGGCTTAGGTTAAATGAATTGATTTTATCTAATTGTTCAAATTGGAGATTTAAGTGATTTCCATGCAAAAGCGGGCCAGTATTGGTTCGCGGGCCCCTGGGTGGGCCCCCATAAAGGTTGCCAAGAGATTTAAGTTATCTTGTTTAGGTTTGCCAAAATGGGTTGGACATTGGCCTTGGGGCTCGTATTCCAGATTTGGGCTTGGAAGGCCAAGTTCCTTAAAGTTAGGGTTTGAACCCTTACTTGCTTGGTTAGTGGGCTTGGTGGGCCCGGTAGGCCCTAGCCCTTGGTCTCGGCCAAACCATGCTACTTACCACAACATACTACAAAATGGGCTTTTGGGTGGGCCGCATCGGGTTTGGCCCACTCAGTTTAATTGATTAATTTGCTAAACTTGCTTATTTACTTGCAAAAGGGTTCACTGGGCTTGGTGGGACCCATTGGAAGACCCATTGTGTATCCGGTTGGACCGGTGGTCCAAGTACCACATTGGGTTTCCGGGTGACCCAGAAACCCTATTGGCTTACTTAGCTTGATTGAAAACATAAAAGAGGGTGTTAAATCAATAAAGGACACAAAATGGCACAAAGTGATCTTTTCTGCAAAGTAGCCAACCTGGGAGGCCGGCTACAAACAATAATATGCGTAGCTGACTAGAGAGGTCGGCTACAAGCAAACACTTGTGTAGCCAACCAGGAAGGTCAGCTACAAACAAGATTATGTTGATCTGACCTGAGTTGTCCGATCAGCTCAAAAAAGGGCTTTTTTAGGTTTCTCCAATGGGCTTGGGTTTCTGGGCTTCCTAGGAAGGCACTAGCCTTGTGGGCCCCTGTGAAGGCCCACACAAGTTCAGGGGGTGAAAGAACACCCCAATACTTGGTCTTTTGGTGGGTTTGAGGAATCAAGAGGAAATGGGAGGAGGGCTTGGTTGGCTGCCCTCACACCTCTTTACATGCACACACAACAATAAAACAGGGGCCTTGGCACCCCAATTTTGGTGCTTCCATTTGACCAATCAATAAGCAATCATAGCCCAACAACAAGACATACTATACTACACAATTTTTAACATAAGCAAACATGATGTAGACACATGGAACAGCAGCCGATAAGAGAAGCTTAAATCAGATTCTAGCATGTTGATGGGGGTGTAAATGACATAAAAAAGTGAAGAGGAAAGGAACCTTCATGCATGGTTCTAATGGTTGATGGCAAACATGCCACACAAGGCCGTATGGAGAGAACACTTGATGTAGGTGCTGGGGACAGCAGCCATTGAGGGAGGTTCACATGTGCTAATGAGCGTGGGAAGTGCCTGGGGGTTGGGGTTGAGGCTACCTTCATACAAGGTGCTTAGAGGGTTGGATTGGGGGGCATGATAACACTCGAAAACAGCAAGCTAAAGGGCAAACAGGGGCTGCTTAGTGCCTGTAACAGAAGCATGTCAATGTTCATACCAGCAGCTAAGTAAAAAAAAAGGGGGTAGGAGGAAGCATGGTGGGGGGTTTGGATTCGCACACACATGCATTCAAACGGTAGAACAAAATGGATGTCATGTAAACACCCGCACATGTCACCTTAAGGGCTGCTCCTAGGGTGCTAGTGGGAGCAACAAAGAAAAGAAAATAACCACTTCAGTGATGCGAAATAGCAGGTGAATTAGTGATAGCATGGTTTATCATGCATGAGCAAACTTTGGGTAGGCTAATGTGGGAGTGAAGGAGAGGGGCTATCCCCCAACAGTAGCTCATGCTCATCATAACAAGGGGGATGCGGGGGAAGCATGCATGAAGATTAACTACCGGATGCGGGGGAAGCATGCATGTATCATGCACAACACCCGATCATGCATGTATCATGCCACATGAACCCCTTCAAAAAGGCAAGGGCAGCACCTTATGGAGCAAGAAGAAAATTACTACAAGAAGGGACAAAGAGGGGGGGGGGGGGTGCTTATATAGGGGTACATTAGAGTAGAATTTAATGGGGAACAAGCTCCCTCCAAAATGAGAACAAACATGCACAAATAGCAACTAAAGGCCATGCAGACATGTGAAGACACCACTTGTGCTCCCTTAGAACCAAACGTATGCCTCTCCCTACCTTTTGGAGGCTTCCATGTGGTTCAAATGGTAAGAAAACACACAAAAGCCATGGTGGATGACAGATTTTGACAGCTAGAACCAAAGCACTCTTAAACTTTATGAAACATCTCCGATCTCATATATGTGAAATAAAATGTGACAAGAAACAATACCTGGTGATTAGGAAGCTTCCTTGGGGGGGGGGGGGGGGGGGGGTGTAGGCACCTCTTTGAGACCAAATAGCGGCTGGAAACTCTCCTCCAAGCTCCGATAGCAGCTCACTCTTTCTTCAAACTTGGTTGTGGTGGAGGGCTTAGAAGGCCTTGGGAGTGGGCTTAGGGGGTGTAGGAAGCAAGGAAAGGGGGGAGAGGGGGGTTGAACCAAGTTAGAGGGGGGAACAGGGGGTAAGGCCAGCAACCCTCGGCCAGGGGGTTTGCTGGCATATTTATAAGCATCAATTTGTATCCAACCTGATAGTTCGGATACACTAGCTTGCTTGTGTATCCGACCACCAAGGTCGGATACACTATCTTCCTTTATGTCGGATACAAACAGTATGATTGCAAACATTAAATGTTTCCAGAAAATCTATCGGAAAATCCAACAGGATTTCAGCGGAGATTTTTGTATCCAACATTTAATGTCAGATATGAACAAATTTATGTGTATCCGACCATATATGTCGGATACAGAAGGTGAATTTTCCGATATTTACAGATTGTCCCCGGATTTGACCGATTGTACACCTGAGATAATCGCAAATTGCCCCTAGCTATTCACAGATTAGTCCATGAGATATTTTGAACATTTTGGCTATTTACGGATTAATCCCCAAGATATTTATCTGCGTTTACGCCACGTGTGCTGCTCTTTTGCCACGTGTGCAATTTCTACTCCCCTTCAAGTTTGACTAGCCTGCAGATCCTTCATCCAAGCTCCGATTCCAGCAAACTCAGTTGTGTTGGAACCGTGTCGGGATTCTCTATCCATTGAGATAAAGCATGGTGGCCAATTATCACTTGATCAAAAAGTCAACTTTTGCCCCTTAGGGTTTGACTTTTCAGCTAGGGTTTGCATTTCCGGCACTTTCGGGGGCATAAAAATGAGGTGCTTACAGCTGCCCCTCTTTGCCGGAATCACTTTGCAGATGAACGGTAAAGAGAAAAAAGAACCTTGTTTTTGCGCCTGGCATTTCTATCGACATGGTCAACAAGCTTAGTCCTTTGAAGTTTTCATGAAGAGGGGGAAGCGTCCAGATGATGTGGTGTCAGTTCCCAGCTTTGGAGTTTTCTTACCCTTTGCTTTTCGGGTTTTTTGTAGGGCAACTTTTCAGCATTTAATTTATGTTTGAAAGAGATTAGATTGGACTTGAGCTCGCCAACCTGTTTCGGCGTTGATACCAGGAACTTGACAACATTCTTTTCTTCTTGTTTGTTCCATTAAAGCTTTTAGGTGTTTTCAGATTTCTTTTGTCTTTTCCTTTGGGCTTAGTAGTTTTTTTTTTAGATAAATGGCCGAGAGTTGGTTAGAAGGTGGGAAGAATGAGGAAAGGAGGAGGGAAGGGCGAAGGAGGAGGTGCTTCCAGCGTTATCCGGTGCCTCAAGGGAGCTCACACACCTGCCCTATTATATTTACAAAAGTGTGAAATCAAAAATTACAAAAGGGCCATTTTGCCCAATGAGATCTTCATTTCTACTCGTTCTTCTTCATGCCTCGCCATTCCTTTCCTCTGCAGTGTGCTTTCTGGTTGGCTCTCCTTTTCTGGGTGAGGTAGGGACCTCCTAGTTTGGAGCAACTACCCCTGGGGATTAGGCTGGAACCTCCACCTTATTGCTCCTTCTCAATCAAACCTTGTTTTTGACATGCGTGAGGGTTCCCTTGGGAAGGATGCTCCACTGGGGATGGGTGGGGTCCCCCACACCGTCATTTCTCCTTGCAAGGCCTTTTCCTTCCGCTCAGGTGTGAGTTTCTTACGTTTGTCCGAGCTCCTGTGGAGTGCGAGAAAAGCTCCACCAGGGACTGGTGTGAGCTTGTTTTGTCTTCTTTCTACTCTCCTTCGCAAAGCCGGCCCTCTTAAGACCGGGCGAGGCTTGGGAAGATTTCATTATCAGGTATCACTTTCTTACGGCCGAAAGGGCTCCATTGGGGATTTAGTGGACATCGCCCTCTGTTTGTTGAAGGAACTCCACTGGGGATTTGGGAGGGATGTCCGTTATCTCACCTTTGCTGTACCTGTGGAGGCAGGAAAGGAACAACATGTTAGTCGTGGACTAGCTGGGGAATGCAAGAACATTCTTTTTTATTCTCTTCTTGCTCTGGGGCTTTTGCCCATGGCAGCTAGAAGCGGCTTCTGCCAAGGTTGAGAGATCATCAACTCAGGTTAGTAGCACAATGTGGAGCTAAAAAATAGTTAAGCAGAACAATTACAGAGAAAACAGGTGTGTCAGTGTCTGCTTGTATTTGCAATATCAAAAGTAATTTCCAAGGTCAGACGGGACTCTGAGTGCTTGGTATTTTCAGTAGCATTGTCATCATAGGCCACTGTGAAATTTTTGGCTTGGGCACCCTCTGCCAGTCTGGACCCCTTTGATCTAGTCATCTTTCTCAGCTTACTGTCTACCACTGTCACTGCTCCTTTCTATAACTTGTTCTGCTCAATCCAAATGCGACCAATTTCTTTATCTTTCTTCTCTCTTTTCTTTTTTTTTTTTTGGGGACCATTTTTACACACAACGCCCCTTTTTCGGGTTTTCGCTACTTTGAGCCTTTCTAGGAAACTCTGAATTCCATCCTCGCTGATGAACGCAGACCCAACTGTTTGCCCTAATCATTCCTTTTGGGATCCGAGAGGTCTTAGAGATAGGACGAAACGTAGTCTTGTTCTTGGTTACGAAAGAAAGGATAAATGGCTCAAAAAAGCATAGTTATCTGGGTTTGCAAAGTGTGCTACTTTTATTGTTGGTGGGACTTACATCCTGGCTTATTTGTATCACTATTTTTTGTTGGGTAAACATTTCCCCATTTTCTCTGTTTCTTTTTTTTTCTTTCTTTTTCTATTGCATTTTCTTTTCTCCTTTTTTGAGGTTTTTCTGGGCGAGAATGCCCTGTTTCTTTTTTGCTTTGCCAGGAAGGCCTTGTTTGATGTGTAGAACATTTGCAATGGGTTGAAAGAATTTTAAGGCTCAAAATTGTCTAACTAGGGGAGAATTTAAGGTTCTTGGAAGGATTTATAGTCTAAAGGAGACTCAAGGATGGTCCCTCTTCATTTCCCAATCAGAATGATCTTAGGCGTAGTACAGTTTGACTGCGTCTGCATTTATAGGCTTAGGAAAAATTGCCCCCGTCCATCTCTTGTAGGATAAGTGCTCCTCTTGACAGGACTTTGTCGACTACGAATGGCCCTTCGTAGTTTGGGTTGAATTTGCCTCTGTTGTCTTCTTTATGGGGAAAGATTCTTTTCAGTACCAGATCTCTTGCCTTGAAATGCCATGGCTTCACTTTCTTGTTGTAGGCTCGTGCCACCCTCTGCTGGTAGAGTTAGCCGTGACACAGAGCCTTGATCCTTTTCTCGTCCAATAGCTGTAACTGGTCAAACCTGGATTCTTCCCATTCCACGTCACTGATCTTAGCTTCCTTCAGAATTCTGAGTGATGGAATCTGTACTTCGACGGTGAGGATTGCTTCCATTTTGTATACCAGGGAGAAAGGGGTTGCCCCGGTCGATGTTCTGATCGACGTCCGGTAGGGGTGTAGTGCATAAGGTAACTTCTCATGCCAGTCTCTGTAGGTGACTACAATTTTCTCAAGTATCCTCTTCAGGTTCTTGTTGGCGGCCTCTACTGCTCCATTCATCTTGGGTCGGTATGCTGTAAAGTTCAAATGTCTGATCTTCAGATCTCTACACATCCTTTCCATGTCCTTATTATTCAGATTCTTTGCATTGTCTGTGATGATTGCTTCCGGCACTCTGTAGTGAAAGACTATATTGGTTCTGATAAACTTGAGCACATGAGATTTCTTCACATCTACAAAGGACATGGCCCCTACCCACTTGCTAAAATAATCCATTGCCACCAAGATGAACTAATGCCCATTCGAAGCCTTCGGATGAACCTGGCCTATCATGTCAATCCCCCAGATGGCGAACGGCCAAGGTGATGTCATGGAGTATAGTGTGTTTGGCGGTGCATGGATGTTGTTTGCGTAAATCTGGCACAGTTGGCATTTCCTGACATGGGTGTAGCAGTACACTTCCATGGTCATCCAGGAATAGCCCATCCTTCGAATCTTTCTTGCTAGCATATGCCCATTCATGTGTGCGCCGGACAACCCTCCATGGACTTCCTCAATCAGCTTCTGCGCTTCATCTACTCTAACACATAGCAGTAGCAAGTCATTGTATGACTTCTTGTACAGTCTACCGCCACTATGGAAGTATTGCCCTGCCAATCTCTGAATAGTTCGCTTCTCTGCAGCCGAGGCCCCTTCCGGCAAGATCCTGTCCCTTATGTATCTCTCAATGTCTGCGTACCAAGGCTCTTCCTCAAGCGCGCTCTTCTCAACACCAAAGCAGTAGACAGGGTAGCGCCGAATTTCTATCTCCAAAGGTTGCACCCAGGTGTCATTAGTGATGGTGGCCATTGATGCCAGCGTTGCCAGTGTGTCCGCAAACTGATACCTGTCTTGTGGCATGTAATTGAATGTCACGCTCTTGAATTGCTCTTCTAATTCTTTGACCAGTTCTTGGTATGGTACCAACTTCACATCTCTGGTCTTCCAGTGACCCATCACTTGATAGATGATAAGGCTAGAATCACTGAATACCTTTAGCTCTTGTATATGCATCTCAACTATAATTCGCAAGCCTAGCACACATGCTTTATATTCGGCCATGTTGCTAGTGCAATCAAATAGGAGTTTTGCTGCTATCAGGTGATGAACACCATCCGGGGAGATGTAGCACTGTTCTAATCCCATTTCCATTTACATTGACTGCCCCGTCAAAGAACATCTGCCACTTCGTTTCTTCTATCTCTTTTGCAGATTCTATACACATCACGTCTTCATCTGGGAAGTGAGTCAAGAGCGGTTGGTAGTCCGGCAGGGGATGCTCTGCCAGGTGATCTGCTACAGCTTGTCCTATTATCTCCTTTCTAGTCATGTAGACAAAGTCGTACTCAGACAAAAGGACTTGCCATCTGGCAACCCTACCAGTGGAGATCGGCTTCGCAAAGATGTACTTCAGGGGATCAAGGTTCGAAATTAGCAAGACTGTGTGACTGAGCAAATAGTGCCGAAGCTTCTGAGCTGCCCAAACCAAGGCACAACACGTCTTCTCAAGCACGGTGTATCTGACTTCAAAGTTGGTAAATTTCTTGCTCAGGTACTAGATTGCTTGTTCTTTCCTTCCTTTCTCATCGTGTTGTCCAAACACACAACCCATGGCTGTCTCTAAGACTGTCAGATACATAATCAAGGGTCGTCCCAGGACTGCAGGACCAACATCGATGGACGCATCAGATAGGCCTTGATCTTATCAAACGCCACTTGACAATCTTCATTCCAAACCACAGGGTTATCTTTCTTTAGCAGCTTGAATATAGGCCCACATACAGGAGTCATTTGTGCGATGAATCGATTGATATACTGCAATCTACCCAGGAACCCTCTTACTTTATTTTCTGTCAACGGAGGAGGCATCTCCAGAATTGCCTTTCACCTATGTCAATTGGCTCAGTTTCCTCGATGTTGGCCTGGGGACCCTTTTCATGCCTCTCCAATGGGAGTTGGATTTCAAGCGGGGTATCCCACGATTCATCGTTGTCGCATGCTTGAAAGGCTCATAGGGGACGATGTCTGAATCATCTTGCTGCAATGGGCAAGTGCCCCCATCTGACTTGTCGAGCTCTTGCTCGTTTTCAGGATTGGACACTGGCTCATGCTTTTTATTTATTATCGCCATTTGAACTGGCTTTTCAATTTCTTTTTGCTCTTTTTGTTCAATTATGGTAACCTTATTATCTATCCCGTGCCCCGACCCTTCCAGGTGTGCGTCAGGATTGATACTAAGATTGTGATGCTCAAGTTGCTTATTTTTGTTATTTTCGTTTTTAGACAAATGTGAGTAGTAGGAATCATTCAGATATTTATAGAAAATCTTATCAGCAACTACAACAGAAATTTCAGAGGTGGCGGAAACCCCCTTTGGTACATTAGCTTTGCCGATTGCAAAAGGCATGGCGCTCCAGTTCTTCAATGGTGCTTTGTCCTCTTTGTTGATGACAGCTATCTTCTCCAGTTCTCTAGCTAGTACCATGTTGGCGCTATCGTCAGAAGAGATGCAGATGGGATCGTTTGCCGCGCCTGCTACTGGGTTGTTCTGGCTTCTCTCTGACCTGGGATCATATTCTGATGATACCCTCACCCATGATCCACCGAAGGGAATTCCCATCAGCACTTCGGCGTCGGTGGTATGTAGGCAATGGTGACTTCGTTGGCCAAGTCAACTCTAGGCGGTATAACAACTACGGGTATTCTGGTCGGTATCCCAAGCACAGTAAAGGAGTAAGCTGGTGGTGCCCATTTACAGCAAGTTGCATGGTACATCTCTTTGGGCACTAGCCCTCGCACTTGGGGCATGCTACGGAACATTCGGTGCAGTCCATCACGAGTTCCTGGGTGCAGGATATGGGGAGGTGGAGGAGGAGACCTTGGCCTACAACTCAACGCTCCCAAGCTGTCTCAACCTTCCATCATGCAAACATACATGGCTGGGTTCTCTTCTTCTTTGGATTCTTCAACAGGAGCAGGTGGCGGCACTTCTATCACAACCACAGAGTGGATCGGTATCCCTTCAGGGATGAACAGTTCGCCTGGCGGGGCGAAGGCCATGGTGACCTTGTCAGCAGATTCCAGGGAAAACAATGCTGGTAGGTTGTCTAGTGACCCTTCAAGAGCCAGTAGGTCTACTTCCACTGCATCTCCGATAATTTCTAGGGACAGCGGCTCCTCCCAGAGCATCTGAGCTAAGCCTTGCAGGTAGTCTTCTTCCGAGGTAGGGGAATCCGAAAAGTCATCTCCCCACCCTTAGGGGACTATGTTCTTAATGGCTTGAGCTGCTTAATGCTCCATGTTAGTGAAGTAGTGGTATAAGTTCCCGTGCATGCATATGGGCTTGTGGGGGTCTCTTCCTTCAACTCCGACTCTTTTCCTCTCAACACGATTCTCAAAAAGTCGGGAGTAGTCTTCAGGTCGTGGCTTGAACCCAAGTCCGAATCCAATGGTCTGCTCGTAAGGTTGGACGGCCGCCTTGATTCCTTGCTTATACCTGCCCAGCCCTTCACCGGCTCTGAGGCCCCAGTTTGCGGATTCAACAGTGCCAAACATGTTTCTTCTTTTCCTCTTCGAAAGTCTTCGCCCCCTTTCAGATTCTGGGATGTGGTTCACCTGCACCATCTCTACGGCCTGGAAGTTGAACATGGTGGGTAGTTCATAATCCACATAGGGTACTCCAACCCTTTCAAACTCTCGATGATCCTCAGCATGTACCGTTATCAGCTCGTTGCCCTATATGAATTGGACCATCCTGTGCAGTAAGGAAGACACCGCCTCGGCCTAATGCAGCCACGGTCTCCCAATCGGCAAGTTAAAGGAGGCATTGATGTCCATGAGCTCAAAATCCATGGTGAAGGGCCTGTCTGCAATTATGATCACCAAGGTGACCTCGCCTAGTGAATCTCTCTTGGCATTGTCGAAACCTTTGACGTTATGCGCACTCAGCTTTATCATTGAGGGGTTCAACTGTAGGCTATGGAACATCCTTATGGAACATATGTTCAGGGCCGAGCCGTTGTCGATCATTGCCCGCTTCACGATGAGATCAACGCACTTCACCGTTATGTAGAGCGGCTCAATGTGGTTACACCCTCAGGTGGCAGAACTGCTGTAGAGAAAGAGATGGCCTGTGGCGCCACGATTACCGACACAACCGCTTCCATCTACTCAGGGTTGATGTCGGCCGGCAAATGTGCATCACCTAAAACCTTCATCAATGCTGCCCTGTGAGTTGATCAGGAGTCTGTAGACACCCCAAATTGCACAAACAATCATCACAAATCATTATCTCCTGGAAAGCCAGCACAGAATTTGAAGAAAATAAGCTTTTACCTGTATCCGGATACTCAATCCGGATACAAGTACTCCTTCCCGTATCCGGATACTCATACCGGATACATGTGAGCCTTAGCGTATCCGGTACCATGTACCGGATACCTTAAGGCCCTTTGTTATCCGGTCTGACATACCGGATACCTTAAGTTTGCTCAAAATTAGGGTTTTCCGAGAGCTTTTCACTTTTACCATCATGTCCCTCATTAAATGAGGGGAAATCACGGAAATAACCTTAGGGTTTAGGTTGGAGGGGTTCTAGACATTAAGTTGTGTCTACCAATGACCTTAGCCTTTGCCTATAAATAGGAGCCTCCTCCTTGAGCAAATGACACAACTCTTGTTTTGAATTCTCGCAAAGAAGAACTCCAAGAGAAGAAGAAAACCGCTGTGGAATCGCCTCCAGAACTCAGGTAAGCCTCAACTTTTCTTTTTATTTTCCGTCTTTACATTCCTAGATCTAGATCTCTTCTTCTACCTTTCTGTAGTGTAAAGCCTTGTTTGTATGTGTGGAAATCCTTCCCCGGCTCAAAGTATCTCAAGACTCCCCTAGCCGTAAAACGTGAAGGCGGATCTAGGAGAAACGAGACTGTGGATTGACCCTAGTGCCAGAACCTATGTAGCATAAGGCCTTTTTGATTGATTGTAAACCGTTCCATATTCAAAGTACCCTTGATTATCTTAAAGAGAACAGAGGGAAATGATAATGGAACGGAACCCTAGGCTATGCTAGAACCTATTTTGTTGAATCTATATGCATGTTGTATTGATCTTGTTTGTTTTTTTACACTTGCACATACATATAACTATTTTGGCGGGATAGGTTCATATTTGGGGTTTATTGCATTTATTGTGATAAAACTCAAATAAATGGCCTCAATCAAATTCTGGAGTGTTTTTAAATGTTTTTCAAAGGTTTTGGATTCATCTCACACGAATCACACACTTTTTGTCAATTTTCGGATTTGGATTTCTTCAAAAGTGGCTTAGCTTGATAGCACCTGTACCCTTACTTCGGACGCCCGTAACTTCATCATCCGGATGAATTTTGGGGCGATTCTAGAACCATGGGAAAGGTGAGGCTGTCTAGTTTATGTCCACCAAATTTCATAAATTTCTATTTAGCGGATTTTTGACACCTCTCTGTCGAAGTTAAGTGGACAGTTCAGGTTCAAGTACAGAACTTGTCACTTCGACGGACCGCCATGTGTTCGTTTTAAGTCCGATTCGAGTGATTTTTGTTTCTGAGTACTCGTTTATGAGTCTATTTTCAAATCCAGTTTGTTTCATAATTTTTGGATTCCATTTGAATTATTGGTAGCCGATTTACTCAGAACTGCTCATTTGCATTTCTCTGGGTAAATCTGTGATCTTCGGGGCCTGTTCGGGAGATCACCCAAGGCACGTCCGAAAGGATTTTTGTATGAGGCTAGTTTCTCTGGAAAGATGGCCATACAGACTTCAATCACACCAAATTTCACGGATTTCTATGTAGTGGATTTGTTTAGACAATTTTCCCAAGTTGCCCACTTACCACTTTTAAAAATCCCCAGCAGCAACTTCAAAGGAGCCTAACTCCTAGGTTTTTTATCGGAATGAAGTGAAATTTTGCATGAGACTCTTATTTACTGTAATCTTTCAAATGGACTTGGTTTGGTTCAATTTAATATTGGATTTGAATGATTTTAAGGCAAATGGCATACTTTTTACCAAACTTCCCGGATTTGATTTAACTTGGTTTTGATCAACTTGTGCTTTGATTTCCACCTCTTTAATGTTCTAGAAATGATATTGACATAAAAGGAGAACCCAAAATTCATTTGGATTCTCATGTGAAGATATCATACATTTGACCTTGTTCAAGGTTTCTCATGATTTTTAGCAAGCTTTCTTACTTTGTTTTTTGCATGAACATACACTTGGCAACCACTTTGTGTGGATGAATGGGGGTGCCTAACACCTTCCCCCGTTCATAATCTAATCCCCTTACCCATCTCTGGATTTGATTTTCAAGTAGGGTTATTTTTATCCTAGAATGCTTCTTTTTTTCACTTTTTGCTTATTTTGAACTCTTTGGTGTCCATTCTCACCCCAAAATCATGAATGGTGGCGACTCTCCCACTTTTGCGTTGAGCCCGTGTGTTGACGGAGGGATAATCATTCCGGTGATTTTTTCCCATGTCTCACAACTGGCGACTCTGCTGGGGACTTGTGGATTTAAGCCATTTTGTGTATATTCATGCTTTTTCATCACTTTTGAATGCTTGCTATTTTGTTTACTTTATTGGTGTATATTGGTGTATTCTAAATCTGATTGGGATACTTTTAAATTTTACATTGATGAAGGCATGTGTGTATGCTTGGATATGCTAAGGATCATGTTTAGGGCCTTACTTTGTTGTGCATGCCTACTTGTTTTTTGTTTGCCTTGGGTTAGGAGGTTCTTAGTGCTATTATTTGAGCATGAAAACATTGAGCAAAAATCGGTAAATTCAGTAACCATCATATGGGTTTTCAAGCATGTTTTTACCATCAAAACTCTCCTTATGCCATGTCAAGTAGTTGGTAAATGTTTGGGCATTAATTTGGGGTATAAGTGATGCACTTTTGAGCATGAGAAATCTAAAAATTTTAGTGCATATTTCTGGAGATTTTAAGCATGTTTTACCTCATTGAAACACTTTGGTATCATGTCAAGTAGTGCTAAAATTTTAGGCTCCAATTTGGGGTAGAAATGGTACACTTTGAGCATAAAAAAGAACATGAAAATCTGGGATTCTAGGAATGCTTTTGGGTTTCAAGCATGCTTACATGGTTTAATTGTTGTTTGTACAAATAACATGTTTTGTATACCACTTTTTTGGGCATGTAATATTTTTTGTGCATATTTGGTTACTTTGGTGCTTGCTTGCTTGTATTTAGCTTCATTATCTTTGTCATTTGTACCTTGGCTTGAAATTGAATGCATGGCTACGAAAAAGAGTGGCAAGGGGCTGGGACGTTTTGAATGTTACCACAATTTAAAATTGCACTTGAGCACTTGAAACAATTTGCACAGCCTACCCTTTTACCTATTAGGAAGTTGAACCATGAATGTGTGTAGCTTGGCGCACCGAGGTCGTGACTTCGGAAAGCGAAAGTGAAAACATTTACCTTAGAATTTGAGTCAATGATGTGATGACAATGGGATCTGTGATTCGATTCCGGGCATCACTAGACTTGAGTTCTAAGTTGCCAATTAAGCCAAAACCCAAAAATCATTCGCTTGAAGGTGGAGAAACACGTTTTCGGCTAAAAGTACACAATTGCGTTTGGGGAATTGGGTGTAAATATGGGAAGGCCGTTTGCATGTTTTACAAGCCAAGGTATAATGTGAATACCATATTGAATGAAGGTAATACAAGGTGGCAAGGTAAAGCCATGTTCTTTTCCTAAATTTAGGGAATTTTGCAAGTATGATGTCCAAGCCCAATTTGGGGGCAAGTTTTGAAGGTCAAATTAAGGTGAACATCAATTGGGAATGAAAAAAAAACCTAATCTGGTGAAAAAATGAGTCAAAAAGGGCCATTTCGGCAATAACCGGCAACTCAGGCCGGTTAATAATAACTGTATTCATATCCGGTACATATTTCCGGATACAAAGACATATGCGGATATCCGGTTAGGGTAACCGGATACAATAAGGCATATTCTTATCCGGTATAGTATACCGGATACATTCAAAAAAATGCACAAATTGGCTTTTCAACCCAAATTTTCAGAATAAAATGCCTAAAACACTGTGGATAATCCTTATGCACCCCGAAAAGAACATAAGAAATGTTCCCAAAAATACAAAATCAAAAAAAAAAAAACAAAAAAAGAATAAAATAAAATATTCTTTCAGGATTTAACCTAAGTTTGAAAATCAAAGAGGAAACCAAGGTGTCATATTTTTTGACACCAACTCAACTCAAACATGTGTCAGTCAAACTTTGGAATTTGAAAACTGAGAAAATTCAGCAAATTTGAAGAAAATAAAACTAAAAAAAAGAAAAGAGAAACCTTTGGTTGGTTATTTTTATCAATCAAATCAAAACATTTGTGGGATACTTGGAAGCCCTAGAATATTCGAAGACACCTTTGGTTGGTTATTTTTCTCAATCAAATCAAAACATTTGTGGGATACTTGGAAGACCTAGAATATTCCAAGACACCTTTGGTTGGTTATTTTTATCAATCAAATCAAAACATTTGTGGGATACTTGGAAGCCCTAGAATATTCCAAGAAACCTTTGGTTGGTTATTTTTATCAATCAAATAAAAACATTTGTGGGATACTTGGAAGCCCCAGAATATTCCAAGACACCTTTGGTTGGTTATTTTTATCAATCAAATCAAAACATTTGTGGGATACTTGGAAGACCTAGAATATTCCAAGACACCTTTGGTTGGTTATTTTTATCAATCAAATCAAAACATTTGTGGAATACTTGGAAGCCCTAGAATATTCCAAGACACCTTTGGTTGGTTATTTTTATCAGTCAAATCAAAACATTTGTGGGATACTTGGAAGCCCTAGAATATTCCAAGACAACTTTGGTTGGTTATTTTTATCAATCAAATCAAAACATTTGTGGGATACTTGGAAGCCCTAGAATATTCCAAGACACCTTTGGTTGGTTATTTTTATCAATCAAATCAAAACATTTGTGGGATACTTGGAAGACCTAGAATATTCCAAGACACCTTTGGTTGGTTATTTTTATCAATCAAATCAAAACATTTGTGGGATACTTGGAAGCCCTAGAATATTCCAAGACACCTTTGGTTGGTTATTTTTATCAATCAAATCAAAACATTTGTGGGATACTTGAAAGCCCTAGAATATTCCAAGACACCTTTGGTTGGTTATTTTCATCAATCAAATCAAAACATTTGTGGGGCACTTGGAAGCCCTAGAATATTCCATGAAAACCTTGGTTGGTTATTTTTATCAATCAAATCAAAAAAATTGGGACCCTTGGAAGCCCTAGAATATTCAATGAAAACCTTGGTTGGTTATTTTTATCAATCAAATCAAAAAAAAAACATTTGGGACCCTTGGAAGCCCTAGAATATTCCATGAAAACCTTGGTTGGTTATTTTTATCAATCAAATCAAAAAAAAAATTTGGGACCCTTGGAAGCCCTAGAATATTCCTTGAAAACCTTGGTTGGTTATTTTTATCAATCAAATCAAAAAAAAATTTGGGACCCTTGGAAGCCCTAGAATATTCCATGAAAACCTTGGTTGGTTATTTTTATCAATCAAATCAAAAAAAAAATTGGGACCCTTGGAAGCCCTAGAATATTCCATGAAAACCTTGGTGGGTTATTTTTATCAATCAAATCAAAAAAAAATTGGGACCCTTGGAAGCCCTAGAATATTCCATGAAAACCTTGGTTGGTTATTTTTATCAATCAAATCAAAAAAAAAATTGGGACCCTTGGAAGCCCTAGAATATTCCATGAAAACCTTTGTTGGTTATTTTTATCAATCAAATCAAAAAAAAAATTGGGACCCTTGGAAGCCCTAGAATATTCCATGAAAACCTTGGTTGGTTATTTTTACCAATCAAATCAAAAAAAAATAAAATTGGGACCCTTGGAAGCCCTAGAATATTCCATGAAAACCTTGGTTGGTTATTTTTACCAATCAAATCAAAAAAAAAAATTGGGACCATTGGAAGCCCTAGAATATTCCATGAAAACCTTGGTTGGTTATTTTTTCAAATCAAAAAAAAAATTGGGACCCTTGGAAGCCCTAGAATATTCCATGAAAACCTTGGTTGGTTATTTTTATCAATCAAATCAAAAAAAAATTTGGGACCCTTGGAAGCCCTAGAATATTCCATGAAAACCTTGGTTGGTTATTTTTACCAATCAAATCAAAAAAAAAAATTGGGACCATTGGAAGCCCTAGAATATTCCATGAAAACCTTGGTTGGTTATTTTTACCAATCAAATCAAAAAAAAAAATTGGGACCCTTGGAAGCCCTAGAATATTCCATGAAAACCTTGGTTGGTTATTTTTATCAATCAAATCAAAAAAAAAAATTGGGACCCTTAGAATATTCCAACACAAAATCAAAACAACAAAAAAAAAAAAAACAATAAATTTTTGGACTGGTGTTCACCTGACCTATCTGTCTACATGTATAGGGGTGTGTTTCAAATTAAATGGAAGCTGACTTGTGTCTTTGTTTTTCTTACTCAGGTACATTTACTTTCAACCCAGGTACATTTACACTTATTGGCAGTCATTGCTCCCGTGACCAGATCCAAAGCAAGAACAATGAATACTGAAGAGAACCAAGCCCAAGCTACTGTCCCTGCTCAGGACTTTACTCAACTGCAGGAGCAAGTGGCCGGTCTGGCCAAGATGCTGGGGGACCTACTGGCGGCTCAGGCCCAACAGGCCCAAGCCCAGAACCAGGCATCTACTTCCCATCAGGCACCACCACCTCAGGCTCACATTCCGCCTCCGGCTCAGCCCATGCCTGAGCCCATTTCTGAACCAGTCCCTGAACCCATTCTGATCAGGGAAAATACAGCGGAGTCTGAGAAAGAGCTGGAAAAAGAAAAGGCCCGAGATGAGATGGAAAAGAAAATGCTGCTCAGGATAGAGAGGATCCAGGCAGAGCTGAAGGAAGTGAAGGGGGGAGGCAGCCATGCAGGCACCACCTTCGAAGACCTGTGCATGTACCCGGACGTCTGTCTACCGGCTAAGTTCAGGTGTCCAGACTTCGATAAGTTTGATGGCATGGGCTGCCCATTGAGCCATCTCAAATTATACTGCGGGGCCCTGTGCCAGTTTGGCCGGGATGATGGCATACTGATCCAGCTCTTCCAGAGGAGTCTGACCGGGTCAGCCCTTCGGTGGTTCGCTACAGTGGACCATGGAAGGATCAGGAGGTGGAAGGACTTGGCTGATGCTTTCTTGGACCAGTACAAGTTCAACTCGGAGATTGTGCCAGATCGGTACGACATGATGAGGATGACCAAGGGGAAAGATGAACCGGTACGGCAGTACGCCAAGAGATGGAGAGAGGCCACCTCCCAGGTCAGGCCACCTATGCAAGAGCCGGAGATGATCTCCACGTTTATGGGCACACTGGGCCAGCCCTTCTACAACCATCTGGTGGGTCAGATAACCACCAACTTTGCTGCCCTAGTACAAGTGGCGGACCGGATCGAGGAAGGGGTCAGGTCAGGAAGGCTGATAGAATACTCTACTCTAGCTGGGCAGTCTGATTCCTCGGCCTCCATGGCCCAGAAGAAAGGGGCCGGATTCAAGAAGACAGGGGCCCGAAAAGAAGGGGAGGTGAACCTAGTCCAGGCTCCTCCAGCCAAGAAGCCACTTCATGTGAACATCTCGGCACCCCAACAGGCCCAGCAGGCCCAGCAGTCGTACCAGACCCCGCTGAATGTCAACTTCCCTCCCTCTGTGCCAGCTAACACAAGGAGGACTTTTTCTAAGGAGGAGCGGGATGCCTGGTTCGCAGCAAGAAAGAACCGGGTTTTCACCCCTCTACCCATATCTCTTTCCCAACTATTGCCAACCCTGCTAAAGGGTGAATACTTGACTCCGAAAGAGCCCAACCCGAATGCCACCAGGGGAAGAAATTTTGACACATCGGTCACCTGTGATTTCCACATGGGTGCACCGGGGCATTCTACTGATAACTGCTGGGTGCTGAAGCATGCGGTCCAGGACCTGTTGGACCAGAAGGCCTTGGTGTTCAACACTGCTGCACCGGCCCCGTCCGGGAATGATATTGGGCAGAACCCTCTGCCGTACCACAATGGGGCAGGCCCATCCAACTCCATCACGGCCATATCCACCACCAGAAGGGCCTTTGACCCATCACAGCTCATAGCCCCTGTGGGGACCACAGTCCAGGTCCGATTTTTCCCAGAGGAGGAAGAGGAGGAGATCAACATGGTCTCCCAAAAAAATAATAATCTTGCTGCTGAGGACATAAGTTCCTCTCTAAACCGGGTCTCTTCACTCATGGCCCAGATGAATACTGCAATACCCCCATTGGTCTTCAATTGCAGTCCACCCACTTATTCCCCATCCAAGCCGTCTAAGGCTCCACTGGTCATCAATCTTGACCCCACCACTGCTTCCATCACTTCTTCTGTCCCCACAAATTCCAAACTTCAACCCCTGGTTGTAAATGTGCAGCCAGCCCAAACTATCCCTAAACCGGCCCATACATCCCGGTCCAAACTTCAGCCACTAGTGGTTAACATCCCTAAATTAGCCTATTCTGAGGCCGCTGTACCATGGAATTACAGCGAGGGAATCACGGCTACGGTTCCAGTGGTCAAGGACCAGAACCAGGAGGAGGTGAACCTCATGACGAGGTCAGGGAGATGTGCAGGGGTGAAGAGAAAGAGAAAGAGACAGAAGTAGAAAAAGAAAAAAAATAAAATGAAGAAAAAAGAAAACAGAAGGGAAAAAATAAAGTAGGAGAAGACACCCCCCAGGGTGCAGAAAATGAGGCAGCAGACCTCATAAAAATAATAAAAAAGAGTGAATTCAATCTTGTGGATCAGCTAAACAAGGTCCCGGCCCAGATTTCAATACTGGGCCTTTTGCTGAATTCCGAAAAGCACAGGGATGCATTGTTGAGGGTGCTGCGGAGTGCACATGTATCCCAGACAATTGATCCAGACCAGCTTGGTAAAATGGTTGGTCAAATCTTGTCACATAATGTGATAAGTTTCTCAGAGGGTGAGATCAGCCCAGGTGGGTGTTATCATGTGGACCCTTTGCACATCACTGTGCTTTGTAAGGGTTGCATGGTTGCACGGGTTTTAATTGACAACGGGTCAGCGTTAAACGTTTGCCCGTTAATCACTTTTACCAAGCTGGGTCTGGACCAGTCAAGGATCAAAAGAAATGGGCGGATAGTGAGGGCTTTTGATAGCTCCAAGACCCACTCCCTAGGGGAGATTGAACTGCCGGTCACAATTGGGCCGAATATCTTTAACATCACATTTGAGGTGATGGATATACCCGCAGCCTTCAATCTGCTCCTAGGAAGGCCGTGGATACATTCGGCTAGGGCAATACCATCCACGCTCCACCAGAGGGTGAAATATATAAGAGGGCAAAGGGTGATAACAGTCCTAGCCGAAAACTTGGTGCCGCCCATTGTGTCACCCGATGTACCCTTGATCAATGTGGACCTAACTGTTGACAAGATTGCATTCCACTCATTTCAATTTGAGGCGGTAAATTACATACCTGGGGGGAGTGAGAAAAAGAAGGAAAATGGGACCACTGCAGAAAAAATGGTCAAGAAAGTGATGGAGAAATACCACTTTCACCCAGGGAAAGGCCTGGGGATCAATCTGCAAGGGATGGTGGAGCCAATCACGGCTAAGAAACTGATCCCCAGGGTAGGGTTGGGCTTCAAGCCCAGAGGTTGGCGAAGAATGAAATATGAAGAAGGGGAAAGCAGAAGCAGAGGAAAACTCCCGCATCTAAGGGTGAACTTTCCAAAACCCTCCTATATAATCCAAATTTCTCCTCCCATGGACCAGTCCAAGCCTCCATACCACAACCTTAACCCATTTCAAAAGCCTCTTGTTTCGGCCCTCCAACACTATAACCCATCTCCAATACTGGGAGCAGCAGATGAGCCTGGGCCACAGCCTGAGCAGCAGTCAGACTATTCTGAAGATGTTGGAGCCTTCTTCACCATGACTGAAGGCGAAAAGACAGGGGCAGACATAGAACTGCCATTTATTGACTGGGCCACAGTAAAGGTTCCAGACAAGGTCATTTCTGGATTGGGCCCCGTAGCAGAAAAGGGCAGTACCCACCCGGTGATGATGGCATCGGATTCTGGGTTTGAGGAGCAGGCTTTTCCTATTTCCCCTGCTCCCCAAAATTTTGTATTGAACAATTGGGAGGAAACTCCCCTTACCTTTGAAGCAGCGTTAGTTCGGCAAACTGATGCGGCTTCCAAAAAAAAACTCCAATAGTGGAATGCCATTTCCCTGAAGGTTCTAATGGGCCTTCGTCTTCAGGGGAATTATGTTTAGAAGGCCCACAAAAAACCCAAAAAGATTTTTCTATTTTTTCTAGAAAATTTAAATTTTTCAAAAGGGTCCAAACCACTTATGAACCATATAATCAGACCGAATTGGACCAGGTTGAATATGACTTCGACCTTGAGCTCGACTTTAATCTCATGGGGGTCGAAGAAGAGACCGAGGTCGAAGAAGAAGACGTTCCAAAAGAAATTGAATACCAACTGGAACGTCATGAAAAGGGGGTCCAACCTAATATTGAGGAGACCATATCCATAAATCTGGGGACCGAAGATGACCCAAAAATTGTGAAAATCGGGTCATATTTATCTGATGTGCAGAAAAATGAAATGTCACAATTCTTGGCAGATTACAAGGATGTGTTTGCTTGGTCGTATCGGGACATGCCGAGGTTGGACACTGACATGGTGGTGCACAAGTTACCAATTTTGCCAGGGGTTAAGCCGATTAAGCAGAAGCTGAGAAGATTGAAGCCTGAATGGACCTTAAAGGTCAAGGACGAAGTGGTCAAACAATTTCAAGCCGGATTTTTGGCAGTCTCTACGTACCCTGAATGGCTCGCAAACATAGTGCCGGTACCAAAGAAGGACGGGAAGGTCCGAATGTGCGTGGATTATAGAGACTTGAACAGGGCAAACCCAAAGGACGATTTTCCGCTTCCACACATCGACATTCTGGTCGATAATACTGCGGTACATAGCCTGTTTTCCTTCATGGATGGTTTCTCGGGATATAATCAAATCAAGATGGCTAAGGAGGATCAAGAAAAAACGGCATTTATCACACCTTGGGGCACATTCCACTACACAGTCATGCCATTTGGGCTTAAAAACGCTGGGGCAACATACCAGCGGGCCATGACTGCACTATTTCATGACATGATCCATAAGGAGATGGAGGTCTACGTGGATGATATGATTGCCAAATCATGCAAAGAGGAGGACCACTTGATCAATCTGAAGAAAGTGTTTGATCGGCTCAGGAAGTACAGTCTACGGCTTAACCCGGCTAAATGCGTCTTTGGGGCTACATCAGGGAAGTTACTGGGGTTCATAGTGAGCCGAAGAGGAATTGAAATTGACCCGGCAAAAGCCAAGGCCATAATTGAAATGCCAGCACCCAGAACCGAGAAGGAGGTTCGTGGTTTTCTCGGGAGGATTCAATATATAAGCCGGTTCATAGCACAGCTCACTGCTATCTGTGAACCGATTTTCAAGCTTCTAAGGAAGGATAACCCGACGGTCTGGAATGAGGACTGCCAGCAGGCATTTGACACAATAAAGAGGTATTTGCTGAACCCACCTGTGCTAGTGCCACCAACTCCAGGAAGACCGCTGATCCTGTACTTGTCAGTGTTGGAAACGTCAATGGGATGTGTCTTGGGGCAGCATGATGAGACTGGTAGAAAAGAAAGGGCAATTTACTATCTGAGTAAAAAATTCACAGAATACGAAGCTAAGTACTCATCATTGGAGAAGACTTGCTGCGCTCTAGTGTGGGCCACTCAGAGGCTAAGGCATTATTTCCTTAGTCACTCCACACTATTGATATCCCGGATGGACCCGCTGAAGTATTTATTTGAGAAACCGGCACTGACTGGCAGAACGGCTAAGTGGCAACTACTACTGTCCGAATTTGACCTCACATACATCACCCAGAAGGCAATCAAGGGTCAAGCCATAGCTGATCACCTGGCTGCACATCCTCTGCCAGAATATCAACCCTTGAAGACCAACTTCCCAGATGAGGCAATTCTATACACTGAAGAGGAGGACAGTGAGAGTTCTTGGCAGATGTTCTTTGATGGGGCCGCCAATATGAATGGGAACGGAATAGGGGCAGTCTTGGTTAAACCAGATGGTTCACATATCCCAATTGCAGTAAAGCTGAGATTCCAGTGCACCAATAACATAGCAGAATATGAGGCATGCATAATTGGATTGCAAGCAGCCATGGATCATGGAGTAGAGGAACTTGACGTATACGGGGATTCGAGTCTTATCATCTTCCAAACAACTGGTGAGTGGAAAACCAAGGATCACAAATTGATCCCCTATCACCAGTACTTGGAAGAAATAAGCACAAATTTCACTCGAATTTCCTTCAACTATATGCCAAGGGCCAAGAATCAGTTTGCGGATGCTCTAGCAACCTTGGCTTCAATGGTCAGCATACCAGAAGGAGTAGACATCAGACCGCTGGAAATTGAGGTCCGAGATGAACCGGCTTACTGTCTCGTTCTAGAGGGAGCACCAGAAGAAGAAGCACCATGGTTCCAGGATATCAAGAACTTCTTGAATAATCGGAGTTTGCCAGAAAATGCCACTGCTACTAAGAAGAGGACAATACAGAGATTGGCTGGTCAGTTTCTACTAAGTGGTGGACATGTGTACAAGAGGTCGCATAATGACATTCTGCTAAGATGTGTTGCCAAGGCTGAATCGGAAAGGCTGATTGAGACTGTACATGGAGGAGTCTGTGGGCCCCATATGAGTGGGCACATGCTGGCTAAGAAGATCCTAAGGCTGGGATACTACTGGACGACCATGGAGCATGATTGCTGTGTACATGTCAAGAGGTGCCACCAATGTCAGATATATGCAGATAATAAGCATGCACCCCCAGGTGAGCTGCACAACATGACATCACCCTGGCCCTTCTCTATGTGGGGCATAGATGTCATTGGCATGATCTCCCCTAAGGCATCGAACGGGCACCGATTCATCTTGGTGGCAATTGATTATTTCACTAAGTGGGTGGAAGCAGCTTCATATGCGAACATCACAAGCAATCATGTTATTAAATTTTTGAAGCATAATATCATTTGTCGCTATGGACTGCCAAGTGCCATAGTATCAGACAATGCTTCAAATATTAAGAACAAGGACATGAAGAAAATGTGTGAGCAGTTTCAGATCACCCACCACAAGTCAGCTCCGTACAGGCCTAAGATGAATGGGGCAGTAGAAGCAGCCAACAAGAATATAAAGAAAATCATTCAGAAGATGGTAGTAAATTACAAAGATTGGCATGAAATGCTACCACTTGCTCTACATGCCTACAGAACTTCGATCCGGACTTCAACTGGGGCAACCCCGTATTCCCTAGTCTATGGGATGGAAGCAGTCTTGCCCGTGGAAGTAGAGATCCCATCACTCCGAGTGCTCATGGAAGCAGAACTAGAAGAAGCCGAATGGGTCCAGTCAAGACATGATCAACTTAACCTGATAGAAGAAAAACGATTGAAAGCGATTTGCCATGGACAATTGTACCAGAAGAGAATGGCCCGGGCCTACAATAAGAAAGTGAGGCCCAGAACTTTCCAAGAAGGAAACTTAGTGCTAAAGAAAATCTTACCATTTTTGGAAGATCCTCGTGGTAAGTTCAAGCCCAATTGGGAAGGCCCATATGTCGTCAAGAAAGTCTTGTCAGGGGGTGCACTCATCTTAACAGAAATGGATGTGTCAGATTTTCCTGAGCCCATTAACGCTGATGCAGTAAAAAGGTATTTTCCTTGAGTGAATATTTCTAGGAAATGATCCGAGGCCATTTTTCTTTACTTCCTTCAAAATTTCCATCCCTAGTCTAGCCAAGTTGAGCCGGTTCGTTTCTTTGATCAACCCAAACCGGATTTACAGTCAAATTGGGGCAAAATCAATTGGGGCAAAAGTGAGGAAAGAAAAAGAAAAAGAGAGGAAAAGCAATGGAAATGGCAAATGAAAGCCAAGTGTGAAAAAAGATGCAAAAAAATGCAATTTGGGGAAAAATGGTTAAATTTATCATGACTGTAAATCCGGTTGACCTATTTCCACACTTGAAAATTTTTGGGCCTTTAATACCCTTTCTTTCATAAACTGAGCCTAGCCTTTATTTCGTCCTATTTTTAAGCCCTCGGTGATCTTAGCTTGTTCATTCAAATATCAGAGTAAGATGGGTGATGACGGAATTCGGAAGCCGGCCCTAGTGAAAACCGTAACTGGCGCTAGGGGCAATATTGGCAAAAAGGCAAAAAGAAAAAAATAAAAAAAATGAAAGAAAATCAGAGGTTGAGTTGATCATGGGGATCTGAGCCTTAAGAAAAGTTGGCATGAGCAGAATGGGGCAGTTTTGGCAGTTGGGGATGACTCTAAAGATCCTAAGATGGACGGTTCTGATCCCTCAGTATTTTTTGGACTACCCTTTTCATTATTTAACCTGGTTTTTAATTCCTTTAATTATAGGTGATTAAGTGCATGGACCAAATTTCAAAAAAATCAAAAAAATATAAAAAGAAAAAATTATACTTTGGCCAGTGATGATAAATCAAATACTTTTCATAAAACCTTTGTTTTTACAAGCATCTGAGCATTCTGAGGCCAATAATATAAAAACTTTATTTTGAATTAAATCCTTTGTATTTCCACTATTGGAGTTCAATTTTGTACAAAGGTATGAAAAATGTGCAGGAAATAAAGCAAATCTCCTAGCCGCTCCTCAAGCTCCCGAATCCGAGCTGCCTGAGCTGCAATGACTCCTGAAGCCCCCTCTGCAGCGGGATCACTCAGGAAGGAAATGACCTCATCTGAAAGGGCTTGCCTGATCCGCATACTCCTAAGGCTGGCCAAAGTATCCTGGTACTTCTGCCGGATCATACGGACCTCAAAGCAACGAGCCTGCCTCTGCTCCTCCAGCTTTTCTTCCACGGCAATACGGCGTGAGATCTGCTCCTCAAGCTGCCTCTCCAAATAAGCGCCCTGTATCCTGAGCTCCTGGGCCTCCCGTACCCATATCTGCTGAAGCCGCTTATGAGAAGCCCGCTCAGACTCTAGAATGTCCTCATAGGTGGGAGCCAAGACTACAGGAGGATCTTCGGGTACTGGGGCCTGAGTCTGTATCTGCTCCTTGATCCAGAAGAGATAATCCTTCACATGGGCTTCTGAGAAGACTGGACCATGCATAAAGCGGACATAGGACCACTCCTTCATCAACCAGGCATTTAGCTTCATAGAAAGGGGCCCAAGACGATCCTCATATCCACATGGGATGATAATCCCCTGGGTCGCACGGAACTGACGAAGGACCCGCAGAGGAAGATAAAGCACTGCATGCCTCAGGCCAGCCAGAATCAGAAAGTTGCGGTCTCGGAAGCTAATCACTGTCTCCGCATTAGGCTGATAAGTACCAGGCCATCTCACTCGGTCATCCTGAAGCGAGCCCAAGAAAGTGAACCAGCCCTGTTTGCCCCCTGGAATATCGGGGCACCCCCTGTTGCTCATCAAGAGAGGGACTTTCAGACTCGGGAAGAAGTGTCGATTGATCTCTTCAATCTGGCTCAAATGATCAAGTAGCCAAAGCTGCAAAGGAGGAGAGATATGTCAGCACACTGTATATAAAAAAAAAAAAAAAAAGAAGCAAAAAAGGCAAAAAGAAAGCCAAAAAGCAAGAAAAAAAAGAAAAAAAAAGAAAAAAAAGGAAAAAAAAAAAACCTTTTTTACCTGCAGGATCTGGGCACATGCTAAGAAGCGTTTCGACTTCCTGTTGTAGCAATCAGTCAAAGCTTGATATATTCCAGCTAAAATCATGGGGGCCAACCTCTCCCGCTCCCTAACCTGGCATATCACGGAAATCAAGGCCAAGTCCACCTCGTCATCCTCCCGTGGGGAAAAGTAATTGGTTGACCACAATCAAGGTTAAGGCGTTGAATCGGGCCTCCTTATCTTCTCCCCTCAAAAGCTTCTCAGTCAAAAAAGCCTTAGATAGGGTCAAAAGGGTGTCAGAATCCCCCAAGTCCTTCTTCCCTATGCCCAAAAAAGTAGAAGCTTCCTTCTTGTAACTGGGCCTTAGAGGTGGATTCACCACCTTCTCATCAAACCTCAAGCCCAAGATGGTTTCCACCTCCTCAATGGTTGGGGTCATCTCATGGGTCCCAAAACGGAACAAGTTGAGATCAGGAACCCAATGACCAATCATGGCCTCTATAATCTCCCACCTGAAGGGAACCTTGGGAATGAGCAGGGTATGGCCTAGATTAGTAGAACCCCATCTCCTCTCCTCATCTAGGGACATAGAGTTAACCCACCTTGTGTAAAAGGAATCCACAGGATTGTACCTAGTGAGATTTGGGGGTTTTGATCTAAAAGGCTGTTTTGCAGGGGAGGCAGTGTGGACAGACAATAATGGGGCAGAAGATGATCCAGATTCCATTGGATGTGACGGGAGCAAGCTAGAACTCAAGAGGAGGAAGAAAAAGGCGAAAAAGGGGGTTTCTAAACTCAAAAACTCGTAAAAAATGCTCAAATCCCGAGGCTGGTTGCATTTATAGCATCTTTTAACGTATCCGGTAACTCAGACCGGATACAAAAGGCTTTATGCATATCCGGATAAGTATACCGGATACAAAAGATGGCACGAGTATCTGGTATGACATACCGGATACAAAGACCAATCAATGTATCCGGTATATTGACCGGATACCAAGGAAAAATGCAAAAAAGAGCTAAGGATGAAAAAAATCCGAATTTTTTACCTGTTTTACCTGCTTACATGCCATAATTGCATAAAATTGAGAACAAAAGACGTGCAAGACAAGATAGAATGAATAAAAAGTTTTTTTCATATATATATTCAAGTTTTTGTACAAGGAATGATAAGATCAATACATGAAAAGGAAAAATCCTAATCTACTGCTACTGTGCAGGATCATCCCTACGACCTTTCCCTCGAAGCGCTCTGCCCCTAGAGTAGGCAAGAATACGCTCGGCTGCATGACGAGGATGCCGACCCACCACATGCTGAAGCTGATACTCCAAGCAATACTCCTCGATGTCTGGGGGTAGAGCAGGAGCAGAATCTGGGGAGGAAACCTCTGGCCCAGCAGGTACAGGCTCAACTGGACCCTCAGCCATAGCAGGCTCTGCTCCCGCAGCTCCAGAAGGCCCGGCATCAGAAGAAGGGCCAGGATCAGAAATATCTGTACAAAATGAAAAAAATCAGGAATTGGGATACTGAAATGAATAAAAAAGAAGCTAAGGAAAGCATACCAGCAGGCACTATGGGATCCGGATCCACTGGGTCGGCAGCAGGGACCTCCTCTGGTTCAGGAACCATCACTGGAGCATCACGAGGATCAGCAACTGAATCCGTAGCCCGAACAGGAGACGGGTCAGGAATGAGGAAATCAGGCTCGAAGGCAGCATCCTGATCCGGGACCGGGCCCTGCACAAGTCAAACAAGCTTATCAGAATAGCAGAAACAGGAAAATAATGAAAGAAATGAAAATATGAGAAGGCCAGATACTTGTCTAGACTAGAGCTCAGCAACTAAGGCCTCCAGCTCCCTGATCCGGGCATCCCGCTGGGCCACGGCCGCATCGTGCTCCGCGATCATATCATCGATCGCAGCCCGCTGGCTCTCGAACCGGTCCCGAATGGAGTTCAGCTCGTGTACCTGCCAACAAGAACGGAAGCGTGGTCAGAAATGCATAAGGAAGGAAAAGAAGATAAAAATGGGAAGAGTACAAGGCTTACCGTGTCCTCGTGGATCCGGATACGGATCCCGCCGATCTCTGTCACCCCGGCACGAGTAGGTCGATCCATCAAGCATCCGATAGATACTCCCTGGAACCACTCGTCATAATCTCCGGCTACTGTGAGCCCCTCGGCATCCAGGAAGTGATCGAACTGATCCACATCGAAGCCAGGAAGGAGGGTATCGGGACCCACAGCAGGAGGAGGGACGGGGATGCGAAGTGCGCCAGTGTGCTGGAAGTACAGGCGCTCTCCCAAGTACATCACCCTACCAAGCCTCCCAAGGAAGCACTGGTAAGGCTGACGTCGGAGATCTCTCTCAAAAGCATCCTGTACTGCCATCTCACGGGCAACTCCGACATCCACGTCATCTGGACGGGATAGAATGAGCTGCAAAGAAGCAAAGTGGTCAGATACAGTCAAGATACAGGAAAGGAAATATAAAAAAAAGATAGAGGACTTACATCAGATCGGCGGGCACGGTCTAAGTGCACCCGGGCGGTGCGGGGCTGACTCCTATCAGCATCCCGGACATGGGCCGACCATCGCAAGGCCACAGGGAAATCTGCAACCTCAGGAACTGGGGAGGGGCGGAAGAAGGTCATATAGGTGTACATGAACACCTAGCAAAAGAAAAATCAGTCAAGAAAAGATAAAGCCTAAGGAATTAAACCAGACAGATGAATGCAATACCTGTAGAATCTGCCAGAAGAACCGGCCGCTGACTCCATCACCTCTCGGAGACACTAAGCCCCGAACCGCTCGGCACAGCCCGGCCAAGATGGTCCCATAGATGAGTCGACCCCATGCTAGCTGGCGGGTCTGATGGAAATCTCTCAAGGCATCCAAGAAAAGTGGGCTGACACCGGTGGTATCCTCTGGGAAGAAGCAGCTCCCCAACATCAACAGGAATACATGTCGGAAGATCGGTGCAAAGGCTGCATCCTCCACAGAGACGGTCTCGTGCCTCCTCTCGAAATGATGAGCCAGACTCTCCCGCAGCCAGCTAATGGAGAGCCGGCCACTCCTCCCATCCCAAGCAGTAGGTGGCAGGGCCTGATACCCCAGAAGGAGGCCAAAATCCTCCGCAGAAGGCCGCTCCAAGAAAATGGTCCGCCCCGTCAACGGAATACCAGTAATCATCACAAAATCGGAGGGGCGGATCCCCAGCTCCACGTCCGGCAGATGAAATGACTGCGTCTCTGGGAAATATCTCTCCATCATGGCAAAGATAAGCGGACGGTCGGCTCTGAAGGATGGGATGCTAAGAAAGTGGTCCAGATGACATCTCCCAAACTCCCGCCTAAGTGCCGGAGAAAGCGACTGAGCTAACTCGCTAAATCTGCCCCAGCTGCCTCGCAGATGAGAGGAGTGGTACGGAAGAGGTACATCCGCCCTGATGCACATGGAAGGGTGGCTATCCAAGCCACGGAGGAGCTCTGTATCATGCACAGAGGCCCTCAACTCCTCAGGAACTCCTGCAAGGGCTACAGCAACCCCCTCCTGAGCCGTATCTCTGGCTCTGCCTCGGCCTCTGCCACGGCCTCTCTCGCCCTCAGGGGCCTGATCCTGAACCCGGCCTCTGCCTCGGCCTCGACCACGAGCGGGTGCAACCACGGGCTGAATTTCAAGAACAAGGTGAAGATTTGTGTAGAAAGAGGATAGAAGAAAGAAAGAAATTTTTTTTTGAAAGCCTACCTCAGCAGAACTCTCTCTGGAGTCACCTAATGGCTCAGACAAGGTGGCGCTGGAGCTCGCCTCTGTCCGAGCCCGCGAACTGGAGGGCTGATCAGCTGGGTCAACCTCCTCTCTAACTCGAGAACGACTCCTAGCCATCTACACAGGGAAGTGTTTTATGAATTTCAGTTTAAATTTATGAAATTTTGCTTTGCTTATAGTTCACGTTCAGTTTTACATGATTTTTCCAGGTCATCGTGAATCGTGTCCCGAGGTTATTTGGTATTTCTGTCCAATTAACAAGATATTCTATTGCTAAGGCACTTCCAAATGTTGTCCTAAGATATTTCTGTAAAGCTTAATATTTTCTTAATTTGCTTTCAGGGTTACCAGACGTAATCAGAAAAACAATGTGCAGAGCAAAGTCCATTCAAGAACAAGTCATGGAGGCACCGCCTCTATTGGAAAAGTGTTAAAGTGAAAAGTCCAAGCGGGTTGAAAAAAAAAACGAACAGCATGGCATTTGCAATTCAAAAGTAGTCTGAGGCATGGGAAGTCAGAATTCATCACCAATCAAAATCAGAAAAATCCCAACAGGAAATCAGCAATTCAACATACAATCAGCAGCTCTATCAGCAGTCAACCCAAGGTCTTGAAACCATCCAATAAATAATGCAGCGAATTGCAAGATAAAAAAAAAAAAGAGCAGTCTATCCAAAATTAGAGCATGGCATGGATAAGCAATTACAGATTCCGGCTCAAGCTCGGCAATGAAGAAACAAATGGGCTCTTCAATTTTCGGCAAGAACAGTAAAATGAGCCATTGTTTACCAAGTCAGAAATCTAGCATGCACAATCAAAGCATGCACAAGGAAAGCCAGCAGCTAGCATCTATCATGCAATCTAGCATGCGCATTGGTAGCATGCAATCAGAAGAACAAGACTTAATCAAGTCAAGCATTCACAAGAAAAGCTGTCAAGCATGATCAATTCGTATAGCAATTCAGTTCAAACAGGAATCATTCAGAAGTTGCCAATTGATGGATAATCCAAAGTTCTCAACTGCTAAGACAGAAATATGCAAAATTCGTCCAAGCCACAACCAAGTTGTAATCGGCCAACCATAAAAAAATTTTCTGCTTACCAATAGTGCCGAACAGGGGATTGCAAGGTTGGAAGAAGGATCGGCCGGAAGCAGGAAGGATGCTGGGGAGGCCGAAAATCGGATAGGACCACCAAAGCCTGGGCAATGGCGACTGACAGTCGCTTGGAAGCAAGAAACCCGGAAAATACCGAACTAGGGCTCGGTCGCGGCAATGTGTGAAGGTCGCCGGAGTTGCAGACAGTCGCCGGCAACAATGAAAGGCGCCGGAGCTACCGGAAATGGCCGGAGAGGAAGGAGCAATCGTCGGGTGAAGGAGAAGAGGAAGATAACCGGTCTGAGTAATCGGAGCAAGAAGAAAAGAAGAGGAAAAGTCGCGGTCGCGCGCGACTTAAGTAAACCTGGGGGATCCGGATACTCAGACCGGATAACCGCAGGCCCTGGATTATCCGGATACATCTACCGGATACCAAAGAAAAAAAGAAAAAAAATAGAAAAAAACAGAAAAAAAAACAGAAAAATAGAGAAAAAACAAGGAAAAATAGAGAAAAAGAAGAAAAGAAAAAGAAAAAAATAAAAAAAAAGAAAAAAAAAGAAAAAGCAAACTTGTGCTACAATTCTTACTATTTTCTCAAAAATCCAATTCTTGTCTCGAAATCCACCTCACAGCCACGAGAGCTCTGTGGAATTTGGGACAACTTTGGGAAATGTGCCTGGTCAAAAGGATGATATCCACCCAAATTTCAACTTGGTTTGAAAAAAAATCAGTTTGTCAAAAAATCCCATTTTTGGGCTTAAAATCCACTTCACAGCCACAAAGGGCTCAGTGGAACTTAAGAACTCTTGGAGAGATGCCCCCCTTAAAGTGAGGGCTTTTTGGCAAATCTCCACTCAAAAATGGTTTTCTACAGAAATTGAATTAAACCGAGCAAATCATGCTCAAGGGAATGCAATTTGGGCTTGTCTACTCTTTGCAGCTCACTGCTTCGCAGCTCCCACAAAGAGGGGCAGTTGTAGACACCCCAAATTGCACAAACAATCATCACAAATCATTATCTCCTGGAAAGCCAGCACAGAATTTGAAGAAAATAAGCTTTTACCTGTATCCGGATACTCAATCCGGATACAAGTACTCCTTCCCGTATCCGGATACTCATACCGGATACATGTGAGCCTCAGCGTATCCGGTACCATGTACCGGATACCTTAAGGCCCTTTGTTATCCGATCTGACATACCGGATACCTTAAGTTTGCTCAAAATTAGGGTTTTCCGAGAGCTTTTCACTTTTACCATCATGTCCCTCATTAAATGAGGGGAAATCGCGGAAATAACCTTAGGGTTTAGGTTGGAGGGGTTCTAGACATTAAGTTGTGTCTACCAATGACCTTAGCCTTTGCCTATAAATAGGAGCCTCCTCCTTGAGCAAATGACACAACTCTTGTTTTGAATTCTCGCAAAGAAGAACTCCAAGAGAAGAAGAAAACCGCTGTGGAATCGCCTCCAGAACTCAGGTAAGCCTCAACTTTTCTTTTTATTTTCCGTCTTTACATTCCTAGATCTAGATCTCTTCTTCTACCTTTCTGTAGTGTAAAGCCTTGTTTGTATGTGTGGAAATCCTTCCCCGGCTCAAAGTATCTCAAGACTCCCCTAGCCGTAAAACGTGAAGGCGGATCTAGGAGAAACGAGACTGGGGATTGACCCTAGTGCCAGAACCTATGTGGCATAAGGCCTTTTTGATTGATTGTAAACCGTTCCATATTCAAAGTACCCTTGATTATCTTAAAGAGAACAGAGGGAAACGATAATGGAACGGAACCCTAGGCTATGCTAGAACCTATTTTGTTGAATCTATATGCATGTTGTATTGATCTTGTTTGTTTTTTTACACTTGCACATACATATCACTATTTTGGCGGGATAGGTTCATATTTGGGGTTTATTGCATTTATTGTGATAAAACTCAAATAAATGGCCTCAATCAAATTCTGGAGTGTTTTTAAATGTTTTTCAAAGGTTTTGGATTCATCTCACACGAATCACACACTTTTTGTCAATTTTCGGATTTGGATTTCTTCAAAAGTGGCTTAGCTTGACAGCACCTGTACCCTTACTTCGGACGCCCGTAACTTCATCATCCGGATGAATTTTGGGGCGATTCTAGAACCATGGGAAAGGTGAGGCTGTCTAGTTTATGTGCACCAAATTTCATAAATTTCTATTTAGCGGATTTTTGACACCTCTCTGTCTAAGTTAAGTGGACAGTTCAGGTTCAAGTACAGAACTTGTCACTTCGACGGACCGCCATGTGTTCGTTTTAAGTCCGATTCGAGTGATTTTTGTTTCTGAGTACTCCTTTATGAGTCTATTTTAAAATTCAGTTGGTTTCATAATTTTTGGATTCCATTTGAATTATTGGTAGCCGATTTACTCAGAACTGCTCATTTGCATTTCTCTGGGTAAATCTGTGATCTTCGGGGCCTGTTCGGGAGATCACCCAAGGCACGTCCGAAGGGATTTTTGTATGAGGCTAGTTTCTCTGGAAAGATGGCCATACAGACTTCAATCACATCAAATTTCACGGATTTCTATGTAGTGGATTTTTTTAGACAATTTTCCCAAGTTTCCCACTTACCACTTTTAAAAATCCCCAGCAGCAACTTCAAAGGAGCCTAACTCCTAGGTTTTTTATCGGAATGAAGTGAAATTTTGCATGAGACTCTTATTTACTGTAATCTTTCAAATGGACTTGGTTTGGTTCAATTTAATATTGGATTTGAATGATTTTAAGGCAAATGGCATACTTTTTACCAAACTTCCCGGATTTGATTTAGCTTGGTTTTGATCAACTTGTGCTTTGATTTCCACCTCTTTAATGTTCCAGAAATGATATTGACATAAAAGGAGAACCCAAAATTCATTTGGATTCTCATGTGAAGATATCATACATTTGACCTTGTTCAAGGTTTCTCATGATTTTTAGCAAGCTTTCTTACTTTGTTTTTTGCATGAACATACACTTGGCAACCACTTTGTGTGGATGAATGGGGGTGCCTAACACCTTCCCCCGTTCATAATCTAATCCCCTTACCCATCTCTGGATTTGATTTTCAAGTAGGGTTATTTTTATCCTAGAATGCTTCTTTTTTTCACTTTTTGCTTATTTTGAACTCTTTGGTGTCCATTCTCACCCCAAAATCATGAATGGTGGCGACTCTCCCACTTTTGCATTGAGCCCGTGTGTTGACGGAGGGATAATCATTCCGGTGATTTTTTCCCATGTCTCACAGAGTCGCATTATGGAAATCTGGGTTGGCACCTTGTTTAACTGCTGGAGGAGTGTGCGCGCGTTGGAAACGCCATACGGAAAAAATCGGAGTCGCCACTGCCTGATGGGGTGCAGGTGGACATCTGGGTGCCTAATTTTGTTGATTAAGGCTTGCCTGCAGCTTTGAGATTCTAAGTCAGGCCTTGGTTGCGGTTCGAGGAAGTCCGTAGACACCCCGATCTGCCCCGTCGGTTGACGGGTCCCCTAGGTTTATCCTGGTTTGAGTCAACTCATTGATTTTCTCACCCGATTCCTAATTCAGCACCCAAACTGGTGGAGTCTTGCGGGACAGCCAAAGTGGTGTGGGTCCCTTTACTTGATTTTATCTTCTTAGCTTAAATTGCAGTGAGTCTGATTGGTGGGCCTCGTTTAGAGGGCCCATGGATCCCTTGGTGGGCCAAGTGTGGCCCACATGTTCCTTGATGGGCCTTAGTCTAAGCCTGAGAGGCCCTTTGGATTTTGGTTCAATGAATTGATTTTATTTTTGTAGTTCAAGTTGGATTATTAAGTGGTTTCCATGCAAAGTGGGCCGGGATTGCTTTGTGAGCCTCTGAGTGGGCCACACAATTGGTTGCCAAATGTTTTAATTTATCTTTGATTTATTATGCTAAAAATGGGCTAGAACTGAATGGCTCGGTCTGGGTGGGCCCTATTGGAAGGCCCACTTGGTTCGGTTAGAAAAAGTCACCCACATCCAGCAACAATCACGAAAGTCACAAAAATCACAAATCACAAAAATCACAAAATATACATGTGCGCACCCGATTTCGGTCGCACGATGAGGCGCACGCAAAACGATGCGTGCCTCGGGATTTGTTTGGAGTCGCCACTGCCTGATGGGGTGCAGGCAGGCACCTGGGTGCCTAAGTTCTTCTATTAAGGCTTGGTCTGCGGCTTGAGATTCTAAGTAGGTTCTCTATTGCGGTCTGGGGAAGTCCGTAGACACCCCAGTCCACCCCGTCAAGTGACGGGTCCCATAAGTTTCCCTGGTTTGATTCAACTTAGTTGGTCTCTCACTCACCCGATTCCTAATCCAGCATTTAATTCGGTTAAGTCTGGCGGGACCGCCAAAGTGGTATGGGTCCCTTTACTTGATTTTATCTTTTTAATTAAGGTGATGTAAGTCTAATTGGGCGGGCCCGGTTGGAAGGCCCGCGGATTCCTTGGTGGGCTCGGTTGAGCCCATGTGTCTCCTTGGTGGGCCTCAGTCTAAACCTGAGAGGCCCTTTGGGCTTTGGTTCAAGTGAATTGATTTTATTTAAATTCCAGTTTGATTATTTAAGTGATTTCTATGCACAAGTGGGCCGGGACTGTTTGTGGGCCCTTGAGTGGGCCTCACCCTGGTTGCCAAGTGTTTTGAGTTATTCTTGATTAACCTTTGCCAAAATGGGCCAGGCCTTGGGCTTGGGGCCCTTTACCTGGGCTCGGGCATGAAAGCCCAAGACTTCCCGAGTTAGGGTTTTGAAACCCTAACCTTGGTTGATTAATGGGCTTGGTGGGCCCGATAGGCCCTGCCCTTGGTCTCAGCCAAACCAAACCTAGATCTAAGCATGCATGTTGCCCCAGTTGGGCTTTGATGGGCCTCACAGGGTCTGGCCCGCTCAATTCCTTTAATTGTCTTATTTAAGCATAATAGGTTTGTCGGGCTTGGTGGGCCCCGTTGGAAGGCCCACTAGTGCTTCCAAATTGGACATTGGTCCAAGTCCCAAATTGGGTTCCCGAGTGGCCCGAGAATCCTGCTGGCTTGCTTGGTTTAGTGAAAAATCATCATAAAATTCGGCAAGAAACATCAAAACACAAAAAAAGTATTTCTGGGTGTATCCGGCCTTAGTTGCCGTATACACATAGTCCCTAGGTGATCCGGCCTGAGTTGCCGGATCACCTTAAAAAGGCCCTCTTTTGGGGTTTGGCCATTCGGAATGATTTCCAGGGCTTCCTAGGGGTCTTCTACTAGTCATGTGGGCCCTCGGGCAGGCCCACATTGGTTCAGGTTTGGGGATCTCCTCTCTTGGCTTCTTTTCGTGATTTCTTAGCTAGGCAAGGGAGAGAGGGGAGGGCATGGGGTTGCTGCCCTCCATTTCCAGCAACCAACAGCAATGAGATGGGGTCTTAGCACCCCACATTTTATGACTTCACAACATTAATCCGCCACCCATTAAAGCTTAGCAAGCATGCATCTCAAACTAGACAAATTAATTACCAAACCCACAATATAATGAGACTCCCAACAGCAACTTACAACTGAGGCTTTAATCTGATTTCAACTTGCACATGGGGGTAAGTAATGCATGGGGAGATGACCTACAGGTGTGCACCTACTGGGAACCACCGAGCTACTAAACATGCCATATGAGCATGAATAAATAGCACACAAAAGTCTGCTGCAGATGCACAGAACAGCAGTCCAAAAGGGAAGGGGTTTAAGCATGCTACTAAGGCTTGAAATGAGGGGCAAAGGGGTGGGGAAGCATGATCATGGGATCCTTCTTCCCTGATTCGAGCACCACCAGCCTGGTGGGCAAATCAACTTCACTAAAAAAAAGAAATGGGGTGCTGCTGCCACTGCCAACAACAACCCTAAAACAAACTTCACATACCTATTAGCTTGACACAAAAAGATAGATCATGCTCATATTCAAAGGAATCATGCTCCACACTCAATCATCATACCAAGACATGCAAACACAGACCTTTCACCATCATTGAGCATGTTCAAAACAGCAACCTATTTGATAGGAAAATAAACCAACAAGAAGGGTGGAGAAAGGGGGTTTACAGGGGGTACACTGGATGAAACAAGAGAGGAACAGGCTCCTCTTGAGTTAGCTTAAGCATAATCAAAACAGCAACTTAATGGGACTAAAAATGAGGTGGGTTCTCTCCCACTCCCTCATGGGACCAAACGTGGGGTCTCTCTTACCCTTAGAGACCTCCATATTACCAAAAGAGAGGAGAATGCATGCAAGTAGAAATACTTACCAGATTTATGCTAGGGAGAAGACAAGCTTTGAAAGATTTTTAGAAAAATTCCATTTTAATATATGTGTAAACAAATATGCCAAGGGGTCTTACCTGGTGGTTCTTGGGTCCTTGGGCAATGTGGAAACACTCCCTTGAGGCTGGACAATAACTAGAGCTCCACCTTTCGCAGCACCAACAGCAGCCAAGCTTTTTCTTGGTTAAGTGAAGATGGAGAAGGATGGAGAAGAATGGAGGAAGGAGGGGTGGAGCTGCCTTGGGGTGGTGGTAGGAAGGTGGTGGAGGCCAATGGGTGTTGGAGAGGGAAGGTTCGGATGAGACAAAGTGGGGCAAGGAGGTCCAAGAAGGATGGAATGAGCCAACCATTGGAAAGGGGGCTGCTGCCCCCTTTTATAACAATTTTAATGTATCCGGACTTGGAGTCCGGATACACTATATACCATGTGTATCCAGCCTCCAAGGCTGGATACACTAAGCCTCATTTGTATCCGGTCTTGAAGGCCGGATACAAAACATAATAATTGCCAAAATTTAATTCTGCCGCGAATTTGTTGGAGAATCGACTCGAATCTCGCCGAGAAAATCTTCGCATCCGGCCTTGGAGTCCGGATATACATAAGGGTATGTGTATCCGGTATATTTGACCAGATACAAATCAACAAATTACAGATTTGCCCTTCGACTTGACCGATTCGACCGATTTGACACTTTTGGATATCTACGGATTGCCCCACATGAATTTTTGTTTAGTCCTTGAGATTTTTGGATATTTAGGATTTAGCCCCCGAGATATTTTGCTGCGTTGGCCTCCACGTGTGCAGTTCCTGTGCCACGTGTGCAGTTTCCGGCTTTTGCAGCCCAGAAACTTCGACAGCTCATATCTCTTTCATTTGATCTCCGATTTGAGCAAACTCAATTGCGTTGAACTCGTATCGGAGCCCTCTATTCAATGACATAGGGTTAAGCACTTGGCACGGGGTTCAAGGAAAAGTCAACTTTCGGCTCATCCTCAAGTTTGACCGCCCGCAGAACCCTCATCCGGACTCTGATTCCAGCAAACTTAGTTGCGTTGGAACCGTGTCGAGATTTTCTATCCAATGGAATAGGGCAAGGTACTTGGCACGGAAATCAAGGAAAAGTCAACTCTCGGCTCTTCCTCAAGTTTGACCGCCCGCAAGACCTTCATCCGGACTCCGATTCCAGCCAACTCAATTGCGTTGGAACCGTGTCGAGATTCTTTATCCATTGAGATACAGCAAGGTAGCCAGATCTCATCTGATCGAAAGGTCAACTTTCGACCCCCTTGGGTTCGACTTTTTAGCAGGATTTTGTATTTTTTTGGCTTTTTGGGAGCACAAAAATGAGGTGCTTACAATACAAAAATTGCATTTTTCGGGGGAGATTGGTTCACTTAACAATCTCTAATTGTTTTGAGTAGATAAAAAAGTTTTAACATCCTAATATGGCCTTGAGCTAAGAGGTTGAAGCCTCAAAACATAAAAAATTGGGGCTGGATTGGTCAGTCGCAAGTAAACTTGGCATTTTGGTGGGTGTGCTGACCTCAGGCACTTGGCACGAGCTCAACACGAGCTCAGCACACACCCCTACAGAAAACGACTTTCTGTTAAACCCAAAACTCCATGACCGGCTTGATTTTCAAGCTCTGTAACACTTCTTGTGTGCTTCTATCATCCCTAAAAGACATCTAAACACAACTCGAAGCTAATCTAACCTACTTCGCATCAGACTCAAAAACTCATCAAAAAAAAAAAAAAAAAAAAACATAGTCCGACTATATAAGCAAAACAACAGGTGGTAGAGGGGGTTGGGGGGAGCACTTCCGCCAGCAACATGAGAAAGTAAAAGCATTAAAGAAACAGAGATCGCATGCATAAAGAAAAAAAACCAGATTTGCACCTACCTCTGGACCTGGCCTCCGTGCTTGCACACAAAACATTTGAAGAAGGGAAATAGGAGGGGGGTTTATACGGGTTACATTGGATAGATAAACAAAAGGGGGAACACCCTTCCCCATTCGAATGGAGCAATCACTAACAATGCGGGGCCATACAGACCTTTAGACCATGCTTAAAACCAAATCATATTCATATACATGAAACAACTAACAATAAGGGACAATACCTTGGGGTTAACGAACCCTAGCAGGATGTGTTGAACCTCCTTGGAGCACGAATGACTTCTAGAGCAGAACCTCTCCACACCAACAGCAAGCTCGTGTTTTCCTTCGAGGTTTTAGTGGAGGAGAAGAAGGTAGAGTGGGGTAGGGAGAAGGGTTTCGAACCAGGTGGAGTGGGGAAGAAGAAAAAAAACGCAAAGTGGAGCCAACAACGAAAAAGCCAACCCTTTGCAAGAGGGTGGCCGCGGGTTTTATAGGTGAAAAAAATGGGTCCGCCAGGTTGGCGCCGAGTAGCTGGAGCTCGGCGCGAGCAAGGCATAATGATTCAAAACATTAAATTCGGCTAATTTGTCGAAAAATCAGGTATTTACAGATTTAGTCCCCGGATATTTTTGATTTAATCCGATACTCTTGGATTTTCACATATTTGGTCCCTGGATATTTTTGATTTAATCCCGGGGATATTTTGTATGTTTGAATATTTACGGATTTGATCCACGAGATATTTTCCTGCACCACTTGCCACGTGTGCAGCTCTCTGCCACGTGTGCAGTTTTTCGGTTTTGCTGCTTGGAGACTTCGACAGCTCATATCTTCTTCGTCCGGACTCCGATCTAGCAAACTCAATTGCGTTAGAATCGTATCGGAGTCCTCTATCCAATGACATAGGGGTAAGCATCTGGATCGGGGTTTAGCAGAAATTCAACTTTCGGCTCCCCCTCAAGTTTGACCGGCCTGCAAAACCTTCATCCGGGCTCCGATTCCTGCAAACTCAGTTGCGTTGGAACCGTGTCGGGATTCTTTATCCACAGAGATAAAGCAAGGTGGCCAATTATCACTTGATCAAAAAGTCAACTTTTCACCCCTTTGGGTTTGATTTTCTGTCTAGGGTTTGCATTTTTTGTGCTTCCGGGGGCGCAAAAATGAGGTGCTTACAGCTGCCACTCTTTGCCGGATTCACCTTGCGGATGAACGGTAAAGAGAAAAAGGAGTCTAATTTTTGCGCCTGGCATTTCTGTCGACATGGTCGACGAGCTTAGTCCTTTGAAGTTTTCACTTGAAAAAGGAAACGGCCAAATGATGTGGCGTCACCTCCTGGCTTCTGAGTTTCCTTACCCTTTGCTTCTAGGGTTTTTGTAGGGCAACTCTTCAGCAATTAGATTTATGTTTGAAAGAGATTAGATTGGACTTGAGCTCGCCAACCTATTTCGGCGTTGATGCCAGACACTAGACAACATTCTTTTCTTTCTTGTTTGTTCCATTAAAGCTTTTAGGTGTTTTTAGATTTCTTTTGTCTTTTCTTGGGCTTAGGATAGTTTTTTTTTTTTTTGCTGGCCGGCAGTTGGTTCAGACAACGGAAGGAGGGAAGGGATGAGGCAAGAAGAGAGAAGGAGGAATTGTTGCTGGTGAGGAGGTCCTCTCAGCGCTGTCCGGTGCCTCAAAGAAATCCACACACCTGCCCTACTCTATTTACAAAAGTGGGAAACAAAAATTACAATGGGGACCAATTTGCCCAATGGTTCTTCATTTTGCCTTCTTCTTCATGTCTTGGTTCTCTATCATTTTTAGGAATGGAAACAACTTGTTCGGCTTTGTCGAGACACTTTGCTCTGGGGACGCTGTGTCCTTCAGCATTGGGAGATGCTTTACTCCTTGAGGACACATTCCTGTGTCATTTAGATGTGGAAGACGCCTTGCTCCTTGGGGATTTCAAAAGTGGGAGTCGACTTGCTCCTTAGTTCTTCAATCTAGGGAGACACCCTGCTCCATTAGCTCTTCAATTTTTTGAGACACCTTGCTCCTTAGGGACACATTTCCGTGTCATTCAAAAGTGGTGGGAGACGCCTTGCTCCTTAGGTATTTCAGATTTAAGTATTTCAAATGTGGGAGTCGCCTTGCTCCATTAGTTTTGGAGTCGCCTTGCTCCAGGGACGCCCTGCCCTTTAGTCTTAAGAGACGCCTTGCTCTTTTAGTCTTGAGAGACACCTTGCTCTCTGTGGTTGGGAGACGCCTTGCTCCATTAGTTTCGGAGTTGCCTTGCTCCAGGGTCACCTTGCCCTTTCAGTCTTGAGAGACGCCTTGCTCTCTATGGTTGGGAGACACCTTGCTCCATTAGTTTTGGAGTCGCCTTGCCCTTTAGTCTTGAGAGACGCCTTGCTCTTTTAGTCTTGAGAGACACCTTGCTCTCTGTGGTTGGGAGACGCCTTGCTTTTGCTGTCTTTAGTTCTTGGAGGCACCTTGCTTCATTAGGGTTGGGAGACGCCTTGCTCCTGCTGTCCTGGGAGACATCCTGCTCCTTATGTCTTGGGAGACACCTTGCTCCTTAATTCTTCAATTCTTGGAGGTACTTTGCTCCACTCTGTTTTTTTAATTCTTGGAGGCACTTTGCTCCATTCTGGTTGGGAGTTGCCTTGCTCCTTCTGTCTTTAATTCTTGGAGGCACTTTGCTCCATCCTATTTTCAATTTTTGGGGAGATGCCTTGCTCCATTCTGTCTTCAATTTTGTGAGACACCTTGCTCCATTAGGGTTAGGAGACGCTTTGCCCCTGCTATCTTCAATTCTCGGAGGCACTTTGTTCCATTCTGTCTTCAATTTTGGGAGACACCTTGCTCCATTAGGGTTGGGAGACGCTTTGCTCCTGCTATCTTCAATTCTCGGAGGCACTTTGTGTAAAACCCCGATTTTTGCTAAGAATTATTTTTATTTAAATTAATTATGTGGGGCGTATCAACTTAAGTAGCTGTGGGTATATGTAGGGATTTCGGTGGGCGAGCACACACGGAATTAGGGAATTTCAAAGGTTGTCAAGCGGCAATCTACATATGGAAGGTATAAATACTTAAGTAAAATTAGGTTTTAGTTTTTTTGAATACTCGTATACTCTCGTAACTGAAGACGATTGGCGATTGCGGCTAACTGATTGGCAATCTAGGTTTTTGTTGGGGAGAGAAGGCAAACTGTGAGAGATCCGGCCGTTTTGTTGTGTTCGTGATCAAGGGTTTCAGAGGGTTTTTCCTCTTGCGACCAGAGGATCATTTGGACGGCGATAGCAAACAGGCGGATGACTGTTGGTGATCAGCTGTGGTTCGAGTATTTATTGTTGCTGGGATATAAGCGTGCAAGAGGTGAGTAGCATCGTTTTAAAACTGGGTTTTCGTATTTATTCGTGAGTTTAATTTGGATGCATGTGCGTTTTCTGGAAGAAGATCGTCCGAGCGTGAGTTTCTTTAGTACTGAACGATGATAAATAAAAATGTGTTTGGAATAATTTCAAAAGTGGTTTAAATGTCTTCTGGGGATATTAGGAGACTAAGGAAATTGTTACAAAGAGAAAAATTCCAGCCAGTCGTGTAGATCTGGAAATAACAGAGAGTCGAAAATCCAGGTTAGTATCCGCCGAGTTGGCGCTAACTGGCGCCAACTACAGGTAGTCGGCGCAAGGATTTTTCCCCTATCCGCCGAGCTTGCGCCTAGTTCGTGCCTAGCTTGTGCGGACTTGATTTCTATCCGCCCATCTCGGGCGAAGCGTGCATGAAGTTCGCACCTAGCTCGCGCCCACTCGATTTAAGTAAGCGCAACCTAATTATTTTAACCAGCGACCTATCCGCCAACCTCACGCATAGCGCTAGAGGTTAGCGCATGGTCCAATAATTGGCCGAAGTAGAGTTTTGACCCAACTAAGCTGGATTTGATGATTGTGAGAGTTCAAGCACTTGACTAATGATTTGTTTAGGACTTTAGAAACATTATTCCCTATTAAATTTTCTTTGAGAATATAAGTGGAAATTCTGGAAATTTTTAGAAGCATCCAAGGTTATTTTGAAAGGGCTAATGATAGATGATCTCATTGTACCTAACCCTAGGAGTCCCTGATTTAGGTTCCTGTTATTATATATTGTACTTGAATGCGAATTCATTTCATTTGATTTTTACTTGATTGCAAGTTTCTGAAATGTATTGTAAAGATTTCTTTTGGTGTGAGTAAATGGTTTTATTACAAATGAACATGTGTTGTGAAATTAATGCTGAAGATACATGGGGTACCGTTTTGGTCAAGAGGGACATGTGGTGAATTGGTTGAGTTATACATGATGTTGAACGTATTGTATTATTTTGAAGTCAGAGTTGTGATTTTATGTCGGTTTACTGTTTTGGTTTAGCTTGTCCTGGATCCATGCTTAAGCGTAGTAATGTAATGTTATTGTTGGTTGTTGAAATTGCATGGCCTTGTGTGTTGCCACGACCAGTGTAGAGCAGCCAGAAACCCTGAGTAGGCCTGGTTGCCAATGCCGAAACCCAGGGAGTAGGCCGGCATTGGATGACGAAACCCTGAGTAGGCCGTCATTTCAGAGTTTCCGAAACCCTGAGTAGGCCGGAACTGTGTACATGGTGGTGTGGAGTGTCTACTTGGCATGTTTAATTTATCAACTTAACAATAGTCATGACATTGACCAATCGATGTGTTGTCAGTATTGAATTGAAATGTGATTAGAAATGATTATTGGTTTTGGTTTTTAAACTTGGAAATGGTATTGGTTGCTTAATCGTACGGGATGTTTATCGATGCATAATTTGAACTGCTGTTAACTATTTCTGCATGCATATGCTACTCGCTGAGATATTCGTATCTCACTCTGTTGTTTTGTTTTGTCTTTTAGATACTCGAGGTGAGGCAACTATTGGGGTAGATCCGATTGAGACATATAGGGAGAAAGACTACTATTACATCCCTTAGACTTGTAGGTTATTTTGAATTGAACTTTGAATTAATTGAATGATTGAGGTTGTACCCCTTGAATCTTAGTTAAGTTTTGAATATTAAATTCTTAGATAAAGTATGGTTGTGCACTCTGATGTGATTTAGTTAGGTGATTATCCAGCGATCACAAGTGATTAATATCCTTACCTAATACTCCGTGAAACATGTTATATCTTTATTGAACAACACGGATCCGGGGCGTTACACTTTGCTCCACTCTGTTTTTTAATTCTTGGAGGTGCTTTGCTCCATTCTGGTTGGGAGCCGCCTTGCTCCTTCTGTCTTTAATTCTTGGAGGCACTTTGCTCCATCCTGTCTTCAATTTTTGGAGACACCTTGCTCCATTAGGGTTGGAAGACGCTTTGCTCCTGCTATCTTCACTTCTCAGAGGCACTTTTCTCCACTATGTCTTCAATTTTGGGAGAGACCTTGCTCCATTAGGGTTGGGAGACGCTTTGCTCCTGCTATCTTCAATTCTCGGAGGCACTTTGCTCCATTCTGTCTTCAATTTTGGGAGACACCTTGATCCATTAGGGTTGGGAGACGCTTTGCTCCTGCTATCTTCAATTCTCGGAGGCACTTTGCTCCACTCTGTCTTCAAGTTTGGGAGACACCTTGCTCCATTAGGGTTGGGAGATGCTTTGCTCCTGCTATCTTCACTTCTTGGAGGCTCTTTGCTCCATTCTGTCTTCAAATTTTGGAGGCTTCTTGCTCCATTAAGGTTGGGAGACACCTTGCTCCTTCTGTCTTCAATTCTTTGCTCCATTGTGTTTTCAATTTTTTGGGAGACGCCTTGCTCCATTAGGGTTGGGAGGCTTCTTGCTCCTTCTGTCTTGGGAGTCACCTTGCTCCTTATGTCTTGATTTCTTTCTCTGTTTGGGTTTTTCCTGAAGTTGCCTCTACCAATCTCCAACTCATCCGTTGGCAGCTTTGGTGTTAATCTCTTTTGTGTCTCATGTGTGAATACATGATGACAACTCTTTCTTTGCATTAGCATGTGACTACGCCATGATTCTTTTCCTGTCTGTCTCAAGTTCTGTTTGTACCTACAAAAGTTTAAGTGAAATTTAGTTAATCAGAATTTGTTTATCATCAAAATTATGTGCAAATTCAAGCAATTTCTTTCTTTCTCTGTTTTTTTTTATAGAAATCTTTTGGAAGTTCATCAAATGCTTGGAGTCTCCTATTTCAAAGTGGGTCCATAGCAAGACCAGTAATCTTTAAGTCAGTTACCTGACACTCTCATTTAGACTTATGAAATGGTGCCTCCCGGCACTCCCTGTAAGGGTCTCAACATTTTTGCCTTCAATGGCTTGCCTCGGGTTGAATGAGGGGGATTGTTCCGGTTCAGGGGGTTTCTTTGGCACTGCCCTCCCCTAGTTCTTTTGACTTTCTCTCTTGTTTTTTCCTTTTTCCCACCCTCGGTTGGGGGTTGTGTAATGGTTTCTCTCTCAATTGGTTCCCTTTTCCAGGTTCGGTGCCTTGCCCAGTTTGAGGGCCTTGTCAATTTCCACGGATCATGACCCAATGATCAGAGAGGACTTGTCAGTAGGCTGAAATGTAGGCTTTGGTTCCAGTGTTTAGAAATGAAGGATAAACAGGCTCAAACCCTATATAACTTCACTCTATGGGTAACCATTATGTCTAGCCAAAGTTCTTCTCTGTCTTTTTGGTTCTGTCATTGCCAGCTTGTCCAAGATTCGATGTTACATTCTCTATAATCATAAAGGACTTCACAATAGGACAAAATGTAGGCTGGGCTCAAGGGTCCCGAAGAAATGATATGAAGGCTCAAAATTGATGCATGGGTTAAAAGCCATGTCCTGTCCACTTTCCTTGTTAGGGCTTGCTTCGTCTTTGGCTCCTTTAACTTTCTGTCCAACTTTGATTTATAGTTTCTTTCTTCTTCCTTTTTTTTGTTTTTTTGTTCTTTTCTTTCTTTCACTTCTTTCTCGGGTCTTTTGCCCCAGTTCTTGATTCTTGCTCTCGGGGTTTGCCTCGGCTTTTTTTTTTCTCTCATTTTTTTCTTTTCTTTTCTTTCAATGGATTGCCCCAGTTCTTTCTTCGAATTCTTGATTTCTGGGGTTCTCCCCATTCCTCCTTTCTACCCCCTTTCTTCTTAGGGTGCTTTTCACTTTGCCCTATCTTCACCTTCATCCTTTTTGTGTCTCCAATTGCACAAAGCTTCATGCCCCAGTTTTGAAGACAAGACATGGTAGGGTTAATGAAGGAATTGTTAGGCTCAAAGGGTTTAGCAAGGGTTTCACCTTTGTGTCAGATGATTTTTGGAGAAGATCAAGGATGGCCTTTCATCCCTTCATAGAGAATGTAACACTTAATTATTTTTGCACGATTAACTGGCTCAAGAGCCATTTTCCTTCTTTGTTCATTTTGTTTTTTTCTTTTGCTCTTTTTTTTCTTTGCTTTTTGACTTTGCCCCAATTCGGGGTGGCTAGACATAACGTGGGTTAAAAAATGAGACGATCAAGCTCAATACATTTGACTAGCAGAATTTTTTTTTTTTTGAAGTATCTCAGCCAAAAATGGCCTCTCATCATTTCATTGGAATCATTGATCCTGGATCATGTCAGTGACCTTTGACTGGAATGGGCACCTTACCCTTTCTTTTTTCTCTCTCATATCACAGCTTGCCCTTATGTTTGGCAAGGTAGGTTTCAAATGTGATGTTGGGGGGATCCCTTGGCTATGTCGAGACCCGCACAGTTTGTGCTGTTTAGCACATTTTATTTGTCCAATATGATTGTTCAAGTTTGTCCCGAAATTACGATCATGCCTTGGTGTGGTCAAACACTTCAGTGATTTTCCAAAAGATTTTATAGGCTTGCAAAAAGAAACATGCTATCAAGTTCAGAATTTAAAAGAAAAGAAAGCATAAGCAAAACAGAACATCAAACTATGCAAAAGGGTGGCCGATGTAATTGGCATTCTTGGAATTCAGTTGCATGCCACAGGAGGGAGCTTTCAAGTGCTCTCCTCATCATCATCCTCTCCTTCTTGTGGGGAGATGGCTGGTTCAGATGTCCGAATCTACGCTAACATGTCAGAGATGTCTCATCCTTCGATGGACCTTGGCTTCTCGAGCATTTCCTTCAAGAATCCTTGATCAATCAGATCTTGAATGTCATGCCGTAGATCCCAACATCGGCTTGTGTGGTGTCCTGGGGCACCAGAATGGTACTCGCATCGTTCCACGGCGTTGTAGCTTCTGGCATTAACCAACCGAGGGTTCGGGGGCTTAATCTGTACACACCCCTCCTTCAACAGTATCAGTAGTAACTCCACCGGTGTATATGATAGGGGGTAAAAACCCTCCTCATTCTGGCCTCCATTTATTCTTTTGTTCTTCTTGGGGGACCCTCCGAGTGACCCATCAATCCATCATGTTGCCCTTTGCCACGGTAGACATTCGGCTTCTTCATGAGGTGGATAACACCTACCGCGCTAGCTTTCCCTTTCTCCCTTTGCATCCAACCATCTGTTAATGTGGGCGGAGGGCTCACTTCTTGTCTGTTCAAGGGTCCCTTTCCCTTCATGCTTTCAATTTCTTCTTCAAGAACCCTTACTCGGGATCGCAGCTCAAAATTTTCTTCCCCTAACGCTCCCCAGTATTTGTTCATCGTTTCTTCCTTGATTGTTATTGTCTGTAGTAGGTTCTGTAGAGAGGCCACTATGCTAGTTATTTTCTGGGTTACATCACAATTTGTCCCTGAGGTACGGTCCATGCTGATTGTTAATGGAGTTCCTGCCAAGAGAAACAAACATTAGGAAGCAGAATACATGATAAAATGCATGGAAATGATGATGATTTTGTTTAATCCGACGGAGGATCGATTTTGAGTTCCCCAGCTTCCAGAAGATCTTGGACTGCATGACGAAGGCCCCAACATCCATCAGTATCGTGGCCTTGTACGCCAATGTGGTACTCACAGCTCTTGTTTGGATCATAGCCATTCATTTTCGATGCCTTGGGATTCGGCGTTGCTAGTTGCAAGTGTCCCTCTCTCAAGAGCGTTGGTAACAACTCAGCCAGCGTGTACGGAAGTTGAGTGAACTCCCGGTTCTTTCTTTCCTCCTTGGTGAGACGCATCCTAAGGTGAGAAGCGACATTGTTGGCAGAGGGGAAGCTCACACTTCTTGAGGAAGGGATGTGAAACGGCACCGAAGGTTGTACATAGTTGACTGTACTTGCACCACCATCATTTCCTTGCCTCTTGCCACTTGAGATTGTTCCATGCAACAAGCTCACCATGGGGCCTTCGAGCTTCTCCATCTTAACCGCATCCTCAATTCTAACCGCCGCCATGACTAGGTCTGTGAAACTTGCAATGCACTGTCCCAACAGCATTGTGAAGTATGGCTGTCCTAGTGAGGACATAAACAAAGAAGTCTGCTCTTGTTCAAAAGGGGGGGTTGTACCACGTTGGCCAGTTCCATCCACCTTTTAGCATAGTCTCTCACAGACTCGCTATTCCTCTTTGACAGCCTTCGCAATTCTACCCGGGTTTGAACAATTTTGCTATTCAAACGATACTACTGGATGACCATGGCGACGAGGTCTTTCCATGCCTTAACCTTCTGCTTATCCAAACTTATGAACCAAGAGTATGCTACCCCCGTTAGGTATCTCTGGAAGAACTGAACCATAATCCTTTCATCCTTCACGTATTGGCACATGTCACCAACATACGATCGCAGGTGTATCAAAGGGCAGCCAATGTCGTCGAAACTATGCAATTCAAGACATCGGAATTTTTCTGGCAGTTGGATGTCTGGGAAGAGACAAAGGCTCACCAAAGTGGTTTCATCTTCCATGGGGTTGGGCTGGAATTGCTTCAAAAGTTCTTCTTTCATTGCGGCCATTTGGGCCTCATTATCTTTCCTCATTGCTGCCAAAATTTCCTCAAGCTGGGCCTCCCATGCCCTATTCCGGTCCCGCTCTTCCTGCCCCCATTGGGCAATCACAAATCGTTCTTGTTATGCAAGATGGATAGGAATTGCCGCTGGATGTGGGAATGGAGCGTCCTGTGTTGGCCGATGTGGCACCATGAGTGCTGGCTGAGGTGGTTGCCCCTGCTGGAATTCTGGCATTTGAATCTCCGTGGCATGTGTGCGCATGGTCGCATGAGAAAAAATGGGAATTTGGAGTCGCCACTGCCTGATGAGGTGCAGGCAAACACCTGGGTGCCTAAGTTTGCTTAATCTGATGGTTTGCGGCTTGAGATTCTAAGTAAGGTCTCGGTTGCAGTTGGGGGAAGTCCATAGACACCCCAGTCCGCCCCGTCAAGTGATGGGTCCCATAGGTTTCCCTAGTTTGAGTCAACTTTGGTCTCTCACTCACCCGATTCCTATTCCAGCATTCAATTTGGTTAAGTCTGGCGGGACTGCCAAAGTGGTGTGGGTCCCTTTTCTTGATTTTATCTTCTTGGCTTAAAGTGATGTGAGTCGGATCGGGCAGGCCCCGTTGGAAAGCCCGCGGATTCCTTGGTGGGCTTGGTTAAGCCCACATAACCCCTTGGTGGGCCTCAGTCTAGCCTGAGAGGCCCTTTGGGCTTTGGTACAATGATTTGTTTTTACTTTAAAGTTTAATTTGGGATTTTACATGATTTTCATGCAAAGTGGGCCGGGATTGCTTTGTCAGCCCTCGAGCGAGCCCCACAGTTCGTTGCCAAATGATTTAATTTTATCTTTGATTTATTATGCCAAAAGGGGCTTGGGGCCCTTTTCCTGGGCTTGGGCTTGAAAGCCCAAGACTTCATGAGCTAGGGCTTGGGTGCCCTAATCTTTGTTGGGTTCAATGAGCTTAGTGGGCCCGACAGGCCCTACCCATGGTCTCGTCCAAACCATGCTTAAATCTAAGCATCCTGCTTCCAAAATGGGCTTTGATGGGCCTCAATGAGTTTGGCCCACTCCATTAACTTGGTTTATCTTTATTTAGCAAAATAAGTTTGTCAAGCTTGGTGGGCCCCGTTGGAAGGCCCACTGGAAACCGAATTGAACCGGGTCGGTCCATGGCCCATCTTGGGTTTCCGGTTGACCCGGAAACCCTTCTGGTTCCTCTGGATTGATCAAACAAGGCAAGAAAATAGCTCAAGATCATAAAAATAGTGAAAATGGCATTCTGGCAGTATAGCCATCCTGAGATGCCGGTTACACATAAGGACCAGTGTATCCGGCATCTTTGGCCGGTTACGAACAGGGCCCTGTTGATCCGACCTGAGTTGTCGAATCAAGCTAAAAACATGATTTTTCGGATTTTTGAATTGGGCTTGGGTTCCTGGGTCTTCTAGGGTGTTCTGGTAGTTGTGTGGGCCCTATGTGGGCCCACATTGGTTCAGAGAGTGAGGGAATGCCCTAATTTGGTCACTTTTAGGGACTTTCCAAACCCAGCTATTGGAGAAGGGTGGGGGCTTCCCTTCTTCTGTCTCTAGGACAAAATCCAGTAAAGGAACAGAGGTCACGTACCTCCATTTTGGGTGTTTATAGACATATGGAGTAGAAACCAGTATGAACAATAAAAAAGAGAAAACAATGGATGAACATAAGCCTCACTTGGGGAATACTCCCATCAAAATGTGCATGCATGTGCTTGTGGTGTTCAAAGACCTTGAAGCACTTATTCCCGGACATATAAAATCATGCAAATGATAAGACACTTGAAACATCTAAGGGCATTCCTAGCAAGCAGATGTACGAACATGCAACTAGAGCCCATGATTAAAACAAGTGGGAAGATCTCATGTGGTCGGAAACAGCAACCAACATGCATTGGAATCCTAACCAAGATACTTGAAACAGTAAAATCATGCTTATCACCTACCATGCATACCAACCAAGCTTTGCTCACATATATGCTTTGAACGCACAGTCATGAGGGTAAAATAACAATGCACCTAAGACTATCATCATATACAAACAAATAAAAGGAAAAATATACCACACATCACTTACCACATCTCTACGAAGCCAAGCCACACGGCTAGCTAGAAAAAGTGTCTAAAGAAGGGAATAAGGGGGTTACATGTGGGGTACATTAAACGAAGAGGGAGGGGAACGTGCTCCTCTTTTAATGGGGGAAACCACCACGAAAAAAGCATACAATACAACAACTCATAATGGACTTTTCATATCAACCAAAGAATCTCCTTTTCCTCTCTCAAGACCACACTTGGTCTCCCTTATTCATGGAGATCCTCATGCCACGAAAATCCAAGAGCACTGCATGAAGAGCATGCACTGAGACAGATCTAACTATAGTGGAAACTAGCACCTCAGTCAACAACAAAGAACCTCCATTTATATATATGTAAGATAAAAATTGGTGAGAAACAATACCTTAGAGTTCTTACACTTTTTTGTAGGGTAGAGACACTCCCTTGAGGTTGGATGGCAGCTGGAGACTCTCCTCCAAGCTCCAACAGCAAGTAACCTCCTCCTTGCTTGGGGAAGGTGGAGAAGAAGAAGAGAAGAGTGAGTGGGAGAACCTTAGGATTATGCTTGAAGGATTTGGGGAGCCAAAGGAGGGCAAGAGGAAGGGGTATCAGAGCTGGAACAAAGGGGAAGAAGAAGTGGAATCAAGCCAAGAAGAGCCAACCCCCGAAATGGGGCTGCTGCTGGCTTTTTATAGCCAACTTAATGTATCCGGCATAAAATGTCGGATACACATAACCTTGTGTGTATCTAACAAAAAATGTCGGATACACTATATGCCCCTTTGTATCCGACATTTTTATGTCGGATACAAACACAATTATTTCAAAAATTAAATTTTCTGCGCGAATCTGTCAGCGAATCCACGCGAATCTCACGGGCGAACCTCTTGTATCCGGCAATATATGTCGGATACACACAAAAGTATGTGTATCCGACATATTTTGTCGGATACAAATCGGAAAAATTACAGATTTGCCCCTCGACTTGACCGATTTGACCGATTTGACACTTTTGGATATCTGCGGATTGCCCCCTGCAAATTTTGGTTTAGTCCCTGAGATCTTTAGCAAAGTTTGGATATTTGAGATTTAGTCCCTAAGATATTTTACTGCGTTTGCCACCACGTGTGCAGTTTCCGGTTTTATTGCCCGGAAACTTCAACAGCTCATATCTTCTTCATTTGGACTTTGATTTGGGCAAATTCAATTGCGTTAGAACCATATCGGACTCCTTTATCCATTGGCATAGGGGTAAGCACCTGATTTGGGGTTTCACCAAAAGTCAACTTTCAGCTCCCCCTCAAGTTTGACCGGCCTGCAGATCCTTCATCCAGGCTCCGATTCCAGCAAACTCAGTTGCGTTGGAACCGTGTCGAGATTCTCTATCCGCTGAGATAAAGCAAGGTGGCCAATTATCACTTGATCAAAAAGTCAATTTTCGTCCCCTCGGGGTTTGGCTTTTCCGCCAGGGTTTTCATTTTCAACACTTCCAGGGGTGCAAAAATAAGGTGCTTACAGCAGTCCCTCTTTGCCGGAGTCACCTTGGGGATGAATGGCAAAGAAAGAAGAAGAACCTTGTTTTTGTGCCCAGCATTTCTATCGACGTGATTGATGAGCTTAAATCCTCTTGATCTTCATAAAAAGGGGCGTGGAGACGACAAGCATTGATCTCCAAAGTAGTGAAAACACCAACTGGTTTCCACTAAGATTTCGAAGTTTGCTCGCCCACTTCGGGCTTCTTGGAGCAACTCCTGATTTTGATTTAAATTAAAAGGATGGGATTGAACTTAAGCTCACCAACCTGTTTGAACGTTGATGCAAGGCGCTCAACAATTTTTCTCTTTTTCTTGTTTGTTCCATTAAAGCATTTAGGTATTTTCAGATTTCAGATTTGGGATTTGGAACTTTTGAGGACAGTTTTTTTTAAGGGTTTGGATTAGGGACTGGAAGGAACGAAGGAGGAGATGCTCTTGGCGAGGAGGTGCTCTCAGCGTTGCTCGGTACCTCACGGGAGCTCACATACCTGTCCTATTCTATTTACAAAAGTGGGAAATGAAAAATTTACAAATGGGGCCAATTTGCCAAAAAAGTTCTTCATTCTGCTCCTCTTTGTTCTGCCGTTTCTCTCTCTTGGCAAGGCCATCCTCTGCTGGTGACCAGATTTTTCTCCACGAGGCTTTTTTCTGCTGGAGATTGTGGACAAAGGGGGTTTGATTTTTTTTTTTGCTCTTCTCTTTCTAAGAGAAGGCCTTCCTTGCGCTGAGGCAGAGATCACCATTTAGGCAAGCATTGGGACTTCTTTTTTTTGAAAGGGCCGTTCCACCGGGGATTTGTGGAAGCCTTCTTGCATTTGTCTTTCTTTTGCAAAACTGGCCTCTTCAGACTGGGCAAGGTCTTGACATACAGCTTCAGGTTTCTCGGAGGCTCTGCTCGGGGAAAAGAATCTGTTGGGGATGGAGGAAGTCTTTACACTTCCCTTGCTGGTGCATATCGGCTTTCTTTTTCTTTCTTTTGCTCTTGGCTTCGAGGTGCTTCTTGATTTTTCTTGGTTCTTTCTCCTTGCATGGGCCTACAAAATTCTCACAAAGTAGTGAGGTATCTAAAGTTCAAAAGTGCAGACACTTATGACATATTGTGTGCAAGTGCCTTTCACTGAAATGAATTTTTTTTTAAAGCTTTTCAAAAATTTGTACAAGTGATTTTAAAAGAGAGGCGGGACCAGCGACCATGGTGAACTGCCTCGTTAGCTTGAGGTGTCTTGGGATGGTGTGCTTGACATTCATTCCCATGAAATTCTTAACTTGTGCCAGCAGCGATTTAAAAGTTGAGGGGCATCTCAAAGGGTGTTCTCCCTTTTCCAATTTTGGTTTTCTCTCATCTTGACCCAATTTTTCAAGGTGGCTTCAGGATTTTGCAATTGAGGGTTTTTCCCTTGGGTTAGTGCTTGCCCCAACTTGAGGGTCTTTGGCCGACTTGTGCATCATGTCCCATAGATCCGAGAGGTCTTTACATTAGGACGAAACATCGGCTTGGTTTTAATTCTGAGAAATGAAGGGATATAAGGCCCAAATTCTTATCTTTTCATTTTCAGGTTTTGCTTTGTGTCTTGCCAAAGCTTGTTCTTCTTCTTAGATTCCTTCATCATAGATCTACATGAATCCCATTGTCACATTTTCTGCAATCAGAAAGGACTTTTTGATAGGACGAAATGAAGGCTGAGGTGTTTAGTTTATGAAAGAAAGGGAATATGGCTCAAAGTTTCTTTGTAAATGGGTCGAGTCATGTTCTACCCTTTTCTTGGCTGCTTGGGCTTTGCTGCCGCCTTTTTGCTTTCCTCCATTTTCCTTTTTGAGGTCTTTTGTGGCCTTCGCCTTTTTCTTTTGCTTTTGCTCTATCATTTTTTGATTTTTCTGTCCTTTGTTCTGGGATAACCTTGACTTTTTGCCTTGATTAGCAAGTCCCAGTGTATTTCCTGCTTTCTTTTCTCTTCTTTGTTTCTGCTCATTCATGACTTCTTTTCTTTACCCAGCACTAGGTTTAGGGCTCATGACTCAGTGGGTTAGAAGAAAGAAAATTAGGCTCAAGTGGTTTAACTAAAGATATGACTTTGAAAACTGGGGAAATAAAGCAAGGATGGCCTTTCATCCTTTTGCGGAAGTTGTGACAACTCGAAATGTTCATGCAAATTTATTCGGGAATTTATTCATCCTTTTTATTTTCTTTTTCAGCTTTGCCCCAGTATGGGGTGGCTAGACACAACATGGGTATTTGAATAACACGATCAAGCTCAAAATGTTTTGACTAACGATTCTTGCAATTCAGGATTCATGAAAGATGGGCTCTCATCCTTTCTTAGAGACATGACGCTAAAGCTGGCCTCGGCCCTTAACTGGTTCTTGTACTTTCCTTCCTTTTTTCTCTCAAGGGTCACTCCACCCTATTGCAAAGATAGGTTGTTAGGAGGGAAGTTATGGTCTGGATCAGAAAGGAATTGCCTTTAGCTGAGTCAAGGTTCTCATGGGACAGTATGCTACACCCAGCTGAAGACACCTTTGAGCAACTCGGCATTTTTCCATGATCGTGGTCATTGCCAAAAAGGGTGTGGCCTCAGAGCAGTGTCATCATCGACAACTCACTTGTATTTTTTTCAAAAAGGTTTTCTTTTCTGTTTGTGCTTTTCAAAAGGTTTTTTACAAAAGTTTGCATGAAAGTAAAAGGCATTTAAAATATTTACAAAATAGATACTCCTACCAGGGATACTTGGTGCAAAAAGCAAAGTTCAACTTATCCTGATTATGGTAGACTTGAAGATTTTGGATTTCGGGATTGCTCTCTACCTTGCAGTTTTACCAACTTGTTCAGCTGGTGCCACTTGAAGACACCTGATTGTGGTTAGGGAGAGGATTCGTGGTAATGGCCGCAGGAGGAGTCGATACCAGGGGATCAACTGAGATACGCTTGTTGTCGATCAAGTCCTGGCCAACAACGGTTGGTGTGGTGCCCAGGAGCCCCCATATGATACTCATAGCACTCATTGGGGTTGTAGGAGCGACTATTGGCCGGTTGCTGAGTGGGCTGCTTCTTCTGTAGGTATCCATTCTTCAATAGGGTTGGCAGTAGTTCTGACAACGAATAAGGGAGAGGGGTAAATACCCTATTCATCCTTGCTTGATACTCCTCCTTAGTCCACCTTGGCTGCCATGCGGGTTGCGCCCCTAGGCCACTATTCCGATTTTCTCTTTTGTTGGGTGCCGAAAAGTGGAAAGGCCTATTCTGTTAGACGTAGTTGATGGCCTCATCCTCTCTCTTTCTGTCCATGCCTCTTCCACTGGTAAGGCTCCTTCTTTTCTTTGTTGCAAAGCCTGCCACTCTGCCATATTTGACTCCATCCTCTATTCTGTCTGTGACTACAACGTGATCAGCAGAACTTGCAGCAAACTGCCCTAGCAGAAAAGTGTAGTATGGCTGCCCCAGTGTTGAGATAAACAATGTCACCATCTCTTTCTCCAACATGGGTGGTTGTACCATTCCGGCCATTTCCCGCCATCTCTTTGCATATTCTCGAATGGATTTAGTGCTTTTCTTAGTCATCCTTTGCAATTCCATCCGAGTGGGCAGGACCTCCGTGTTGAACTTGAAGTGTTCAAGGAATGTGCTTGCTAAGTCGTCCCAAGTCCGGATCTGGTTCCTGTCCAAACTAGCGAACCATTCTGTGCTGAGCCTATCAATGAACGCTGGAAGAATTGGATCATGATCCTCTCATGATATGCGTATTGACACATGTCCCCATAGTATGCCCTGAGGTGAGACAATGGGCACCCACTTCCATCGAACTTCACAAAGTCTAGGCACCTAAACTTTGGCAGAAGTTGCAGATTAGGGAAGAATCCTAGTCTGTCCAATGAGGCTTCCTTTAGCATAGGACCTTGGATCACATTCCGCATCTGTTCTCTTAGCATTTGCACATCCGCTTGCACCTGGGCTGAGATACCTGCTGCTTCCCATGCTCGGTACCACTCTTCTTCTTCATGCCCCATTCCTTATGGTATTACTTGCCGTGGTGGTACGGTCATGGGTGCTGGGATTTGTAAGGGATGCTTTGGTTGAACTGGCAAATGATGTGGGATCTATGGTTCCGGCGGCTGTAGGTTCAACTGTGGGAGAACTAGTGGTGGCTACTCTGGTTGTGGCTGTTGTACCGGAGGCACCGACTGTGGTGGCTGTACAAGCTGCTGTGGTGCTTGCATTCTCTCCATTTGCTGCATCATGGCAGTCATCATGGTGGTCATGTTGGCCATCTGCTGATTAAGGCCAACGATCATAGGGTGGCCTTCCAAGTCCTCTTGACCATGAGGAGGGAGAGGTGGCGCTTGCTTGAGTCCTTCAGCAGGATCCATCTATAATCTTCTTCTTGAACGTAAGAGGTATGGGCTGCGATACACAATCTTGGTACCTTGGGGTGAAAATAGACAAGTCAATATAAGGAATGCACATTACAATGAAATATAATGCATGTCTGTGCTGATTATTTGTGGTGATTTTTCTTTATTTGATTCCCTTTTAACCGCCACTTCTAAGGTTAGGGAAGAAGGTCTCCTTTAACCGCCACTTCGGAGGTACTAATTTTCTCTCAACCGCCACTTCGAGGGTGAGGATTTCTTTTTTGACCGCCACTTCGGAGGTAAGGAAATAAGGTTTCTTTTTTATCGCCACTTTGGAGGTAAGATTCCTTTTAACCGCCACTTCGAAGGGAAAGGAAGAAGATGATTCTTTTTGACCGCCACTTCGGTGGTAAGATTCCTTTTAACCGCGAATCTTACAACTGCCACTTCGGAGGTAAAGGAAGAAGATTATTAACCGCCACTTTGGAGGTTGACCGCCACTTCGGAGGTGAGATTCCTTTTAACCGCCACTTCGGAGGTAGAGGAAGAAGATTTTGAACCGCCACTTCGGAGGTTGACTGCCACTTCGGAGGTAAGATTCCTTTTAACCGCCACTTCAGAGGTAAAGGAAAAAGATTTTGAACCGCCACTTCGGAGGTAAAGGAAGAAGATTTTGAACCACCACTTCGGAGGTAAGATTCCTTTTAACCGCTACTTCGGAGGTAGAGGAAGAAGATTTTGAACCGCCACTTCGAAGGTAAAGGAAGAGTCCCTGTTTTGATTTTAGGAATTGCGAGAATTGATTTTTTTGAAATTTTTGGAAACTGCAAGAGTTGATTTTCATTTTGATCTCTTTTTAACTGCCACTTCGGAGGTAAGGGGAGAGTCCCTGGTTTTAATTTCAAAAACTGCAAGAATTGATTTCCATTTGGGAAACTCCAAGGGTTGATTTCTGATTTTGGGGAAGTCCCAGCTTTTGGGGGAGTCCCAGCTTTTGGGGAAAATAATTTGCTAGGGCCGCAGAACCAAGAAATGGTGGTGACCAAGATTTTAGATTAGCAATTGCAATTTTGACACATTTGATCTCTCTTTTGATTTGAAACTTCTTTTCTTTTTTTCTTTTTTTCTTTTTTATCTCTTTATCTTTTCAATTTGATTTGATGGCCATTAGCCAGGACCAAACTCATCCTTGACTCTTTCAATTCATTATTTTGGGCTGGGTTACAACCGACTGATTCCATAATCCTTTCCTGGTTAAATTGGATTTGATTAAGGCACGGGAAATTTGAGCTAGTCCCGGTTTGGGAAGAAGTCCCTGTTTGGGGAGAAGTCCCGATTTGGGAAGAAGTCCCAGATTTTGGGAGAGTCCCCGTTTGGGAGAGTCCCGGTTTTTGGAAACACCAGATGATTTCCTATGGCTGCAGAAGCACAAAATGGCTTTGACTGAGATTTGAGATTAGCAAGTGGCAATTTGCCATATTTGGTCTTTACTTGGATTTGAAATTTCTTCTTTCTTCTTTTCATCATTTTTTCTTGGTCCTTTCAATTTGGCTGAAGGCCATCAGCAAGGGTCAGGCTTCTCCTTGATTTTCCTTGACTTATTATTTTGGGCTAAGTCACAGCCAATTTATTTCATGATTTTTCTGATTAAGCTGAAGCTGATTGAGGCACAGGGAATTGGATCCATTCTCAGTCCCGGTGTAGCTTTGATCTTGGAACTTTTTGCATTATTTCCTTTGAAAATGATTTAATCCAAAATGTTTGTGCAAATGATCTTGAAGTGTGTGCACTCAATGCATGAAGATGCTGGCACAGGATTAACATGAAGGCTTAAATGATATTACCATTCAAAAATCCAATATCAAAAAACGAATATGAAAATTACACCAAAAAGAGTGTGTGCACAATCCTAAAAAAAGGTTTGTGCCTCGCGGGGTACAACCTCTAGACACACTTGTGTATGGAAACACCTCGGAGTCCCGGTTTGCTTTCTTTCATCTGTTCTTTCATTGGCCTTCAACTCCAGGTGTCAAACCAAAAGAATTTACAACTTGCCAGCGAGGGCGAAAATTACACGATATTCACAGAAATCTGCAAAGAATTCATCCTTAAGGTTGTTGGGAGCCAAAAGGAAGGGTACAAATTTGCTTCAAGGCAGATCAGCCAAATTCCTAAATCTAGGGTTTGGTGCCCCTACTCTGATCTGGCCTGCTTTCATCTGGTTGTCTGATCTGGCCAGCTTTCATTTGCTCAAAAGGCCGTCTCGGACTCAGGGTGTTTCCAGCGGATTCAAATGGGTCGAGACCCACGGCTTACAAGACTTGATGCATGGACCTGGGGTGGTTCCCCTGATCAAAGTTAGGTCAGCTTCCTAAATTGGGGCTAAGGCAGCCCATGATCTAAGGTTTACTCCATTTGATGCAAAAAGCGGGGGTTGTTGCCCCTGATGGACTCTAGGGTTTTAATTTGATTTTTTCCTTCTTATTTCATCATTCACAATACCTCACAATCCCAAAACGCGGTTCATTCAGAAGCGTTAGGTAGGGAAGGATACCCAGCCCGAGACATATGCCTACAAGGGTCTGGACCAGTACTGGATCCTCGCGTGCCACGGCAAGAAACCTGTGGTGATAATGGACTCCAGAAAACTGGGGGGATGGGTTTACCCTACTTTGCCCTACAAGCCACGGGAGCGTAGGTGCTAATACCATCCCAAGAGTCAGTTCATAGGAATCAGAAGGGTAGGCTGCTAGAGAGATCTAGGTTTTGGAAAAGAAGATGCAATATCCACTCTCATTCATTCAGGGTCAGATCATTCACGCAGTCCCCCTCGTGCGTGTCACCCCATGCAGTTTATCACAAAATTGAAAATTAAATCCATCCACGGTGTGGTGGTGTGCCCTTGTGTGCAGTTGGGCTGAGTGCTGTGTCTAATTGGGTGAGATTTGCCTGGATTCTATTGATAAAGGAATTTTTACCGTCTCGTATAGTAAGCTGCAGAATGGCACGCAATACGAGGTTCTGGGAGAATCCCCGGGTAAGTGGAGGGTCATAGGGCACCGCCTAAATTCCACTTTCCTTAGGCAATTATTCCCTGCCTTACTAAGCAAGGTAGTAAAAACCCTAAAAACCAACCTAATCCCTCTTGGGTTGACTCATTCTAACCAGGGGTTCTATTGGGCTGAGAAGTCCCCAGCGGAGTCGCCAAGTTGTGCACATGGTCGCACGGGAAAAAATGGGAATTTGGAGTCGCCACTGCCTGATGAAGTGCAGGCAGACACCTGGGTGCCTAAGTTTGCTTAATCTGATGGTCTGCAGCTTGAGATTCAAAGTAAGGTCTCGATTGCGTTCGGGGGAAGTCCGTAGACACCCCAGTCCGCCCCGTTAAGTGACGGGTCCCATAGGTTTCCCTAGTTTGAGTCAACTTTGGTCTCTCACTCACCCGATTCCTATTCCAGCATTCAATTTGGTTAAATCTGGCGGGACCGCCAAAGCGGTGTGGGTCCCCTTTCTTGATTTTATCTTCTTGGCTTAAAGTGATGTGAGTCGGATTGGGCAGGCCCCGTTGGAAAGCCCGCGGATTCCTTGGTGGGCTTGGTTAAGCCCACATACCCCCTTGGTGGGCCTCAGTCTAGCCTGAGAGGCCCTTTGGGCTTTGGTTCAATGATTTGTTTTTACTTTAAAGTTTAATTTGGGATTTTACATGATTTTCATGCAAAGTGGGCCAGGATTGCTTTGTCGGCCCTCGAGCGGGCCCCACAGTTGGTTGCCAAATGATTTAATTTTATCTTTGATTTATTATGCTAAAAGGGGCCAGGCTTTGGGCTTGGGGCCCTTTTCCTGGGCTTGGGCTTGAAAGCCCAAGACTTCATGAGCTAGGGCTTGGGTGCCCTAATCTTTGTTGGGTTTTATTGGCTTTGTGGGCCTGACAGGTCTTACCCGTGGTCTCGGCCAAACCATGCCTAAATCTAAGCATCCTGCTTCCAAAATGGGCTTTGGTGGGCCTCAATGAGTTTGGCCCACTCCATTGACTTGGTTTATCTTTATTTAGCAAAATAAGTTTGTCGGGCTCGGTGGGCCCCGTTGGAAGGCCCACTGGAAACTGAATTGGACCGGGTCGGTCCATGGCCCATCTTGGGTTTCCGATTGACCCGGAAACCCTTCTGGTTCCTCCGAATTGATCAAACAAGGCAAGAAAATAGCTCAAGATCATAAAAATAGCAAAAATGGCATTCTGGCTGTATAGCCATCCTGAGATGCCGGTTACACATAAGGACCAGTGTATCCGGCATCTTTGGCCGGTTACGAACAGGGCCCTGTTGATCCGACCTGAGTTTTCAGATCAACCTAAAAACATGATTTTTCGGATTTTTGCATTGGGCTTAGGTTCTTGGGTCTTCTAGGGTGTTTTGGTAGTTGTGTGGGCCCACATTGGTTCAAAGAGTGAGGGAATGCCCTAATTTGGTCACTTTTAGGGACTTTCCAAACCCAGCTATTGGAGAAGGGTGGGGGCTTCCCTTCTTCTGTCTCTAGGACAAAATCCAGTAAAGGAACAGAGGTCACGTACCTCCATTTCGGGTGTTTACAGACATATGGAGCAGAAACCAAGTATGAACAATAAAAAAGAGAAAACAATGGATGAACATAAGCCTCACTTGGGGAATACTCCCATCAAAATGTGCATGCATGTGCTTGTGGTGTTCAAAGACCTTGAAGCACTTATTCCCGGATATATAAAAATCATGCAAATGATAAGACACTTGAAACATCTAAGGGCATTCCTAGCAAGCAGATGTACGAACATGCAACTAGAGCCCATGAATAAAACAAGTGGGAAGATCTCATGTGGTCGGAAACAGCAACCAACATGCATTGGAATCCTAACCAAGATACTTGAAACAGTAAAATCATGCTTATCACCTACCATGCATACCAACCAAGCTTTGTGTAAAACCCCGATTTTTGTTAAGAATTTTTTTTATTTATTTAAAAAAAATTACGGGTACATATTAACTTAATTAGCTATGGGTATATGTAGGGTTTTCGGTGGGCGAGCACACACGGGATCAGGGAATTTCAAAGGGTGTCGAGCGGCAATCTGCATATGGAAGGTATAAATGCTTAATGTAAATTAGGTTTTAGTTTTTGGAAATACTCGTATTACTCTCGCTCTCGTAACCGAAGAAGATTGGCGATTGCGGCTCTCAGTTGGCAATCTAGGGTTTCGTTGGGAAGAGAAGGGAACAGTGAGAGATCCGACTGGGTTTGTTGTGTTCATGATCACGGATTCAGAAGGTTTTCCTCTTGCGACCAGAGGATCATCTGGGCGGCGATAGCGAACAGACGGACGACTCGACAGTTGGTGATCGGCGGGGGTTCAAGTAGTATTGTTGCTGGGATATAAGCGTGCAAGAGGTGAGTAGCATTGGTTTAAAACCTGGGTTTTCGTATTATTCGTAGGTTTAATCTCGATGCATATGTTTTCTAGAAGGAGATAGTCATGTGTTTTCTGGACGGAGGTAGTCTGAGTGTGGTTTTTTTTTTACAATTGAATGATGATAAATAAAAATGTGTTGGAATAATTTCAAAACTAGTTTGAATGTGTTCTGGGGATATTAGGAGACTATAGAAATTGTTACAGACCGAAAAGTTCGGCCAGAGTTGTAGATCTAGAAATAACAGAGAGTCAAAAAACACAGTTACTATCCGCCCAGTTGGCGCTGACTGACGTTGACTTCAGGTAGTGGGCGCAGGGTCAAATTTTCCGATCCGCCGAGCTTGCGCCTAGTTCGCGCTCAGCTCGCGCGAACTCAAAATGCATACGCGCATTTCGCGCGAACCTCACACTCACCTCGCGCCTAACTCGCGCTCACTCGATGTTAAGTAGGCGCATACTCGATTTTTGACCAACGACCTATCCGCCGACCTCGCGCTTAGCGCAGGAGGTCAGCGCATGGTCTAATATCTTGCCAAAGTGCATGTTTGACTAAACCAAGCTGGGTTTTGATGATCTGAGGGTTCAAGCACTTAACCAATCACTTGTTTAGGACTTTAGAAACAATATTACCTATTCAATTACTATGAGAATATTAAGTGGAAATTCTGGAAATTCTTAAAAGCTTCCAAGGTAAATTTTAGGCTATTTGTAGGTGATGTATTGGGTACCTAACACTAGGAGTTCCTATTTTAGTTTTCTCTTTGTTTTAAACACTGTACTTGGTTGAGAATTTACTAAATCCTGGTTTTACTTGTTGGCAAATTCTAAATGTATTGTAAAGATTTTCTTGGTGTGAGTAACTGAGTTTTATTTCCAATGGGCATGTGTTATGAATTTGGGGAAATACTGAAAGTACTTAAGGTACCGTTCTGGTCCAGAGGGACATGTGGTGAACTGTGTTGAGTTATACATGTTGTGGCATGTATTGTTTTATTTTGATGTCGGAATTGAGATTATACGATGATTTACTGTTTTGGTTTAGCTTGTTCTGGATCCATGCTTAAGCTTAGTAATGTAATGTTATTGTTGGTTGTTGAAATTGCATGGCCTTGTGTGTTGCCACGACCAGTGTAGAGCAGCCAGAAACCCTGAGTAGGCCTGGTTGTCAATGCCGAAACCCAGGGAGTAGGCCGGCATTGGATGACGAAACCCTGAGTAGGCCGTCATTTCAGAGTTTCCGAAACCCTGAGTAGGCCGGAACTGTGTACATGGAGGTGCAGAGTGTCTACTTGGCATGTTTAATTTATCAACTTAACAATAGTCATGACATTGACCAATCGATGTGTTGCCGTGTTGAATTGAAATGTGATTAGAAATGATCAATTGGTTTTGGTTTTAAAACTTGGAAATTGTATTAATTGCTTAATCGTACGGGATGTTAATCGATGCATAATTTGAACTGTGGTTAACTATTTCTGCATGCATATGCTACTCGCTGAGATATTCGTATCTCACTCTGTTGTTTTGTTTGTTTTTCTGATACTCGAGGTGAGGACACTATTGGGGTAGATCCGACTGAGACTTATAGGGAGGAAGACTACTATTACCTTCCTTAGACTTGTAGGTTATTTTGATTTGAACTTTGAATAAATTGAATGATTGAGGTGTAATAAAGTCTATTGAGGTTGTACCACTTGAATCCTAGTTAAGTTTTGAATGTTGAATTCTTAGATGAAGTTTGTTTGTGCACTCTGATATGTTTTAGTTAGATGATTATCCAGCGATCATAAATGATTAAAGATCCTTACCTAACACTCCACGAGACGTGTTATATCTTTACTGAACAACACGGATCCGAGGCGTTACACTTTGCTCACATATATGCTTTGAACGCACAGTCATGAGGGTAAAATAACATGCACACCTAAGACTATCATCATATACAAAAAAATAAAAGGAAAAATATACCGCACATCACTTACCACATCCCTACGAAGCCAAGCTACATGGCTAGCTAGAAAAAGTGTCTAAAGAAGGGAATAAGGGGGTTTACATGTGGGGTACATTAGACGAAGAGGGAGAGGAATGTGCTCCTCTTTTAATGGGGGAAACCACCATGAAGAAAGCATACAATACAGCAACTCATAATGGACTTTTCATATCAACCAAAGAATCTCCTTTTCCTCTCTCAAGACCACACTTGGTCTCCCTTATTCATGGAGATCCTCATGCCACGAAAATCCAAGAGCACTGCATGAAGAGCATGCACTGAGACAGATCTAACTATAGTGGAAACTAGCACCTCAGTCAACAACAAAGAACCTCCATTTATATATATGTAAGATAAAAATTGGTGAGAAACAATACCTTAGAGTTCTTACACTTTTTTGTAGGGTAGAGACACTCCCTTGAGGTTGGATGGCAGCTGGAGACTCTCCTCCAAGCTCCAACAGCAAGTAACCTCCTCCTTGCTTGGGGAAGGTGGAGAAGAAGAAGAGAAGAGTGAGTGGGAGAACCTTAGGATTATGCTTGAAGGATTTGGGGAGCCCAAGGAGGGCAAGAGGAAGGGGTTTCAGAGTTGGAACAAAGGGGAAGAAGAAGTGGAATCAAGCCAAGAAGAGCCAACCCCCGAATTGGGGCTGCTGCTGGCTTTTTATATCCAACTTAATGTATCCGGCATAAAATGGTAGATACACATAACCTTGTGTGTATCCGACATTTTATGTTGGATACACTATATGCCCCTTGTATCCGACATAAAATGTCGGATACAAACACAATTATTTCAAAAATTAAATTTTCTGCGCGAATCTGTCAGCGAATCCAAGCGAATCTCGTGGGTGAACCTCTTGTATCCGGAAATATATGTCGGATACACACAAAAGTATGTGTATCCGACATATTTTGTCGGATACAAATCGGAAAAATTACAGATTTGCCCCTCGACTTGACCGATTTGACCGATTCGACACTTTTGGATATCTGCGGATTGCCCCCTGCGAATTTTGGTTTAGTCCCTGAGATCTTTTGCAAAGTTTGGATATTTTAGATTTAGTTCCTGAGATATTTTGCTGCATTTGCCGCCACGTGTGCAGTTTCCAGTTTTGCTGCCCGGAAACTTCGACAGCTCATATATTCTTCATCTGGACTCTGATTTGGGCAAACTCAATTGCGTTAGAACCGTATCGGAGTCCTCTATCCATTGGCATAGGGGTAAGCACCTGATTTGGGGTTTCTCCAAAAGTCAACTTTCAGCTCCCCCTCAAGTTTGACCGGCCTACAGATCTTTCATACGGGCTCCGATTCCAGCAAACTCAGTTGCGTTGGAACCGTATCGGGATTCTCTATCCGCTGAGATAAAGCAAGGTGGCCAATTATCACTTGATCAAAAAGTCAATTTTCGTCCCCTTGGAGTTTGACTTTTCCGCAAAAATAAGGTGCTTACAGCATGCATCATGGCCACTTGTTGGCTTAGATCTGCTATGACTGGCTGCTCTTCAGCCCTTTGCTCTAACGATGATGGAATTGGGGCCTCGGAAGAACTCATTGCAATCCTCTCTCACCGTGAAGGCCGAGTTATGAATGGTGCTCTAAATGTTGAACATCCGAATTGTACCTGTTTATCAAAAAATTTTGATCAGTACCTTCTCTAATTATGAATGAGGTGTCGTGTGTGACGAGATCATTACATCATGAGTGTTGCTCTTGTGCCCTGATTGGCAAAAACAAATATAAGGTGGTTCGTGCATGAAAGTTACGACTTGTCAAAGCAACACTGTGAAGAGTGTGTGACGGTGCCCCGACCAATCAAAAATTCCTTCTGGGAATTGTGCGGTTAAAAATTTTGCAATTTTGATCTTTTAGAGATCTGAGACTCTAGAGACCATACCGTGTCTAACGGTTTCCAAAAAATGTGCAACACATGTTTTATGAGTGGAAATCCTTGAAAATCATGTTGCGAGGACTAAACCTTAAAATCCATGCCTTAATCGGGAGCGATTGTAAAATCCTTTGAAGTCATGCAATGGTGAGTGAATCACAAAAATCAGAAAACACATCCTGGACAACCCGCATCGTGCCATGAACGGCATGAGGAATGTATGCCACAAGATGGGCGGTTTGATTTACGTCTATATGGCTAGCTCAATATAACCACAAATGACGGTTTATTGCGCATCACGAGAGACGATGTTGATGTCATGGAAGACAATTCAATGTAGTCCCGGAGGCCATTTTATTGTGTGCTTTGAAAAAGCAACATTGATGTGTGCCTCGAAAGGCGGCTTGATGTACGCTCGAAGGCGATTTGATGTACGCCCAGAGGCGATTTAATGTACGCCCGAAGGAAATTTGATGTACACCCGAAGGCGATTTAATGTATGCCCGAAGGTGATTGATGTACGCCCGAAGGAGATTTTATGCATTATTGAAATTCTTTTATGCATCTTTGAAAGCAGTCTGGTCAAAACATTCGTGCAAATGATCTCGAAGTGCGTGCACTTAATGTATAAACAAGCATATACACCAGTAAAGTGACAGTCAGGTGCTATTACCATCCTGAAAATCTATGTTAATACACAATTATCAAAACACCCAAAAGTGTGTGCACAGTCCTAAAAAGGTTGGTGCCTGTCAGGGCACGACTCCTAGACATACTTGTGTAAGGAAGCACGTCCAAGTCCTGATCAGCCTTTTGTCTCTCATCTGTTCTTTCATCTACTTGTCAATGTCGGACCATAGCAAAACTTACAACTTGCCAGCGGGGGCGAAAATGTACAAGATATTCACAAAAGCTGTAAAGAATTCATCTTTAAGGCTGTCGAGAGCCCAAAAGAAGGGTATAAGTTGCTTCAAAGGCAGGTAAGCTAAAATTCTGAGATCTAGGGTTTTCTGCCCTTGTTCTGATCTGGCATGCTTTCATCTGATTGTCTAATCTGGCCGGCTTTCATCTGCTCTAAAAAGACCATTCTAGACTTAGAGTGCTCCTCGCGGACTCTAATGGGTCAAGACCCATGGCTTACGGGACTCAATGCATGGATCTGGGGTGGCTCCCCTGATCAAAGTTAGGTTAGCTTCCTAAAATAGAGCTGAGGTAGCCCAAAATCTAGGGTTTACTCAATTTTGATGCAAAAAGCGGGGGTTGCTGCCCCTAATAGACTCTAGATTTTATTCTGATTTTACTCCTCTTGTATTCATCATTCACATCACCCTCACATGCACAACACGTGGTTCATTCAGAAACGTTAGGTGGGGAATGATACCCTACCCGAGACATATGCCTACAAGGGTCTGGACTAATACTGGATCCTCACGTGCCATAGCAAGAAACCTGTGGTGCTAATTGACTCCAGAAAACTGGGGGGATGGGTTTACCCTGCTTTTCCTGGCAAGCCACAGGAGCGTAGGTGCTAATACCATCCCAAAGATCAGTTAATAGGAATCAGAAGGGTAGGCTGCTAGAGAGGTCTAAGTCTATGTAAAGAATATGCAATATCCGTATTTCACTCATTCATTCGGGGTCAGATCATCCACGCAGCCTCCCTCGTGCGTGTCACCCCACGCAGTTTATCACAAAAAACGGGAAATGAAAATCCATCCACGGTGTGGTGGTGTGCCCATGTGTGCCGTTGGGCTACATGTTGTGTCTAATCAGGTGACTTTTATCCGGATTTTTTTTATAAGGGGATTTTTACCATCTCATACCGTAAGGTGCAGAATTGGTGTAAGCACCCAAATTTTGATCAAACCAAAATGTGTTAAGATAAATGGGAAATAATAAAAAATTAGAGGAGCATGATTCGTCCGAGTAGGTGGCTGAGTCGCCTCAGCCGTCAACTCAAGCCAAAAAAGGGGAGGGAAACCACACTTATAGTGCGGTTGCATGGTTTGTCAGACTACGCCTGACCAGTTTGTCCCCTAATCATTGCTGAAAAGACGTGGCCGAACCGCACATAGCAAGCGGTTCAGACCAAACCGCACATGCTGTGCGGTTTTGACCAAACCGCGTTATAACCACACTGTATGTGCGGTTTTGCCTCTGTGTTCTATAAATAGGAAATCTGAACAGTAGGCAAGGGTTGGTCATTCCTGGCTGATCTCCACTGCTTCTCCCCCACTTGCCTTGATACGAAATCACCCCCTCTTGCCCTCCTTGCTTCCAAAACCCAAAAAACACTTCCCTCTTGATCATGCTAGTCCTCGACTCTTCTTCCCTTCTCCATCTCCATCACTAGAGAACTTGAAGGAGAGAGAGAGCTTGCTGTTGGTGCCAAGAGGAGCTGCTCCAGCCACTGGTTTTGCATCAAGGAGGTTCAACACACCTCACTCCAGGGCTTTAAAACCCCAAGGTATTGTTTCTTGACATATTTTGTTCTACATATATGAAAATGAGAATGTTTTGAGCATATATAAATGGCCTGACTTCTCTTTGTTAAAACAAGTGCTTAGCTTACTTTTTTCTCCTGCATTTATGCCCCATGAAAGCCTTCAAGGTAAGAGAGGGTGTTCGTGGGGTTCCAAAGGGGGTATGAGTGGTGTTTCCACATGATGTTAAGGTTTTTTTAGGTGCTGGTTTATTATGTCTCCATTTCATGTATGTGGGGAGCATGTTTCCCTCTTGTGATCTTCTAATGTACCCCTAACTTAACCCCCCTATGTCCTTTCTCATGCACTTGTCGTTTCCATGCCTTTTCTTACGTACTTTGGCTCCTCTATAATGTGTGGTCTTTGTTGATTATTGCAACTCTTGGAATATGCATGTATAGGTGTGGAGAAATCACATCACCATGCACCTTTGCTTTCCACTTAGCTATTGGTTTATCCCTCTTCGTGTGCCATTGTTTTTAGCATGCGAATAAACCACTTTTGTCCTCTAATTTTCACTGTTACCAGCATGTCCATTCACCCACCTACGCACCTAGGACACCCACTAAGTGTCACGCATGAAAGCTAGTCCTTTCCCTCAATTTCCCCCACAATTCCCATACCTTTAGCAGGGAAATTCCCCGATAATAGCTTCGGTCCCTTGGCCTACCGCAACATGCTTTCTTTATTTCATACTTTGTGTTTACATGGTACGCCTTGTTGATTGACCCCATGCATAGTGTGTGTGAAAGCATGCGTGTGCGTGTCTTAGACTAAAGCAGGTGTTAAGCCCTGAATTGAGGGATTCTTGTTGACTCCTAAGCTTGTTGGTTTTTTTGTGGATTAAATAACCAAAACAGGGACTACTTGGTCCTTGTTTAGCTGCTGTAGGTGGCTTAAGTGGGAGGAGGCTAACTTCCTTGCTCCCCCTACTTTCCTTGCTGTGAAACCCCCAAACGAAAGAAACCAAAGTGGGGAGATCCCCCATTCCCTGAACCACCGTGGGTCCACACAGGGGCCCACACGACTGCTGGAACATCACAAGAGGCCCAATAACCCAGAGCTCTCAGGAAAAATTGCCTTTTGGGCTTTCTGGGCCAAAACCGCATACAGAGAGCGGTTTGGCTTTGACCGCACAGTATGTGCGGTTGGGGCCAAACCCTACCTGCTCTGCAGTTAGGCCCAGTAAGCCCTCATTTTTGTTTCTTTTGGGCCTAGACCCTACTTGGAATCCCATGGGCCTTCCAACGGGGCCCATATCAGACCCACATCATTTGGATAAAAAGATAAAAATCAAATAAAAGAAGGGGACCCGCACCACTTTGGTGGTCCCCACCTAGACCTGAAATAAGTGTGCATGCTGGCATAGAAGCAGGGTGAATTTAGAATTGAGTCAACTCACAAAACAGGAAACCCAAAGGACCCGTCAAACCGATGGGGCGGACTAGGGTGTCTAAGGACTTCCCGAACCGTAACCGAGCCCTTTCTCAGAATCTCAAGCCGCAGACTAAAATAGACATCCTTAGGGCACCCTAGTGTCTGCCTGCACCCCATCAGGTAGTGGCGACTCCCAATCCCCCTCTCCCCTCGCTTTTGCGCCCGCCCTCGCACGGGCACGACGTGCGCACGGCTTGGCGACTTCACTGGGGAATCCGGTTCCAACCCAATTGGAGTTTAGACTGAGTTGACTCATTAGGATACATGTACACACACGCACATACACTCATACATGTGGACACACGCACATACTTGTACACATGTGCACACACGCACATGCACTTACACATGTGCACACATACACACACTGTTGCACATGCTCACACGTGAACAAACACTCCCATGTACACATGCACTTGTATATACACATGCAGCATGCCTTGTACTTCAGTTATTTATCTGCTTATTCTATTTGCTTTCATTATATATGCATGGGGTGACATGCGTGAGGGCGACCGCGTGGGTGATCTGATTGAATGGCACATGTGTTACATCTTCTCAACCAAACCCTAGACCTCTCTAGCAGCCACCCTTCTTAACCATATAAACTACTTTTGGGATGATATTAGCCTACCGCGCCCTTGGGTTGCCGGGGAAATCAAAGGTAAAACATCCCCCCCGGTTTCTTGATCCTTATAGCACCGCTGGTTTCTTGCCGTAGTACACAAGGGATCTTGGACTTGGCACAGACCCTTGTAGGCGTTTGTCTCGGGTTGTGTACCATTTTCCCACCCAGCATTCTGATACACCTTTGTGATGAATGTGATTGTGAATGATTATACAAGAAGAGTAAATCAATCTAAAATCCAAGAGTCCATCAGGGGCAGCAACCCCCTACCCTCTTTGCATCAAATTGAGTGGACCCTAGACTCTGGGTTATCTCAGCCCTAAATTAGGAAGCCAACCTAACTTTGATCATGGGAACCACCCTAGATCCATGCATTGAGTCTAGAGAGCCGTGGGCCTTCACCCATTGAGTCTGTTGGAAGCACACCAAAGTCTGGGTCAGTCTTCAAGCAGACGAAAGCCGGCCAGATCAGAAAAAGCAGATGAAAGCAAGCCAAATCAGAACAGGGACAATGAAACCCTAGATCTAGGCCTTTTTAGCCTACCCCTTTTTGAAATCAATTGTATCCTGTCCTAGGGTTCCCAACAACCCTGGGATCGAACACTTTTCCAGCTTTTTAAGCTTTAAGTGATTTCGCCCTCGTTGGCAAGTTGTAAGCATCTCTTTAATTAGACAGCAGAGAATCTATAGAACCGATGAAATAAAAGACTGATCAGGACTTAGATGTGCTTCCTCACACAAGTATGTCTAGGAGTCGTGCCTTCGATGGCACCAACCCTTGTAGGGCTGCACACACATTTCAATTCTGTTTGTGTATTTTGCTTGGTACAATGTCAGAGGACGGTAAACCCTGCAATACTTGCTCTTACCTGCCCACACATGCATAAACCATTTGCACATCAAAGTGCACCCATTTCAAAATCAAAAGCCACACCAACACTTTTGGTCAAAATTGCTTTGAAAAAATGAAGAATTTTCAAAATCCAATCGCCTTCAGGCGTACATCAAGCCGCCTCCCAAGGCGCACATCCAAATGGATTTTTAAGTGGCCTTTGGGCCTACATCAAAATTGTCTTTCAAGACGTACACTCACAAAAATCTCCCATGACTCACGATAAACCACTTCCCATGGTTATATCGAGTTGTCATCCTTGAGAAACATTGAATTGCCCTTTCATGGGTATATTCTTTTCAATTGAAGCAATTCCATCCACGGCATAACATGTGGAGCCAATTCCAATGGTCCCCCAACTTTGCTACTTTGTAGCACGAATTTCAAAACTTGCCAGTCACGGCATGATTTCAGATTTCGCCATCAAATGGCAAAACCTTAGAAAAGATTTCCAAAAAATTAAAAAAAATGTTTTAAACTGATTTTTCAAGATCCTTGTGCCATCCACGACACAATCTTTTGTCTTCCAAAAACCACTGTGCCATCCACGGCACACCCACAAAATTTCAAAATAATCATTGTGCCATGCACAGCACAATCCTAAAGTTTTCAAATTCACTGTGCCATCCACGGCACAAATCATAAAGTTTTCAAACTCCTGCGCCATCCACGGTGCAAAACAAAAGAAAATTCCAAAATTCACAGTGCCATTCATGGCACAATAAAGCTTTCAAGCACATAGTGCCATTCACGGAACTTTGCTAGATTTTCCAAAAATTTTCAGGTGCCATTCACGACACAGAAGAAAGCAAAGATTTCCAAAATTCACTGTGCCATCCACGGCAACAAAACCAAAATTTCAAGATTCACTGTGCCATCCACGACACCAAAACCAAGATTTCAAAAGTCACCGGGTCATTCACGACACCATCAAAAACCTCAAAATGCATCTTGCCATCCACGGCACCTACACCATACACGGTGCCTTTTCCCAAGGGCTCACCATGCATGGCGTCCACATGTCATCCACAAAATAAGCCTCAGGATTTGGTATATACATTTGTTGCACTGTCCATGGTGCTTACCCTTGAGACCAGCCAACCATGGCATCCTACACACAGGATATCACAGTCTTTCAAGAAGGCCATTCACGGCTACAACACTATCCACAGTGCGAAACACACTTTGCCATTCATGGCATCCACCCTTGAGCTACCCTTCCCATTCACGGAATAGCATAGCTCACCCTCCGAGCTACCCTTCCCATACACGGGATAGCACAGCTCACAATAAGCTATACACAGCATTCACCCTTGAGCTACCCTTCCCATTCATGGGATAGCACAGCTCACCCTCCAAGCTACCATTCCCATACACGGGATAGCACAGTTCACAATAAGCTATACATAGCATTCCCTTTTCGAGCTACCCTTCACATTCACGGGATAGCACAGCTCACCCTCGAGATACCCTTCCTATACACAGGATAGCACAGTTCACAAATCACCCTTGGGCTACCCTTCTCGTGCTCGAGATAGCACAGCTTCAGCTACCCTTCTCGTCCGGGATAGCACAACTTTCAAGACGACCACCCTTGGGCTACCCTTCTTGTGTCTGGGATAGCACAGCTTCGGCTACCCTTCCCCTACACGAGATAGCACAGCTTTCAAGAAGGCCCTAATCACGGCATCCACCCTTGGGCTACCCTTCTTGTGTTCGAGATAGCACAGCTTTGGCTACCCTTCTCGTGTGCAAGATAGCACGGCTTTCAAGAAGGCCCTAATCACGGCATTCACCCTTGGGCTACCCTTGACAATCCTCGACATAGCACAGCTTTCAAGATCTTTCTTTTTCATGCATAGCCATTCACGGCGGTTGCCTTCCACGGCTGCAGCACTACCCACAGTGCAAAGATTCTTTTAGCCATTCACGGCGGTTGCCTTCCACGGCTGCAGCACTAACCACAGTACGAAGATTCTTTTTTGCCATTCACTGCACTAGCGCTATACACGGCGCAAAATTAATTTTTTGCTACAAACATCATTCACGCCAGCCATGGCACCCATTCCATTTCTGCTATACACGGCACCCTAAATCACGGCTGCCCTCCCATAGAAGCAGACCATTTTCAAAAGAAACTAACATGTCTTTTGTTTTGTTTTTTCCTCTTTGTTTTATTTTATTTTATCAAGGTTGAAGTGTTGCGGCCATAGCTCCCCGAAGTCCATATCTGTTAAGATCCCGCACGAATATGAATCCAGAAGAGCCACCTGTGCCTCAGCCACCGGCACCACAGCCTCCCGCACCACAGCAACCTTCACCACCTCGCAAAATTGAGGACGAGCCTGCAATCATGCACTTAAACCAGCAAGTGGGGCAGATCATTGAGCTGCTCCAAAATCTCATAAGACAAATGCCACAGCCAGTGATCCCGCAGCCACAAGGAGAACCGCAAGCATTGCCGCAGGGATTGCAAGGGCCACTACAAGCTCCGCCACCGGCTCATATAATGCCTCCACCGGTCCTCCCTCCTCAAGTACCGCCTCCTGTTGTTCCACAAGTCCAGCAACTGCAGCAAATACCTCTGAATGACGCACTACATCTCCCACATATTCCGGAGGTAAACCATGAAGAGGAGGAGGAGTGGTATAGACAGAGAAATGAAGCAAGGGGCATCTCGCCCGAAGTCAGTGCCATGTGTAAGCACCTCATTTTTGCATCTCACCCGAAGTCAGTGCCATGTGTAAGCACCTCATTTTTGCGCTCCCGAAAGAGCCGAAAATGCAAAACCCTAGGCAGAAAGGCAAACCCTGAGGGGTCGAAATTTGACCTTTTGATCAAGTGATGATTGGCCATCTTGCTCTATCTCAATGGATAGAGAATCCCGACACGAGTCCAACGCAACTGAGTTTGCTGGAATCGGAGTCCGGATGAAGGTTCTGTGGGCCGGTCAAACTTGAGGGTGAGCCGAAAGTTGACTTTTTTTGAACCCCGAACCAGGTGCTTAGTTCTATATCATTGGATATAGGGCTCCGATACGAGTCCAAAGCAACTGAGTTTGCTCAAATCGGAGTCCGGATGAGGGAGATATGAGCTGTCGAAGTTTCCGAGCAGAAAAACCGGAAACTGCATACGTGGCAAAAAGCCGCACACGTGGCGAGTGGCGCAAGAAAATATCTCAAGGGGCAATCTGTAAATATCCAAACATGCAAAATATCCCAGGGTTTAAAGCAAAATTTCGCAAGGGGCAATCCGTAGATATCCAAAAGTGTCAAATCGGTCGAATTGGTCAAGTGGAGGGGCAAATCCATAATTTTTTTATTTGTATCCGGTCAAATATATCGGATACACATAGGTTTGTGTATAACCGACCTCAAATGTTGGATACAAAGATATGCTCGGCAGGATTCGCGCCGATTCCCAGACAGATTCGCGGCGGCATTAAATTTTTGAAATAATTTTGTTTGTATCCGACATTTTATGCCGAATACAAAGGAGGTTCAGTGTATCCGACATTAAATGCCGGATACAAAGGACATGTAGTGTATCTGACATTTAATGCCGGATACATTAAGTTTCTCTATAAAAGCCACCAGCAGCCCCCTTTCTTTGGGTTGGCTTCTTTTGCTGGTTTCCAGCTTTCTTCCCCCACTTTTTCTCATCCGAAACCTTCCATCTTCAACTCCCTTTGGCCTTCCACCACCTCACCACACCACCTCAAGTGCATCCACCCTTGTTTCCTTCTTCTCCTCCCCCACTTTCTTAAGCAAGTTAAAGGAGACTAGTTGCTGGTGGAGCAAGGCTGTGTACCCAAGAGCTTCCAGCTGCTGTCCATCATCAAAGGAGGGTTTCCACTTTGCTTTGGAGTGCAAGAACCACCAGGTGAGACTCCTAATAGCTCTGTACTGCATATATATTAAAATAGTAATTTTCTAAAATGATTTTCAAGTTCGTCTTCATCCTTTGCATAAGTTCATTGCTATAGTGTTTTAAGCATGCATCCACTTCCCTTTTCATGGCATGCAAGCCACCACAAGTAAGAAGCCCATGTAGGTTCCTTTAAGGAAGCATGGGAGTCCATTTTACACACTTTTTAGTGTCTTCTAATTGCTGTACATGGGTATTTTAAGCCTTTTAAGGGGGGAGCATGTTCCCCTTGGTATGGAAATCTAATGTACCCCGGTAATAACCCCCCATTGCCCTTCTTGCTTTCTCTTTTTTGTGTTGTTTTTATCATTTCTTCTCACATTTTTTCTGAGTTTCAACCTGGCCATGCCACCCATGGCTTACTGCTCTTGGTGATAGTCTAGCATGCTCCCTAATCCCCTTTGAATGTTGTTGTTTTGCTCCTTTCCTTCTTTTTTTTTTTCTCTTCTCATGGCTAATGCATGCCTCCAAATGTTGCTGTTTTGAGGTGCTTGTGTCTTCTATCTCGCATGCTCTGAAGTATGTGCATCCCCCATGCTAAGGTGACTGTTTTGGATGAGTATAGCAAACCTGTATTGCGTTGGTGTATCAGCATGTTCCTCTCACCCTTCTTTCCCTGCTGTTTTTGTATGAACATGATCCCCACCCCAAGCTTACTTATTGTTTTTTTGGGGTTACCAAGCTAAAATGTGGCAGCCACATACCTTGACCCATGCCTTCCCGGTTTTTGTCATTTCTTTGTTTTTCTGGTAGCCCAAGCATGCTCCCACCCCTTCCTATAAACCCCTGGCAAAGACGTGCGTAGGTTGCCACTGGGAACAACAGTAAGCCTTGGTGTTACTGCTGTTCCCAGCAGGTTTGCCTACACACTGGCACCCCTAGGATGGCCCCCAAGCATAGGCATAAATGCCGAGAACCCCCATGCATCCCACCTTCATTCGGTAGTCTTTTGACCTTTGCATGTTAATTGTTGTCACTATCTATTTCCTGTTGTTCATTGGTTTTATACATCGGTGTTTGAGTTAGGATAATGAAGCATGGGACGTTTAGGTGCTAGTTTTGGTTTACCATTTGTGGTCGAAAGGAAAACATCCAGGTAGGGAAGCCAAGATCCCAACCTTGCTGCTATAACTGTTGGAAAGAAAGGAGGGGAGTAGCACCCCCATGGCCTTGTGCTAATTCCCTTACCATTGCCAGAAAGTCCCAAAGAAAGGCCAAATGAGGCCTCTCCCCTAAACCTGAACCAATGTGGGCCCTCCTAGGGGCCCACATGACTTGTAGAAGGCTCCTAGGAACCCCTGGAAGTCATCCCAAATGGCCAAACCCCAAAAAAGGCCTTTTTAAGGTGATCCGGCAACTTAGGCTGGATCACCTAGGGACTGTGTTTATCCGGCAACTAAGGCCGGATACACGATAGAAATGCCATTTTCATGTTTTTTCTGATCCTTTCCGGATTTTTGTGATAGTTTACACCAAAACCATTGAACCAACAGGGTTTCCGGGTCACCCGGAAACCCAACTTGGGACACGGACCGCCGGTCCAACTTGGAATACCCGTGGGCCTTCCAACGGGGCCCACCAAGCCCGATAAACCCGAAAGCATGCAAATAAGCAAGATTAAGTGGAATTAACTAATCAAACCGGGTAGGCCGCACCCAATGCGGTCTACCAGGACTTGTTTTGTGGAATGGTGTGTTAAATAGCATGGTTTGGCCGAGACCAAGGGCAAGGGCCTATCGGGCCCGCCAAAGCCCACTAATCAACCCAATTAGGGTGCAAACCCTAGACTTCAAAGAACTGGGCTTTCAAGCCCAAAACTGGACCACGGACCCCAAGCCCAACACCTAGTGCATTTTTGCAAAGATAAACAAAGACAAACTAAAACATTTTTTTGGCATCCATCATGGGGGCCCACCCAGGGGCCCACAAACCAACATAGACCCATTTGTTGCATGGAAATCACATAAGTCCCTAAACTTGAATAAACTAAGTAATTCATTTCACCCAAGCCCACAGGGCCTCCCAGGCTTAGACGGAGGCCCACCAGAGGCACGTGGGCTTAGTCAAGCCCACCAAGGACACCGTGGGCCTTCCAACGGGGCCCACCCAATCTGACTCAGATCACCTAAAATAAGCAAGATAAAATCAGTTAAAGGGACCCACACAATTCAGGTGGTCCCGCCAAGACTTAACCAAATTGCCTATCGGATTAGGAATCGTGTGAGAGACCAAAGTAAGCTGACTCAAACCAGGGAACCTACGGGACCCGTCATCCGACAGGGTGGACTGGGGTGTCTACGGACTTCACCAGACCACAACCGAGACCCTACTTAGAATCTCAAGCCGCAGACCAGCACAATAAGCAAACTTAGGCACCCAGGTGTCCGCCTGCACCCCATCAGGCGGTGGCGACTCCGAACTTTCCTGTGCCGCGTTTCCGACGCGCGCACACCATGATCAATGACCTCAGAGCAGAATGGCAAGAACTGAGGAGAGGGGCAGTGCCAAGAAGGATGACAGTTGACAATTTCTGTTTCTTCCCCGACATATAGCTCCCAGCAAAGTTCAGGTGTCACGACTTCGAGAAATTTGACGGAACCGGTTGCCCAACTGCGCATCTCCTATCATACTACGGAGCCGTGGTGGGATACAACAGGGACGAGCAGTTAATGATACAACTGTTCCAAAGATCCTTAACAGGGCAAGCGCATCGTTGGTTTTCCACTCTGAGCCCTGCACAAATCCGCACTTGGCCAGATCTAGCACACCTCTTCACTGAACAATTTAGGTTTAACTCTGAGGTGGTACCTACAAGGATGGAATTGATGAGGATGAGCAAGAAGGCTGGAGAGATAGTAAGAGACTACGCCCGGAGCTGACGTGAACACGCGATGATGGTGCGCCCACCATTGACGGAGGAAGAGATGGCCAGCCTATTCATCTCAAACTTGGGACAACCCTACTACTCCCACATGATTGGCCAGCAAGCAACAAGCTTCAACACCCTGGTCCAGATAGCCGACAGGGTTGAAGGTGGCATTAAGTCAGGATTGATAGAGGCAGGCTCACCTGGGGCGATGGCAAGAAGGCCAATGAATGGAGGCAGGAGGCCTGAGGGCCAAAAGGAAGTGGCAAGCATTGACTCTACACAGGGGCCACGGCCACTCCACCTGCAAGGAGGGTCTCATCCACATGGCGCAAGGCCCACGGGGTCGGCACCACTGCAGGGTGCGCAAAGAGAAGACAGAAGAAGCAGGGTATTCACACCACTTCCATACACGCCTGCCAAACTCCTCCCAACGCTGCTAAAGGGAGGCTACTTGAGGATGATTTCCCCTAACCCAAACGCGGCATTGGGTAGGAGCTACGACCCCAAAGCAATCTGTGAATATCACATGGTGTCACCGGGGCATGCCACCAATCAGTGTTGGGCCCTTCGGCACGCGATCCAAGACTTAATTGACTCCAAAAGACTTACTGTGGATCCTCCTACCCCTACCACTACAGCCAACACACCGGCCACAGGGGTTATGAAAAACCCTCTTCCAGATCACAAAGGGGCATCTTCTAGTGGGACAAGTTGAAGGAAGTCAAGCAAGGTTACAAGGTGCAACCCACTCCCACAAATCCAAAATCTTCACCAGACACGATCCCACGCCGAGTCCACCAGTCCCAGGCTAAGTTGAAATTTACTTTTGCACCGATCGTCCCTGGTAGGATTGGTCATTCTGTAAATATTTTACATGCTTCTACTTTCATGCAAACTTTTGTAAAAAACCTTTTGAAAAAAAAGAAGAAAATACTTTTTGAAAAATGGCAAGTGCTCGGGGTCAATGATGACATAATTCTGAGACCGCACCCTTTTTGGCACGACCATGATCATGAAAAAATGCTGAGTTGCTTAAAGGTTTCTTCAGCGGGGTGCAACATACTACTCCCATGAGAACCTTAACTGAGCCAAAGGCAACCTTTTCCTGATCCTTGCCTTGATTTTCCTTCCAAACCTATCTTTACATCGGGGCAAAATGATCCTTGAAAGAAAAGAGAAGAAGGGAAAAGAGAGAAAGTGCCTAAACCAGCTAAGGGTCGAGGTCGACTTTAACATCATGTCTTTAAGAAAGGATGAGAGGCCATCCTTCATGCATCCTGGATTTTAAGAACCGCTAGTCAAAACACTTTGGGCTTGATCGTATTATTCAAATACCCGTGTTGTGTCTAGCCACCCCACACCAGGGCAAAGCTGAAAAAGAAAATAAAACGGATGAATAGATTCCTAAATAAATTTGCATGGACATTTCAACCAAGTTATCACAACTTCTGCAAAAGGATGAAAGGCTATCCTTGCTTTTTTTTCCCAAGTTTCAAAATCATATCTCTAGTCAAACCATTTGGCCTAACTTCCTTCTTTCTAACCCATTGAGTCATGAGCACTAAATGCGGTGCCTAGTAAAGAAGAAAAGACATGGATGAGCAAAAACAAAGAAAAAGAAAAGAAAGCAGAAAATATACTGGGGCATGCTAATCAAAGCAAAAATCCAAGATGACCCCAGAGCAAAGGAAAGGAAAAGCAAATATGCTAGAGGAAAAAAAGTGAAGGTCACAAAAGACCTCAAAAAGAAAAGGAAAGTAAAGGTACTGGCAAAGCCCAAACAGTCAAGAAAAGGGTAGAACATGACTTGACCCATTTACAAAAGACTTTGAGCCGTATTCCCTTTCTTTCATAAACCAAAAACCTCATCCTATGTTTCGTCCCATCAGAAAGTCCTTTCTGATTGCAGAAAATGTGACAATTGGGTCCATGCAGATCTATGATGAAGGAATCTAGAAAGGAGAACGAGCTTCAGCAAGACACAAAGTAAAACCTAGAAATGAAAAGATAAGAACGTGAGCCTTATATCCCATCATTTCTCAGACTGGAAACTAAGCCAATGTTTCATCCTAATTTCAAAACCTCTCTGATCTATAGGACATGTTGCACAAAAGTCAGCCAAAGACCCTCAAACTGGGGCAAGCACTAACCCCAAGAAAAAAAAGGACAAAGGGAAAAAAACCACCAATTGAAAAATCCTAAAGCCACCCTAAATGGTTGGGTCAAGGTGAGAGAAACCAAAACTGGGGAAGGGAAAACACTCCTTGAGACGTCCCTCATCTTCTAAAGCTTTGCAGAACCTCTAAGAGCCAATGTCAGCACAAATCAAGGATTTCATGGGAATACGTGTCGAACACACTATCCTAGAACACTTCGAGCTAACAAGGCAAATCACCATGGTCACTAGTCTTGCCATTTCTTTTGAAGCACTTGAACCAAATTTCTGAAAAAGCTTTTGAAAAAAATATTTCATTTCAGTCATGTGCACTCACACACACAATAAAACCGAGTAAGCCACAAGTGCTTACAGTGTGAATTTCAGATACCTCACTACTCTGTGAGAATTTTGCAGGCCCATGCGAGGCAAAAAAAAGTCAAAGGATATCAAGAAGCATCCTCACGCCAAAAAAAAAAGAAGAAGAAAAAATAATAAAAGTAAAGAAAAGAAAAGCAAAGCGGAGGAAAGCCATGCGGTAATCCAAAGCACACCAAGAGGGAGTTTGCAAAAAGCTCACTTGTCCCTTGCGGGTTCTTTCCCAAATAAAGAATCCCCACATCCCCAGCGGAGAACCATCCAGAACAAAGCTTAAGCAAGCTCAAGAACAAGAAAAGAAGACATGTTTTGAAGACAAAAGGGCAAATTGGCCCTCTATGTAATTTTTAATTTCCAACTTTTGTAAGTAGAGTAGGACAGGTGTGTGAGTTTCCTTGAGGCACCGGACAGCACCAGGAGCACCTCCTCACCAAGAGCACCTCCTCCTTCCTCTCTACTTCCATTCCTTAGCCTACCTTCAGCCAGCATTAAAAAAAAACCTAAAAAATGTTTACACCCTCACTGAAAAACTGAAAATTGCATCATCACTGAAATCTGAGAAGTTGAATCATCTAAAAAACCCAAACCCGGAAAGGTGCTAATCACAACCTATTCCAAAAACCCAAACCCGGAAAGGTGCTAATCACCACCTATTCCAAGAACCAGAAACCGAAAAGGTGCTAATCACCACCTATTCCCAAGAACTAGAATCTATAAAAGGTGCTAATCACCACCTATTTCTAAGAACCAGAAACGGGAAAAGCACCCCACGCGTAACTAGTTCGCGTTAATGTGCTTTGTCCCACAAAACCAAAAATCAACTCCAAGGCTATCTCAGAAACATGTGAAGAATGCAAAATTTGGGTTTTCTTTCAACCTTTGTCGTTCGTCAACAAGTGACTTCGACAAAGGGGGGCAGGTGTAAGCACCCAAATTTTGATCAAACCAAAATGTACTAGGATAATGGGAAATAATAAAAAATTGGAGGAGCATGATTCGTCCGAGTAGGCGGCTGAGTCGCCTCAGCCGTCAACTCAAGCCAAAAAAGGGGAGGGAAACCACACTTACAGTGCGGTTGCATGGTTTGTCAGACTACGCCTGACCAGTTTGTCCCCTAATTATTGCTGAAAAGACGTGGCCAAACCGCACATAGCAAGCGGTTCAGACCAAACCGCACATGCTGTGCGATTTTGACCAAACCGCATTATAACCGCACTGTATGTGCGGTTTTGCCTCTGTGTTCTATAAATAGGAAATCTGAACAGTAGGCAAGGGTTGGTCATTCCTGGCTGATCTCCACTGCTTCTCTCCCACTGCCCTTGATACGAAATCACCCCCTCTTGCCCTCCTTGCTTCCAAAACCCAAAAAACACTTCCCTCTTGACCATGCTAGTCCTCGACTCTTCTTCCCTTCTCCATCTCCATCACTAGAGAACTTGAAGGAGAGAGAGAGCTTGCTGTTGGTGCCAAGAGGAGCTGCTCCAGCCACTGGTTTTGCATCAAGGAGGTTCAACACACCTCACTCCAGGGCTTTAAAACCCCAAGGTATTGTTTCTTGACATATTTTGTTCTACATATATGAAAATGAGAATGTTTTGAGCATATATAAATGGCCTGACTTCTCTTTGTTAAAACAAGAGCTTAGCTTACTTCTTTCTCCTGCATTTATGCCCCATGAAAGCCTTCAAGGTAAGAGAGGGTGTTCGTGGGGTTCCAAAGGGGGTATGAGTGGTGTTTCCACATGATCTTAAGGTTTTTTTAGGTGCTGGTTTATTATGTCTCCATTTCATGTATGTGGGGAGCATGTTTCCCTCTTGTGATCTTCTAATGTACCCCTAACTTAACCCCCCTATGTCCTTTCTCATGCACTTGTCGTTTCCATGCCTTTTCTTACGTACTTTGGCTCCTCTATAATGTGTGGTCTTTGTTGATTATTGCAATTCCTGGAATATGCATGTATAGGTGTGGAGAAATCACATCACCATGCACCTTTGCTTTCCACTTAGCTATTGGTTTATCCCTCTTCGTGTGCCATTATTTTTAGCATGCGAATAAACCACTTTTGTCCTCTAATTTTCACTGTTACCAGCATGTCCATTCACCCACCTACGCACCTAGGACACCCACTAAGTGTCACGCATGAAAGCTAGTCCTTTCCCTCAATTTCCCCCACAATTCCCATACCTTTAGCAGGGAAATTCCCCGATAATAGCTTCTGTCCCTTGGCCTACCGCAACATGCTTTCTTTATTTCATACTTTGTGTTTACATGGTACACCTTGTTGATTGACCCCATACATAGTGTGTGTGAAAGCATGCGTGTGCGTGTCTTAGACTAAAGCAGGTGTTAAGCCCTGAATTGAGGGATTCTTGTTGACTCCTAAGCTTGTTGGTTTTTTTGTGGATTAAATAACCAAAACAGGGACTACTTGGTCCTTGTTTAGCTGCTGTAGGTGGCTTAAGTGGGAGGAGGCTAACTTCCTTGCTCCCCCTACTTTCCTTGCTGTGAAACCCCCAAACGAAAGAAACCAAAGTGGGGAGATCCCCCATTCCCTGAACCACCGTGGGTCCACACAGGGGCCCACACGACTGCTGGAACATCACAAGAGGCCCAATAACCCAGAGCTCTCAGGAAAAATTGCCTTTTGGGCTTTCTAGGCCAAAACCGCATACAAAGAGCGGTTTGGCTTTGACCGCACAGTATGTACGGTTGGGGCCAAACCCTACCTGCTCTGGAGTTAGGCCCAATAAGCCCTCATTTTTGTTACTTTTGGGCCTATACCCTACTTGGAATCCCATGGGCCTTCCAACGGGGCCCATATCAGACCCACATCATTTGGATAAAAAGATAAAAATCAAATAAAAGAAGGGGACCCGCACCACTTTGGTGGTCCCCACCTAGACCTGAAATAAGTGTGCATGCTGGCATAGAATCAGGGTGAATTTAGAATTGAGTCAACTCACGAAACAGGAAACCCAAGGGACCCGTCAAACCGACGGGGCGGACCGGGGTGTCTACGGACTTCCCCGGACCGTAACCGAGCCCTTTCTCAGAATCTCAAGCCGCAGACTAAAATAGAAATCCTTAGGGCACCTTGGTGTCTGCCTGTACCCCATCAGGCAGTGGCGACTCCCAATCCCCCTCACCCCTCGCTTTCGCACACGCCCTCTCACGGGCACGACGTGCGCAAAATTGGCATGCAATACGATATTCCGGGAGAATCCCCAGGTAAGTGGAGGGTCACAGGGGACCGCTTAAATTCCACTTGCCTTGGGCAATTATCGCTTCCCTTTGACAAGACTCCCCGGAACACGTAATTACGTGTATTCTGCGTCTTACAAAAAAAGATAGTAAGAGTCCTAAATATCAACTAAAGCCCTTTTGTGCTGACTCAATGTAACCAGGGTCCTACTGGGCTGAGAAATCCCCAGCAGAGTCGCCTACTTGCCTGTGGCTTTGAGATTCTAAGTCAGGTCTCGGTTGCGATCCGAGAAAGTCCGTAGACACCCCGGTCCGCCCCGTCGGTTGACGGGTCCCCTAGGTTTATCCTTGTTTGAGTCAACTCATTGATTTTCTCACCCGATTCCTAATTCAGCATGCAAACTGGTGGAGTCTTGCGGGACCGCCAAAGCGGTGTGGGTCCCTTTACTTGATTTTATCTTCTTAGCTTAAATTGCATTGAGTCTGATTGGGTGGGCCTCGTTTGGAGGGCCCATGGATCCCTTGGTGGGCCAAGTATGGCCCACATGTTCCTTGATGGGCCTTAGTCTAAGCCTGAGAGGCCCTTTGGATTTTGGTTCAATGAATTGATTTTATTTTTGTAGTTCAAGTTGGATTATTAAGTGGTTCCCATACAAAGTGGGCCGGGATTGCTTTGTGGGCCTCTGAGTGGGCCACACAATTGGTTGCCAAATCTTTTAATTTATCTTTGATTTATTATGCTAAAAATGGGCCAGGCTTTGGGCTTGGGGCCCTTTACCTGGGCTTGGGCTTACAAACCCAAGACTTCATGAGCTAGGGCTAGGAAGCCCTAATCTTATTTGGTGAGTGCGCTTAGTGGGCCCGACAGACCCTGCCCGTGGTCTCAACCAAACCACAATCTTCAACTAAACATGCATTCCCCCACAGGGGCTTGGGTGGGCCTCAAGTGGTCTGGCCCGCTCAATCCTTTTATTTATCTTATTTAAACAGAACTGAACGGTTCGGGCTGGGTGGGCCCTGTTGGAAGGCCCATTGGAAATCAAATTGGACCGGGGGTCCAAGTCCCATGTTCGGTTTCCGAGTGACCCGGAAACCCTATTGGTTCACTTGGTTCAGTTAGAAAAAGTCACCCACATCCAGCAACAATCACGAGAGTCACAAAAATCACAAATCACAAAAATCACAAAATATACAAAAATGGCATTTTTCGGGGGAGATTGGTTCACTTAACAATCTCCGATTGTTTTGAGTAGATAAAAAAGTTTTAACATCCTAATTTGGCCTTGAGCTAAGAGGTTGAAGCCTCAAAGCATCAAAAATTGGGGCTGGATTGGTCAGTCACAAGTAAACTTGGCATTTTGGTGGGTGCGCTAACCTCAGGCACTCTGCGCGAGCTCAGCACACACCCCTACGGAAAACGACTTTCTGTTAAACCCAAAACTCCATGACCGGCTTGATTTTCAAGCTCTGTAACACTTCTCGTGTGCTTCTATCATCCCTAAAAGACATCTAAACACAACTCAAAGCTAATCTAACCTACTTCGCATCAGACTCAAAAACTCATCGAAAAAAAAAAACCGAGTCCGACTATATGAGAAAAACAGCAGGTGGTAAAGGGGGTTGGGGGAAGCACTTCCGCCAGCAACATGTGAAAGGAAAAGCATTAAAGAAACAGATATCGCATGCATAAAGAAAAAAAAACCAGATTTGCACTTACCCCTGGACCTGGCCTCCGTTCTTGCACACAAAACATTCGAAGAAGGGAAATAGGAGGGGGGTTTATACGGGTTACATTGGATAGATAAACAAATGGGGGAACACCCTCCCCCATTCGAATGGAGCAATCACTAACAACGTGGGGCCATACAGACCTTTAGACCATGCTTAAAACCAAATCATATTCATATACGTAAAACAACTAACAATAAGGGACAATACCTTGGGGTTAACAAACCCTAGCAGGATGTGTTGAACCTCCTTGGAGCACGATTGACTTCTAGAGTAGCACCTCTCCACACCAACAGCAAGCTCGTGTTTTCCTTCGAGGTTTTAGAGGAGGAGAAGAAGGTAGAGCGGGGTAGGGAGAAGGGTTTCGAACCAAGTGGAGTGGGGAAGAAGAAAAAAAAACACAAAGTGGAGCCAACAACGAAAAAACCAACCCTTTGCAAGAGGGTGGCCGCGGGTTTTATAGGTGAAAAAAATGGGTCCGCCAGGTTGGCGCCGAGTAGCTAGAGCTCGGTGCGAGCAAGGCATAATGATTCAAAACATTAAATTCGGCCGCTAATTTGTCGAAAAATCGGGTATTTACAAATTTAGTCCCCGGATATTTTTGATTTAATCCGATACTCTTGGATTTTCACATATTTGGTCCCTGGATATTTTTGATTTAATCCCTGGGATATTTTGTATGTTTGGATATTTACGGATTTGATCCACGAGATATTTTCCTGCGCCACTTGCCACGTGTGCAGCTCTCTGCCACTTGTGCAGTTTTCCGGTTTTGTTGCTCGGAGACTTCGACAGCTCATATCTTCTTCGTCCGGACTGTGATCTGGGCAAACTCAGTTGCATTAGAATTGTATCGGAGTCCTCTATCCAATGACATAGGGGTAAGCATCTGGATCAGGGTTTAGCAGAAAGTCAAATTTCGGCTCCCCCTCAAGTTTGACCGGCTTGCAGAACCTTCATCCAGGCTCCGATTCCTGCAAACTCAGTTGCGTTGGAACCATGTCGGGATTCTCTATCCAATGAGATAAAGCAAGGTGACAAATTATCACTTGATCAAAAAGTCAACTTTTCACCCCTTAGGGTTTGACTTTTTGTCCAGGGTTCGCATTTCTGGCGCTTCCGGAGGCGCAAAAATGAGGTGCTTACAAGGAGGTCATATTCTGGTGTGTAAATACTGTGGCAATTCTGTAGCCACTTCCTTCCCTTTTTCCTTTCTTTTTGCTTCTATTTCTGCTCCCTCCTCTGGTGTGGGCGAGGGGTCTGTGTTTACGTATCGACCGGATCAAGTGATTCGGTCGACTTCTGCTTTGGTGGTGGCGGCAGTGGCTTGATAGTAGAAGTGTTGGGTTGCATAAGGTGGTGGTACAACATTGTAGGAAGGCGGTTCGAGGTTGAGTTTCGAAAGGTTGAAGGTAGGTGGTTCAAATGAGAGGGAAAAAGGGTCTTGTGGGGGAAAGTCCATGATGTCATAAAGCCTGAGGGTGGAATGGTTGGGGTCAGAGATGGGAGTTGGGTAGAAGAACTCCTGCTCTTCAGATGGGTGGAAGTGCATCTTAGGGAAACTAGCAGGGGAGGCTTCGTCGTCTTCTCCAATGACGTTCACTACTTGCTGTTCAGCTGTCTCTTGGGGATACACCTTCACTACTTGCCCTAGCTGCCCAATCAATACTACCGGGTCAAACTATCCAGTGCCATGATAACAACTCACCTGATTTGCTGACTTGCTGGTTGAAGCCTTGGAGTGATCTGGAAGAGGGTTTGTGGTTACGCCGGCCACTGGAGTCTGAGTGGGCGGCGCTGGGGGGTCGACTGCGATGTGGTTGCTGTCAATCAAGTCTTGGATATCATGCCTTAGGTCCCAGAACCGATTGGTGTGATGACTTGGAGCACCAGAATGGTATTCGCAACGTTCTGTGGCATTGTAACTCCTTGCGTTGACCAACCGGGGGTTATGTGGTTTGATCTACACGTATCCCTTCTTTAGCAAGGTCCGTAGTAATTCTTCTGGCGCATACGGTAGAGGAGTAAATACCTGCCTCATTCTAGCTTCCATCTCCTCTTTTGTCCTTCTCACTCCTTGATATGCTGCCTGCTCAATCCCTTGAGGTGCCACTACCTCTGGCCCCTAAGAGAAATGGAAGGGTTGTGCCGGGTGCACATAGTTCACTGCTTGCGGCTCTTGCCTACTGGGCTCTTGCCCTTGATTTCTGCCAACCTGCCCAGCTGCTGGCCTCCTTGGTGCAGAACTCTGTCCAATGCTGTCTATCTTGCCTGCTCTTACTACATCTTCAATCCGATCTGCAGTCTGGATTAGGTCGTTGAAATTGGACGTGCTTTGCCCCAACAGAAAAGTGAAGAAGGGTTGTCCCAATGAGGCGATGAATAGAGATGTCATCTCTTGTTCAAATAGTGGCGGTTGTACCAGTGTTTCCAACTCCTTCCAGCGCTTGGCATATTCCCTCACTAACTCTTGGCTCTTCTTGGCCAACCTTTGCAGTTCTGCCCTGGTCTGCACTATTTAACTGTTCAGACGATACTACTAAATGAAAACAGCTGCCAAGTCGTTCCATGTCTTTATCTTGGTCTTGTCTAGACTCAAAAGCCAGGAGTAGGCCTCGCCAGTCAACGATTTATGGAAAAACTGTACCATGATCCATTCCTCCTTGGCATACTGGCACATGTCACCGGAATAAGATCTCAGATGGTTCAAGGGGCAACCTGTGCCATCAAACTAGTGTAAGCACCTCATTTTTGCGCTCCCAGAAGTACCGGAAATGCAAAACCTAGCTGGAAAGTCAAACCCTAAGGGGGGCAAAAATTGACTTTTTGATCAGGTGATAATTGGCCACCTTGCTTTATCTCAATGGATAGAGAATCCCAACACGGTTCCAACGCAACTGAGTTTGCAGGAATCGGAGCCCGGATGAAGGATCTACAGGTCGGTCAAACTTGAGGGTGAGCAGAAATTGACTTTCTGGTAAAACCCATATCAGCTTCTTAACCTTGCCCCAATGAATAGAGGACTCCGATACGGTTCTAACGCAACTGAGTTTGCTCAAATCGGAGTCCAAATGAATAAGATATGAGCAGTTAAAGTTTCCGGGCGACGATGCCGGAAACTACACACGTGGCAAAGGAACTGCACACGTGGCGAGAATATCTCGGGGATTAAACCAAAATTGCGCAGGGGGAAATCTACAAATATCTCCAGTGTCAAATCGGTCAAATCCAAGGGGCAATCTATAAATATAAAAAATATTGGCAAAATAACCAGAATTAAATTTCGGTTATACACAAATTGTGTATAACCGAAATTCAATTCCGGTTCATAAAGCAAAATCAAAAATCGCCCGACAGATTCTCTGATTCCATACCTGACAGAAATTAATTGATAATCAAGTGCAAAAGTAACTGAAATTAAATTTCGGTTACAACAAACAAAATTGGTATAACCGAAATTAATTTTCGGTTATACTACAAATTAGTATAACCGAAAAATAATTTCGGTTATTTGTTTTTTTGCTATAAATAGCAACCCTAGCTATGCGCGCGTTGGGAACACGGCACGGGGAAATTTGGAGTCACCACCGCCTGATGGGGTGCAGGTGGACACCTGGGTGCCTAAGTTAGTCTATTGGGTTGGTCTGCAGCTTGAGATTCTGAGAAAGGGTCTCGTTTGTGGTTTGGAGAAGTCCGTAGACACCCCAGTCCACCTCGTCGGATGACGGGTCCCGTGGGTTCCCTGGTTTGAGTCAACTTACTTTGGTTCTCACCCGATTCCTAATCCAACATGCCATTTGGTTAAGTCTGGCGGGACCACCTAAGTGGTGTGGGTCCCTTTAATTGATTTTATCTTGTTTATTTTAAGTGATCTGAGTCTGATTGGGTGGGCCCTGTTGGAAGGCCCATGGTGTCCTTGGTGGGCTTAGTCAAGCCCCTGTACCCTTGGTGGGCCTCTGTCTGACCTGGGAGGTCCTGTGGGTTTAGGTGAAATGAATTGATTTTACTTAGTTTATTCGAGTTGGAGACTTATGTGATTTTCATGCAACAAGTGAGTCTGCATTGGTTTGTAGGCCCCTGGGTGGGCCCCCATGGCGGTTGCCAAAATATTTTTAGATTATCTTGGTTTAATTTGCCAAAGTGATTTGGACATTGGGCTTGGGGCCCCTAGTCCAAATTTAGGCTTGAAAGTCCAGTTCTTTGAGGTGTAGGGTTTGCACCCTTCCTTGGGTCTCAGCCAAACCATACAATTCAAACATCATTCCACAAAACAAGGTTCGGGTGGGCCGCATTGGGTTTGGCCCCCCCCCCCGGTTCGATCAATTGGTTTTTGCTTAACTTGTTTATTTTGCATGCTTTAAAATTTGTTGGGCTTGGTGGGCCCTGTTGGAAGGCCCACTAATTTTTCCAAGTTGGACCGGCGGTCCATGTCCCATGTTGGGTTTTCGGGTGACCCGGAAACCCTATTGGTTCAAAGGTCCAATTGAACATGTCATTCCAATGCATCAAGATTCAAAGAGCACAAAATTGGCATTTTTCCATGTAGCCGATTGGGTGTATCATGCATATCGACCACAAGTGACTCACTAAAACATGCTGCCGGTGCAGATAACCACAGCCTTTAAGAAGGGCTAACCATGTTAAAAAGGGCTAGGAACAGCACACAACCTATGGGTGAGGGCAGCCTTCATGCCAAGTTCTAATGGGTGGGTTTTTTAGGAGCCTAGGTAAGTGAGCAAACCAGCTAGGAACAGCAGCTGTCCTAGGGTTTTGGGCCAGCTAGAAGGGGCTGGAAATGCATGGAGATCCGGGGTGAGGGGAAGCATATCCACACCTAAAACAGTGAACTAACTAAGCAATGAGATTACATGTCCATGCATGCCAAAAGTAAAGAAAACAGTAAGAGAAGTTGCTGTAGAGCAGCTGGGAGAGCCTCCGTGGTGGGGGGTTTTAGACATGGGGGAGGGTGTTAAATGGAGGGCAAGAACAGGGAACTGCTATTGTTGCCACCAGCAGCTATTGCATGCTATGAATCCCCACAGAAACAAATAAAAAACATGCTGCAAACTCATATAAAAAAACAAACAAGGACCTGCTGCCAACAAGGGGATAGCAACCATTAACTTGAGTCCTAGCAAGATTTAGCTCGCTACTAGGGATGGGAGGTACTGCTGTTGCCTCCAACAGCAGTCCATGCGAACCAAGACAGGTTACAAGGGGCAAGGAGACCATGCTTGATGCACATACGAAAGACAAACATACAAGAGTAAACAATAGGTTTTATGGGTGCCCATGACAGTACCAAGTTAGCCTAAGATAAAGGGGGAAGCATGCGTGATGGCTACTGCGACCACCGATGAGAAGAAGAGCACCAAAACAAAAACTATATGCACAATAGAAAAAAAAAACAGATCTGGACCTAAACATGTATTCCACCCAAACAAAGTGGCACTCTCCTAGCAAGGGAATAAGGGAGACAGCACTCCCACCTGACACTTGGGGTGGGGCTGCCTTGGGGGTTCAAAGGTGGTGGCAAATCTGTTGGGAATAGCAGTGACACCAAGGCATGCTGCTATCCCTAGCAGCAACTTGAATGGATTATTGCAAAGAGGGTGGGTGAATCATGTCAATGCATATACCAAAAACATGGCAATTAGACAGTCAAAACAGCAACATGGAGGGGGGTTAAAACATGACAAATAGGTGAGAAACCTGCTAGGAACAGCAGTGGGATCATTCTCATGGCTTCGAACTATAAGGCATACTGTATACATGCGCACATGCATTCCAATCAATCCAACCAACAGGAGAGAGCATGGCTTATCTACCCAAGCAAGGAGTAAAAAACATCATGCTATTATGGGGTTAGGCATGGGGAAGGGTGTTGCAGGAGGTGAGGGGAGCATGGCAACATTCATGTGAAAAAAACAATATGCTACATGAAAAGAAAACAAAAGGGCCTGTTGTAGACAAAGGGGACAGCAACTTTGATACCAAGTTTTGAGTGGGGTTTGGTGTACTACCGAGGATGGAAGGTAGGAGGCAGCAGCGTATATAAACCATGACAGTGGATTAGGGGTGGTGGGAGCATGCTTACATACATATACCCAGAAAAAACGGCAATTAACAAAGACGAGTTTAGTGCATCTAATAAGTAGCATGCATGGTTTAGTAAAAAAACAGCAGGTAGGCATGGGATGGTGGTGAAGTGGGTGGAGGTGCTGCTGTTATTCCCAATCAGCAGCTTATGCAAGCACTAAATGCGGGGTTACAAGGGGAGGGGGAGCATGCTTGGTATTTCTAACAGCCGCAAGACTAAGGGGAAGAACACTAACAAGCAAAGATTGCCTTACCTGCTATAAACGCAACCAAGAATAGCAAGGCCAAAGGGTACGGCCAGCAGAGAAAAATGCCACAAAATGTCACGAAAAACAAGTAAGAAAAGAGGAGAATCAAGAAGGGAATGGGGGGGTATCATGAGGGTACATTAGACTACCAACTAAGAAGGAACATGCTCCTTCTAAATTAACACAAACAGGCCCCCAGACAGCAACTGAAGTGATTCGTGATGCCTAAAAAAAACTCTCATCCTTTCCCCTAAAACTATGCGTACCTCTCCCTTACCTGGAGGTCTTTATGTCACAACCAAAGGAAAGAAAATACATGCAAAGTGAACACTTGAAGACACTTACAGCAGAAAAACAAGACAGGCATGTTATCATGTTCGAAAGACCTTCATTCCTATATATATAAAGTGAAAAGTGACAAGAAACCCAACCTGAGGATTCTTGAGCTCTTGTGCAAGGTGGGGACTCCCTTTTGTGACACTAGACAGCAGCTGGAGGCTTCTTCTCCAGCAACAACCGCAGCAAAAAAACTTGGGTTAGGATAGATGAGTGAAGGAGAAGAAGAGAAGAGAGAGTGAGGATGCAAGGTGGGGTGTTTGGGGGGCTAGGGAGACAAGGGAGCTGGAGAGAAAGGGATTTTAGGGAGGGAAGGAAGTGGAAAAGGGTGCAAATGAAGCAAACCCCAACCACATCGTTGCTGTTGGCTTTTTATACAAAAAAAATTGTATCCGACCATATAGGTCAAATACCCTACCTCCTTAGTGTATCCGACCTATATGGTCGAATACACTAAGTGCTACTTGTATCCGATATTAAATATCGGATACAAGACATAATTATTTGGAAATTTAATGCCGCTGCGAATTTGTCGGGGAATCGCCGCGAATTTCGCTGGCGGATCTCTTTGTATCCGATGAATAGTGTCGGTCATGCACAAAAATACGTGTATCCGACATATTTGGTCGGATACAAATCAAAAAATTACAGATTTGCCCCTCGACTTGACCGATTCGACCGATTTGACACTTTTAGATATCTGCAGATTGCCCCCTACGAATTTTGGTTTAGTCCCTGAGATATTTGGCAAGTTTTGGATATTTAAAGATTGCCCCCTGAGATATTTTTCTGCGTTTGTCGCCACATTCGCAGTTTCTTTTCCACGTGTGCAGTTTCTGGTTTTGCTGCTCGGAAACTTCAACAGTTCATATCTTCTTCATCCGAACTCCGATTTGGGCAAACTTAGTTGTGTTAGAACCATATCGGAGCCCTCTATCCAATGACATAGGGCTAAGTACCTGGCTCGGGGTTCGGCAAAAAGTCAACTTTCGGCTCCCCTTTAAGTTTGACTGGCCTATAGCTCCTTCATCCAGACTTCGATTCCTGCAAACTCAGTTGCGTTGGAACCGTGCCGGGATTCTCTATCCATTGAGATAAAGCAAGGTGGCCAATTATCACTTGATCAAAAATTCAATTTTTGACCCCTCAGGGTTTGACTTTTTAGCCCAGGGTTTGCATTTTCGGCTTTTTTGGGAGCGCAAAAATGAGGTGCTTACAGCTACCCCTCTTTGCCGGAGTCACCTTGCGGATGACCAGCAAAGAGAGAAAAAAAAGAATCTCGTTTTTGCGGCTAGCATTTCTGTCGACATGGTCGATGAGCTCTGTCCTTTGAATTTTTCAGTAAAGAAGGGAAGTGTCCAAATGATGTGGAGTCACTTCCTGGCTCAGGAGTTTCCTTACCCTTTGCTTTTCAGGTTTTTATAGGGCAACTCTTCAACAATTAGATTTATGTTTGAAAGAGATTAGATTGGACTTGAGCTCGCCAACCTGTTTCGACGTTGATGCCAAACACTTGACAATATCCTTTTCTTCCTGTTTGTTCCATTAAAGCTTTTAGTTGACTTCAGACTTCTGATCTATTTTGTGTCTTTTACTTAAGGCTTGCTTGCATTCTTTCTCTTTTTTTTTTTTTTTTTAGGGATTTGATGGCCAGGGGTTGGTTTAGGATGTGGGATGGCTGGAGAAAGGAGGGAAGAGCGAAGGAGGAGCTGCTGTTAGTGAGGAGGTGCTTCCAGTGCTGTCCAGTGCTTCAAGGGAGCTCACACACCTGCTCTATTCTATTTACAAAAGTGTGAAATCAAAAATTACAAAATGGCCATCTTGCCCGATGAGACCTTCATCTTTGCTTGTTCTCCTTCATGCCTCGCTGCTTCTTTCTTCTGCAGCATGCCTTCTAGTTAGCTTTATGAGGTAGAGGCCTCCTAGCTTGGAGTGATTATTGCTTGGGTTTAGGCAGGAATCTCTTCCTTATTGCCTCTTCTTTCGGGTTGAGCCTTGTTTCTGACAAGTGTGGGCGTTCCCTTGGGAAGGATGCTCCGCTGGGGATGAATGGGGTTCCTCACGCTGTCATTTTCCTTCGTAAGGTCTTTTCCCTTCGCTCTGGTGTGAGTTCCTTATGCTCATCTGTGCTCTTGTTGAGTGCGAGGGACTCCGCCAGGGATTGATGCGAGCTTGTTTTGTCTCCTTTCCGCTCTTCCTCGCAAGGCCAGCCTCTTCAGACTGGGCGAGGCTTGGGAAGTCTACATCATCAGGTATCACTCTCTTATTGTGGAAAGGACTCCATTGGGAATTAGCAGGTATCGTCCTCCGTTTGTTGAAAGAACTCCACTAGGGATTTGGGGGAGGATGTCCGTCATCCCATTTTTGTTGTACCTGTGAAGGCAGGAAAGGAACAAAATGTTAGTCTTGGACTAGCTGGGGAATGCAAAACACTCTTCTTATTTTCTTCCTACTTTAAGCCTTTTGCCCATTGCAGCCAGAAGTGGCCTCTGCCAAGGTTTAAGAGATTATCGGCTCAGGTTAGTAGCACAATGTGGGGCTCACAAATAGTTAAGCAGAATAATTATAGAGAAACAGGTGTGACGTTGTGTGCCTGTGTCTGCAGTATCAAAGAAATTTCCGAAGTCAGACGAGACTTGGAGTGCTTGGTATTTTTCAGTAGCATTGTCATCACTGGCTACTGTGAAATTTTTGGCTTGGGCACAACCTGCTGGTCCGGACCCTTCAAATCTGTTCATTCTTTCTTATTTTACTGTCTACCACTACCACTGTTCTTTCTGTATCTTGCTCCGCTCAATTTAGATGTGACCAGTTCTTTTCTTCTGTTTTTTTTAGGTGACTGACCACACAACGCCCTTTTTTCGGGTTTTCGCTGTGTCCAGCCTTTCTGGGAAGCTCTGAATTCAGTCATTGCTGATGAACATAGACTCAACTATTTGCCCCGATAATTCCATTTGGGATCCGAGAGGTCTTAGAGATAGGACGAAATATAGGCTTGGTCTTGGTTATGAAAGAAAGGATAAGTGGCTCAAAAAGCTTTTTTATTTGGGTTTGTAAAGTGTGCTATTATTATTGTTGGGACTTACATCCTGGCTTATTTGCATCTCTATTTTTGCCGGGTAAACATTTCCCTTTTTCTCTATTTCTCTTTTTTTCTTTCTTTTTCTACTGCATTTTCTTTTCTTTTTGAGGTTTTTCTAGGCAAGAATGCCCTGTTTCCTTTTCTTTGCTATGCCAGGAAGGCCATCTTTTGGTGTGTAGAACACTTGCAATGGGTTGAAAGAATTTTAAGGCTCAAAATTGTCTAACTAGAGGAGAATTTAAGGTATTTGGAAGGATTTTCAGTCTAAAGGAGAGTCAAGGATGGCCTCTCTTCATTTCCCAATCAGAATGATCTTAGGCTAGTACAGTTTGATCACATCTGCATTTATCGACTCAGGAAAAATTGCCCCGTCCATTTCTTGCAGGATAAGTGCTCCTCTGGACAGAACTTTGTGGACTACGAATGGCCCTTCGTAGTTTGGCTTGAATTTCCCTCTGTTGTCCTCTTGATGGGTGAATATTTTCTTCAGTACCAGGTCTCCCTCCTTGAAATGCCATGGCTTCACTTTCTTGTTGTAGGCTCGAGCCACTCTCTGTTGATAGAGTTGGCCATGGCACAAAGCCTTGAACCTATTTTCATCCAACAATTGCAACTGGTCAAATCTGGACTCTTCCCATTCGACGTCACTGATCTCAGCTTCCTTCAGAATCCTGAGTGATGGAATATGTACCTCCACGGAGAGGACGCTTCCATTCCATATACCAGGGAGAATGGGGTTGCCCTGGTCAATGTTCTAATCGACGTCCGATAGGCGTGCAGTGCATAAGGCAGCTTCTCGTGCCAGTCTCTGTAGGTGACCACCATTTTCTCAAGTATCCTCTTCAGATTCTTGTTGGCGGCCTCTACTACTCCATTCATCTTGGGCCAGTACGCCGTGGAGTTCAGATGTCTGATCTTCAGATCTTCACACATCTTTTCCATGTCCTTATTATTCAGATTCTTCACATTATCAGTGATAATAGCTTCTAGCACTCCGTAGAAACAGACTATATTAGTTCTGATAAACTGCACGTGAGATTTCTTCATATCCACGACGGACATGGCCTCTACCCACTTGTTAAAATAGTCAATTGCCACTAAGATGAAGCGATGCCTGTTCGAAGCCTTTGGATGAACCTGGCCTATCATGTCAATCCCCCAGATGGCAAATGGCCAAGGAGACGTCATGGAATACAACGTATTTGGCGGCGCATGGATGTTGTCTGCATAAATCTGGCACAACTGGCACTTCCCGACGTGAGCGTAGCAGTCCACCTCCATGGTCATCCAGTAATAACCCATTCTTAGAATTTTCCTTGCTAGCATATGCCCATTCATGTGTGCGCTGCACAATCCTCCATGGACTTCCTCAATCAGTTTCTGCACTTCCCTTTCCTTGACACATAGCAGCAGAGAGTCATTGTATGACTTCTTGTACAGTCTCCCCCCACTGTAGAAGTATTGCCCAGCCAACCTCTGGATAGTTTGCTTCTCTGCAGCCGAGGCACCTCCTAGCAGAATTCTGTTCCTTATGTATCTCTCAATGTCCGCGTACCAAGGCTCTTCTTCAGGTGTGCTTTTCTCGACACTGAAGCAGTAAACAGGATAGCGCCAAATTTCTATCTCCAATGGTTGCACCCAAGTATCATCTGTGATGGTGGCCATTGATGCCAGTGTGGCTAGTGCATCCGCAAACCGGTTCCCGTCTCGTGGCATGTAGTCGAATGTCACACTCTCGAATTCCTCTTCTAATTCCTTGACCAAATCTTGGTATGGCACTAACTTCACATCTCTGGTCCTCCAGTCTCCCATCACTTGGTAGATGATAAGACTTGAATCATCGAACACTTTTAGTTGTTGTATGCGCATCTCAATTGCTGCTTGCAAGCCCAACACACATGCTTCATACTTGGCCATGTTGCTAGTGCAATCGAACAAAAGTTTTGCTGCTATCGGGTGATGAACACCGTCTGGGGAGATTAGCACTGCTCCGATTCCCTTTCCATTTACATTGACTGCCCCATCACCCATCAAAGAACATCTACCACTTGGTTTCCTCCATCTCTTCTGCAGATTCCGTACACGTCACATCTTCATCTGGGAAGTGAGTCAAGAGTGGTTGGTAGTCTGGCAGAGGGTGCTCTTCCAGGTGATCTGCTACTGCTTGTCCTTTTATCGCCTTCCTAGTCGTATACACGATGTCGTACTCGGACAAAAGGACTTGCCACCTGGCGACCCTGCCAGTGGAGATCAGCTTCTGAAAAATGTACTTAAGGGGATTGAGATTCGAGATCAGCAAGACCGTGTGACTAAGCAAATAATGCCGAAGCTTCTGAGCTACCCAAACCAAGGCACAACACGTCTTTTCAAGCATTGTGTATCTGACTTCGAAGTTGGTAAATTTCTTGCTCAGGTAGTAGATTGCTTGTTCTTTCCTTCCTTTCTCATCATGTTGCCCTAACACGCACCCCATAGCCGTCTCTGAGACTCTCAGATACATTATCAATGGTCGTCTCGGGACAGGTGGGACCAACATCGACGGACTCATCAGATAAGCCTTGATCTGATCAAACGCTACTTGGCAGTCTTCATTCCAGACAACAGGAGTATCCTTCTTTAACAGTTTGAATACAGGCTCACACACAGGAGTCATTTGAACGATAAATCGACTAATGTACTGCAGCCTGCCCAAGAACCCTCTCACTTCCATTTCAGTCAATGGATGAGGCATCTCCAAAATTGCCTTTGCTTTGATGGGGTCGACCTCAATGCCTCGCTTGCCCACTATGAAGCCGAGCAGCTTTCCTGAAGTAACTCCAAACACGCACTTGTTTGGATTGAGCGGGAGCTTGCGCTCTCTGAGCCTGTCAAAAATCTTCCCAAGGTTCACCAAGTGGTCCTCTTCTTCCTTGGACTTTGCTATCATGTCATCCAGATACACTTCCATCTCTTTGTGCATCATGTTGTGGAACAACAGAGTCATCGCACGCTGATATGTAGCACCCGCATTCTTCAGTCCGAACGGCATCACACGGTAGCAGTAAGTGCCCCAGTGCGTGATAAAGGATGTCTTCTCCATATCCTCAGGTGCCATCCTTATCTGGTTGTAACCAGAGAAACCGTCCATGAAAGAGAACATCGAATGCGTTGCTGTATTGTCCACTAGCACATCGATGTGTGGCAATGGGGCAATGGGAAGTCGTCCTTCGGACTCGCTCTATTCAGATCTCTATAGTCGACACACATCCGAATTTTCCTGTCTTTCTTGGGCACTGGTGTAAGCACCTCATTTTTGGGCTCCCAGAAGAGCCGGAAATGTAAACCCTAGACAGAAAGTCAAACCCTGAGGGGCAAAATTTGACTTTTTGATCAAGGGAAAATTGGCTACCTTGCTTTATCTCAATGGATAGAGAATCCCAACACGGTTCCAACGCAACTAAGTTTGCTAGAATCGGAGCCCGGATGAAGGATTTACAGGCCAGTCAAGCTTGAGGGGGAGCCGAAAGTTGACTTTCTGCTAAAGTCCAAACCAAGTGCTTAGCCCGTTGTTGGGTAGAGGGCTCAGATATGGTGCTAAAGCAACTGAGTTTGTTAGAATCGGAGTCCGAATGAGGGAGATATGAGCTGTTGAAGTTTCCGGGCAACAATGTCGAAAACTACACACGTGGCAACGAAAATGCACACGTGGCAAGAAACGCAGGAAAATATCTTAGGGGCAATCTTTAAATATCCAAAATCTACCAAATATCTCAGGGATTAAACCAAAATTGCGCAGGGGGCTATCTGCGAATATCTCAGTGTCAAATCAGGTCAAATCTATCAAATCCAGGGAGCAATCTGTAAATATAAAAAATATTGGCAGAATGACCGAAAATAAATTTCGGAAATATATTTTCTGTTCATAAAGTGAAATCGAATATCGCTCGACAGATTGTCTGAATCCTTACCTGACAGAAATTAACTGCCAATCGAGTTCGAAAGTAACTGAAATGTTATTTCGGTTACAAGCAAATCCTGTATAACCGAAATTAATTTTCGGTTATACTGGAAAATCTGTGTAACCGAAAATTAATTCCGGTTATTCTTTTTCTGGCTATAAATAGGGACCCTAGCCATATGGCTGGGGGTTCGCTGTTCTTCGAATTTCTGCCTCTCCCTATCCTGCTCGTCCCTCTCCTCTCTATCCTCCCAACCCTTCCCAACACCCCAAACCCCTTCTCAAATCACTTCAAACCCTTCCCCACCCCTTCCTTCTTCTCTTGGAGACCTTGGAGGAGGCCTTGTGAAGACTTGGTGCTTAAAGAAGTGCTGTCCAGGAGCTGTGGTGCTTCAAGGAGCCCCAAGCACACCTCCCAGGAGTATTTCAACCGTAAGGTTTGGCTCCCCACTAGGTTTTATTCATCATATGTAAATTTAAGCTCATTTGGAGCAAATTGATATTCAAGCATGCTAGGATATGATTTGTTGCTCACCATGTATGTTCCCTCACCCCCCATCATCTTCTTCATGGCTTTACAGTTCAATACCCTTCTAGGGTAAGAGAAGATGGTACTGGTAGTTCCAAGAGGGTCTAGGGAATGGTTTGGTCGGCTTAAGGTGGTTGTTACAACACCATAGTGCCACTGTTGTGAGGGTTCTCCTTATTGTTTTGTTTGTCATGATAAGAGGAGCATGTTCCTCCCTCTTGAATCTTAATGTAACCCAGGTATAAGCCCCCTCTTCCTCCTTTCTTTAGATATCACCATCTTTTAGGTTTCGTAAGTACCATTGTTTGCATGTGTTTTCCATGAGGTTTCCATCTTTTTTTAGTCACTATTTGAGGCCATGAAAGGCATGAGAAGCATGCCTAGGTAAGTCATATTGTGTGATTTTTGTGTGATATTTGTCCCCATGAAATCATGTTAGTTTGTTTTGGAGCAAAGGAAAAACAAACCAGGGATACTCAGACCCTTGGTTAGCCCTTGCTTTGGTTTGGAGAAGGGGGAACAAACCCTCTTGACCCCCCTACTGTTTGGTCTTTAAAACCCCAAAAGTGAACCAAATGGCTCTATTCGAACCATTGTGGGCCCACACATTGGCCCACGGATGTCCTATGTATGCCCACAGGTACCTTGGGTTGGCTTTCTGCTAAAAATGCAAGAAAACCAATCTCGGCAATTTAACCGAAAACTCAGATCGGTTACATGGGCTTTCTGGCTTAACTGAAATTAAATTTTGGTCAAGCCAAGAAGACAGTGTAACCGAAATGTGTTTTCGGTTACCCTGAATGTTGTGTTCAACCAAAATCAAATTTCGGTTGCTTCTAAAATTCTCCAAAATCTGATTTTTGCATGCTTGCGAATTTGCTTGGTTATTTGAACTGAACCGGTTGAACCAGTAGGGTTTTCGGGTCAACCGGAAACCCAAAGTGGCACATGGGCTTCCTAGCCCAACTTGATCCCTTTGTGGGCCTTCCAATGGGGCCCACCCAGTCCAAGATCATATTTAAAAGTAAACAAGATAATCAAAATAAATCAAATGGGTCAAACCCTAAGAGGCCCACCAAAGCCCGAAAAGAAAGCATGCTGGCTAATGTAGGAATGGTTGGGCCGTGACTGCGGGCACGGGCCTATCGGGCCCACTGAGTCCACCAACCCAACAGGGCAGGGTCCAATACCCTAACCCGCTGAACCATGGACCATCCGGTCCAAGCCTAGACCAACGGGCCCACTTTGTTGCTTTTTTCTTTCGAGCTCAAGCATGTTTCAAGCCCTTGCCTACTTGTGTTCCTTTCCAAGGATGAATCTGCTGTTTGGTGTGTTAGGAAACCAAAACAGGGACACTTTTGGTCCCTGTTTTAATGACATGCATGATCCTAAGTGGGGTGGCAGCCCCATGTTTTTTCCCTTCTTGCCTTTGTTGAGAAACCCCAAAATAAATTAAAGTGGAGGCTTCCCCCCATATTTGAACCAATGTGGGCCCAACCAGGGGCCCACACAACTTGTAGAAGCCCCTAGGAAGCCCACAGTAGCCACCCAGGTGCAAAACCCTGAAAAATGCAATTTTAAGGTGATCCGACAACTCAGGTCGAATCACCTAGGGCTTGTTTGTAGCTGACAACTAAGCTCGGCTACATGGCAGAAATGCCATTTTGTGTATTTCGTGATCTCGGGTGCATTGGAATGATATGTTCAACCGAACCAAGTGAACCAATAGGGTTTCCGGGTCACCCGGAAACCTAACATGGGACATGGACCACCAGTCCAACTAGGAACCTTTGTGTGCCTTCCAACGGGGCCCACAAAGCCCGATAAGCTTATTTTTGCTAAATAAAGATAATCAAAGTGATCAAATGGGCCAAACCCATCGAGGCCCACCAAAGCCCAATTCAGGGCACGCATACTTAGATAATGTTGTGGTTTGGCTGAGACCAAGGGCAGGGCCTGTCGGGCCCACTAAGCCCATTGAACCAAACCAAGGTTAGGGTTCCCAAACCCTAACTCATGAAATCTTGGGCTTTCAAGCCCAAGCTCGAAGCCTGGCCCAGTTTGGCACAGTTAATTAAGATAAATCCCCAAAATCACTTAGCAACCAATGTGTGTAGCCCACTCAGGGGCCCACAAAGCAATCCCGGCCCACTTGTGCATGTAAATCACTTAAACCTTCAATTTGAACCATTAAATAAAATCAATTCATTTGAACCAAGCCAAAGGGCCTCTCAGGCTAGACTGAGGCCCACCAGGGGGCACGTGGGCTGGACTCAGCCCACCAAGGAATCTGCGGGCCTTCCAATGGGGCTTGCCCAATCTGACTCAGATCATTCTAAACTAAGAAGATAAAATCAAGCAAAGGGACCCACACCACTTTGGCGGCCCCGCCAGACTTAAACCAAAATGTGCATGCTGGATTAGGAATCGGGTAAGTGAGAGACCAAAGTTGACTCAAACCAAGAAAACCATGGGACCCATCATCCGATGGGTCCCATGGAATCCAAGGAATCCGCGGGCCTTCCAATGGGGCCTGCCCAATCTGACTCAGATCATTCTAAACTAAGAAGATAAAATCAAGCAAAGAGACCCACACCACTTTGGTGGCCCCGCCAGACTTAAACCAAAATGTGCATGCTGGATTAGGAATCGGGTAAGTGAGAGACCAAAGTTGACTCAAACCAAGAAAACCATGGGACCCATCATCCGATGGGGTGGACTGGGGTGTCTACGGACTTCCCTAGACCACAACCGAAAACTTACTTAGAATCTAAAGCCGCAGACCATCAGATTAAGCAAACCTAGGCACCCAGGTGTCCGCATGCACCCCATCAGGCGGTGGTGACTCCAACCTTCCCATTTTACCCATCCGGAGGAACGCGCGATTCGCGTGAGCCCCGCCGCATGCCATTTTCACATGCGCACACCTGGATTCCCTGCGGTTTCCCAAACTGTCTCAGAACCCGAATCGGATAGTATGGCACATCATGGGTAAGGCTTATCAGGGCAAGGCCCTCTCTTTTCTTGAAAGCTATAATGTGGGTGTAGGGGATGTTGTATGTGCCCCACCATCGAATGTCTATTTCTCCCTTTAGGTGGAGAAAGTGGTTGAACCAGTCCTCACGAGCGGGTAAGTTTGGTTTGATCTCTCTTTGAGCCAACCAATAGATGTTGTCGCCGGCTACCCTATAATGTGCGCTAACAGGTGATGACACCATCAGGTGGTCTTGCAACCAAATGTGGAGGAGGGGAGCGCATCCTTGAAACCTTCGGGTTCCGTTTTTGGACAAAGTCAGGGAATGGAACAGTTGAGCTAGGATCAGTGGCATGAGTCGGTATCCCTCCCTGAGTTGATCCACAATTTCCATGAAGGCCAAATTAATGGTGTCTCCCCCAGTTGGAAAGAATATTTGCGATAGAACCACAAGGGTGAAGGTGTCAAACCAAGCCTGGGGTCTTTTCTGCTTTTTGTTTTTAATCTTTTCAGCGAGGAATGTTTTGGAGACCCTAGTGAATGCTTTGTCACCCCCTAAGGTCTGGAATTCTCCCCTTGAAAGGCCAAAGAAAACACAAGCTTCATTCTTGTAGCTTTCTTTGAGACTTGGCCTAGCGGGTTCTCCTAAGTCGCGAAATCGGAGGAACAGGTCAAGTTCCTCAATTGTGAGAGTCAACTCATTGATTCCGAATCAAAACACTTAAAGCTGGGGATCCCAGAAAAGCAGGGCTGCTTGGATCATATCCCAGTTGATTGGCACGTTTAACAGGGACAAATTCTGTCCCATACGGTATTTGTGCTCCCATTCAATCTGCTCACTCCCTTGGAGCTGCCTCGTCCAAGAACGGATCCAGGGGGTATCCCAAGCGCACTTCTCTATCCTAGGGAAACGGGTTCTCTCAGATGAGGATGAATATGTCATGCTAACTATCCGATCGAAATTCCAAATCAATTCAAGGTTCCACACCAGACTCTAAATTAGTTCTAAAACATGCATAATCTCAAGCAAAAGGACTAACCATTAGCAGTTTTAACATGCTTCACAGAATAAAGCAAAAAACTTAAACAGTGCGGAATTTAACTCGGGCACACATGGTGTGTGGTCCTAAAGGTTGGCGCTAGTTGAGGCGCGACTCCTAGACATACTTGTGAAGAGGAGCACATTCAAGTCCCAATCAGTCTTCTGTCTTTCATCTGTTCTTTCATCTGCTTTCGATGCCGGACCACAGCAAAACTACAACTTGCCATTGAGGGCGAAATTTTACAAGATATTTACAAAAACTGCAAAGGATTCATCCTTAAGGCTGTTGGAAGCCAAAAGGACGGATACAAATTTCTTCCAAAGTGGATAGGCTAAAAAATTCTTAGATCTAGGGTTTGGTGCCCATGTTCTAATCTGGCATGCTTTCATCTGTTTGTCTGATCTGGCTGGCTTTCGTCTGCTCTGAAAGACCAATCCGGACTGAAAGTGCTCCCAGCGGACTCTAATGGGTCAAGACCCATAGCTTACAGGACTCCATGCATGGATCTAGGGTGGCTCCCTTGATCAAAGTTAGGTTAACTTCCTAAATTAGAGCTTAGGTAGCCCAGAATCTAGGATTTACTCAATTGGATGCAAAAGCGGGGGTTGCTGCCCCTAATGGACTCTTGATTTTATTCCGATTTTACTCCTCTTGTATTCATCATTCACAACATACTCACCCTCGCATGCTCAACGCGTGGTTTATTCAGAAACGTTAGGTGGGAAAGGATACCCAGCCTGAGACATAAGCCTACAAGGGTTTGGACCAGTACTGGATCATCGCGTGCCACGGCAAGAAACCAGTGGAGCTAATGGACTCCAGAAAACTGGGGGGATGGGTTTACCCTGCTTTCCCCGGCAATCCACGAGAGCGTAGGTGCTAATACCATCCAAAAGATCAGTTCATAGGAATAAGAAGGGTAAGCTGCTAGAGAGGTCTAAGTCTTGGTAAAGAAGATGCAATATTCGCTTTCACTCATGCATTCAGGGTCGGATCTGTGCGCACGTCGGAAACGCCGCACGGGAAAATTCGGAGTAGCCACCGCCTGATGGGGTGCAGGCGGACACCTCGGTGCCTAAGTTTGTCTAATAAGGCTAGTTTGCGGCTTGAGATTCTGAGAAAGGTCTCAGTTGTGGTCTGGGGAAGTCTGTAGACACCCCAGTCCACCCCGTCAGATGACGGGTCCCGTGGGTTACCTGGTTTGAGTCAGCTTACTTTGGTCTCACCCGATTCCTAATCCGGCATGTCATTTGGTTAAGTCTGGTGGGACCACCTGAGTGGTGTGGGTCCCTTTTATTTGCTTTTATCTTGCTTAATTTAGATGATCTGAGTCTAACTAGGTGGGCCCCGTTGGAGGGCCCACGGTGTCCTTGGTGGACTTGGGTAAGCCCACATATCCCATGTGGGCCTCCGTCTAAGCCTAAGAGGCCCTTTGGGCTCGGGTTAAATGAATGGATTTTACTTAATTGTTCAAATTGGGGATTTAAATGATTTACATGTTAATAGCGGGTCGGCATTGGACTGCGGGCCCTTGAGTGGGCCCCCATGTTGGTTGCCAAAATATTTTTAGATTATCTTCTTTATCTATGCCAAAGTGAATTGGACATTGGGCTTGGGGCCCATAGTTCAAATTTAGGCTTGAAAGCCCATGTTCTCGGAGTTCAGGGTTTTGAACCCTCACTTGGTTGATTAGTGGGCTTTGGCGGGCCCGATAGTCCCTTGGCCTTGGTCTCAGCCAAACCGTGCTATTTAAACACACTATTTCACAAAACAAGTTCGGATGGGCCGCATTGGTTTGGCCCGTACGGTTCGATTAGTTAATTTTGCTTTATCTTGTTTATTGGCATGCAAATAAGTTTATTGGGCTTGGTGGGCCCCGTTGGAAGGCCCACAAATGTACCGAGTTAGACCGGTGGTCCAGGTCCCAATTTGGGTTTCTGGGTGACCCGGAAACCCTATTGGTTTACTTGGTTTGGTTAACATTATCACAAAAATTCGGCAAGGATAAAAAAAAACATGAAAATGGCATTTCTGGCATGTAGCCAACCTCTATGGTCGGCTACAAACAAATCTTAGTGTAGCCGACCATAAGGGTCAGCTACAAACACACCCAGGGTGATCCAACCTGAGTTGTCGGATCACCCTAAAATGGCCTTTTTTTGGGGTTTTGGCCATTGGGGTTGTTTCCAGGGGTTCCTAGGGGCCTTCTACAAGTCATGTGGGCCCCTGGGAAGGCCCACATTGGTTCAGGTTTGGGGGAGAGGCCTCATTTGGCCTTCTTTTGGGGTGTTCCAGCAAAGGCAAGTGGGTGGTGGAGAGCATGGGGGTGCTGTTGCTGCTTCTAGCAGCAGCTCAAGTGTGGCATGGAGGTGGACTACTAAGGAATGGGATCACACCCACTAACCCCAAAACGGCAAGCAATTAAGGGTAAAAGGAACACGCGTTTATGCCTTGAAACAGAAAACTAAGGAGAGAAGTCATGCTTGATAGTTCTAGCAACAAAATAAGGAAAGGCACTAAAAAAGGAATGCATGCATAAGAACAAACCCGATTTATACCCAAGCCAATGCCTATAAACCGGCAGTCAAGCCTACATCAAAACAGTGGTTATACGCCTAAAAACAAACTTGAACCTGAGCATACATTTAACCCAAACAAGATGCCACCTTTGAGCAAGGGAATGAAGGGGACTGCATTCCCATATGGCATTGGGAATGAGGCTGCCCTGGGAGTGCAGATGAGTAGGCAAACCTGCTGGGAACAGCAGTAACACCAAGGCTTACTGCTGTTCCCAGCAGCAGCCTACGCACGTCCGTGCAAGGGGTTTATAGGAAGTGGTGGGAGCATGCTTGGGTTACCAGAAAACAGCAAAATAACAAAAGCCGGGGAGGCATGGGTCAAGGTATGTGGCAGCCATATGTTAGCTTAGTAACCCAGAAAACAACAAGTAAGCTTGGGGTGGGGATCATGCTCATACAAAAAAAACAACAAGGAAAGAAGGGTGAGAGGAGCTTGTTGATGCACCAACGCAATACAGGTTTACTATACTCGTCCAAAATAGTCACCTTAGCATGGGGGATGCACACACACTTCCAAGCATGCAAGATAGAAGACACAAGCACCTCAAAACAGCAACATGTGGAGGCATGCATTAGCCATGAGGAAAAAAAAGAAATGAGCATAACAGCAACATTTAAAGGGGGATTAGGGAGCATGTTAGTGGGTAGAGGTGCTGCTGCTGTTCCCAGCAGCAGCCCATGCAAGCACCTCTAGTGAGTCGTGGGGGTGAGGGGGACATGCTTGCATGCATACACCCAAAAAAAACAGCAAGTAATCAATGCAAAGTCATGGCATGCAATTGGTAACCGGCATGTTTTAGAAACAAAAAAAACAGCAGATTCAAGGAGAAAAAAGAAGAAGATGCATTCCCTCTCGATGACAAATAGCAAACAAGCACATGACATAAAAAAAGAAGAAAAGCTAGAGCAAGGCTACAACCAGCAACCCAATATCAAAAAAAAACATAGAAAAAGGTGAGAAGGGAGAAGAAATGGGAAAGGAATGAGGGCTGGTATATGGGTACATTAGATTGTAACCTAAGAAGGAACATGCCCCTTCTGAAAAATACTTAATATGAACCCATGGACAGCAGCCAAAGGGCACTAAAAAAGGTGTAAAAATAGACTCCCATGCTTCCCTAAAAACCCTACGTGGACTTCTTACTGGTGGTGGCATTCATGTCATAAAGAAAAGATGGTAAATGCATGGTTGAACCACCATGGAAATGCTCAGGCCAAGAGAGGAGAATAAAAAAAACAGTAGACAAAAAAATCCAGCTTTAATATATGTTGAATACAATGGGATGAAGAACCTTACCTAGGGGCTCTTAGACTCTTGTACGGGGTGGAGCCTCCTCCTTGAAGCCAAAATGTTGCTGGAAAGTCCTCTAATGCCCAAGCTTCATTCCAACAGCAACTAGGCTCCTTTAGCTTGGTTAAAGAAGTGAAGAAGAAGGAAGAGACAAGGATGAGATGGTCTTGGAAGAGAGTGGGAGGGCAATGGGAGGCAAAGGGAGCTGAGAGGAGGGAGGTTCGCACCAACACAAGTGGGGGAAGAAGGCCTCGAACCAGCAAAAATAGCCAACCCCAAGCAAGGGGTGGCTGTTGGGCTTTTATAGCCTAGCTTAATGTATCCAGCCTTGGAGGCCGGATACACTAGAGGCCATGTGTATCCGACCTCCAAGGTCGGCTACACTAACCCCCATGTGTATCCGATATAAAATATCGGATACAAAACATCATAATTTGCAAAATTTAATGCCGCCGCAAATCTCGCTAACTGATCTTCTTGTATCCGATGAATAGTGTCAGATATACACAAAGGTATGTGTATCCAACATATTTGGTCGGATACAAATCGAAAAAATTACGGATTTGCCCCTCAACTTGACCAATTTGACCGATTCGATCGATTCGACACTTTTGGATATCTGTGGATTGCCCCCTGCGAATTTTGGTTTAGTCCCTGAGATATTTGGCCATTTTTGGATATTTGAGATTTGGTCCCTGTGATATTTTGCTGTGTTTGCTGCCACGTGCGCAGTTTCTGCGCCACGTGTGCAGTTTCCGGTTTTTGCTGCTTGGAACTTCAACAGCTCATATCTCCTTCATCCAGACTCCGATTTGAGCAAACCCAATTGTGTTAGAACCGTATCGGAGCCCTCTATCCAATGACATAGGGCTAAGTACCTGCCCCGGGTTTCGGCAAAAAGTCAACTTTCGGCTCCCCTTTAAGTTTGACCGGCCTGCAGAACCCTGATCCAGACTCCGATTCCAGCAAACTCAGTTGCGTTGGACTCGTGTCGGGATTCTCTATCCATTGAGATAAAGCAAGGTGCCCAATTTTCACGTGATCAAAAAGTCAAAATTTCACCCCTTAGGGTTTGACTTTCTGTCTAGGGTTTGCATTTCCGGCTTTTCCGGGAGCGCAAAAATGAGGTGCTTACAGCTGCCCCTCTTTGCCGGAGTCACCTTGTGGATGAACGGCAAAGAGAAAAAAAAATCTTGTTTTTGCGCCTGGCATTTCTGCCGACATGGTTTACAAGCTTAGTCCTTTTGAAGTTTTCATTTGAAAGGGAAGCGTCCAAATGATGTGGAGTCGCTTCCTGGCTTCAAAATTTCCTTACCCTTTGCTTTGCAGGTTTTTGTAAGGCAACTCCTCAGCGTTTGATTTAAGCTTGAAAGAGATTGGATTGGACTTGAGCTCACCAACCTGTTTCGGCATTGATGCCAGACACTTAACAATATTCTTTTCTTCTTGTTTGTTCCATTAAAGCTTTTAGGTGACTTCAGACTTTTGATCCATTTTATGTCTTTTACTTGAGGCTTGCTTGCAATTTTTTTTTTAATTAGGGATCTGATTGCCAGGGGTTGGTTTAGGTTGCAGGATGGCTAGAGAAAGAAGGATGGAAGAGCGGAGGAGGAGCTACTGTTGGTGAAGAGGTGCTTCCAGCGCTGTCCGGTGCCTCAAGGGAGCTCACACACCTGCTCTATTCTATTTACAAAAGTGTAAAATCAAAAATTACAAAAGGCCCATCCTGCCCGATGAGATCTTCATTTTTGCTTGTTCTCCCTCATGTCTCGCCGCTTCTTTCTTCTGCAGTGTGTCTCATGGTTGGCTTTTCTTCCCGAGGTGAGGTAACGGCCTCCTGGTTTGGAGTGACCACCATTGGGGATTAGTCGAGATCTTTTCCTCATTGCCCTTTCTCTTGGGTTGGGCCTTGTTTTTGACAAGCGTGGGAGTTCCCTTGGGAAGGGTGCTCCTCTGGGGATAAATGGGGTTCCTCACGCTGTCATTTTCCTTCATAAGGTCTTTTCCCTCTGCTCCGGTGTGAGTTCCTTATGTTTGTCTGCACTCTTGTTGTATACAAGAAAACTCCACCATGTATTGACGCGAACTTGCTTTGTCTTTTTTTTTCGCCCTTTTTCGCAAAGCCGACCTCTTCAGACTGGGAGAGGTTTGGGAAGCTTACATCATTAGGCATCACTCTCTCTTATTGTCAGAACGAGCTCCACTGGGGATTGGAGGATCTCGTCCTCTGTTGGTTGAAAGCCTTCCACTAGGGATTTTGGAGGGTATTATACTCTATTTACTGAGGGAACTCCACTGGGGATTTAGGAGAAGATGTCTGTCATCCCACTTTCATTGTACCTATGAGGGCGGGAAAAGACAACATGTTAACCGTGGAATAGCGGGGGAATGCAAAACATTCATCTTATTCTCTTCTTGCTCTGAGCCTCTTGCCCATTGCTGCTAGAAGCGGCCTCTGCCAAGGTTAAGAGATTATCGACTCAGGTTAGTAGCCCAATGTGGAGCTCAAAACATTGAAAGAGTAGGAGACTACTCTACAGGTCCTCGATCTACAACAATTTTGATCTTAACAATACGGAAACATACACACAGAATTTATACGAGGAAAACTGAATCCAGATCCAGGAAAAACCTCGAGTCTATATAAGGCGACTAACCCTTAGAATCTCCACTATTAAATGAAAAGCAATTACAAAGGAAAACACACTTAACCTTTACAATTGAACTCACTCAACAGCAATCTACAGCTCGAATCCACGAACTATAACACAACTTGAATCCACAAGCTGCAATTCACGATCAATCCAGATCCACAGCTCGACTCCACGAACTGTAACACAACTTGAATCCACAAGCTGCAATTCACGATCAATCCAGATCCACAGCTCGAATCCACGAGCTGTAACACAACTTGAATCCACAAGCTGCAATTCACGATCAATCCAGATCATAACAATCACCTCAGAGCCCACTGAGATGATCCAATGCAATAGGAATCCACCTATGCATCCATCAAGCTCGATCACCAATCTAGGAGATCATACGATCATGTGAAGTTCCGAAATGAAGAAGAATCCTCAAACTTCAATTCCAGGAGATCTCTCTCAGATCTCCCCCTCACTCGATCACCGACTCTCTAAAGATGAATTGATTGAATCTCGAACACCTCAAGATCCAAATCGAATTAATCGAAAGAAAAAGTAATTTCTAAAAAATACAGCTCGTCTATTTAAAGAAGAAAAACTCAGATCGCATCGAGCGCTAGTGGCGTCGCCTTGCGATCGAGGTAGACGGCTGGAAGCGAACTCAAGTCCCGCTCAAATCCAAATTGACCTAGTTAAGGCGCGCTGCCAGCGCGCTGCTATCGGGAGGGAACGCGGCATGTTTTAGATTCTTCAATCTTGCTCTGCGCTACCAGCGGCGTGTCGGCTTCTCTTACGACGCAGGTGCGCGTTCTTTACTTTCAAAGCACTGCATGACTCATGCACTGTCAGCGGCGTATCAGCGTCGCCTTACGACGCAGGTGCGCGCTCTTTATTTTCAATGCACTATTTCACTTATGCGCTGCCATCGGAGTGGTAGCGGCGTTGTTCCTCGCAAGTGCCTTTACGAAATATTCTTTATTTAGAAAACCTTACATTTCCTTGAGCTACCAGCGAAGTGGTAGCTGTGTGGCAGCATCACCTTCCTCTTTTCTAAATTCACAGAACTTACATTTTGATTCTGCACATCTTGAAGATTATTAGAAGATATAATTTGTCAAACATTTGCCATATAAGGAGTGTGAGTTTTCACATTTACAAAACAGTTAAGCCGAACAATTATAGAGAAGATAGGTGTGTCAGTGTGTGCCTGTGTTTGCAATATCAAAGAAATTTCCCAGGTCAAACAGGACTTCAAGTGCTTGGTATTTTCAGTAGCATTGTCATCACAGGCCACTGTGAAATTTTCTGCTTGGGCACAACCTGTCGGTTCGGACCCCTCAGATATGTTCATTCTTTCTCATTTTACTGTCTGCCACTGCCACTGTGCTCTTCTGTATCTTGTTCTGTTCAATCCAGATGTGACCAATTCTTTCTCTCTCTCTTTTTTTTTTTTTTTGCGACTGGCCACACAACGCCCTTTTTTCGGGTTTTCGCCGTATCCAACCCTTCTGTGAAACTTTGAATTCTGTCATGGCTGATGAACGCAGACTCAACTGTTTGCCCTGATCATTCTTTATGGGATCCGAGAGGTCTTAGATATTGGACGAAACGTAGGCTTGGTCTTGGTTATGAAAGAAAGGGTAAGTAGCTCAAAAAAAGGCTTATTTATTTGGGTTTGCAAAGTGTGCTACTTTTATTGCTGGTGGGACTTATATTCTGGCTTGTTTGTATCACTGTATTTTTTGGCGGGTAAACATTTCCCCATTTTTTGTGTTTCCTTCTTCTTCTCTTTCTTTTTCTATTGCATTTTATTTTCTTTTTGAGGTTTTTGTTGGGCAAGGATGCCCTGTTTCTTTTTTCGCTTTGCCAGGAATGCCCTGTTTGATGTGTAGAACACTTGCAATGGGTTGAAAGAATTTTAAGGCTCAAGATTGTCTAACTAGGGGAAATTTTAAGGTGCTTGGAAGGATTCGTAGTCTAAAGGAGAGTCAAGGATGGCCTCTCTTCATTTCCCAATCAGAATGATCCTAGGCGTAGTACAGTTTGACTGTGTCTGCATTTATCGGCTCAGGAAAGATTGCCGCGTCCATTTCTTGTAGGATAAGTGCTCCTCGAGACAGAACTTTGTGGACTACGAATGGCCCTTCGTAGTTTGGCTTGAATTTCCCTCTGTTGTCCTCTTGATGAGGAAAGATTCTCTTCAGTACCAAGTCTCCCACCTTGAACTGCCCGTGGCTTCACTTTCTTGTTGTAGGCTCGGGCCACTCTCTATTGATAGAGTTGGCCATGGCACAAAGCCTTGATCCTTTTTTCATCCAACAATTGCAACTGGTCAAATCTGGACTCTTCCCATTCGACTTCACTGATCTTAGCTTCCTTTAGAATTCTGAGTGATGGAATCTGTGCTTCCATTAGGAGGACTGCTTCCATTCCATATACCAGGGAAAACGGGGTCACCCCGGTCGATGTCCTAATCGACGTCCGGTAGGCGTACAGTGCATAAGGCAGCTTCTCATGCCAGTCTCTGTAGATGACTACCATTTTCTCGAGTATCCTCTTCAGATTCTTGTTGGCAACCTCTACTGCTCCGTTCATCTTGGGCCGGTATGCCGTAGAGTTTAGATGTCTAATCTTCAAATCTTCATACATCTTTTCAATGTCCTTATTATTCAGATTCTTTGCATTGTCTGTGATGATCGCTTCTGGAACTCCGTAGCGACAGACGATATTGTTTCTGATAAACTTGAGCACATGAGAGTTCTTCACATCCACGAAGGACATGGCCTCTACCCACTTGGTAAAGTAATCGATTGCAACCGAGATGAATCTGTGCCTGTTCGAAGCCTTTGGATGGACCTGACCTATCATGTCAATTCCCCAGATAGCGAACGGCCAAGGTGACGTCATGGAGTACAGTGTGTTTGGCGGTGCATGGATGTTGTCGGCATAAATCTGGCACAACTGGCATTTTCTGACATGGGCGTAGCAGTCCGCTTCCATGGTCATCCAGTAATAACCCATTCTTAGAATTTTCCTTGCTAGCATATGCCCATTCATGTGTGTGCCGCACAACCCTCAATGGACTTCCTCAATCAACTTCTGCGCCTCGGTTTCTCTAACACATAGCAGTAGAGAATCGTTGTATGACTTCTTGTATAGTCTACCTCCACTATGGAAGTATTGCCCTGCCAACCTCTGATCAATTCGCTTCTCTACAGCCGAGGCACTTTCTGGCAAAATTCTGTTCCTTACGTATCTCTCAATGTCTGCGTACCAGGGTTCTTCTTCGGGTGTGCTTTTCTCGACACTGAAGCAGTAGACAGGGTAGCGCCGAATTTCTATTTCCAATGGTTGCACCCAGGTATCATCAGTGATGGTGGCCATTGATGCCAGTGCGTCCGCGAACCGGTTCCCGTCCCGTGGCATATAGTCGAATGTCATGCTCTCAAATTGCTCTTCCAGTTCCTTGACCAGTTCTTGGTACGGTACCAACTTCACATCTCTGGTCTTCCAATCTCCCATCACTTGGTAGATGATAAGACTTGAGTCACCGAACACCTTCAGCTCTAGTATGCGCATTTCAATTGCTGCTCGCAAGCCTAACACACATGCTTCATATTCGGCCATGTTGCTAGTGCAATCAAATAGGAGTCTCGCTGCTATGGGGTGATGGACACCATCTGGGGAGATTAGCACTGCTCCGATCCCCTTTCCATTTACATTGACTACCCCGTCAAAGAACATCTGCCATTGGGTTTCTTCTGTATCATCTGCAGACTCTGTACACATCACATCTTCATCGGGGAAGTGAGTCAGGAGCAGTTGGTAGTCTGGTAGTGGATGCTCTGCCAAGTGATCTGCTACAGCTTGTCCTTTTATCGCCTTTATAGTCGTGTAGATAATGTCGTACTCAGATAAAAGCACTTGCCACCTGGCAACCCTGCCAGTGGAGATTGGCTCTCAAAGTTATACTTCAATGGGTCCAGATTCGAGATTAGTAAGATTGTGTGACTGAGCAGATAATGCCGAAGCTTCTTAGCTGCCCAGACCAGGGCGCAACACGTCTTTTCAAGCACGGTGTACCTGACTTCAAAGTTGGTAAATTTCTTGCTCAGGTAGTAGATTGCTTGTTCTTTCCGTCCTTTCTCATCGTGTTGTCCTAGCACACATCCCACAGCCGTCTCTGAGACTGTCAGGTACATAATCAATGGTCGTCCCCGGACTGGTGGGACCAACGTCGGCGGACTCATCTGGTAGACCTTGATCTTATAAAATGCTACTTGGCAGTCTTCGTTCCAAACCACGGGATTATCCTTCTTTGGTAGCTTAAATATAGGCTCACACACTGGAGTCATTTGTGCAATGAACCGGCTAATGTACTGCAACCTACCTAGGAACCCTCTTACTTCCTTTTCAGTCGATGGAGGAGGCATCTCCAGAATTGCCTTTGCTTTGACGGGGTCGACCTCAATGCCCCGTTTGCCCACTATGAATCCGAGCAACTTCCCCGAAGTGACTCCAAATACACATTTGTTTCGGTTGAGTCGAAGTTTGTGCTCTCTGAGTCTGTCGAACATCTTTCCGAGGTTCACCAAATGGTCTTCTTCTTCCTTAGACTTTGCTATCATGTCATCCACATACACTTCCATCTCTTTGTGCATCATATCGTGGAATAACAGAGTCATCGCACGCTAGTACGTAGCACCCGCATTTTTCAATCCGAACGGCATCACGCGGTAACAGTAAGTGCCCCAGTGCGTGATAAAGGATGTTTTCTCCATATCCTCAAGTGCCATCCTTATCTGGTTGTAACCAGAGAAGCCGTCCATGAAGGAGAACATCGAATGCGTTGCAGTATTGTCAACCAGTACATCGATGTGCGGCAATGGGAAGTCGTCCTTCAGACTTGCTCTATTCAGATCTCTGTAGTCAACACACATCCTGACTTTCCCGTCTTTCTTGGGAACTAGCACAATGTTGGCTAACTACTCTGGATAGTGAGTTACTTGCAGGAATCCGGCATCCAACTACTTGGTGACCTCTTCCTTGATCTTCAGGGCCCATTCCGACTTCGTGCGCCTGAGCTTCTGTTTCACAGGTACGGCCTCAAACTTTGTTGGTAACTTATACACAACCAAGTCCATGTCTAACCCGAGCATATCCTCGTATGACCATGCAAACACGTCAGAATAAGACTTAAGAAAATCAAACATCTATTTTCTCAATAATGGTGACAGCTTTTTACCAATTTGGAGGATCCTTGGTTGTGCTATTTCACCTATGTCAATTGGCTCTGTTTCCTCAATGTTGGCTTGGGGACCATTTTCATGCCTTTCCAATGCAAGTTGGATTTCAAGCGGGGTCTCCCATGATTCATCGTCGTCCTGATGCTCGGAAGGCTCACAGGGGACGATGTTTGAATCTTCTCGCTGCGATGGGCAAGTGCCTCAATCTGACTTGTTGAGTTCTTGCTCGTTTTCAGGATTGGACACTGGCTCATGCATTTCATTTATTATTGCCATCTGGACTGGCTTTTCAATTTCTTTTTGTTCTTTTTGTTCAATTATGTCAATCTTATTACCTATCCCGTGCCCCAGATCTTCCAGGTGTGTGTAAGCACCTCATTTTTGCACCTCCCAAAATGCAAAAAATGAAATTTTAATTAAAAAGTCAAACCTGAGAAAGTCAAAAAGTTGACTTTTTTATCTGGTGCAAATCAATCACCATACTTCTCACCATTGGAAAGAGGATTCCGATACGATTCTAATGGAACTAAGTTTGCCCAAACCGGAGTCCAAATGAAGAAGTTATGGACTGGTCAAATCTGAGAAAAGCAGTAATTGACTTTTTGCTAAACCCCATATCAGCTACCCCATTTGATACCAGCAGAAAGAGCATCTTGACATGATTCCAACGCAACTGAGTTTGCTAGAATCGGAGTCCCGGATAAGGAAATATGAGCAAAATTGGCTCCGGGACGCGACTTGGCACTTCTACTAAAAAACTCGAATTTGCTGCTGAACTCTAGCTCAGTGGATAGAAGATGTCAACCCGGTTCCAACGCAACTGAGTTTGCCAGAATCGGAGCTCAAATGAGAGAGTTATGGGTAATCCTTGGTCAAAAATAAACTGTCCACGTGGCAAACTGCGCCACGTGGACGTCCCCCTTTCTTAACCCTTAAGTAAACAAAAATATTAACAAAAAGGGTCTTTCTTAACCCCTAAGTAAAAAATATTAACAAAAGAGTCTTTCTTAACCATTAAGTAAAAAGTAATAAGTCACCAGTAAGAAATAACAATAAAAAAGTCACTTTTGATAAAAATATTTAAAAATTGGTCTTTCTTAACCCTTAAGCAACCTCTCTTATAAAAGGGGAGGGGGTGGGATACATTAGGGGTTGAGCACATTTTTGTTAGCCCATTGTTCTTCTCTCCCATCTCTCCCAAGCTCTCCCATCTCTCCCAAGCTCTCTTAATGGCTTTCTAAACCCCCCACCACCATTTTCCACCACCATTCTCCACCACATTCAAGTGAGAAGAAAGAGGTCTTGGAGATCATTTGGAGAGGAGGAGGTGCTACCCAAGGACTGTGGTGTCACAAAGTAGCTCAAGCACATCTCCAAAGGGGTCTTACACTTCAAAGTATGATTCCCCACTAAGTTTTATGTAACATATGTTAAAATAAGAATGATCAAAGCATGTTGCTTCACTTTTTCATTGTGTATGTACTGTATCCCCTTTTTCCAAGCATGTTTTCCCCTTTTACTAGTCTCTTTAGGCTCATTTAAGGGTGGGTATTCTCTCATGGTAAGAGGAGAATCTCCGGTAGCCTAAGGAAAGGGAAAAAAGTTTTCTTTGGTTGATTAAGAAGGCCCATTTGACCACTGTTTTGTTGGTTTCTATTTTGGGCTATTTTCATCAAAAAGAGGAGCATGTTCCTCTTGTGCATGCCATCTTTTGTATCCCATTTTTAACCCCCTCTTTCCCTTCATTGAATGGATATCTTTTAGGTGAATTTATGGTTGTTTTGAGCATGAAGATTGATGATGGAGTTGGTTGGTTCTTATAGGTTAGATTGCATGCATAGTCTCTTTGAGTGTTTGATCCCTCCATGCCCCCACCTTAATGCCTTTTAATTGCTGCCATGTGTAATAAGCATGCTCATCTTTTTTGCATGTATGGGTACACATGCCCCAAATACATCCTCATGCTGGCATATCATCATTAGAATCATGCTAAGCTATCCCTATGTTCATGTGTCACTTGACCTTCATGCGTAGGAGCACTCGCATGTACTCTACTAGTCATGAGCATAATATGTAGAAATGCATGCATGTGCTTCATGGTTCCAAAAGTATACATTTTGATTTAGTTCCAGGTTCCCCTATGCCATGATTGTTTATTATTATGTGGAATGTGAAGAGCCAAGACAGGGACACTTGAGTCCCTGTCCCACTGCCGAACACCCCAAGAAGCCCAAGAACCCATGCCCAATGCAAAAATCTAAAAGAACCATGTTTTTAGGTTGTTCCGACAACTCAGGTCGGATCAACAAGGCCCTGTTTGTAGCCGGCTAGAGATGTCGGATACACTGATCTTTATGTATATCTGGCATCTCAGGCCGGCTACATATGTTCCATTGAGTAGCCGACACCCCAGGTCGGCTACACTGCTAGAATGCCATTTTACTATTTTTATGATCTTGTGCTATTTTCTTGATTTGTTTGATCAATCTGAATGAACCAGTTGACCTGGAAACCCAAGATGGGCCATGGGCCGACCCGGTCAAATTTGATTTCCAGTGGGCCTTCCAACGGGGCCCACCAAGCCCGACAAACTTACTTTTGCTAAATCAAGATAATCTAATTGAATGAGTGGGCCACACCATTGGAGGCCCACCAAAGCCCAACTTGGGAAGCATGATGCTTAGATTTAGGCATGGTTTGGCTGAGACCACAGGTAGGGCCTGTCGGGCCCACTAAGCCCACTGAACCCAACCAAGGTTAGGGTTTCCAAACCCTAACTCAAGAAGCCTTGGGCTTTTAAGCCCAAGCCCAGGTAAAGGACCCCAAGCCCAAGCCTGGCCCATAGTGGAGAAAGATCAATCAAGATAATTTCAAACATTTGGCGTCCATTGCGAGGCCCACCTAGGGGCCCGCAAGTCAATCCAGACTCACTTTTGCGTGGAATTAAATTTAATCTCTAACTTGGAATTTATATAAAATCAATTCACTTGAACCAAAGCCCAAAGGGCCTCTCAGGTTAGTATGAGGCCCACCAAGGGAGATGTGGGCTGGTCTTAGCCCACCAAGGAGCCTGCAAGCCTTCCAACGGTGCCCGCCCGCTCAGACTCATCTCACTTTAAGCTAAAAAAAATAAAATCAAGTAAAGGGACCCAAACCACTTTGGCAGTCCCGCCAGACTTAATCGAATTGAATGCTGGATTAGGAATCGGGTGAGTAAGAGACCAAAAGTTGACTCAAACCAGGGAAACCATGGGACCGTCATCCGACGGGGTGGACTGGGGTGTCTACGGACTTCCCCAGACCGCAACTGAGAACTTGCTTAGAATCTCAAGCCGCAAACCAAACCTTAATAGAAGAACTTAGGCACCCAGGTGTCTGCCTGCACCCCATCAGGCAGTGGCGACTCCAAACAAATCCCGAGGCACGCATCATTTTGCATGCGCCTCGTCGTGCGACCGAAATGTAAGTGGGCTGGACTAAGCCCACCAAGGACACCGTGGGCCTTCCAACGAGGCCCACCCAACCAGACTCAGATTACCTAATTAATCAAGATAAAAGCAATTAAGGGGATCCACACCACTCAGGTTGTCCCGCCAGACTTAACCAAGCTGCATGTCGGATTAGGAATCGGGTGAGACCAAAGTAAGCTGACTCAAACCAGGATAAACCTAAGGGACCCGTCATCCGACGGGGTGGACCGGGGTGTCTACGGACTTCCCCGGACCACAACCGAGACCCTACTTAGAATCTCAAAAGCCGAAGACCAAAGCCTTAATAGACGAGATTAGGCACCCAGGTGTCCGCCTGCACCCCATCAGGCGGTGGTGACTCCGAATTTTCCCGTGCCGCGTTTCCGACGCGCGCACACTTAGTATAGGCATGTTTTGGCCGTGACCATGGGTGCTGGCCTATTGGGCCCACTAAGCCCACTAAGCCCATCAACCCACCACCTGGGTAGGGTCCAACACCCTGACCCATTTGAAACATGGACCATCCGGTCCAAGTCTAGACCAATGGGCCCCAAGCCCAAGGTCTAGCCCCCCTTTGGAAACTTACAGAAGACAAATCCAAATAAATCATTTTGGCAACCATGTGTGGCCCACCCAATGGACCCACAAACCAACTCGGCCCACCTTTGCATGAAAATCACTTAATTCTCAACTTAAATCTTAAAGTAAAATCAATTCATTGAACCAAAGCCCGAAGGGTCTCCCAGGCTTAGATGGAGGCCCACCAGGGGCATGTGGGCTTAACCAAGCCCACCAAGGACACCGTGGGCCTTCCAATGGGGCCCACCCAATCAAACCAAGACTGCCTTAATTAAGCAAGATAGAAGCAACTAAAGGGACCCACACCTCTTAGGTGGTCCCACCAGACTTAACCGAGTTACACACTGGATTAGGAATCGGGTGAGAAATCAGTGAGTTGACTCAAACCAGGAAACCTATGGGACTCATCAACCGACGAGGCAGACCAGGGTGTCTACAGACTTCCCCGGACCGTAACCGAAACCCTACCTAGAATCTCAAGCCGCAAACCAGCCCAATAGACTAACTTAAGCACCAAGGTGTCTGCCTGCACCCCATCAGGCGGTGGCAACTCCAACCTTCCCATTTTTATGCCGGAGGCACGCATGTGAATCCGTGCGCCCCGCCGTGTTTGATTTTACCCCGCGCACAACTAGTGCAACTCAAGGCATTTGAACTTAGCAGGGAGCTGAATGTTGGAAAAGAAGCAGAGGCTTTCCAAGGTGGCCTCTCTCTGTATTGTGCTAGGTTGGAGCTGTTTGAGTAGCTCTCTCATGGTGGCCATCTCTGCTTTCTTATCTTCCCGCACTGCGGTCAGTTTCTCTTCAAACTGAGCTTCCTGGGTTCTATACCAGTCCTCGTCATCCTGCCGCAGTTGAGCAGGTACAAACTAATCCTGTTGTGGAATGTGGAAAGGTGCCACTGGTGGGGGCGATGGTGGTGCCACGGGAGGAGGATGCACTAGATACGGTGGTGGTGCCATCTCTGCTTGGGGTGGGAACTACGGCTACGGCTGGTGGGCGGCCGGCGCTGCTGGGGGAACTTGCTTCAATTCCCTTAATTCTGCCATCAATTCCTGGTTGACGAAACCCATGCTATCAATTTTCTGTTGCATTTCATTGACTACTTGCATATGGCTAGATTCTGCAGGATGTTGCCTTGGCAGTTTCTGGTCTCCTTGTGGATCCATATCAAACCTTTTCCTCGATCTTAGCAGGTACGGACTTCTGGAAGCAATTTTGGTACCTGTTAGACAATTGGCACGCATTAGTGCAATTTTACACAAATTGGTTATGCAACTTTAACTTGTTCATTTGCTTATTTTTCTTTTCAAACATAATTTGACTAACTAATCTATTTTAGCTGCCCAGAGGCAACAAGGGAAGAGAACCTGATTTCTGAAAGCTGATCTATTTTAGCCACCCGCAGGCAACTGGGAGAGAGAACCCTTATGAACTTTGAAGACTGATCTATTTTGGCCACATGGAAGTGACTGGGAAAGAGAACCCGGTTTAACTGGTCTATTTTAGTCTCTTTCAAGCAACTGGGGAAGAGAACCCTAAAACACTAATCTATTTTAGCCATTTGGAAAGGGAAGAGAACCTGGGGTTAAGCTGATCTATTTTAGTCGTCTCGGCAAGGGAAGAGAACCTTCAATTCAAGGGGATTTTGGTTGAGCTCAGTATCACAGGTTGAACCACTCATGGTCATGGAAGGGGGCCAAAAAACAGCACTCAGGGTTGCCTTAACCCATTTCCGACTCATTCGTCGGTGGTCTTGGAGATACAGCGATTCGGCTAGTAGTACCCGGACGTTCCGCAGCCAATATCCGATTCAACCATCGGCGGCTCTGGTGTCGCTATCTGGGGTAGGCTATGCCAGGACGCTCCTCCACCAATATCCGACTCATCCGCCGGCGGTTTCAGTGCCCTAAGATTTCGGCTAGTAGTACCCGGACGTTCCACAGCCAATATTCAATTCAACCATCGGTGGCTTTGGTGTCACTATCTGGGGTAGGCTATGCCAAGATGCTACTCCACCAATATCCGACTCATCCGTCGGTGGTTTCGGTGCACTAAGATTTCGGCTAGTAATACCCGGACGTTCCGCAGCCAATATCCGATTCATCCATCGGTGGCTTTGGTGTCGCTATCTGGGGTAGGCTATGCCATGACGCTCCTCCACCAATATCCGACTCATCCGTCGGTGGTTTCGGCGCCCCAAGATTTCGGCAAGTAGTACCCGGACGTTCCGCAACCAATATCCGATTCATCTATCGGCAGCTTTGGTGTTGCTATCTGGGGTAGGCTATGCCAGGATGCTCCTCTACCAATATCTGACTGATCCGCCGGTGGTTTCGATGCCCTACAGGTTTGACCGAATGATCTTGAGAAGATGCAGATGGGGTGATCTGAGCTCAAAGCCTTGGGTGTTTTAAACACTTGCTGGGTTTCATGATCTCAATGAGAGAGATGCAATTAAAGGAAATTGGGTGGTCGCAGCGACCAGGAATATTGCAATTAATGAAGAGAGGTGGTCTGTCGGAGACCAAGTTGCCCTATTTGGGGGAATTAATTCTTTTATTTCAAATTCTTGTCTTGTTAAGTTCAAACAACACATCATAATGAAAGAGAATTCATGCTTAATCAAAAAGAGCCGTCATGGCACATAGTACATCATCATGCTTATCAAAATACAACAAAACCAAAGTTTAGCTAGGTTGGTCATCATCATAGTGGGAGGACATGTCTTGCTTCCTCAAGGCTCATAGAAGCTTGTTCCGCAGACGTCGATCCTCCTCTGCGCGCTTGCGCACTAATTCCATTTCATGTTGCAAGGCCATATTGGCTTGCCTACTCTCCCGTTCCAAATCCACATAAGCTGAATGGATACGGGAGTGGGTCTCCTGCAGTTCGGCCACCCTATCCCTATAATTGTTAGGGGGCGGAACTGGAATGTCACTTGAAGTGATGGGTTGAAGAGGTGGGGGGGCCGTCATGGCCGAATTCCCGAGCCATCCACTGCTCGTAATCTCGAAAGTGGGATTGGGTGAAAATGTCCTCCCGGTACACGCACACTGTCTTCCATTCTATCAGTAGCTGCTTTCTCAGTTCCTTGGTGAGCGGCCCAATTAAACCGCTTGCATCGTCCTTGACCGGGATTCCCTGCAGCTTCCCAAACTGTCTCAGAACCCAAATCGGATAGTATGGCATAGCATGAGTAAGGCCTATTAGGGCACGGAACTCTCTGCCCTTGAAAGCCAAGATGGAGGTGTAGGTGAAGTTGAATGTACCCCACCATCTGATATCTGTTTCTCCATTTAGCTGAAGAAAGTGGTCTAGCCAAGCCTTACGAGTGGGTAAGTCAGGGTGAATCTCTTTTCGGGCCATCCATGTGACCTTGTCACGGACTAACCCATAATGTGCGCTGATAGGTTCTAAAACCATCTAGTGGTCTTGCAGCCAAATGTGGAGGAGGGGAGTGCACCCTTGAAACCTCTGAGTTCCATTTTTGGACAAGGTGAGGGAATGAAACAATTGAGCCAAGATCAGTGGCATGATTCGGTACCCTGCCCAGAGTTGATCCACAATTTCCATGAGGGCCAAATTAATGGTGTCTCCCCCAGTCGGAAAGAAGATTTGTGACAGAACCACAAGGGTAAAGGTGTCTGACCAAACACAGGGCCTTTCCTACTTTTTGTTTCTTATCTTTTCAGCTAGGAATGTTTTGGAGACCCTCGTGAATGATTTGTCACCTCCTAAAGTCTGGAATTCTCCCCTTGAGATGCCAAAGAAAGCGCGAGCTTCATTCTTGTAGCTTTCTTTGAGACTTGGCCGAGCGGGTTCTCCAGGTCGCCAAATCGGAGGAATAGGTCAAATTCCTCAATTGTGGGAGTCAACTCATTAGTCCCGAATCGGAACACTAATAGCTGGGGATCCCAAAAAAGCAAAGCTGCTTGGATCATATCCCAGTTAATTGGCACGTTTAACAAGGACAGGGTACCCCATATGGTATTGTGCCTCCCATTCAATCTGCTCATCCCCTCGGAGTTGCCTTGTCCAAGAGCGGATCTAGATGGTATCCCTGGCGCACTTCTCTATTCTAGGGAAACGGGTTCTCTCATATGAGGATGAAGATGCCATGCCAACTATCTGACCAAAATTCCAAATCAATTTAGGGCTCCACACCAGACTCTTAATCAGTTCTAAAGCATGCATAAATACAAGCAAAGGGATGAAACATTACCAACTTCCACAATTTACCACAAAATAAAGAGAAAAACTAAGAGGGTGTTTGAACACCGTTTTTCGGTTTTTAAAAACAAAAAACTGAAAACGTGTTTGGCACTGAGGGTTTTCAAATCGTTTTTAAGAAAAACGGTTGAAAAACGACCCCGTTTTTAAAAACCAAAATTTTTAGTTTTTAAAAACGAAGAATCCTGTTTTGAATCGATGGTGTTTTTTTAATATTGTATTTCATTTTTGTTCGATAGTTTTACCTCTCGTCTGAACTCCTCTTCCTCTCGAGCTCGTTTCGCTTTTTCCACATTACTGGTTTGCTCTCTTTCTTTCGAGCGCTGCCTCTCTGTCTTTTTATCTCCTGCTGCTAATAAAGAAGAGAAGGGTTTCTTTTGCAGCGAACAACTCCACTTAAGATCCAGGTTTTGAGTTGAATCAGTGATGCAGTTTTAAAGTTTAGACATTGTTTTTCTGTCTTCAAGCTTCTTTGGAACTGCGATTTAAGGTTGATTTCCTGCTGGGATCAGGATAGGTTAACAGTTTTGCTTTTTTTTTTTGAATTTTGTGCTTCACTTTTTATTCTCTTCTTTATCCAACTTCTGGTGAAGTGGTGGCGATTTGATACGAATACGAGAGGTTTTCGGGTCGATTGAGTGATAGAAGAATCTTGGATTTTAATGGTAATGGTAATTTAGGGTTTTCGGCATCTTCGTATTACTTTCACCTCCATTTGACAGTCGACTATTGAATAGTCGATTGACTATTTCTACAAGTCGAGGGTTTCAATAGTCGATCGACTGTTTCTACGAGTCGAGGGTTTCAATAGTCGATCGACTATTTCTACGAATCGAGGGAATCAAGGTAATCGAGGGTTTCAAGGGAGAAGAAAGCGAAAATTAAATTTTAGTGATATGTTTTAAAAATAATTAAAATATAGTGTAAAATGTTCTAGGTTCTAACATTTAAAAAATATTTGTCAACATAATTAAATTATAGTGACATTTTACTATTGAAAGCCCTTGTTATTCCAAGACTACCCTTATACTAATCAGTCATTTTATTTATACACAAAACTAAATCTAAAATTATTTAAACATATTAATGTTAAGAAAGCTAAATTTAAAATTACTATTCTTAAGTAAGTTAAATTATTTAACCATGTTCATTCTTTATTACTCAATGTGAAAGGATATTATTTTGGCATATTGAACTCAACTTGTTTTTTGTATCGCAACGTATTTTTGTATTTTTAAAACTTATATTTTTTTTTATTAATTGTTACCAAACGGGTTTCTTGTAATCTGTTTTTAAAAACCCAAAAAACAATAATTGTTACCAAATGAGTTTTTTGTTAGTTGTTTTCAAAAACCAAAAAATAGTTTAAAGCGTTTTTAGTTTTCAAACTGTTTTTAAAAAAAAAACGTTACCAAACGGCCTCTAAAACAATGCAAAATTCAAATTCAGGCACACATGGTGTGTGATCCTAAGGGTTGGCACCAGTTGAGGCGCGACTCCTAGACATACTTGTGTAAGGGAGCATGTCCAAGTCCTAATCAGTCTTTCGTCTTTCATCTGTTTTTGGTGTCGGACCACAGCAAAAATTACAACTTGCCAGCGAGGGCGAAAATTTACAAGTTATTTACAAAAAGCTGAAAAGAATTCATCTTTCGGGCCATCGGGAGCCCAACAGAAGGGTACAAGTTGCTTCCAAGGTGGGTAGGCTAAAACTCCTAGATCTAGGGTTTAGTGCCACTGTTCTGATCTGGCATGCTTTCATCTATTTATCTGATCTGACCGGCTTTCATCTGCTCTAAAAGACCAATTCAGGCTTAAAGTGCTCCCAGCGGACTTTAATGGGCCAAGGCCCACAGCTTATAGGACTCAATGCATGGATCTGGGGTGGTTCCCGTGATCAAAGTTAGGTTAGTTTCCTAAATTAGGGCTAAGGCAGCCCAAAATCTAGGGTTTACTCAATTTGATGCAAAAAGCGGGGGTTGCTGCCCCTAATGGACTCTTGGGTTTTAGATTAATTTTACTCCTCTTGTATTCATCATTCACATCACAATCATAGTCACAAGCGTGGTTTATTTAGAAACGTTAGGTGGGGAAGGATACCTAGCCCGAGACATATGCCTACAAGGGTCTGGACCAATACTAGATCCTCACGTACCACGGCAAGAAACCTGTGGCACTAAGAACTCCAGAAAACTGAGGAGATGGGTTTACCGTGCTTTCTCCCGCAAGCCACGGGAGTGTAGGGCTAATACCATCCCAAAAGTCAGTTCATAGGAATCAGAAGGGTAGCTACTAGAGAGGTCTAAGTTTTGGTTGAGAAGAGCAGTATCCACATTTATTCATTCATTCAGGCTCAAATCATTCACGCAGCCTCCCTCATGCGTGTCACCCCACACAGTTTATAAAAACTGAAAAAAAATCCATCCACGGTGTGTTGGTGTGCCCGTGTGTGCAGTTGGGCTGCATGCTGTGCCTAATCGGGTGAGTTTTGTCTGCATTTTGTTGATAAAGGAGTTTTTACTGTCTCATATAGTAAGGTGCAGAATTGGCACGCAATACGAGATTCCGGAAGAGTCCCCAGGTAATTGGAGGGGTCACAATGGTCGTGTTTAAAATCCAATTGCCTTAGGCAATTATCGCGTCCTTTATGATAGGACTCCCCAGAAGATGTATTTTGCGTGTACTCTATGCTTTACTAACTAAGGTGGCAAGAACCCTAAAACCAACTAATCCCCCTTGGGTTGACTCATTCTAACCAGGGTTCTATCAGGTCGAGCAGTCCCCAGCGGAGTCGCCAAGCTGTGCGCGCATCGGAAACGCCGCACCGCGGGGCGCACGGATTTGTGCGTGCCTCCGGGAGGGTAAAACGGGAAGTTTGGAGTCGCCACCGCCTGATGGGGTGCAAGCAAACACCTGGGTGCCTAAGTTTGTCTATTGAGTTCGTCTGCGGCTTGAGATTCTAATTAAGGTCTCGGTTACAGTCCGAGGAAGTCCGTAGATACCCCGGTCCGTCCCGTCGGTTGACGGGTCCCGTAGATTTCCTGGTTTGAGTCAACTTAGTCTTCACTCACCTGATTCCTAATCCTATATGCAATTTGGTTAAGTCTGGTGGGACCACCTGAATGGTGTGGGTCCCTTTAATTGATTTTATCTTGTTTAATTAATGTGAACTGGGTCTAATTGGGTGAGCCCCGTTGGCAGGCCCGCGGATTCCTTGGTGGGCTTGGTCAAGCCCACATGTCCCCTGGTGGGCTTCTATCTAAGCCTGGGAGGCCCTTTGGGCTTAGGTTAAATGAATTGATTTTATCTAATTGTTCAAATTGGAGATTTAAGTGATTTCCACGCAAAAGCGGTCCGGTATTGGTTCGCGGGCCCCAAGGTGGGCCCCCATGAAGGTTGCCAAGAGATTTAAGTTATCTTGTTTAGGTTTGCCAAAATGGGTTCGACATTGGCCTTGGGGCCCGTAGTCCGGATTTGGGCTTGGAAGCCCAAGTTCCTTGAAGTTAGGATTTGAACCCTTACTTGCTAGGTTAGTGGGCTTGGTGGGCCCAGTAGGCCCTAGCCCTTGGTCTCGGCCAAACCATGCTACTTACCACGTCATACTACAAAATGGGCTTTTGGGTGGGCCGCATCGGGTTTGGCCCACTCAGTTTAATTGATTAATTTGCTAAACTTGCTTATTTACATGCAAAAGGGTTCACCGGGCTTGGTGGGACTCGTTGGAAGACCCACTGTGTATCCGGTTGGACCGATGGTCCAAGTCCCACATTGGGTTTCCGGGTCACCCGAAAACCCAATGTGGCACAAAGTAAAAGAGGGTGTTAAATCACAAAAGGACACAAAATGGCACAAAGTGATCTTTTCTGCAAAGTAGCCGACCTGAGAGGCCGGCTACAAACAATAATATGTGTAGCCGACCAGAGAGGTCGGCTATAAGCAAACACCTGTGTAGCCAACCAAGAAGGTCGGCTACAAACAGGATTATGCTAATCCGACCTGAGTTGTCGGATCAACTCAAAAAAGGGCTTTTTCAGGTTTCTCCAATGGGCATGGGTTTCTAGGCTTCCTAGGAAGGCACTAAAGCCTTGTGGGCCCCTGTGAAGGCCCACACAGGTTCAGGGGGTGAAAGAACACCCCAATACTTGGTCTTTTGGTGGGTTTGAGGAATCAAGAGGAAATGGGAGGAGGGCTTGGTTGGCTGCCCTCCCACCTCTGCACACACAGCAATAAAACAGGGGCCTTGGCACCCCAATTTTGGTGCGTCCATTTCACCAATCAATAAGCAATCAAAGCCCAACAACAAGACATACTATACTACACAATTTTTAACATAAGCAAACATGATGTAGCCACATGGAACAGTAGCCGATAAGAGAAGTTTAAATCAGATTCCAGCATGTTGATGGGGGTTGAAATGACACAAAAAAGTAAAGAGGGACGGAACCTTCATTCATGGTTCTAATGGTTGATGGCAAACAAGCCACACAAGGCCATATGGAGAGAACACTTGATGTAGGTGCAGGGGACAGCAGCCATTGAGGGAGGTTCACATGTGCTAATGAGAGTGGGAAGTGCCTGGGGGTTGGGGGAGAGGCTACCTTCATACAAGGTGCTTAAAGGGTTGGATTGGGGGGCATGATAACACTGGAAAACAGCAAGCTAAAGGGCAAACAGGGGCTGCTTAGTGCCTGTAACAAAACCATGTCAATGTTCATACCAGCAGCTAAGTAAAAAAAAATGGGGTAGGGGGAAGCATGGTGGGGGGTTTGCATTCGCACACACATGCATTCAAACGGTAGAACAAAATGGATGTCATGTAAACACCTGCACATTTCACCTTAAGGGCTGCTCCTAGGGTGCTAGTGGAAGCAACAAAGAAAAGAAAATAACCACTTCAGTGATGCGAAACAGTAGGTGAATTAGTGATAGCATGGTTTATCATGCATGAGAAAACTTTGGGTAGGCTAATGTGGGAGTGAAGGAGAGGGGCTATCCCCCAACAGTAGCTCATGCTCATCATAACAAGGGGGATGCGGGGGAAGCATGCATGAAGATTAACTACCGGATAGATACATCTCACCACACATTAAACACTAAAATCAGCACAACACCCGATCATGCATGTATCATGGCACATGAACCCCTTCAAAAAGGCAAGGGCAGCACCTTATGGAGCAAGAAGAAAATTACTACAAGAAGGGACAAAGAGGGGGGGGGGGTGCTTATATAGGGGTACATTAGAGTAGAATTTAATGGGGAACAAGCTCCCTCCAAAATGAGAACAAACATGCACAAACAGCAACTAAAGGCCATGCAGACAGCAACTAAAGGCCATGCAGACATGTGAAGACACCACTTGTACTCCCTTAGAACCAAACATATGCCTCTCCATACCTTTTGGAGGCTTCCATGTGGTTCAAATGGTAAGAAAACACACAAAAACCATGGTGGATGACAGATTTTGACAGCTAGAATCAAAGCACTCTTAAACTTTATGAAACATCTCCAATATCATATATGTGAAATAAAATGTGACAAGAAACAATACCTGGTGATTAGGAAGCTTCCTTGAGGGGTGTAGGCACCTCTTTGAGACCAAACAGTGGCTGGAAACTCTCCTCCAAGCTCCGACAGCAGCTCACTCCTCCTTCTTCAAACTTGGTTGTGGTGGAGAAGGGTGGTGGAGGGCTTAGAAGGCCTTGGGAGTGGGCTTAGGGGGTGTAGGAAGCAAGGAGAGGGGGGAGAGAGGGGGGAACAGGGGGTAAGGCCAGAAACCCTCGACCAGGGGGGTTGCTAGCCTATTTATAAGCATCAATTTGTATCCAACCACCAAGGTCGGATACACTATCTTCCTTTTGTATCCGACATAAGATGTTGGATACAAACAGTATGATTGCAAACATTAAATTTTGCCAGAAAATCCGATAGGATTTCGGCAGAGATTTTTTGTATCCAACATTTAATGTCAGATATGAAAAAATTTGTGTATCCGACCATATATGTCGGATACAAAAGGTGAATTTTCCGATATTTACAGACTGCCCCCCGGATTTGACCGATTTGACACTTGAGATAATCACAGATTGCCCCCTGGCTATTTGCATATTACTCCCTGAGATATTTTGAACATTTTGGCTATTTACAGATTAATCCCCAAGATATTTATCTGTGTTTTTGCCATGTGTGCTGCTCTTTTGCCACGTGCAGTTTTCAGCATTACTGCCCGAAAACTTCAACTGCTCATATCTTCTTCTTCCGGACTCCAATTCTGGCAAACTCAATTGCGTTAGAACCGTATCGGAGTCCTATATTCATTGGGGTAGGGTTAAGCAACTGATTTGGGGTTTAGAAGAAAGTTAATTTCTGCTCCCCCTCAAGTTTGACCGGCCTGCAGATCCTTCATCCGGGCTCCGATTCCAGCAAACTCAATTGCGTTGGAACTGTGTCGGGAATATCTATCTATTGAGATAAAGCAAGGTGGCCAATTATCACTTGATCAAAAAGTCAACTTTTGCCCCCTTAGGGTTTGACTTTTCAGCTAGGGTTTGCATTTCCGGCACTTCCGAGGGCGCAAAAATGTGGTGCTTACAGAGGTGTTGATCATGTACTTCAGGATTTTTAGATAGTTTTGTCGAATTACTATGATCCGATCCTCAATTTTGCTTAATAGTTGATTGAATTAGTAGGTAAGGTTAACTTTATGATTTAGAAAGTGATCACCATGATTTAGAGAGATAGAATCATGTTTTGAAAGTCTAGATTACGAAAAACTCAGGAAAATTCAGATCTATTCGAGAACTATCATTTTGTTCGAGTGCCGTGAATCGCACTCGAGCACTATCCCGAGTGCCTCGCCTGTGTTTTTCTTAAAACTCAAAACCCAAAAGTTGACAAATCCAATTAAGCCGAGTGCCCAACACGACGCTCAAGCACTCTGCCGAGCACCAACTTCTAAAGTTTAAGTTATTCTGACACCTCTATGGATGCTTGAGCGTTATGTCAAGCACCCAACACAGAATTTCCTATATTTCCAAATTGAGGTGATTCCAACTATGGATTGGTTTTTAATCAAATCCAACCTATGTACAAATAAGACTTAGGTATTTAGAAAGTGTTTGCACTGGAATTATCTCAAAATTCAATTTAATGAAGAATTTGGGTATATTCTACTAAACTAGGTCTTTGAGAGTCATCTTTTGGTTCCAAATTATTTTAGAATGAGTTTATTTTGATTCCACCACTTGTAACATCTTTCTTAGATCTTTTTTAAGGTGTTTCCAAAGGCCAATTGTAAATTTGAGCCTATACCAAACATTTGGCCACCTGTTCATCCAATTTAGCTTGTTTTGGGGTTAAAAGAGGATTTTATGGTTTCATACTAACTTGTAAGGATTTTAAGAGTTTCTACTCATGAAATCCTCATATTTAAACATTTTTTTAAAATAATTCCACCTCTGAGAACACAATTTCTTGTCAGATTTGAGTAATTGGTGTTTTGAGCTTTATTTTGTATTGCTTTGGGTTTGATTTGAACTTGATTAGAAAACTTGCATTGGATTTGGTAAATTGTGATTTATTCTACAGATTTGGGTTATTTGTTTTATCTCATGATTGATGTGATATAAATATTGTTTTGATTATTGGATTTCATCTTGAGGACATGTATTTGAGATTCTCCATGATGGAGTGGATTTGGTCATGATTGGCCCATTATTATATGTTGTGTACATTAATTCACATGATTGGTTTTGTTTTAAACTATTTTGGTCTAGCTTGTCTTAGATCCATTGCTTAAGCTTAGTAATGTAATGTGTTGACTTTATTGATGTAATTGTATGGCCATGAGTGTTGCCACGACCAGTGTAGAGCAGCACTAAATGTAAAATCCCGAATTTTAATAACATAAAAATATTTTAGATTTTGTTGTTAATTAGTTTAATTAATGAAAAATTTTAATAATTGAGAAGAGGAGATTAATTTGAGCTAAATTTAAAATCTAAATAGGATGAATTATTTAAAATGGGAAAAATGTATTTATTTGGGGAAGATGTTGGTGTAGGTTATCTGTGGAGTGGCAGGTACCTGATCGCACACTTAAATGAGTTGAATAGTTAGGAATCCTTGCGTGGGCTAGCATGCACCAAATCAAGTGGTTTTAAAACTCGTCAAGCGGCAAAGTGTATTTAAAGTAAGTATAAATACTTAGCGTATTTAGACTCTAGGGTTTTCGTTTTTGCATACTTTTGGAGTTCGAAGGATTTCGGCTGGGAGTCCTAGGGCGTTCGGGAGAAGAGCAATATTGTGTGTTCCAGTCGATCGAAGGGTTTTCATCGTGTGTTCCAGTTGATCGAAGGGTTTTCATCGATCGGAGGGTTTTCATCGATTAGAGGGTGTTCAGAAAAATTACCGTGCAACCAGAGAAGGTTTTGAGCTGCAATCGATGTTTCACTTCCAGTTCCCTGAGTTGCAGTGCAAGAGGTGAGTAGCATCGTTTTGAAATTGGGTTTTGTATTGATTCGTGACTTTAATCTGGATGCATGTGTGTTTTCTGGAAGAAGATATTCCGAGCGTAAGTTTCTTTTAGGACTGAATGAGATAAATAAAAATGTGTTTAGAATAATTTCAAAAGTGTTTTAAACATCTTCTGGGGATAGTAGGAGGCTAGGGAAATGGTTACAGACAGAAAAATTTCAGTCAGTTGTGTAGATCTGGAAATAACAGAGAGTCAAAGAAACCAGGGTAGCATCCGCCAAGTGGGCGCTACCTAGCGCCAACTACCTGTAGTCGGCGAAAGGAAAATTTTCCCCTATCCGCCGAGTTCACGCTCATCACGCGCCTAGCTCGCGCTGACCAGTTTTCTTTCCACCCATCTCACGCTAGTCTCGCGCATATCGTGCGCCTAGTTCGCACCTAGTCCATTTTAAGTAAGCGCGAGGTGTATTTGTTTTATTGAGTTCTCGCGCCTACCACGCACCTATCTCGTGCCTACCTCGCCATGCCAACCGTCCCGAGGTCAGCACACCTACCCAATTTGTTGAATTTGGTGAAAATAGCCCCCTTAATTACATGAAAGACGTTTAAGTAAATGTCTTGTGTATTTATTGCTCCATTTATTTAAATCTTTACATGTAAATAAGGTTTTACCCCTCATTTGGAACCAATAAAAATACTTCCAAGGTCTAATTCCGAGCCAATAAAAAGTCAACTTTCCAATTCATGCCTAAATCCCAATTTTTATCAAAAAGCCCGGTTTGGGTTTAATACCCAGATGAGTGATTCAAGAGCCCATAAAATTCTAGGAGATGTGTTTACCCTTCAATAGCCTACAACCAAAATTTGAGCCCGAAAATCCTTGTAGATTTGTCTAGAAACATTATATACCAAAAGTCAACGTTTTTAACCAGACTTAGAATATTTGAGGTCCGAAACTTTTTGTCTCATAATTGATTGCTTTTTGGTATGGTGACCTTATAGGGGATCCTAAGACTATTCCACTCATCCAAAATGTGTTTACAGGGTTTTATGACATTCGTTTGATTGATTTGGATTATGAAAGCGAAATTGAGAATCTAGGAGCTATTTTGCTGGTTTATGTTTAATCGAAGTTTGGATGCTGTAGTTGAATCTGTATAATGTGTTTACTTCTGAAAAGTCAATTTTGAAACCATATTTGTTTTACTGAAATTTCATCTACACTATTATGCTAGTTCACCTTTGAATGCACGATGCACTTCAGGAATGATTTACTTGAATATTGTTTTATATCGGTGACCGGTTTAGGATTATCTCTTATTCTGTTTTGGGGAAATTATTTGAGAATTTACTTTGAGGACTCCATGAGGGAGTAAGCTGGTCCTGAGTAACCCATGTTATGCACTTGAACATGTTGATCTATATGTCAGTTTTACATGATGGAAAACACCTTGGGTTGAATTGCTAGTTTTATACTTACTGCTGGTTTAGCTTGTCCTGGATCCAGAGTCTAAGTTTAGTAATGTGATTTTATTGCTTCGTTGGTGTAATTGCATGGCCTTGAGTGTTGCCACTGCCGGTGTAGAGCAGCCAAAAACCCTGAGTAGGCCTGGTTGTCAATGCAGAAACCCGAGGAGTAGGCCTGCATTGAATGACGAAACCCTGAGTAGGCCGTCATTTCAGAGTGTCCGAAACCCTGAGTAGGCCGGAACTGTGTACATGGAGGGTTAGATGTAGCCTTGGCATGTCAATTAACCAATGTAAACAACGACATGACATTGACCAATGTTGGTATTTGATTTTGTTTGACGTGATATGTTTTATTCGCTGGTTTGTTGGTATTTATGGTTCATGGAATATTGTTTACCGAGTATTGGGTATTTGTACCTCCCGCCGGTGTAGAGCAGCCAGAAACCCTGAGTAGGCCTGGTTGTCAATGCAGAAACCTGGGGAGTAGGCCTGCATTGGATGACGCAGTCATTTCAATATCCGAAACCCTGAGTAAGCCGGATATACATTTGGAGGCGTGGGCATGGTTATGAGAAGACTTTGTGTTATATGACATTGGTATATCTAGAATTATATCTTGAGATACGAAATTATGGTTATTCACTATGTTGTTGTCAGTTAATCATTATTTTATCGATATCTTCGAGATTGGAAACTGATTGTTATTGCTTGATTTACCTGATGGTTTTCCGCACTAATATGAATTGGATTATTGAAGTTTAGTCAGATTATTCGGAATATGCATGTTATCATCATTGTATATGTGTAACGCCCCGGATCCGTGTTGTTCAATAAAGATATAACACCTCTCACGGAGGTTAAGTAAGGATCTTTAATCATTTATGATCGCTGGATAATCATCTAACTAGAACATATCAGAGTGCACAATTTCATTTAATCCAAGAATTTAACATTTAAAACTTAAATAGAAATCAAATGGTTCAACCCCAATAGACTTTAATACACCTCAAACATTCAATTTACTCGAAATTCGAAACAAGATAACCTACAAGTCTAAGGAAGGTAATAGTAGTCTTCCTCCCTATAAGTCTCAGTCGGATCTACCCCAATAGTCGCCTCACCACAAGTATCTGAAAACAAAACAAAAACAACAGAGTGAGATACGAATATCTCAGCGAGTAGCATATGCATGCAAAAATCGTTAACCGCAGTTCAAACTATTCATCGATAAACATTCTGTACGATTAAACAACTAACATCAATTTCAAGTTCAAAACCAAAACCAATTTATCAGTCAAATCATATCTCAGTTAAGTACGGCAACACATCGATTGGTCAATGTCATGACATTTGTTTAGTTGATAAATTAAACATGCCAAGTAGACACTCCACACCTCCATGTACATAGTTCCGGCCTACTCAAGGTTTCGAAAACTCTGAAATGACGGCCTACTCAGGGTTTCGTCATCCAATGCAGGCCTACTCCCCGGGTTTCTGCATTGACAACCAGGCCTACTCAGGGTTTCTGGCTGCTCTACACCGGTCGTGGCAACACACAAGGCCATGCAATTTTAACAACCAACAATAACATTACATTACTAAGCTTAAGCATGGATCCAGGACAAGCTAAACCAAAACAGCAAATCATCGTATAATCTCAATTCCAACATCAAAATAAAACCATTCATTCCACATCATGTATAACTCATCACAGTTCACCACCTATCCCTCTGGACCAAACAGTACCTCAAGTACTCCCAGTATTTTCTCATTTCCGTAACACATGCCATTTGGAAATAAAACTCAGTTATTCATACCAAGAAAATCTTTACAATACATTCAGAATTTTCCAAACAAGTGAAACCAGAATTTAATAATTTCTCAATCAAAACAATGTATAAAAACAAAGGGGAAACTAACTAGGAACTCCTAGTGTTTTGGTATCCAGCACAATACTTACAAATAACCTAAACTTAACCTTGGAAGCCTTTAAGAATTTCCACTAAATTTTCCTCTAGTAATTGAATAGGTAAAATAGGTTCCAAAGTCCCAAACAAGTGATTGGTTAAGTGGTTTAACCCTCAACTCATCAAAAACCACTTGGTTTAATCAAAACTTCATTTCGGCAAGTTTATTTGACTATGCGCTCACCTCCTGAAGTGAGCGCCAGGTCGGCGGATAGATTCTAGGTTAAAATTCGACTATGCGCTCACTCGATATCAAGTGAGCGTGAAGTGGGCGCCAGCTTCGCGCGAGAATCGCGTATGCTTTTTAAGTGAGCGCGAGTTGAGCGCCAAGTGGGCGCCAGCTCGGCGGATGGTGCATTTTTAACATGCGCCTACTACCTGAAGTGAGTGCAAGTGAGCGCCAAGTGGGCGGATGCTCACTGCGATTTCCGACTCCCTATTATTTCCAAATCTCCAACTCTAGCAGATTTTTTTCGGTCTGTAATTGTTCCAGTAGTCTCCTAATATCCCTAGAATACTTCCCAACTAGTTTTGAATTTAATCTGAACACATTTCTATTTAAGTTGAAATTCACTCTCATGCTCGGACTAGGTTATTCTAGAAAACTCAGAAGACAACCATGCATCAGAATACATTCACAAATAAACTCAAAAACCTCAGTTGTAAAACAATGCTACTCACCTCTTGCACGCTTATATCCCAGAACAAGGTTATTCCAAACCACGGCCGATCACCGACTCCGACTGCGTGCGTGCGAATGTCGCCGAACTGATCCCCTGTTCGCAGGAGGAAAAACCTTCTTAAATCAGGATCACCGAATCCACTAAACCAGTCGTAGCTCTCGCGGTTCTCGTCTCTTCCCAGCGAAACCCTAATCGCCACACCAATAGCCGCGAATCGCCAAATCGTCCAAGGTCTTCAGTTACCAAAAGTATTCGATACGAGTATTCTAAAACCAAAGACCTAATTTTCCTTTTTAGTATATATATACCTTCATACGCTTCCATACGTATTGCCGCTCGACAACCTTTGAAAATCATTGATTCCGTGCATGCTCGCCCACCGAAATCCCTACGTATACCCGCATCTACTTAAGTTAATATGCACACATAATAAATTTTAATAATAAAAATAATAAATAATAAATAAAAAAAACCTTAGCAAAAATTGAGGTTTTACAATATGGTTTATAACCATGGCATGTTTTAGAACTGAAATAAATGTATTTGTGCATGCATGTGCTGCTCATTGGGATATTCGTATCTCATTCCGTATTGTTTTGTTTTCAGCTGCTCCTGGAGAGGACGATACTTGCGGGTAGTTACTTGGTCATGTGAGTTTATTTCCGTTTGGGATTATTCTAGCGCACTCTGTTATATAGTTATTGTTGTATTCATGTTTTTCCTTTACTCTGATATTGCGATCTTGTGTTACATATTAACCTCTGGAGATGAGTTATGGTTTTTATATGTAACTCGGATCTGGGGCGTTACACTAAAACCCTAAGTAGGCCGGTGTTGTCAATGTCAGAATCCGTAGTATGCCGGTATTGGATGACGAAACCCTAAGTAAGCCATCATTTCAGTACCTGAAACCCTAAGTAGGCTAGATTATATACATGGAGGTGTGGATTTGGCTCTGGCATGCTAATTACCCAATTAAAGTGAACTATATAACATTGGCCCATGATTATACTCGATTTGATTGAAAATAGCTATTTTTTATACTTTGGTTTATTGATGTTGTTGGGATCATATTGGTTTAATTGGATTATACATGAATTGGTATCAACTTTACTATGATCTTTTATCTTGGCATGATTTTAGAAATGTGATAAAAAAAAATTTAGCATGCATATGATCCTTTTTGGGATATTTTTATCTCATTATGGTTTTGTTTTGATTTGTTTTTCAGACACTCCTAGAGAGGACACGATTTTTAACACCCCGGATCCGGGTCACGTAATAAAACCGTAACTCATTTCCGAAGGTTAATTTTTCACACAAGATCGCTATATCAGAGTGAAGGAAAACATGAAATAAACATTATAAGCACCTCATTTTTGCACCTCCCCAAATGCAGAAAATGAAATTTTAATTGAAAAGTCAAACCTAAGAAAGTCAAAAAGTTGACTTTTTATTTGGTGCAAATCAGTCACCATACTTCTCACCATTGGAAAGAGGATTCCGATACGATTCTAATGGAACTGAGTTTGCTCAAATCGGAGTCCAAATGAAGAACTTATGGACTAGTCAAATCTGAGAAAAGCAGAAATTGACTTTCTGCTAAACCCCACATCAGCTATCCCATTTGATACCAGCAGAAAGAGCATCTCGACACAATTCCAACGCAACTGAGTTTGCTGGAATCGGAGTCCCGGATAAGGAAATATGAGCAAAATTGGCTCCGGGACGCGACTTGGCACTTTTGCTAAAAAAACTCGAATTTGCTGCTAAACCCTAGCTCAGTGGATAGAAGATGTCGACTCGGTTCCAACGCAACTGAGTTTGCCAGAATCGGAGCTCAAATGAGAGAGTTATGGGCAATCCTTGGTCAAAAATAAACTGTCCACGTGGCAAACTGCGCCACGTGGACGTCCCTCTTTCTTAACCCTTAAGTAAACAAAAATATTAACAAAAAGAGTCTTTCTTAACCCCTAAGTAAAAAATATTAACAAAAGAGTCTTTCTTAACCATTAAGTAAAAAGTAATAAGTCACAAGTAAGAAATAACAATAAAAAAGTCACTTTTGATAAAAATATTTAAAAATTGGTCTTTCTTAACCCTTAAGCAACCTCTCCTATAAAAGGGGAGGGGGTGGGATGCATTAGGTTGGTGGAGCACATTTTTGTTAGCCCATTGTTCTTCTCTCCCATCTCTCCCAAGCTCTCTTCATGGCTTCCTAAGCCCTCTACCACCATTCTCCACCACATTCAAGTGAGAAGAAGAAGGTCTTGGAGATCATTTGGAGAGGAGGAGGTGCTGCCCAAGGACTGTGGTGTCACAAAGTATCTCAAGCACATCTCCAAAGGGGTCTTACACTTCAAGGTATGATTCCCCACTAAGTTTTATGTAACATATGTTAAAATAAGAATGATCAAGGCATGTTGCTTCACTTTTTCATTGTGTATGTGTTGTTCCCATGGTTCCAAGCATGTTTCCCCCCTCCATTAGTCTCTTTTAGGCCATTTTAAGAGTGGTTGTTCCCATATGGCAAGAATGGTAAGGCATTTGGTAATATAAAGAGAGAGGATGGAAAGTGGTTTGGGTGATTGGAAAGTGGTCATGCAACCACCATTCGGCCACTAGTTTGCTGGTGTTTATTGGGTTTTCTTTTCATCATAAAGAGGAGCATGTTCCTCATATGAGCAAGTCTAATGTATCCCCCAAGTAACCCCCCTTCTATTCCCTTCTTTAGGTTTTAGATTGATATTATCACATGGAAATCCATGTGTGATGCATGCTGAAGTTCACTCCTTATTATTGTTTATGCATGGCCTAGTTATCATCTTATGTGTGCATGAATTGGTCACTATGTGAAGCATGCGTAGGGTTATTGGAGAACCATGTAAATACCTGACTTTTCTTGTTGTTTTGTGTGTTTTCATAATGATTTTTATCCCTTTTTAGCTACTATTTAGCTTGGTGTAGGGTGTATGCAAAGTGTGTCTAGCATAACATGTCTCATGGGTTTACTTTGTATATCATGGTTGTTTCCTTTTAAATATGAGATACCCAAAACAGGGATACTTGATCCCTATTTAGGTGCTGGTTTTAGCACAAGAGAAAGAAGAAGAAGGAGGCAGGAAACCCCCACCCATTTCCTTTAGTATTTGGTCTTGAGACCCCAAGAAAAAAGGAAGCCAAACGGGTTCATTCGAATCACTATGGGCCCACACAGGGGCCCACATAGACCACTTACATGCTCACAGCCTCCAAGATTGGTTTATATTGAAAAAAAGTGAAAAAACAGAGTTCTGCAGGTTAACCGACAACTCAGGTCGGATCAACAGGGCTTTGTTCGTAACCGGCCAAAGATTCCGAATACACTGACCCTTATGTGTAACCGACATCTCAGGCCGGCTACACAGCCAGATTGTCTTTTATGTTATTTCATGATCTTGTACTGTTTTCTTGATTCGTTTGATCAACCCGAATGAACCAAAAGGGTTTCTGGGTCAACCGGAGACCCAAGATGGGCCATGAACCGACCCGGTTCAATTTTAATTCCAGTGGGCCTTCCAACGGGGCCCACCAAGCCTGACAAACCCACTTTTGTTAAATCAAGATAATCAAATTGATTGAGTGGGCCAAACCCATTGAGGCCCACCAAAGCCCATTTGGGAAGCATGCTAGCTTAGACTTAGGCATGGTGTGACCGAAACCACGAGTAGGGCCTGTCGGGCCCACTAAGCCCATTGAGCAAAACAAGGTTAGGGCTTCCAAACCCTAACTCAAGCAGTCTTGGGCTTTCAAGCCCAAGCCCAGGTAAAGGGCCCCAAGCCCCATGCCTGGCCGGCTTTGGTATAATTAATCAAGATAACACCAAATCACTTGGCAAACCATTGTGTGGCCCACCCAAGGGCCCACAAAGCAATCCCGGCCCACTTGGTATGAAAGTTATTTTATTCTCAACTTGTGCCCTAAAAATGAAGTCAAATTCACTTGAACCAAAGCCCAAAGGGCCTCTCAGGTTAGTCTGAGGCCCACCAAGGGAGATGTGGGCTGGTTTTAGCCCACCAAGGAACCCGCGGGCCTTCCAACGGGGCCCGCCCAAATAGACTCATCTCATCTTTAACTAAGAAGATAAAACCAAGTAAAGGGACCCACACCACTTTGGCGGTCCTGCCAGACTTAACCAAATTGAATGCTGGAATAGGAATTGGGTGAGTGAGAGACCAAAGTTGACTCAAAACAAGGAAACCATGGAACCCGTCAACCGACGGGGTGGACCAGGGTGTCTACGGACTTCCCCGGACCGTAATTGAGAACTTGTTTAGAATCTCAAGCCGCAGACCAAGCCTTAATAGACAAAAATAGGCACCCAGGTGTCTGCCTGCACCTCATTAGGCAGTGGCAACTCCAAACAATCCCGAGGCACACATTATTTTGCATGCGCCTCGTCGTGCGACCGAAATCAGGTGTGCACAAACATATACCATAAAATCAGAGTCAACTAAAAACCAACTCAAAATAGAATAACATATCTCTAATTTGAAACTCACATGATCCAAGTATCTACCCTTCTGTATCCTCCTCTCCAAGAGCAGCTGAAAATAAAACAAAACAAAATGAGATACGAATATCCCAATAAGTAGCACATGCATGCTCAAATACATTTTTCATAGTTATAAAACATGGATCGAATATAAAACATGTAACAATAGCAATAACAAGATTAATCTGAATAATCCCACAATAATTCAGCAATCAAATGTAATATAACTCATGTAATCCATCATATAAGTCAAATCCATAGCACCAATATCAAATCGCGCGAATAACCATGGAACCCAATATAACCATGTAACCACGTGTCGATGAAACCAATTTTCCAAAACAACACAGTAGATATAACTCAAATCAAAACAAGTGTCAACATCGATAAAGCCACATCATGATCAAGTCCACACCTCCATGTGTATATCTGGCCTACTCAGGGTTTCGGATATTGAAATGACGGCCTACTCCGGGTTTTGTCATCTAATGCCGGCCTACTCCGGGTTTCGGCATTGACAACACCAGACTACTCATAGTATCGGTGCTGCTCTATAACGGCGGTGGAGATACAAATAAACCACATACAATAATAAACAAGTACCGATAAACCAGCTGACAATACATCTCATGTCAAATCAAGTCTCAATATAGGCCAATGTCATGTAGTTCACTTTCATTGGATAATCCGCACACCGGAGCGACATCCACGCCTCCATGTACACAATTCCAGCCTACTCAGGGTTTCGTCATCCAATGCCGGCTTACTCCGGGTTTCAACATTGACAACCCGGCCTACTCAGGGTTTCAGGCTACTCTACACCAGTCGTAGCAACACTCATGGCCATGCAATTACAGCAATAAAGTCAATACATCACATTACTAAGCTTAGACATGGATCCAAGGCAAGCTAGACCAAGTAAGTAGAATTAAACCATCAAGCAAACCAACACGTAAACCAATGTGCTCAAGTACCTAAACATGGGTCACTCATGACCAAATTCACTCCATCATGGAGGATCACAAATACACGACTCCAAGGCAACCTTCCAATAACAAAACAATATTCATAATAACTCATTCGTGAAATAAAACAATTTATGCAAATCTGTCCCAAAACATTAAAGTAAGAAAAATCTGGTCAAACGAATAATATCTAAATCAATTCAATCGTGATATATATTAAGTAAACCAAATTTGCCCAGAAATCCCAAATTAGGCGAAATCTGCCCAAAGCGATAGAAAACCATAATTGTACAATCTCAGAAGTTAAAACATGTTATGAGCAACTAATACCAGTATATAAAACTTCCGAATCAATTAAAATCAAAAATTGTAATATAAACTCTAAAGTATGCTATTTCAGATGTTAAATATGTTTATAAGAAAACCAAAACAGTGTAGGAACTTCCAATTAAACATAAATCAGAAAACAAGACTTATATTTGCTAACCTTCCCAACTAGTACCCATTCTAGAAGTACTTAATTTCTACCAATAAATTCTACAAATATAATCTCCTACTGAAAACCACTGCAACTTAATTTGACCATTTATCTAACTCTAACTAACGGAGATTAGAAGGTAAAAACCCAGGAAAATTAGCTCAAGAACATCAGTCACACCACATGAAAATGCAAGAAGTAGGTCGCCTGGGCGACCTGTAAGACCCCGAATTTTTCCTAAATAATAAAATAAAATAATAATTAATATTCTTGAGGATTTTTATTGATGAAAATAATTTATAATTGTAGGTGATATTATTATTATTAGTGGAGATCAGGAGCTTGGCGCAGATTAAACCATTCGATCGTGAATTATTGAGGTAAATCTAATATTTTAATATTGCTATGTTATGATTGGGTGAGCGTATGGTGATTGATGCATGAGCGCTATATAGGATAGTGGGTATTTAAGTATGGTATTTGCCCTAGGGGGTATATGGTTGAAAATACTTTTTGTATCTGTTTAGTATTCATCAGCCGCAAGACCAAAGAGCAACTGTGAACGACCAGCGATTGGAAGAGAAGAAGAAGAAGAAGAAGAAGAAGGAAAAAGGGAGAGAGATTGCTTTGATTTCTATCTTCTGAGCATTGCCTTGTGACTGAGAAAAGGATTTTTCGTTGCTATTTAGAGGAGAAGGAGAGGAAACGCACGATCAAGGTAATGTAGACACCTGATTTTGCACCCCCAAAAATGCAGAAAATAAAAATTCAAATTGAAAAGTCAAACCCAAAGAGGTCAAAAAGTTGACTTTCTGATCCAATGAAAATCGACCGCCAAACTTCTTCCCATTCAAAAGAGAATTTCAACACGATTCCGACGCAAATGAGTTTGCGCAAATCGAAGTCTGGATGAAGAAGTTATAAGCTGGTCAAACTTGTAGGGAGTAGAAATTGCCATTTTGCTCAAGCCCAATTCAGCTGCCTAACTTGATCCCATTGGATAGAGGATCCCATCACGATTTTGACGCAACTGAGTTTGAGCAAATCGGAGTCCGAATGAAGAAGTTATGAGCTAGTCAAACTTGCGGGGAGCAAAAATTGCCATTTTGCTCAAGCCCAATTCAGCTGTCTAACTTGATCCCATTGGATAGAGGATCCCGTCACGATTCCAACGCAACTGAGTTTGCTGGAATCGGAGTCCCGGAGGGGAGATATGGGCAAAACTGTGTTCCGAGGAGTAGTTTTGCACTTCTGCCAAAAAGCCAGAATTCCGTATCCAATTCCATACCCACTCAGTGGATAGGGAATTCTGAGCTAATTCCAATGCCACTAAGTTTTCTAAATCGAACATCAGATGAGAAAGTTACGGTTAGTCAAAGTTTCAGGAAAACTGTCCGCGTGGCAAAAGAGCAGAAAAAGTTGCAGCAAATAAATATCAGGAATAGAATAATTATTTTATCAAATATATCTTGATTTTTTATATTAAAATATTCAAAAAATCCGAAAAAAAAAATCGGACAAAATCTTGTTTATAAACCAAGTTTAATAAGTGGATTCAAATCACACATTTTAAAAAGGTGTGTGACCACATTTTAAGTGCAGTTTGGCCTAGACCGCACTTCAAATGCAGATGAAATCTTATCTTCGGTGACAGCTGGTAGATTCGCAAAGATTTGCGCACATGGGCGGCTCAACCGCACTTCAAGTGCAGTTCAGGCTCAACCGCACTTCAAGTGCGGTTTCGGATTTTTTTTTTGTCTATAAAAGGGGGCCCCAGCCCCCATGTCTCAAGGTTAGCCCCCCCTCTCTTCTTCATTGGTCCCCTACGTCCAGCAGGCTGCTGAAGCTTCCCCTGACCTACCAACCCACTCTTCATTCCCATTTTACCCCTCAAGACATCCCTTTCACCCGTGCTGACTCTTCAGACCCCTTGAAAGCCAGAAAAGACTTTCTCTTGAAGCCAAGGAGCTCTTGGAGGTGTTGTCCACATCAGTAGGAGAGTCACCACTCACCCAAAATAGGAAGGTAATAGCAAGGTGATATTCTCGGTAACTTTGTATTCAATATATCTTGAATCCAAAATTTTTTTATAAGCTTTCTTTCTACTATCTATTTTGTTACTGGTTTCTCATTGTTTCCTCTTTCTATGCATGATACTGGGCTCCCCATGGTGTGGGGGGAAGGTACCATTCGAAGGGTGAGAAGAGAGTTACGTTGGAAAAATAGTCAAAAGAAGTCATCTAAATAAGCCATGTTTGACTCCTCTTGCTAATGTTTTTTAGGAGGGGTCTGTCCTCCTTCATATCCTTATTGTACCCTTAATCTCTCTTCCCTCTTCCCTTCAATCGTGATGAATTGTTGTGATGTCTTAGGTTCTTGTTTGTTTATGTTTTTGGTTATCCAATCATGCACACCCACGCACAATACAGTATATGTTTTCATATACACTAAGGCACACACTGAACACCAAGACATACACTGAAAACATTTTTTAAGGTAAGGTTTGCTTCTATTATCGTTTTTCTCCTGCCTCACACCAGCAGCCATATGTATTCCCATATAAAATATATTTTCACTAAAAGATTTATGTAAAAGGAATTTTCCATTATTTTTTTTGGGATCTTAAAGCACTTCCCTTGGAAATGAAAATCACCTGCACACATCCACTTGAAATGTTTTAGAGCTACTTTAACTGGTTTTTTTTATCAAACCACAAAGCATGCTTGGACTTTCGCATACACTTGTTCACATTTGAAGATTTAGGAGGCACTATATCATCATCCCTATTGTCTAATTGCTTTTGCTTCCAAAACATTATGATTGTTTGTTGAATGGTTGGAGGAGCAAGCGAGCCACACCAAGAAAGTGAGATGTTTGAGCTCAAAAATGAGCATTTGAGCAATTCTGAGAAGGTTCTGAAGGCCACAGAAGTTGGCAGACGTCACAGAGAACCAGACGAGCTAGACCCAGCAAAGATTTCGGCAATCTTTGAATTCCAAGCTGAACCACATACTCAGTGCGGTTCAGGCTTGACCGCATTTCATATGCGGTCAGGCCTGAACCACATTGGTTATGCAGTTCTGCCCAATCCGCATTGTATATGCGGTCAAGTTTTGTAAATAATTAAAAAATCAATTTTCTTTGACCTAGTTGGACCCAATCCGACCCGTTTCGATGCAGTCTGATCCTATTTGGGTTTTGGGGGTTGACCCAAGCCCATTTTAAGACAATGGGCCCATTTGGGCCCACCAAGGCTTTGTGGGCCTTCCAACGGGGCCCACATTCAGTCTAGCCCATACCAGGGTCCATTTGCTAATGGATCCCAAGGCCACCCGGTTAATTGCTCGCGGGCCAAGACCAAGTCCATTGGGCCCTAAGAGCCATAACACACTTAATTAATTTGCATGTTTTAATTAACTGTTAAATCAAAACAACCAAATCCAAACAAGGTTACCCAATAACCCTGACTGGGCCATGAGCTCAAGCCCAACTTGGAATTCTCATGGGCCTTCCAACAGGGCCCATACCCGACTCACTTCATTTAAAGGATAAAGAAGATAAAATTAAGTAAAAGGGGACCTACACCTTCTGAGGCCCCCACTCAGCCCAAATAAAGTATGTATGCTAGATTAGGACAGGGTGAGATAGTTGACTCAAAACCAGGGAGACCCGAGGGACCCGTCAAACCGATGGGGCGGGCCGGAGTGTCTTCGGACTTCCCCAGACGTAACCGAGAACATACCTGAATCTCTAAAAAAGCCGTAGATCAAAAAAATTAGACCCAGTTAGGCACCCTTGTGTCTGTCTGCACCTCTCAGGCAATGGCGACTCCGATAGTCCCAAGGCACACATCCCGTATGCGCTTCGTCGTGCGAAAGCAAGTGCACACAGCTTGGCGACTCCACTGGAGATCCCTCAACCTAGTCGGACCTTGGTTAGCAAGAGTCAACTTAGGGATATAGACCGGTTTAGGGAGATCTACTGTCTTAACTTAGTAGGATAAAGAATACATGCTATTGCGTATTCTGCGGAGTCCTGTTATAAAGGACAAGATAATAGCCTAAGGTTTGTGGGTTTTAGGCGAGACCACTGTGACCCCTCCACTTACCTGGGGACTCTCCCGGAACATCGTATAGCGTGCAAATTCTACACTTTGCTATAAAAAGACAGTAAGGAACATCATATTAGTCAATTATCCAAAAACTCGCCCAATTAGACACAGCACTTTGCCTAACCACACACACGGGCACTTCACCACACCATGAATGAACTTCTTTAAATTGCGTGGGGTGACACACATGAGGGAGACTGTGTGAGTGATCCGACTCAAATGTCTTGTGAATGAATGCTCTTCTCAACCAAAACTTAGACTTCTCTAGCAACCACCCTTCTGTTTCGATAAACTTACATTTGGGATGGTATTATCCCTACGCTTCCGTGGCTTGCCAGGGAAAACAGGGTAAACCCATCTCCCCAAGTTTCTGGATTCCTTAGCTCCACTGGTTTTTTGCCGTGGTACACGAGGGGTCTGGTACTTGGCTCAGACCCTTGTAGGCGGATGCCTCAGGCTGGGTATCCTTCCCTACCTATTGCTTCTGAATATACCCTGATGCCGTGAATGTGAATGTGAATGTGAATGATGGAAGTAAAGAAAAGATAAAATCAACTTAAAACCCAAGAGTCCATCAGGGGCAGCAACCCCCGTCCTTTTGCATCAAACTGAGTACCCCTAGACCATGGGTTGTCTTAGCCCTAATTCAGGAAGCCAACCAGATTTTGATCAGGGGTGCCACCCCAAATCTATGCACTGAGTCCCGTGAACCGTGGGCCTTGACCCATTGAGTCTGCTGGAAGCACCCTAAGTCTAATTGGCCTTTTAAGCAAATGAAAGCCGGCCAGATCAGAAAATCAGATGAAATCAGACCAGATCAAAACAGGGGAAGAAAAACCCTAGATCTAGGAATTCAACCCACCTGCCTTTGAAGCAAATTTGTACCCTCCTTTTGGACTCCCAACAGCCCACAAGGTGAATTCTTTTCGCATTTTGTAAATACCATGGTAATTTCGCCCTCGATGGCAAGCTGTAATTTTTGCTGTAATCCGGCACCAGAAGCTCATGAAAGAACAGACAAAGGGGAAAAGGCTAACTGGGACTTAGATATACTTCCTTACACAAGTATGTCTAGGAGTCGCGCCTTAACTGGTGCCAACCCTTTAGGGCCACACACCCTGTGTGTTTGAATCTAATTTCTGCATTTGTTTGCTAATTTGCTGATTTTTGAAAATGCGAGAAATAGTGATGCCCACCCCTTTTATTTAATGTCTGCAATTTCCCATGCATGCTTTAGACTGATTGGGACTTATGGAAACCCTAACTGATTTGGAATTTCGATCGGATAGTTGGCATGGCATCTTCGTCCTCGTCTGAGAGAGTCCGCTTCACTAGGATGGAGAAATGTGCCTTTGATACACCCTGGATCCGTTCTTGGACAAGGCAGCTTCAAGGGAATGATCAAATTTAGTGGGAGCAAAAATACCATATGGGACAAACTCTGTCCTTGTTAAATGTGCCAATAAATTGGGATATGATCCAAGCAGCTTTGCTTTTCTGGGATCCCCAGCTTTCGGTGTTTCAATTCGGGACCAATGAGTTGACTCCCACAATTGAGGAATTTGACCTATTCCTCCGATTTCGCGACCTTGGGGAACCCGTCTGACCAAATCTCAAGGATAGCTACAAGAATGAAGCTTGTACTTTCTTTGGCCTCCCAAGAGGGGAATTCCACACTTAATGAGGTGACCAAGCATTCACGAGGGTCTCCAAAACCTTCCTTGCTGAAAAGATAAGAAACAAAAAGCAAGAAAGACCCAGTGTTTGGTTCGACACCTTCACCCTCGTGGTTCTATCATAAATCTTCTTTCCCACTGGGGAGACACCATTAATTTGGCCCTCATGGAAATTGTGGACCAACTCGGGCAGGGTACCATCTTGTACTACTGTTCCTAGCTCAATTGTTCCATTCCATGACCTTGACCAAGAGCGAAACCAGGAGGTTTCAAGGGTGTGCCCCTCTCCTCCACATTTGGCTACAAGACCACCTAATGGTTGCAGAGCCCATCAGCCTGCACTATGGGGTAGTCCGTGATAATATCACATAGATGGCCCGCAGAGAGATCAAACTAGACTTACCCACTCGTGACGACTGGCTAAACCACTTTCTTCAACTAAATGGAGAAACAGATATCAGATGCTGGGGCACATTCAACTTTACCAACGCCCCCCTCTTGGCTTTCAGGAAGAGAAGGTGCCTAGCTTTGATAGGCTTAACCCATGTTGTGCCATACTATGCAATCCGAGTTATGAGACAGTTTGGGAAGTCTCAGGGAATACTGATCAAGGATGACGCGAAGGATTTAACTGGCCCGCTCACATATGCGTTGAACCCATCAGCCCACACTATGGGGCAGTTACTAAAAGAATGGCAAAACGTGTGCAAACTTCAAGAAGACATCTTTTCCGATTCCCACTTTCATGACTTCGAACAGTGGATGGCTCGGGAATCCGGCCTCGACGGCCCCCCGCCTCTCCTTTCCGTCGCTTCTAGCGATAGTCCAGTTCTACCCCCTAACACATATAGGGATAGGGTGGCCAAACTGCAAGAATCTCATTCCCGAATTCATCGTGCATATGTGAATTCTGAACGTAAAAATAGTCAAGCCAATGAGGCCGTTCAGCAAGAATAGGACATTGTGTGCAAGCACGCAAAGGAGGACCGATGTCTGCGAAACAAGCTTCTGCGTGCCTTGAAAAGGCAAGACATGTCCTCCCACCATGATGATGACCAGCCTAGCTAGACCTTGGCTTTGTTGTAATTTCTGAGCATGATGATGTACTATAAATGTTGATGTTAACTTTCCAGTTGTAATTTTCAAGCATGAAATTTTCTTTGAATCCAATATCTTGTGTTGAATCTAATCTGCAAAAACAAAAGCATAATTTGAAATGAATGAAAAATTAAAGTCCCACATAGGCAAATCGGCCCCAAGTGGCCACCTTTGTTGATCTTGGTCTATGAGACCACTTTTTCATTGAAATCAAAATCCTGAAACCTTGCAAGTGTTCTAAACCTTAGAACACCCAAGCCCCTGAGCTCAAATCACACCCGTATGTATCTTTTTTTAAGATCATTCGGTCAGCCTTTTAGGGCACCGAAGCTGCCGGAGATTGGTGGAGGATCGTCCTGGCATAGCATACCCCAAGTGAGGCACCGTAGTCAATGGTGATTAAATCAAGGACTAGCTAAGGCATGCCCGGGTATCAATAGCCGAAGTTTTAGGGCACCGAAGCCGTCAGTGATTAAACCAGAGATTGGTGGAGGATCGTCCTGGCATAGCATACCCCCAGTGAGGCGCCAAAGTCAATGGTGATTAAACCAGTGACTAGCTAAGGCACGCTCAGGTATCACTAGCCTAAGTTTTGGGGTACTGAAGCCGCCGGTGATTAAACCGGAGATTGGTGGAGGATCGTCCTGGCATAGCATACCCCCAGTGAGGCGCCAAAGTCAATGGTATTGTGCGCACCTAAATCTGACTTAGATCGCACACGGGCGCACCTTCATTGCGTGCCTCGGGACATTCAGGGTCGCCACTACCTGAGAGTGCAGGCAGACACGGTTTTGCCCTATCCGAGTGTAAGTCTGATCTGCGGCTTTTCAGAGTTCTAGCTAAGTCCTCGGTTACGTCCGGGGAAGCCCTAAGACACCCCGGCCCGCCCCGTCGGTTTGACGGGTCCCTCGGGTCTCCCTGGTTTTTGAGTCAGTTTCACCCTTCCTAGACTAGCATGCTGTTTATTGGGTCTGGCGGGGCCCTCTGAAGGTGTGGGTCCCTTTTAACTTGATTTTATCTTTTTATTTAGTGGAGTGGGTCGGACCCGAGTCCTGTTGGAAGATCCGTGGGTTGCCAAGGTTGGGCCTAAGGCCCAGTAGGGTTATTGGGTAACCCTTTTTGGTTATTTAAATTTTATTTATTTATACTTTTATTTGGGCTTGATGGGCTTGGATTTGGCCCATTAGCCAAAGGTCAAGGGGCCCAGGCCTGGTATGGGCCAGTCAAAAGTGGGCCCCACTAGTGGGCCCAAGGTGCCTTGGTGGGCCCATTTAGGTCCACAGTCCATAAATGGGCTTAAAATAGCCCAAGAAGTCTAAAGGGTCGGCTCAGGCCGGTTCAGGTCGGGTTAAGTCCAACCGGGCCAAAAATTACATTTTTAAAGTTATATTTACACGGCCCCGTGTTTGTTATACGGGCTGCTATTGCCCGTAAATGATATCCAGTTCAAGCTCGCCCGTGAAGCAAATACGGGCATGCCCAATCCGCTCTGAGTTTACGGGCGCAACTAATTTTGCATTTTGGCCGTCGATTCCGCCTGGGATCCATTCCGGCTGGCTTCTTGGGATCTTCAGAAGCTTCGGTGGTGATTCTAGTGTCTTCTGTCATGGCACACTTGCCTCATTCACCATCTTCAAGTCCTCTTTTTCCTTATTTTCGCCAAGCCACTTTCTTGTTGTTTCAAAAGAGAAAGGAATGGGGGGATGGGATTACATTGAAGAAGCTTAAGAGGACAATCCCCTCTTCTATTTACAAATGTAATCAATTAAGCAAGATATGTCAATTTTCTTCTTTTTGTTTGTTTTATGAGTCCATTTTTTATGTACTTCACAAAGTGTTGCTCATTTGCATGGGAGTATTACACCAAAACCAAACAAACCGATTAGTAATCTGGTGATAAAATAAAATGAATCCAAAGTTGCTTTAATGAAGAAATTTACATGCATATTAAAAGAAAGAGGTAATTAGAGACATTACCACACCTTTGACTCCTTAGTTTGTTGATGTTTGGGTCCTCCGATGATTCCGGCAGCGCTTCCGCGTCCTCCGGAAATTCTTGAATTGGTCTTGACAGGGGTTTGATAGGTTGTTTATGTTTACAAGGTGAAAGAGGGAGGTTGGGCAGTATCTCAGGGGTATTTTGGGTATTTTGGTGTTTGGGATTGGGGAGACATCACTTGGACAGAGGTTGGGCGTGGTAACAGCAAGGAAGAGAGGAGGGTAAAGGCCCTGGGAGTCGGCTTGTTTAAATGAGGGGGGTGGCTTCTCTATTTATAGGCAAAATTTTCGTGCCCATATTTGAAGTACGGGCATGCCTTGCCCGTACTTCAAGTACGGGCGTGCCTTGCCCGTAATTCAAATACGGGCGAAAAACGCACATTTCCAAATCTCGCAAAATCGGCCGTACGGGACGCGTGTCCCGCCGTACAGTGACACGCGTCCCCTTCCAGAAGCTTGCCCGTATTTGAAATACGGGCATGCCTCGCCCGTACTTCGAATATGGGCATGCCTCGCCCGTACTTCGAATACGGGCACGCACGTTTTTAAAATGCTGGATTTCAAATGCTTTATTAAATTTGATTTATTTAAAGATTTTTATCCGATTTTTTGATTATTATATTATAAAAACGAGATTCTTTTATTAAAATATTATTAAAAAATAAATATATTATTATTTTATTTATTTAATTCATTTATTCTGCTTTTTTCTGCTGTTTTGCCATATGGGTAGCTTTCTTGAAACTTCAACTGTCCATAACTTCTTCGTCCAGTGTCCGATTTCATCAAACTTAGTGTCGTTGGAACCGGCTCGGAACCACCTATCTATTGGGATCAAGTTTGGCAGTTGAATTGGGGTCGAGCAAAAAGTCAAATTTTCGCTCCCCAAAAGTTTGACCAGCTCATATCTTTTTCATCTGGACTCTGATTCCAGCAAATTCAGTTGCGTTGGAATCGTGTCGAAATGCTCTTTTCAATGAGATGAAGTTTGATGGCCAAATTTACTTGAATCAAAAAGTCAATTTTTGACCCCCTCAGGGTTTGACTTTTTGACTTTTTATTTTTCTTTATTTTGGGGGTGCAAAAATCAGGTGCTAACAGCTGCCCCTCTTTGCCGGAGTCACCTTAGGGGATGAACGGCAAAGAAGAAAAAGAACCTTATTTTTGCACCTTGCATTTCTGTCGACATGGTCGACGAGCTCAATCACTAAATTGTTTTTAATGAAAGGGAAGTGTCAGATGTCTGGTATCACTTCCTGATTTTGGAATCCCCATACCCTCTTTCGGGTTTAAATAGGGCTGTTCCTTCGTTCTTTGTTTTTTGAAAAAGACAGATAGGATTATTTTTGAGCTCATCAGCCTGTTTCGGCGTTGATGCAAGGTACTTAACAATGTTTTCTTTTTTGTTTGTTCTGTTAAAGCTTTTAGTGACTTTAATCTTGATTCTTTAAGTTTTTTTTTTTTTTTTTTTTGAAATAGGCCAAGGTATGGGTTTGGGAATGCAAGTGGGAGGATGGGAGGAAGCTTTCGCGCTGCTGTCCATCATCTCGGAGACCGCACACCTACTCTAGCCTATACTATTTACAAAAGTGAGAATCAAAATTTACAAGAAGGGGTGAATTGGCCCATTATTGCTCTTCCTTGTTGCTTCTCCTTGCCAGGTTCTTTCTCTTGTCGAGGCATTTAAAGCTTCTCTTCCCACTTATGAGTATCCACTGGGGATCTGGTGGGGGATTATTGTGATGTCTCTCTTTGCTCTTTGAAGTTTTGTTGGAGGGTCTGAGGATCTTGACGATCTTCTTTCTCTTGAGCTCCGCTGGGGATGAAAGGGAAGAAGCCTCTGCTGGGGAATGAAGGAACAAAGTATCCTCCTCATGTTTATTTTTGCATCTTTCTTCCTTCTTTGTACCTGTACAAGGAACACAACATCAGTGTTTGCTCCATCTGCTAGGGATTGATGTAATCTTCAACTAATCAAACAACTCCGTGGGGTTTTTCTGAAGAGCTTGAGTAGTGGTACTCCCCTGGGGGCTTGTGCCTTTTCAGGATTTTAATAGGTACGGACTTCGGAAAGCTATTTTGGTACCTGATTATAGATCCATTTTAACTGTCCTAAAACAGTTGGGGAAGAGAACCCAAAGACAAATTGATCTATTTTAATCATTTGGAATGATTGGACCTGATCTATTTTAGCCAAACGGCTGGGAAAAGGAACCCGAGGTTAAACAAGTCTATTTTAGCCAAACGGCTTGGAAAGGGAACCTGAGGTTAAACTGGTCTGTTTTAGCCAAATGGCTAGGAAAGGGAACCCAAGGTTAAACAGGTCTATTTTAGCCAAACGGCTGGGAAAGGGAACCCAAAGTTAAATTAGTCTATTTTAGCCAAACGGCCGGGAAAGGGGACCCGAGGTTAAACAAGTCTATTTTAGCCAAACGGCTGGGAAAGGGAACCTGAGGTTAAACTGGTCTGTTTTAGCCAAACGGCTGGGAGAGAGAACCCAAAGTTAAACTGGTCTATTTTAGCCAATCGGCTGGGAAAAGGAACCCGAGGTTAAACTGGTCTATTTTAGCCAAACGGCTGGGAAAGTGAACCCACAGTTAAACAGGTCTATTTTAGCCAAACGGCTGGGAAAGTGAACCCACAGTTAAACAGGTCTATTTTAGCCAAACGGCTGGGAAAGGGAACCCGGTTTAGACTGGTCTGTTTTAGCCAAACGGCTAGGAGAGAGAACCCAAAGTTAAACTGGTCTATTTTAGCCAAACGGCCGGGAAAGGGAACCCGAGGTTAAACTGGTTGGTTTGAACTTAGTATCTCAGGGTTGGACCATGTAAAGTCTCCGTAGGGGGTGAGTTGAAAAACAACACCCAGGTGTGCCTCAGCCAACCTTCAGTTTAATCACTTGAGGCGTCGGTACCACAAACTTTGGTCAATTAATGTGTGAATACATTATGACTCTTTCTGCGTCCCATGTGTGAATACATGGCGACTTTTGTCTGTGTCCCATGTGAGAATACATGGTGACTCTTTTTCTGTCTTTTTGTCTTGATTCAAAGCTGACTTATTTGTCGGTGGCTTTACAAACTTCTGTCAACCAATGTGTGGATACATTGTGATGACTCTTCTTGCGTCCCATGTGTGAATACATGGCAACTTTTGTCTTTCTTTGTCTTAATGATATTCGAAGCTAACTTATTTGTCGGTGGCTTCACAAACTTTTGTCAACCAATGTGTGGATACATTGTGATGACTCTTTTTGCGTCCCATGTGTGAATACATGGTGACTTCCTCTGGGGTGCCCCATGTGAGAATACATGGTGGCTCTTGTCTTTAGGAGACATTTCGTTTCTTTTGTCTTTGTATATTTCTTTTCTCTCTCAATATTTTTCTCTTCTTCTTTTTTTTCTTTTCTTTCTTTTCTCAATCCATTTTTCTTTTCTTCTTCTTCTTCTTTTTTTTCTTTCTTTCAATTCATTTTTCTTTTCTTCTTCTTTTTTTTTTCTTTCTTTCAATCCATTTTTTTTTCTTCTTCTTCTTTTTTTTTTCTTTCTTTCAATCCATTTTTTTTCAAATTCATGTATCAACAACTTTGATATCACAAATTATGTTGGGACATTCCCTCACCAATTTCTGACTTATCCGTCAGTGGTTTTGATTCCAGTTTCTTCTTCGTCCAATGTGTGAATACACTGTGACGGTTTTGTTTTTCTCATCAGCGTGGGAATACGCCGAAACGGCTTTTCTGCGTTCCATTTGTGAATACATGGTGCCGATCCTGCTTGCGCTCCATGTGTGAATACATGGTGACGACTCATTTTACATCCCATGTGTGAGTACATGGTGATGGCATCCAATGTGTGAATACATCGTGATGGCTTTTTCTGCGCCCCATGTGTGAATACATGGTGACGAATTTTGCTTTGGCATCTAACGTGTGAATACGCTGTGATGGCATCCAATGTGTGAATACATTGTGATGACTTTTTTGGGCCCCATGTGTGAATACATGGTGACGAATTTTACTTTTACATCCAACGTGTGAATACGCTGTGATGGCATCCAATGCGTGAATACATTGTGATGACTTTTTTGCGCCCCATGTGTGAATACATGGTGACGAATTTTACTTTTACATCCAACGTGTGAATACGCTGTGATGGCATCCAATGTGTGAATACATTGTGATGACTTTTTTTTGCGTCCCATGTGTGAATACATGGTGACGATTTTTAGCTTTCTGTGCCCCATGTGAGAATACATGGAGTTAATTTTTCCTGCCTCAGTGTGTGAATTTGCCGTAATGGCCTTGTCTGTCTGTTTTAAGCTTTGTCAGTACCTGCAAAAGTTCAAGTGAAATTTAGTTAATCAAAATTACGTGCAAAACATAAGCAATTAAAACCTTTTGGGAATTCACCAATGTTTGGAATTCCCGCTTTTCAAAGTGGGTCCATGACAAGACCAATAATCTTTGGGTCAGTCACCTGACACTCTCATTTAAACTTATGAAATGGTGCTTTCAGCACTTTCTGTGAGGGTCAACATGTTTGCCTTCAATGGCATTCCCCAAGTTGGAGTGAGGGGAATTGTTTTGGGTTCAGGGGGTTTCTTTGGCACTGCCCTTCCCCAGCTCTTTTAATTTTCTCTCTCCTTTTTTTTCTTTTTCCCACCCTTGGTTGGGGGTTTTGAAATGGTTTTTCTCTCACTTGGTTCCCTTATTCGGGTTTGGTGCATTGCCCCAGTCTAAGGGTCCTGTCAATTTCCATGGATCACGATCCAATGATCAGAGAGGACTTATTAGTAGGACAAAATGTAGGCTTTGTTTCCAGTGTTTAGAAATGAAGGATAAATAAGCTCAAATCCTATATAACTTCATTCTATGGGTGAGCATTATGTCTAGCCAAAGTTCTTTTGTTCCTTTGATTCTGTCATTGCCAGTTTGTCTGGGAGTTAGTGTCACATTCTCTGTAATAAAAAAGGACTTCATAACAGGACGAAACGTAGGCTAGGTTTATAGGTCCAGAAGAAATGATGTAAAGGCTCAAAATTTGTGAGTAGGGTAACTTGCTTCATCTTTTTCCCCTTCAGCTTTGCGTAGCTTCTTTACCTTTTTTTTTTCATCTTTGTTCTTTTCTTTTCTTTCCTTTCTTGGGTTCTTTGCCCCAATCCTTGACTTTTGCTTTTGGGATTTGCCCCAGCTCTTGTTTTTTTTTCTTTTTTTCTTTTTTTTTCTCAAAGGGAATTGCCCTAATTTTTTCTTCTCTTCACATTCTTGTTTTCTGGGTTTTATCCCGTTTCTCCTTTTCAGGGCGCTTTTCGCTTTGCCCTATCTTCTCCTTGTCTTTCCCGTGTCTCCCATTTCATGAAGCTTGTGTACCCCAGTTTTGAAGACAGGATATGGTAGGGTTAAATGAAGAGATTGTTAGGCTCAAAGTGTTTTGCTAGGGTTTCATCTTATGTCAGATGATTTTTGGATAACATCAAGGATGGCCTTTCATCCTTTTACAGAGAATCTAACACTTACTTGTCCTTGTACAATTAACTGGCTCAAGAACCACTTTTATCTTTATTCATTTTTCTTTTTGACTTTGCCCCAGTTTGGGGTGGCTAGACATAACGTGGGTTAGAAATGAGACGATCAAGCTCAATCATGTCTGACTAGCGGAATTTGTTTGAAGTATTTTAGCCAAAAATGGCCTCTCATCATGTCATTGGGATCATTGATCCTGGATCATGTCAGTGACCTTTAACTGGTATGGGCACCTTGCCCCTTCTTCCTCTTTCTTTCTTTCAGCTTGCCCTACTGTTTGGCAAGGTAGGGCTCAAATGTGGTGAAGGTGGGGGATCCCTTGGCTATGTTGAGACCCACACAGTTTGTGCTGTTCAACATATTTCATCTGTCAAATTTGATTGTTCAAGTTTGTCCTGAGATCACAGTCATGCCTTGGTGTGGTTCAACACTTTGGTGATTTCCCAAAAGATTTCATTAGCTTGCAAAAAAGAAGCATGTTATCAAGTTCAGAAATTAAAAGAAAGCGTAAAAGTAGTGATTTATACAAAAAGGTGGCTGATATGAATCAGTATTTTTGGAGTTCAGTTGTATGCCGAGATCTTTTTTAACCCTAATGTAAGCACCTCATTTTTGCGCTCCCGGAAGTGCCGGAAATGCAATCCCTGGACAGAAAGTTAAAACCTAAGGGGTGGAAAGTTGACCTTTTAATCAGATAAAACTTGGCCACCTTGCCCTATACCATTGGATAGAGAATCTCGACACGGTTCCAACGTAACTGAGTTTGCTGGAATCGGAGTCCGGATGAGGGTTCTGCGGGCGGTCAAACTTGAAAATGAGCTTAAAGTTGACTTTTCCTCGATTTCCGTGCCAAGTACCTTGCTCTATACCATTGGATAGAGAATCTTGACACGGTTCCAACACAACTGAGTTGGCAGGAATCGGAGTCCGGATGAAGGTTCTGCGGGCAGTCAAACTTAAGGGAGAGCTGAGAGTTGACTTTTCCTCGATTCCCGAGCCAGGTGTTTAGCCCAATCCCAATGGATAGAGGAATTCGATACGATTCCAACGCAATTGAGTTTGCTCAAATCGGAGTCCGGATGAAGAAGATATGAACAGTCAAAGCTAAGGGTATTACTGGAATTTTAGCAATGCCACGTGGGATGCCACGTGTGCATAAGGGGTGCTCCACATTGGATGCCACGTGTGCACAAGGGGAGCTCCACATTGGATGCCACATGTCCCTCTCTCCATCTCCCAACACACCTCTTCCTCTCCCAACACCCCTCTAACCAATTGCCACATGTCCTTCTCTCCATCTCCCAACACCCCACTAACCATCTCCATTAACCCAACCTTCCATCTTCCAAGACAACAACACAACCCCTCATCTCCCAACCCCTCTCTCCATCACACATTTCAACCCTCCATCTCCCAACACCCCACTAACCATCTCCATTAACCCAACCCTCCATCTCCCAACACCCCACTAACCATCTCCATTAACCCAACGTTCCATCTTCCAAGACAACCTTCCATCTCCCAACACAACCCTTCATCTCCAAACCCCTCTTTCCATCACACATGTCAACCCTCCATCTCCCAACACCCCACTAACCATCTCCATTAACCCAACCCTCCATCTTCCAACACAACCCCTCATCTCCCAACCCCTCTCTCCATGACACATGTCATCCCTCCATCTCTCACACTTCTCCTAACTCCATCTCTCCCATCTCTCTCCCATTCGAACAACTCCCCACCTCTCCCTCCATCTCTCCCAGATCCTCTCCTAACCTCTCTCCCAACATATCTCTCCCACACCACCCTTAAGCAACTCCACTCTTCTCTTCCTTCTCTCTCTTCATTTTTACCCCAACACAAGGAGGAGCCACCTGCTGTTGATGCTGTAAAGGAGGCTTCTAGCCCCTGTTTTGTGCGAAGAGGAGTCCACACAGTACCCCAGGCTTGTCACCACCCCTAGGTATGTTTCCTCGTGGCATTTTATGCAATATATGTGGAAATGAGCTTCTACACCATGATTCTTTGGTTGGGTTAATATCCTCTGAAAGTTGCAGTGTATGCATGGTCTTTCTGGTTGCTTGTGCCTTGCTCAACTGCCATGGGTTCTCTAAGTAAGGGAGAACCCTATGGGTGAGCTTAAGGGAAGACGAGAGAGGGTCTCCTACATACTTTTCTGTTTTTTTATAGTTACTTTTCTGTTTATCCTCATTGTGTTTTGTTCTACTTCTTTTAATAAGGGAGTATGTTCCCTACATCTCTAAATCCTTCTAATGTACCCCCAACGTACCCCCCAATTACCCTTCTTTATCTTGTTTTTTTTTTTGTTTGTTTCCTTTTCTTTCCTTGCCCTATTTTTATGATTTTGCTGGTTTGCCGGTTTGTGGTTGTGTGCATATGTCCCTCTCACCCGCTAACCTACTATTTTGAGTGTGAGCATACCCTTTTACCTCTGTGACCCCATGTCTTAGCATGCTTGGATTCCTATAGGAGATTGTAGTTTTTTTTGTTTACTTTCATGAGCCTACATAGCATACCCCACTGTTCGACATCATTGGCAGGAACCCTATCCCCTTTCATTTCCTTATCTTTGTTGTTTAAACCATCCTAGGACCCAAGAGAGTTGCTGCTATGGACAGCAATAATCTCTCACTGCTTGCTGTTGTTCCCAACAGGTTTACCATCATGTTTGCCTCCCTAAGATGACCCTCAAGTTCGTACATGAAATTAAGTGGTCACTCCCTCAAGCTCCATGCATCTCTAGCCTACTTGATAATGCCTAATCTCTTCATGTGGGCTTTTATTTTGTCCCTTGTCATTGCTGTTCCCTGCTTTGTAATGCATTGACTTTGTAATTGGTTGGCTTGATATGAAGGCTTGGTCATGGGCTGTGAACCGCCCATGGATTTGTGAAGTGGAGACACCCAGGTGGGGGTACCAAGACCCCTATCCCACTGCTGCATGTTGCTGGGGAATGGATGTGGAGCAGCAACCTCACTGCCATCTCACTTGGTGGGGGAATCTCAAAGGAGGTGCACCACCCATACCTGAACCAACGTGGGCCCTCCCAAGGGCCCACATGACTTGTAGAAGCCTCCTAGGTGGCCTAAAAACCACCCCCATTGCAAAGCCCTTAAAAATGCATGGTTGGATGTGATTTTTGGTTTTTGTTAATTTGAATAACCTCACAAGTGAACCAAGCGAACAGATAGGGTTTCCGGGTCATCCGGAAACCCGACATGGGACCTGGACCTTCGGTCCAATTTGGAACATCAGTGGGCCTTCCAACGGAGCCCACCAATCCCGATGAACCGGAAATCATGCAAATAAGCAAAATTAAGTGAAATTAACCAATCAAATCGGATGGGCCAAACCTAATGCGGCCCACCCTAACTTTGTTTGTGGAATGATATTTAAATTGCGTGGTTTGGCCAAGACCAAGGGCAAGGGCCTATCGGGCCCGTCAAAGCCCACCAACCAACCAAGTGAGGGTTTAAAACCCTAAACTTCAGGAACATGGGCTTGCAAGCCTAAGATTGGACTACGGGCCCCAAGCCCCAATGTCCACAACCCTTTGGTGAATTTAAATAAGATAATTTGAAAACGTTTTGGCAACCATCATGGGGGCCCACCTAGGGGCCCGCAAATCAATGCAGACCCATTTGTTACAGGGAAACCACATAAATGCCCAAATTAAACTTTACGGAAAAATCAATTCACTTCACCAAAGCCTACAGGGCCTCCTAGGCTTAGACAGAGGCCCACATGGGTACATGGGCTTACCCAAGCCCACCAAGGACATCGTGGACCTTCCAATGGGGCCCACACCATCAGACACAGATCACTTAATTCAAGCGAGATAAAATCACCTAAAGGGACCCACACCACTCAGGTGATCCCGCCGAGACCTAAATAAAATGGCATGCTGGATTAGGAACCGAGTGAGAACCAAAATGGACAGCTGACTCAAACCTAGGAAGCTCTTTGGGACCTGTCAACCGATAGGGTGGATCGGGGTGTCTACGGACTTCCCCGAACCATAAATGAGACCTTACTTAGAATCTCACGCCGCAGACCAACCAATTAGACTAACTTAGGCACCCACGTGTCCGCCTGCACCCCATCAGGCGGTGGCGACTCCGATTTCCCGTTTTCTACCAGTGCGACCGTTTTTTAGGCGCGCACACCTAAGGAGGATCAGTTTTAGAGTTCCTCGGCTTCCAGAAGGTCTTGAACTGCATGTCGAAGGCCCCAACATTCATTGGTGTCATGGCCTTGTGCACCCATGTGGTATTCACAGTTCTTGCTTGGATTATAGCCCTTCATTTTTTACGCCTTAGGGTTTGGTTTCGCCAGCTGCAGGTGTCCATTTTTCAAAAGCATTGGCAACAATTCTGCCAGTGTATAGGGAAGTGGAGTAAACTCCCGGTTCCTTCTTTCTTCCTTCGTGAGGCGCTTTCTGAGGGGAGGCGCAATATTGTTGACAGAGGGGAGGCTCACTTTCAGATTACTCCGAGGTATTTCTGCCTTCAAACTTTCAATCTCTTTTTCCAGTTCCCTTACTCGAGACCGCAGCTCAAAATTTTCTTCCCTCAGTGCTTCCTAGCATTTGTTCCATGCTTCTTCTTTGTCCTGCATTGCTTGTACTAAGATGCGGAAAAGATCCACCATTTGGACCATCACAGGAATTATCCCTGAAGTATTATCCATGCTGATTGCTGACAAGGTTCCTGTAGGAGAGGCAAACATTAGAAGGCAGAATATATGAGATGCATAAAGATGATGATGATCTTTTCTTCTTTCTTTCTTTTTTTTTTTTGTTTTTTTTTGTTTTTTTTTTTTTTTTTTGATTTTTGATTTTCTCTTTTTTTCTCTTTTTTTTCTTTTTTTTTTCTTTTCAATTTGGCGGATCAATTTTGAGTTCTCCAGCTTCAAGGAGATCTTGGACTGCATGACGGAGGCTCCAACATTCGTCAGTATCATGCCCCGGTGCTCCTTTATGGTAATCGCATGTCTTGGATGGGTCATACCCTCTACTTGCTGGTGCCCTTGGATTTGGCGGAACCTGCTTCAGGTGTCCTTCTTGCAGCAAGGTAGGCAACAACTCAGCCAGGGAATATGGGAGCTGCGTGAACACACGGTTCTTTCTTTCTTCCTTAGTCAAGGGCTCCTTCAGTCGAGCCATGGTGACATTTGCACAGGGGTGATCATTTCCTCTCTTGCACTTAGCAGATTGGTCATGGTTGATCGTTCCCTCATATCTTATGTCTTCTTGGGAGGATTCTGTCATAGAAGCTCCTATTTTTCCAGCCTTAACTGCATCTTCGATCCTTTCAGCCGTTCTCATCAAATCGGCGAAACTTGCAGCACATTGTCCCAACAGCATTGTAAAGTATGGTTGCCCCAGTGATGAAATGAACAGAGAAGTTTGTTCTTGTTCAAGGAGAGGGGGTTGAACCATATTTGCTAGTTTTATCCATCTTTTAGCGTAGTCTCTTACAGACTCGCTATTTCCCTTTGACAGTCTCTGTAATTCTGCCCGGGTTTGAATCGTCGGACTGTTCAAATGGTACTGTTGGATGAATACAGCAGCAAAGTCGTTCCATGTCTTGACCTTCTGCTTGTCCAGACTTAGGAACCAAGAATATGCTGCCCCACTTAGCGATCTCTGGAAGAACTGAACCATGATCTTTTCTTCTTTCACATATTGGCACATGTCACCAACATACGATTGCAGGTGTATCAAAGGACAGCCAGTGCCATCGAATTTATGCAGGTCAGGACATCGGAACTTTGCTGGCAGATGGATGTCTGGAAAAAGACACAAGCTCTCCAGTGTGGTTTCCTCACGTACTGGGTTGGGCTGGAGTTGTTTCAAGAGCTTTTCTCTTATTGCAGCTATTTGGGCCTTACTGTCTTCCTTTATTGCAGCCAACATTTCTTCAAGTTAGGCCTTCCGTACCTTGTTCCGGTCTTGCTCTTCCTGCCCCAGCTGGACAGGCATGCATGGTTCTTGTTGTGGGAATTGGGTGTCCCGTGGTGGCAGATCAATTGTCATGAGGTTCGGCTGGCGTGGTTGTCCCTGTTGGATTTCTGGTACTTGAACCCCCGTGGCATGTGTCATGGCTACTTGTTGACTTAGATCCATCATGACTTGCTGTTCTTCAATTCTTGGTTTTGAGGATGTTGAAGTTGGAGCCTCAGAAGAATTCATTGCAGTCCTTTTTCAATGCAAATGCAGCGTTCTGGGTAGTGCTTTTAATGTGAAGTACCTGAGTCGTACCTGTTCATTAAAGATCTCAATCAGTTTCTTTTCAACTTATGAACAAAGTGTTGTGTGTGACGAGATCATTTACACTGTGAGTGGTGCTCTAGTGCCATGATGGGCGAAAACAAATACGAGGCGGTTCATGCATGAAAATCACAACTTCAACAAAGCATCACTGTGAACAATGTGTGACAGTGCCATATCCAATCAAGAGTTTTTCCTAAAAATTGCGATGTTAAAAAAACTTGCAGTTCGATCTTTCAGAGATTGAGACTCTGGAGATCACATCGTGTTTGATGGTTTTCAAAACCGTGCAACACGTGCTTTATGAGTGCAAACCTCAGGAAATAATATCCGTGCCTTAATGGGCGGCGACTGAAAATTTCTTTGAAAACGTGTCCTGAACAATGGCATGGAGAATTTACGCCGCAAGATGGGCAACTTGATTTATGTCTAAATAGCTAGCTCAATATAACCACAGGTGACGGTTTTATTATGCGTAGCACGAGACAAAGTTAATGTTTGTTATGAAAGACGATTCAATGTAGGCCCGAAGGCCACTTTGTTGTGTGCTGTGAAAAGCAATTTTGATGAGCACCTCAGAAGCTGGCTCAATGCATGCCCGGAAAATATTTTGTGCATTTTTTAAAACAATTCGGCTAAACAGGTTGGTGTAAATGATCTCGAAGTGCACATGTTTAACGCAAGAACAAATATATACATAGGTAAAATGAAAGTTAAATGCTTAAAAAAAACCAACAGGTGTGTGTATGGTCCTAAAAGGGTTGGTGCCTGTTAAGGCACGACTCCTAGACACACTTGTGTAAGGAGGCACTCCTAAGTCCTAATCAGCCTTTTATCTTTCATCTGCTTTTGGGTGTCAGACCATAACAAAAATGTTTACAACTTGCCATCGAGGGCGAAATTTACAAAAATAATTCTGTAAAGAAAATCACCTTTAGGGTTGTTGGGAACCCAAAAGGAGGGTACAAGTTTGCTTCTTGGTAGGTGGGCTGAAATCCTAAATCTAGGGTTTTCTGCCCCTGTTTTGGCCTGTTTCTGTCTGATTGTCTGATCTAGCCGGCTCTCATCTGCTCAAAAGGCCAACTAAGACTTAGAGTGCTTCCAGCGGACTCAATGGGTTGAGGCCCACGGTTTACAGGACTCAAATGCATGGATCTGGGTTAGACCCCTGATCAAATTGGGTTGGTTTCCTAAATTAGGGTTAAGAAAGCCCATGGTCTAGGTTTTACTCAGGTTGATGCAAAAAACGGCGGGGGTTGCTACCCCTGATGGACTCTTGGGTTTTAAATTGATTTTTCCCTTATTTTGTTCCAGCATTCACATTCACATTCAGATTCAGAGTATCAAGGTTTTTCAGAATCAATAGGTGGGGAAGGATACCCAGCCCCAGGCATCTGCCTGCAAGGGTCTGAGCCAAGTACTAGACCCCTCGCATACCACAGCATGAAGCCAGTGGCGCTAAGAAATCTAGAAACTTGGGGAGATGGGTTTACCCTGCTTTCCCCGGCAAGCCACGGGAACGTAGGGCTAATACCATCCCAAAAGTAAGTTTCTCGATTGAAGAAGGGTGGCTGCTAGAGAGATCTAGGTTTTGGTTAAGAAGAGTATTCACAGAGTGCAGACAGCATTCAGTTCGGATCATTCATGCAGACTCCCTCGTGCATGTCACCCCACACAGTTAAAAAATTCATTCACGGTGTAGTGAGGTGCTTGTATGTGCAGTGGGGTCAAGTGCTGTGTCTATTCGGGTGATTCTCGGATAAGGGCCAACAAAGGGTTCCTTAATGTCACATTTATAGTAAGAGTACAGAACAACAAGCAATACAATGTCTGGGTAGATCCCCAGGTAAGTGGAGGTTCACAGGGACCCACTTAAATTCCACTTTCTTTAGGCAATTATCTCGTCCCTTTGACAGGATCCCCCAATATCATGTAATTACATGTGTTTCATACCTTACTATGGTTGGACAGAAAGTACTTCCTAAGTCGACTTATATCCTCCTAGATGACTCATTTAATAACCAGGGTCCAGCTGGGTTGAGGTATCCCCAGCAGAGTCGCCAAGCTGTGCGCACCTAAATCTGACTTAGATCGCACACCGGGCGCACCTTCATTGCGTGCCTCGGGACATTGGAGTCGCCACTGCCTGAGAGTGCAGGCAGACACGGTTTTGCCCTATTCGGGTCTAAGTCTGATCTGCAGCTTTTCAGAGTTCTAGCTAAGTCCTCGGTTACGTCCGGGGAAGCCCTAAGACACCCCGGCCAGCCCCGTCGGTTTGACGGGTCCCTCGGGTCTCCCTGGTTTTTGAGTCAGTTTCACCCTTCCTAGACCAGCATGCTGTTTATTGGGTCTGGCGGGGCCCTCTGAAGGTGTGGGTCCCTTTTAATTTGATTTTATCTTTTTATTTAGTGGAGTGGGTCGGACCCGAGTCCTGTTGGAAGATCTGTGGGTTGCCAAGGTTGGGCCTAAGGCCCAGTAGGGTTATTGGGTAACCCTTTTTGGTTATTTAAATTTTATTTATTTATACTTTTATTTGGGCTTGATGGGCTTGGATTTGGCCCATTAGCCAAAGGTCAAGGGGCCCAAGCCTGGTATGGGCCAGTCAAAAGTGGGCCCCACTAGTGGGCCCAAGGTGCCTTGGTGGGCCCATTTAGGTCCACAGTCCATAAATGGGCTTAAAATAGCCCAAGAAGTCTAAAGGGTCGGCTCAGGCCGGTTCAGGTCGGGTTAAGTCCAACCGGGCCAAAAATTACATTTTTAAAGTTATATTTACACGGCCCCGTGTTTGTTATACGGGCTGCTATTGCCCGTAAATGATATCCAGTTCAAGCTCGCCCGTGAAGCAAATACGGGCATGCCCAATCCGCTCTGAGTTTACGGGCGCAACTAATTTTGCATTTTGGCCGTCGATTCCGCCTGGGATCCATTCCGGCTGGCTTCTTGGGATCTTCAGAAGCTTCGGTGGTGATTCTAGTGTCTTCTGTCATGGCACACTTGCCTCATTCACCATCTTCAAGTCCTCTTTTTCCTTATTTTCGCCAAGCCACTTTCTTGTTGTTTCAAAAGAGAAAGGAATGGGGGGATGGGATTACATTGAAGAAGCTTAAGAGGACAATCCCCTCTTCTATTTACAAATGTAATCAATTAAGCAAGATATGTCAATTTTCTTCTTTTTGTTTGTTTTATGAGTCCATTTTTTATGTACTTCACAAAGTGTTGCTCATTTGCATGGGAGTATTACACCAAAACCAAACAAACCGATTAGTAATCTGGTGATAAAATAAAATGAATCCAAAGTTGCTTTAATGAAGAAATTTACATGCATATTAAAAGAAAGAGGTAATTAGAGACATTACCACACCTTTGACTCCTTAGTTTGTTGATGTTTGGGTCCTCCGATGATTCCGGCAGCGCTTCCGCGTCCTCCGGAAATTCTTGAATTGGTCTTGACAGGGGTTTGATAGGTTGTTTATGTTTACAAGGTGAAAGAGGGAGGTTGGGCAGTATCTCAGGGGTATTTTGGGTATTTTGGTGTTTGGGATTGGGGAGACATCACTTGGACAGAGGTTGGGCGTGGTAACAGCAAGGAAGAGAGGAGGGTAAAGGCCCTGGGAGTCGGCTTGTTTAAATGAGGGGGGTGGCCTCTCTATTTATAGGCAAAATTTTCGTGCCCGTATTTGAAGTACGGGCATGCCTTGCCCGTACTTCAAGTACGGGCGTGCCTTGCCCGTAATTCAAATACGGGCGAAAAACGCACATTTCCAAATCTCGCAAAATCGGCCGTACGGGACGCGTGTCCCGCCGTACAGTGACACGCGTCCCCTTCCAGAAGCTTGCCCGTATTTGAAATACGGGCATGCCTCGCCCGTACTTCGAATATGGGCATGCCTCGCCCGTACTTCGAATACGGGCACGCACGTTTTTAAAATGCTGGATTTCAAATGCTTTATTAAATTTGATTTATTTGAAGATTTTTATCCGATTTTTTGATTATTATATTATAAAAACGATATTCTTTTATTAAAATATTATTAAAAAATAAAGATATTATTATTTTATTTATTTAATTCATTTATTCTGCTTTTTTCTGCTGTTTTGCCATATGGGCAGCTTTCTTGAAACTTCAACTGTCCATAACTTCTTCGTCCAGTGTCCGATTTCATCAAACTTAGTGTCATTGGAACCGGCTCGGAACCACCTATCTATTGGGATCAAGTTTGGCAGTTGAATTGGGGTCGAGCAAAAAGTCAACTTTTCGCTCCCCAAAAGTTTGACCAGATCATATCTTTTTCATCTGGACTCCGATTCCAGCAAATTCAGTTGCGTTGGAATCGTGTCGAAATGCTCTTTTCAATGAGATGAAGTTTGATGGCCAAATTTACTTGAATCAAAAAGTCAATTTTTGACCCCCTCAGGGTTTGACTTTTGACTTTTCATTTTTCTTTATTTTGGGGGTGCAAAAATCAGGTGCTAACATGTACTTAAACTAGCCACTAGCGAAGGCATGCCAGGGTATCACTAACCGAAGTTTTGGGGCACTGAAGCCGCCGGTGATAAAACAAGAGATTTGTGGAGGATCATCCTGGCATAGCCTTCCCCTCGTAAGGCGCCGAAGTCAATGGTGTTTAAACCTGCAACTAGCTAAGGCACGCCTGGGAACTACTAGCCGAAATTAGGCGCCGACGCCACCAGTGATTAAACTGGAGATTGGCTGAGGTGCGCCTAGGTGCTGCTTTTCAGCTCACCCCCTGCGGAGACCCTGCATGGTCCAACCCTGTGATACTAAGCTCAAACAAAACCCCCCAAAATTGAAGGTTCTCTTTCCTTGCCAAGATGGCTAAAATAGATCAGCTTAACCACAGGTTCTCTCTCCCAGCCAAGTGCCTAAAACAGATCAATTTAGGGTTCTCTTCCCCAGTTGCTTGAGGGTTACTAAAATAGATCAGTTTTTCAAAAATTTTAGGGTTCTCTTTCCTAGTTGCTTGAGGGCGACTAAAATAGATCAGTTTTTCAAAAAATTTTAGGGTTCTCTTTCCCAATTGCTTGAGGGTGACTAAAATAGATCAGTTTTTCAAAAATTTAGGGTTCTCTTCCCCAGTTGCTTGAAAGCAACTAAAATAGATCAGTTTTTCAAAAATTTAGGGTTCTCTTTCCTAGTGGCTTGAGGGCGACTAAAATATATCAGTTTTTCAAAAATGTAGGGTTCTCTTTCCCAGTTGCTTGAGGGCGACTAAAATAGATCAGTCTTTCAAAAATTTTAGGATTATCTTTCCCAGTTGCTTAAGGGCGACCAGTTGCTTGAGGGCGACTAAAATAGATCAGTTTTTCAAAAATTTAGGGTTCTCTTTCCCAATTGCTTGAGGGCGACTAAAATAGATCAGTTTTTCAAAATTTTAGGGTTCTCTTCCCCAGTTGCTTAAGGGCGATTGAAATAAATCAGTTTTCACTTTCTTTGGGTTCTCTCTCCCGACTGTTCTAGGATAGTTAAAACAAATCAAAGTTTCAAAAATTCAGGTTCTCTTTCCTTGTTGCCTTAGAGCAACTAAAACAAATCAGCTAATTTAATAATAATGGAAAAGTAACATAAGTAAATAAATGCAATTAAGGTTAGAAAAGTGCATGAGATGTTTGTGTAAAGTTATACTAATGCCTGTTTATTGTTTCCAAAGGTACCAAAATAGCTTCCTGAAGCCCATATTTGCTGAGGTCAAGAAGAAGGCTTGAGATGGAACAACAAGGAGATCAGACACCGCCGGCGCAGCATCCGACCGAATCCAGTCAGACACAAGTTATGAATGAAATGCAGCAAAGAATTGACAGTATGGGCACCATCATTCAAGACCTGATGGTAGAACTGAGAGAGATAAGGCAAGTCCCACCCGCAGTCCTAGTTGCTCAACAGCCGCCATTTTTCCCACCACAAGCAGAGGCACCTCCACCATATCCAGTACATCGTCCACCAGTGGTACCACCGCCGCCACCACCAACAATACCACTTCCCCAAGGCGTGTCGGTCCACCTCCACCTCAAGAGCAAATTGCGCCTATCCAGCTAGGACAGGAAGAAGAGGACTAGTACAGGACCCAGGAGGTGCAGTTCAAGGAAAAGGTAGCAGCGACTAAAGCAGCCTTGAAAGCAGAGAGCAAGGTAGAGATAGCAGCAGTGAAAGAAGAAAGCAAAGCGGAGATGGCTGCTATGCAGGAAGATTTGTTGAAATAGCTGCAACCTAGTGCAGTCCCAAGCGAGGCTACTCTGGATAGCCTCTGCTTTTTCTCAGACATTCAGCTCCCACCCAAGTTCAAATGCCCGGATCTGCATCAATTTGATAGCACGGGGTGCCCCATTGAACCATTTGCGATCATACTCTAGAGACATGTGTCAATATGCCAAGGACGAGAAAATCATGGTGCAGTTTTTTCAGAGATCATTGATTGTGGCAGCTTACACTTAGTTTTTAAGTCTGGACAAAACCAAGATTAAGACCTGGAATGACCTAGCAGCTGCATTCATCCAACAGTACCGGTTGAAGAGCCAGATTGTACAAACAAGGGCTGAATTACAGAGGCTAACAAAGAAGAGTCAGGAATCAGTACAGGAGTATGCCAAGCGATGGAAGGAACTGGCAACCCTGGTGCAACCACCACTGTTGGAACAGGAAATGACTTCCTTGTTTATTGCATCCCTAGTGTGTGCACCCGATTTCGGTCGCACGACAAGGCGCACGCAAAACGATGCGTGCCTCGGGGTTTGTTTGGAGTCGCCACTGCCTGATGGGGTGCAGGCAGACACCTGGGTGCCTAAGTTTGTCTATTAAGGCTTGGTCTGCGGCTTGAGATTCTAAGTAGGTTCTTGGTTGCGGTCTGGGGAAGTCCGTAGACACCCCAGTCCACCCCGTCAAATGACGGGTCCCATAAGTTTCCCTGGTTTGAGTCAACTCAGTTGGTCTCTCACTCACCCGATGCCTAATCCAGCCTTCAATTTTGGTTAAGTCTAGCGGGACCGCCAAAGTGGTGTGGGTCCCTTTACTTGATTTTATCTTCTTATTATTGAATGAAGTGAGTCTGATTGGGTGGGCCCCGTTGGAAGGCCCACGGATCCCTTGGTGGGCTTGGTTGAGCCCACGTGTCCCTTGGTGGGCCTCAGTCTAGCCTGAGAGGCCCTTTGGGCTTTGGTTCAAGTGAATTGATTTTACTTTAAAGTTTAAGTTGAATTTAAAGTGATTTTATGCAAAGGTGGGCCGGGTTGACTTGCGGGCCCCTGAGTGGGCCTCGGCCTGGTTGCCAAGTGTTTTGAGTTTATTTGGGTTAATCTTTGCCAAAATGGGCCAGGCTTTGGGCTTGGGGCCCTTTACCTGGGCTTGGGCTTGAAAGCCCAAGGCTTCTTGAGTTAGGGATTTGAAACCCTAACCTTGGTTGGTTAATGGGCTTGGTGGGCCTGATAGGCCCTGCCCTTTGCCTCGGCCAAACCATATCTAAGTCTAGATCAACATGCTTCAAAATTGGGCTTGGGTGGGCCTCCAATGGTGTGGCCCACTCAAATGGATTGATTTTATCTTTATTTAACAAAAGGAATTTGTTGGGCTTGGTGGGCCCCATTGGAAGGCCCACCGGGAATCAATTTGGACCGGGTGTCCAAGGCCCATCTTGGGTTTCCGGGTGACCCGGAAACCCTTCTGGTTCGACTGGTTTGATCAAATGAACCAAAAAAAACAGCACAAGATCACAAAACAGCAAAAATAACAATCTGGCTGTGTAGCCAGCCTAAGATGCCGGTTACACATAAGTCTTAGTGTATCCGGCATCTTTTGCCGGCTACAAGTGGGCCTCTGTTGATCCGGCCTGAGTTGCCGGATCAACCTACAAAAGCCAATTTTTCGGATTTTTGCCTTGGGGTTGGATTCTTAGGCTCCTTGGGGTGTTTCAGTAGTTGTGTGGGCCCCTGTGGGGGCCCACAATGGTCCGGATGAAGCCATTTGGCTTCTTCTTTGGGGTTTTCAAAACCAAGCTCAAAGGGAATGGGTGGGGGCTCCCCCTCCTTCTTTCTCTTGCAATGTGACCATCACCTAAACAGGGATCAAGCTTCCCTGTTTTGGGTATCTCATGCTCAAAAAGAGACAACCATGGTACACAAATTAAATAGCCAAACAATATGAGACATGCTTTAATAGGTAGGTTTCATATCAAGATATGTGAGTGCATGTTATTGTGCTTAAAAAGTGTAGAAAACAGATTTTATAGTGGCATACCCAGAAAACCTAAACATTCTATTGACATGAGAACAAGTGAATGAGCAAATGGGATGGATAGTAAACCAAGTAGAGTGATTCCATGGAGCCGAAATCAGCAACTTAATGGGGTGAAAACATCGTGATCAAACATGCAAAATAACTAGCAAAAATGATATACTTGCATGGTTTAAAAAGTAACAACATATATGCTCCATATAGAGATAGATCCACACATCCGCAAAGTAACAATCTAATCATATAAAAATAAAAATAAAATAAAAAAAACGTACCTAGCATGCATCATATGTTGTCCTAACTTACCCACTTAGTTTAAGAATATAATATCCAAGGAAGGGAAAAGAAGGGGGTTTACTTGGGGGATAAATTAGACTTGCATTAGAGGAACATACTCCTCCTTTAAGTGGAAAGAAACCACTAACAACACAGCAGCTTTACACTAAAAAATACAGCAAACCTACAATGACCTTTAGACCATTTAGATCAACTAAGGAGTCCCCTCCTCCTCACTTTAAACTAACGGAAACTTACCTTCCTTACCTTAGAAGAGTGATGATCCATAAATGACATGAAGAGGTAATAATACAAGAGGAAAACATCCATAACATGCACAAACAGAATATTATAGCATCTTTGAGGACTTACATGCTCCAAATAAACTCATATTTACATATGTTAAAGAACATGGCCCAAGAAAGCTCACCTTGGGTTTTGACCCCTTGTAGAAGATGTGTGGAGCCTCCTTGGAGCTAGAACCAAGGCTGGAGCCTCTCTTGGCACCACCAACAACAAGCCTTCCCCCTTTGCTTGAGTGAGAGTGGAGAAGAAGAATAAAAACAAGAGTGGGAGAGCCTCCAAGTAATGTTTGGAGGGCTTGGAAGGCAAGGAGGGGTGGAGAAGCTTGGGAGAGAGAATGGAGCTTGTGGGAGAGATGGGAGAGATCCCCAAAAAATATCAGCCGATCCTTTGGTTGGAGTTTGGGTTTCTTTTTATAAGGCATGACCAAAAGAAAATTATTCTTGCACTTCATCACCAAAACCCTAATCCTTTTTCATCCATGCCCCTTTTTTAAGAAAACCAATGATGGCTTTCTTTTCTTAGCCTCCAAGTAAACTTGGAGGCTAAGTTTGCTTGGACGAATTCTCCACATGGAGAATTCGTCCAACCATTTATTTTTTATTTTTCTTTTTTCTTTATGTACTTGCTTCATTTACCCTTTTTATTATTATTTTATTAAGATCTTTGTTTTATGCATCTTTCAATTTTCTTTTCTTTTTCTTTTACTTTAAATACTTTAATTGGATTTTTAGCAAAAATATTATTTTTTAATTCAAAACTTTTCATTTTGCTGTTCTTTCTTCACTGTTTGCCACGTGTGCAGATTTTTCAGAAACTTTAACCGCCCACAACTCGCTCGTCTGATATCCGATTTTAGTAAACTTAGTGGCGTTGGAATTAGTACGAGATTCCCTATCCACTGAATTTCAGTTTAGCAGCAAATCCGAGTTTTTTAGCAGAAGTGCCGGGCCGCGTCCGTGAGCCGATTTTGCTCATATTTCCTTATCCGGGACTCCGATTCCAGCAAACTCAGTTGCGTTGGAATCGTGTCGAGATGCTCTTTCTGCTGGTATCAAATGAGGTAGCTGATCTGGGGTTTAGCAGAAAGTCAATATATGCTTTTCTCAGATTTGACCAGTCCATAACTTCTTCATTTGGACTTCGATTTGAGCAAACTCTGTTCCATTAGAACCGTATCGGAATCCTCTTTCCAATGGTGGGAAGCATGGTGACTGATTTACACCAGATAAAAAAGTCAACTTTTTGACTTTCTCAAGTTTGACTTTTCAATTAAAATTTCATTTTCTGCATTTTGGGAGGTGCAAAAATGAGGTGCTTACACCTAGGGCAACCTTTCTTCTCTCTGCTTCTGGGACAGAGTACCTCTAATTTCAATGACTTGATTTTGACAGCTGATAGAATTGAGAATTCTGTAAGGGCTAGTAAGATAGATGGCAGTGGCCAGAGCTCTGGATAGAGAAGGTCGACAACCGGGCAAGGTAATAGGAGCCAGGGGCAAGAGCCCAAGAGGCAAGAAAATCAAGTGGTCAATTATGTATGGCAAGCACGACCGTACCACTTTTCGCAGAAGCCTGAGACAGTGGCACCCCAAGATCAGGGGCAAACCGCTTACCAAGGGGTAAGGAGAACTAAAGAGGAAATGGAAGCATGAATGAAAAGGGTATTCACTCCTCTTCCCTACTCACCGGTAGAATTGTTACATACACTGCTGAAGAAGGGTTATTTACAGATCAAGCCCCCAAATCCCCAGAAGGTTAACTCCCAGAGTTACAACGCATCCGAAAGATGTGAATATCATTCCGGTGCTCCAGGCCACCATACCAATCGATGTTGGGATTTGAGGCACGACATACAAGACCTCATTGATAGTAAAAGGATTTCAGTAGATCCCCCAGCACCAGCAGCACCGACTCCAGCCACTGGCACTACCACAAACCCTCTCCCAGACCACTCCAAGGCCTCCTCAAGTGGGCCCGTGAATTAAGTCAGCATTGACCAAGACAGTAACGAGCGGTTTGATCCATCTACACTGATTGGGCGTCCTAGACAGATTGTTAGGGTGCAATTTCAAGAAGGGGCAGAGCGACAGGTGATAAATGTCGTCGAGGCAAATGACGAAGACACGTTTCTTGGACTCCCTCTGGTGCACTTTCACCTACCCGAGGAACCTGAATTTTTCTACCCTCCACCTATCCCCGACCCATCCACCTTGAACACCTTTGACATGATGGATAGCCCACCATCTGACCTCTCAGCCCTCTCATTTGAACCACCTACTTTTAACCTTTCGCAACTCCACCTCAAACCACCATCTTACAATACCGTACCATCACCATACCAACTCCAACCTCTCTACCACCAGTCTACCGTCACCACCACCAAAGCTGAAATCAACCGGATCACCCAATCTGGCCGATACATAAACACTGATCCCCCATCCGCACCAGAGGGAGAGACAGAAGAAGAGAAGAGAAGAAGAGAGAAAGGGAGGAAAGTGGCCACTGAAGTGCCACAAATCCACAAGAAGAAGGGAAAGGCCACGAAGGAGGAGATTATCAATCTCCATAACAGTATTCATGCATCAGAGTATGACCTCCTCCAGCAGTTGAACAAAATACCTGCCCAGATATCCATCATGCGCCTTCTATTCGACTCAGAGAAGCATAGGAATATGTTGATGAAAGTCCTGGATGATGCTCATGTACCGGACAGCATCAGTCCCGAGTAGTTGGAGGCGATAGTGTCAGTGATAATGGCACCAAAGGCTATCTCATTTTCTGCAGCTGACTTGCCACCAGAGGGATGCAATCACACTGAACCGTTATACATAACAGTAAGGTGCTTCGACCTAATCGTGAAACGAGTGATGATTGATAACGGGTCAGCACTGAATATCTACCTAACCAGGACTTTTCACAGTTTGCAATTAAGCCCTGATTTGATCAAGCCCAATTCTCACAATGTCCGAGGATTCGATAATGCCAGGAGAGAGTCTCTGGGAGAGCTCACCCTGAACATTGTGATTGCAGAAAGGACGTTCACTATGACCTTCGAACTAATGGACATCAATGCCTCCTTTAACTTGCTGATTCGGAGGCCCTGGTTACACCAGGCTGGCGCAGTGCCGACTACCCTCCACCGGATGGTCCAGTTTATCTCTGGAAATGAGCTGATTACCGTCCATGCTGAGGACCATGATAAGTCATGAAAATACCACATTATAGCACATTAATTTCATGACTTATCTGGTTTTATTTCATATTTAATTCCCAATTTTACTTAGAAATTGTCAAAGTCTTTCATCTTTGTATTTTATTTTCATTGTCTAAATTGTGCCTAATTTGTTGATGTAGAGATACTCTCGGTGGTTATAGAAATCATGGTTCAAACGGCGTAACATTCGGAGTCAAATTGCAGAAGTTATGATTAGCGTTCGCTGGCCATTCGACTGTCGTTCGAACATTGGTGTTCTGCAAAGAAACCCGAGAGTAGCGTTCGCTGGTCATTCGACTGTCGTTCGAACATTGGTGTTTTGCAGAGAAACCCAAGAGTAGCGTTCGTTGGCCGTTCGACTGTCGTTCGAACGTTAGTGTTCTACAGAGAAACCCGAGAGCAACGTTCGCTGGCCGTTCGATGAACGTTCAAACAAGAAAAGAGGAAACAGTTGTTTGACGTGAACGTTCGACCCGCATTCGACAGTCGTTCGAATGATCAAGTAGTAAAAACTGTTATAAAATTCCGAACTTTGCGGATTTGTTTCCCTTTTCTTGGGGATCTTCTTCTAGCTTTTAGGAGGATTTTAAGGGGTTTCTAATTGAGGAGATTAGGTCGTTTTTGGACTTCTAAGTCGTGGATATACAAGAAAAGGAAGTTCTCTTTTCCTTAGGAGTTTTTAGAAGCAAAGTTTCTATTTCTCTTCAAGGGATTTTTGGGCAAGCTTATGGGATTTCTATAAAGGAGAGAGCTAGAACGTGAAGAGGGTGTGGATGCTAGGAACGTGAGAAGGAAGCTGGAACGTTGGAGAGATCAGAGCTTGGATCGTCATTAGTTTATTTCTTCCCTTTTCTTCTCTTTCTTTTATTATACTCTGTTTTTTATGGTTGTTCTTAAGTCAATCATGAACTAACTTTTATTACTAAGGCTTTGGTGTAATCTAAACATGATGTTTTAATTCTGAATATTATTGCTAATGAATTTATGATTCATTCTTTGAGTATTTTATTATTGTGCTTAACCAAATTGACTACTTGATCACCATTCAATTGTATTTGATAGTTGTATTGAGACCGAGAGGAGATATACAATTCTAGTTCATGTGATAAGATACCATATTCTACATGTTGATAGAGATATTGGCATAGTTTATGTAGCTTTGTGTTTTTGTACATGAAAATCCACAGATCTTAATGTGCCTTTTTGCTTTTAAATTCACATACAGATATCGTGAGTTATCGTGGGGAGGTAAGTTCGTTAGTGCTCGAGAGAGACCATTGGATAGGATAGGGATTTTCACTTTCAAATTGGATTATAAAATTCAGTAGCATGTGTATTCAAGAGTTAATTCAAATTGGCTTATGATGAAATCAAATGCCTTAGCATTTTTAATCTCTTATCGAATCCTACTCTTTTATTTTCTTAGTTAATAATTTTAATTGCTAGTTAAACACCCATATCACTTTTTGATTATCCAAATAAAATTTAGGATAGTAATTTCAGTATTTAGTAGCTACAATTCCCTGTGGGTTCGACACTCTATTTCATCACTTTATTACTTGTTACGAATTCGTGCACTTACGAAAAAGTACATCAAGTTTTTGGCGCCGTTGCCGGGGATTTATTTGTTTGCTAATATTGATACTATCTATTCTTAGTTTTAATTTGGATTTTTAATTTTTATTTCAGGTCTTGTGTATGCAACACTCTAGAAGTGCTGAAATCTTTCCTTGTGATCCTGAAATTGATCGTACCTTTAGGTGGTTGAACAAGGAGAAGAGGAAAGTTTTAAATAACTCTCCAGTTGAAATGGCAAATCAAATTAAAGAAGAGGAGAACAATAGGGCTTTAAGAGACTATGCCATGCCATTATTCACTGGGGCTCATACAAGCATTAGAAGGCCAGCCATTCAAGCCAATAATTTTGAGATAAAGCTAGATGTGCGCGCCTCACTTCAGTGGGTCGCACTGGGTAAAAGTGGGAAATTGGAGTCGCCACCGCCTGATAGGGTGCAGGCGGACACCTAGGTGCCTAAGTTTGTCTATTTGGTCTGGGGCTTGAGATTCTAAGCAAGTTCTCGGTTACGGTCCGGGGAAGTCCGTAGACACCCCGGTCCGCCCCGTCAAGTGACGGGTCCCATAGGTTTCCTTGGTTTGAGTCAACTTTGGTCTCTCACTCACCCGATTCCTAATCCAACATGCTCATTTGGTTAAGTCTGGCGGGACCGCCAAAGTGGTGTGGGTCCCTTTACTTGATTTTATCTTCTTAGTTTAAAGTGAAGTGAGTCGGGTGGGGCGGGCCCCGTTGGAAGGCCCACGGTATCCCTTGGTGGGCCAAGTGTGGCCCACATGTTCCTTGGTGGGCCAAGTGTGGCCCTTTGGACTTTGGTTCAATTTGACTTGATTTGAAGTTCAAGTTGGATTGTTAAGTGATTTCCATGCAGAGTGGACCGGATTGCTTTGCGGGCCCCTGAGTGGGCCCCCACAGTTGATTGCAAAGGTGATTTGAGATTAGCTTGATTAGTTTCCAAAATGGGCCAGGCTTTGGGCTTGGGGCCCTTTACCTGGGCTTGGGCTTGAAAGCCCAAGACTTCCTGGGTTAGGGTTTTGAAACCCCAACCTTGCTTGGTTTTGTGGGCCTAGTGGGTCCGATAGGGCCTGCCCTTGGTCTCGGCCAAACCACAACATAATTTAAGCATGCATGCCCCACATAGGACTTAGGTGGGCCTCAAGTGGTCTGGCCCACTCAAATCTTTTAATTATCTTATTTAAGCAAAATTGAATGGTTCGGGCTGTGTGGGCCCTGTTGGAAGGCCCACATGTGCATGCAATTGGATCGAATGGTCCGAGTCCCATGTTGGCTTTCCGAATGACCCGAAAACCCTGTTAGCACATTTGGTTCGGTTTGAGAATGTCACCCACAGTCAGCGCGAGCTCAGCGGATGCAAAAGTGCTCCAAGCGAGCTTCGCGCAAGCTTCGCGCGAGCTTCGCATGAGCTTAGCGCGAGCTCGGCGCAAGCTAGGCGCGAGCTCGGCGGATGCAAAAATGCTCCGCGTGAGGTTCGCGCAAGCTCGGCGCATACCCCCGATTCTTGTTTTCTCGCTCAAACTCCATGAACATCTGGTTTTTAAGCTCTGTAACACCTTTCTGGCAATCCTTAGATCCCCAGAAGACCTCTAAACACAACTTGAAATTAATTTAAGCTACCTCAACATCCCCGACCCAAATCTCTTCGCGAGAATCCGAACCTCAAAACCAAACACCAACGCAACTAACAGAGAAGGGAAAAGGGGGTTTATAATGGGGTACACGAGATGAAATGACCACAGGGAACATGCTCCCACCTTCAAATCCATACCAGCGATAATAGCAAACAACTCGACAAAGACAGAAAACGCCCTAGCATGCTTGAAATGAGCTCATTCTTATTTGTATTAAACAGGGAACATTACCTTGGTTTTAATCCTTTGCAGGGTGTGCGTTAGGCTTCCTAGGAGTGCACGAGCAGCTGCTGGAGCCTCCTCCTCCGAGCATCAAGAGCAGGTTCCTCCTTCTCCTTCGAGCATCAAGAGGGGAGGGGGCGAGAAACCGAGGCTCCAAAGGGGGTTAAGGTGTTGTCGGGGAATTGGTAAAGGCCAGGAGTGGCCTTGGGAGGGGGTCTCGAACCAGGCAAGGTGGGGAGGAAGGCTCGAGCAAAGGGATCCAACACCCAGAAAATCCCGAACTCAAAAACTGCCAACCCTTTTGCAAGAGGGTTGCCGCGGCTTTTATAGAAGAAGACATGGGGGTATCCGCCGAGCTGGCGCCATCTGGCGCCGAGTAGCTGTCGCTCAATGCGAGCGACACAATTATTGCAAAACAATTAATGCGGCCGCGGTTTTGTTTAAAAATCAGAAAATTAAGATATAGTCCCTGGGATATTTGGATTTACTATTATTTTATTCAGATATTTTCAGACATTTTCAGATTGGTCCCTGGGATCTTTTGAATGTTTGGATATTCACGGATTTGATTCCCGAGATATTTTCCTACGCAACTTGCCACGTGTACAGCTCTCTGCCACGTGTGCAGTTTGCCGGTTTTGCTACTCGGAAACTTTGACAGCTCATATTTTCTTCATCCGGGCTCCGATCTGGGCAAACTCAATTGCGTTAGAACCATATTGAAGCCCTCTATCCAATGGCATGGGTGTGAGCACCTGGATCAGGGTTTAGCAAAAAGTCAACTTTCGGCTCCCCCTCAAGTTTGACCGGCATGCAGAACCTTTATCCGGACTCCGATCCCAGCCAACTCAGTTGCGTTGGAATCGTGTCGGGATTCTCTATCCAATGAGATAAAGCAAGGTGGTCAACTATCATCTGATCAAAAAGTCAACTTTTTGTCCCCTCGAGATTTCACTTTCTGCCAAGGTTTTCATTTTTAGCACTTCCAGGGGTGCAAAAATAAGGTGCTTACACCAGCCATCATTCAAATGATCCAATCAACCGTGCAATTCAATGGCATGCCGAATGATGATCCCAATGCTCATATTGCAAATTTTCTGGAAATTTGTGATACCTTCAAGCACAATGGAGTTTCTAATGATGCAATAAGGTTGAGGCTTTTTCCTTTCTCTTTAAGGGATAAGGCAAAAGGTTGGTTAAACTCACTTCCACCAATGACCATCACTACGTGGGATGGTTTGGCTCAGAAATTTTTAGCAAAGTTCTTTCCCCCATCAAAAACTACTAAGATGAGGAATGATATCACTACCTTTGCTCAATTCAACATGGAGTTACTATATGAAGCATGGGAAAGATATAAGGACTTGCTTAGAAGATGTCCTCACCATGGTTTACCCAATTGGTTGCAAGTCCAAACCTTCTATAATGGATTGAGTCCAAATACACGGACAATTGTGGATGCCGCAGCTGGTGGAGCATTGATGGGGAAGCCATTTGAAGAGGCCTACAATTTACTTGAGGAAATGGCCTCAAATAACTACCAATGGCCATCAGATCGTTTGGGACCAAGAAAAATTCATGGAGGAATCATTCAAGTGTTGAATGTCAAGTTGGAAACTCTTTTGCCATGGGTGCATCCGAGCAAGCCAATTATGTCTCCAACTTTCAACGCCCAAATAATCCCTATTCAAATACTTACAACCCCGGATGGCGAAATCATCCAAATTTTTCTTGGAGTGGTCCTCAAAATATCAATAAGCAACCTCCCAGGTTCCAACAGCAAGAAAAGAAGCCAAATATGGAGGAATTGCTTACCAAGTTCATGCAAGACACTTCAGGATTCATGCAAGAAGCAAGGACTACTTTCCGGAACCAAGATGCTAGCATCAGGAACCTTGAGCACCAAATGGGGCAGTTTTCAAAACAATTGGCAAAAAGATCTCAAGGGTCCCTCCCAAGTGATACTATTACCAATCCAAGAGAACATGCTAAAGCCATCACCCTAAGGAGTGGGAAAAATCTGGAAATTCAGCAAGAAGTGAGAAAAGAAGATGAAGAAGAGGAAAATGAGAAGCACAAAGAAAATACAAAAACAGATTTGCTTTCTAAAACTCTTCCTCCTTATGTTCCTTCTATTCCTTTTCCACAATTATTGAGAAAAAATAAGTTGGACAAGCAATTTTCTAAGTTTCTAGATATTTTTAAGAAATTGCATATTAACATCCCTTTTGCAGATGCATTGGAACAAATTCCTACTTATGCCAAGTTCATGAAGGAGATGTTGTCTAACAAGAGAAAATGGGAGGAGCATGAAACGGTGATGCTAACCGAGGAATGTACAGCAATCTTGCAAAATAAACTTCCACAAAAGCTAAAAGATCCAGGGAGTTTTACTATTCCTTGCACAATTGGAAATTCTCACTTCAATAAAGCTTTATGTGATTTAGGAGCAAGTATAAATCTAATGCCATTTTCTGTTTTCCAGAAATTGGGGATTGGTGAAGCTAAGGCAACAACCGTATCTCTCAAACTGGCAGATCGATCCATCAAATACCCAAGAGGTATCATAGAAGATGTTCTTGTTAAGGTTGACAAGTTTATTTTTCCTGCAGATTTCATTGTATTGGACATGGAGGAGGACAGAGAAATTCCACTCATCCTAGGCCGACCATTCTTAGCTATAGGAAGAACTCTTATTGATGTCCAAGAAGGAAAGCTTATACTTAGAGTGCAAGAGGAACAGATTGTGTTTGATGTGTTCGAAGCTATGAAGCATGCCTCCACAAGTGATTCATGTTTTCAGATTGATAACATCAGCAAGTTGGTATCAGATACCTTCAATGAAAATAATCCAAGGGAACCACTAGAAGCATGCATTACCAAATCAAGGAATATTTCTTCTAAAGACATGAGCATTAGAGAGTGTGCACTCTATTTAGAGGCTTCACCACATTACACTCACAAGAAGAAGCCAAATTTTGAAGATCTTCATAAGAAAGAAGCCTCTCAACAGAATTTACTAACTTCTGATCCTCCCAAGCTTGAGCTTAAAACTTTACCTTCTCATTTAAAATATGTTTATTTAGGAGTTGACAGTTCTTTTCCAGTAATTGTCTCTTCCTCTTTGACAGGTCTTGAAGAAGAGAAACTACTTCGGGTGTTAAGAGCTCACAAATCAGCATTGGGTTGGTTGATAGCCGATATAAAAGAGATTAGTGCTTCAATTTGCATGCACAAAATTCTTATGGAGGAGAGCCACAAGACCACGGTGCAACCACAAAGAAGGCTCAATCCAAACATGCAAGAAGTGGTAAGGTCTGAGGTTCTCAAGTTGCTGGATGCAGGTATCATCTATCCAATTTCTGATAGTTCGTGAGTAAGTCCAGTTCAAGTAGTACCAAAGAAAGGTGGTATTACAGTTGTTAGGAATGAAACCAATGAACTTATTCCAACAAGAACAATAACAGGTTGGAGGGTGTGCATAGATTATAGGAAACTCGATGATGCCACTCGAAAAGACCACTTTCCACTCCCTTTTATAGATCAAATGTTGGAAAGGCTTGCTGGTCATGCTTATTACTGTTTTCTTGATGGATACTCAGGGTACAACCAAATCCAAATTGCACCAGAAGATCAAGAGAAGACTACTTTCACTTGCCCGTATGGAACATTTGCCTATAGGAGGATGCCTTTTGGTTTGTGCAATGCTCCAGCCACTTTTCAGCGATGCATGATGGCAATATTTTCTGACATGGTGGAAAAGTTTCTGGAAATTTTCATGGATGATTTCTCTGTTTTTGGTTTCTCTTTTGATGCTTGTTTGAATCATTTATCTATGGTATTGACAAGATGTGAAGAAACTAACCTTGTATTAAATTGGGAAAAATGTCACTTCATGGTGCCGGAAGGAATAGTGCTTGGTCATAGGATCTCATCCAAAGGGATCGAAGTGGATAAAGCCAAGGTGGAGGTTATTGAAAAATTACCTCCACCCACAACAGTCAAGGGTGTACGGAGTTTTCTTGGGCATGCGGGGTTTTACCATCGTTTTATTAAAGATTTTTCTAAAATCACTAAACTCCTTTGTAGCATATTGGTCAAGGATACACCTTTTATTTTTTCAAAAGACTGTTTGCATGCTTTCAAACTTTTGAAGGAAAAATTGATTTCAGCCCCAATAATTTGTGAACCAGATTCGGAGCTACCTTTTGAGTTGATGTGTGATGCTAGTGATTATGCTTTAGGAGCTATTTTAGGACAGCGGAAAAATAAATTATTGCATGTCATTTACTATGCTAGTAGGACCTTGAATGATGCTCAACTCAATTATGCTACAACTGAAAAAGAATTATTGGCTGTAGTTTTTGCCTTTGATAAGTTTAGATCTTATTTGATTGGCTCCAAGGTTATTGTATATACTGACCATTCAGCTCTCAAATATTTGCTAGCCAAAAAGGAAGCAAAACCAAGGCTATTTCAGTGGATTCAACTTTTGCAAGAGTTCGACTTGGAAATCAAAGACAAGAAGGGAACCGAGAACCAAGTAGCTGATCATCTCTCTCGACTTGAGCTTGAAGATGAAAAAGCCAACACATCCATCCCAATCAATGAGGTATTTCGTGATGAACAACTTCTTGCCTTTTCATTAATAGAAGTTCCCTGGTATGCAGATTTTGTGAATTACTTGGTTAGCAATGTGGTAAATCTGGAGTTCTCATATCAACAAAAGAAAAAATTCTTTTCGGATGTAAAGCATTACTTTTGGGAAGATCCTTTCCTCTACAAGCATTGCAAAGATCAAATCATTAGGAGATGTGTACCTGAAGAAGAGATGGAGAATATCTTAAAGCATTGTCATTCACTCGAAGTTGGAGGCCATTTTGGACCAAACAAAACTGTTGCAAAGGTGCTACAATCAGGTTTTTATTGGCCCTCCCTCTTTAAAGATGCTTTTGCTTTTGTTTCCACATGTGATCAATGTCAAAGAAGTGAAAATATTTCCAGAAAAAATGAAATGCCTCTAAACAATAATCTTGTTGTTGAATTATTTGATGTTTGGGGCATTGATTTTATGGGACCATTCCCTTCATCTTTCTCAAATCAATACATTTTAGTTGCTGTTGATTATATTTCCAAATGGGTAGAGGCAGTAGCCCTCCCTACAAATGATTCTAAAGTTGTATTGAATTTTTTGAGAAAACAGATTTTCACTAGGTTTGGCACTCCAAGAGCAATCATTAGTGATGGGGGAAAACACTTTTGCAATCAGCACTTTGAGGCAATCTTACGTAAATATGGTGTTACACATAGAGTTGCCACTCCTTATCATCCCCAAACAAGTGGTCAAGTTGAAGTTTCCAACCGGGAACTGAAGCGCATATTGGAAAAAACAGTTAACTCATTCCGAAAGGATTGGTCAAAGAAGCTTGATGATGCATTGTGGGCATATCGGACTGCTTTCAAAACACCAATTGGAATGTCTCCATACCGACTTGTCTATGGAAAAGCTTGTCATCTCCCGGTGGAATTAGAACACAAGGCCTACTGGGCAATGAAAACTTTGAATTTTGATCTTGTGGCAGCTGGAGAGAAGAGGCTTCTACAACTAAATGAGATGGATGAATTTCGGCTTGATGCTTATGAGAATTCTCGAATTTACAAGGACCAAACAAAACTCTGGCATGATAAGCACATTCAACGGAAGGAGTTTCTAGTTGGCTAGAAAGTGTTACTCTACAACTCTAGGCTGAGATTTTTTCCGGGCAAGCTTCGTTCTCGTTGGTCTGGCCCTTTCACTGTGGTAACAGTTTACCCCCATGGAGCTGTAGAGATTCATCATGACACAAAAGGCACCTTCAAGGTCAATGGTCAGAGATTAAAGCCTTATGTTGATGAGGATTTCAAGAACTACAAGTCCTCCTATTTGCTCCACCCGTCAACATAAAAGATGGTTTTCAGTCAAGCTAATGACTATAACCAAGCACTTCTTGGGAGGCAACCCAAGTGTTTTCCATTTTAATTTTTTTTTTGTATTCTACTTTAATTTTTACTCAATTTTTTTTAATTTTTTCAGGTTCTTGAAGGTTATTCACAGTCATACAAGTCCATCCTACAGTCCATGTCAACATCTGAAAATCTGGGGAGTATTTTGTCCCTTTCTCTTTATTTTCATTTTGCTCTTGAACATTGAGGGCAATGTTAGATTCAAGTTGGGGGGAGTTGTGCTGAAATCTCATGTTTTGTTGACCTTTGTTTTGGTGATCTCAAACCCAGATTTTTTATTTGATGTGCTGAATAGCCTGCTGGTAGGATAGTTTTCTTTGTGATGTGAATTTCTAGCTCATGCCTAGCAATCCAGATAGCTTGATATTCTTGGTTAAGCTTAAACAGTTGAATACATAATCACATGACTGGGAAATCTAAATTTTGGCCTTTATTACTTATCTTTGGATAGTGTGATTTCATTTGTCTCACTTTGAACTTAGCACGAGCACACTAATGCATTGTGTGTGGGGTATGAGAACTGAAACCATTCATAGAAGTTTTGATAACGTGAGTTCTGTTGATTGACTTATAGATGGACAACTTTGGCATGGTAATTGTGGTATGAAAAAAAAAATTTTTTTTTTCAAAGTAACAAACAGTGCTAAGAGATTTTGAGCTCCTTTTTACTAAGTAACCGGGCCTCTTGCCTCACTAAGCAATGAGTGTTCGCGTCAAAAGGTAAGGAATCTTAAATGGTTGATAATGTGGCTAGTATAGCTTTGTAGCCTTTTTGACTTGAGTTAGTAAAACCTGCAGGGGTGTCTTCACACCTAATGCCCTTTGAGCCATCTGGTTCGAGAGTCATTGGTCCAACACTCGATAAATGGGTCAATTAGAAAGCTTAAGGAAGCTAGACATTGCACAGTCCACATGTGTTGAAAGAAAAAAAAGGGAAATATAGAAAATGAAAGTCAAAATGTCATGTTTTGGTTGTTTCATCAAATAAGGAGTCCTCTGAATTTGGCTTTGTTAGAACTTTTATAATGGAATTATTTTAAAGCCTCATAATGATGTATTAGATCACTTTACACCAAAGGCACTTGTGATGTTCCACTATCTAAGTATAAGTGATTAGGCTCATTTTTTATTTCTTAAGATCGTGAACATGGAGTTTCAAATTTTAAGTTATCCTTGAATATTAACTGTTGTTCTGGGTGTTGCTTTATCTTCTTTGATAGCATGTGTTTGAAATCAATTTCATGTTTGTGGGTATCATCCTGGTAAACCCTCACGAGACTATAACTCGTCCACTAGGGGCACCTAGGGGTTTAAAGGCTTGTTGCAAATGCTAAATGCAATCGAGAGTGCCAGCGAAAGTGGTATAGTTAGGACTTTCTATTTTAATTGTTTTAGTTCAGTTTTGCTAGGGACCAGCAAAAAAAGTAAGTTGGAGGGTGTGATAAGTCATGAAAATACCACATTATAGCACATTAATTTCATGACTTATCTGGTTTTATTTCATATTTAATTCCCAATTTTACTTAGAAATTGTCAAAGTCTTTCATATTTGTATTTTATTTTCAATGTCTAAATTGTGCCTATTTTGTTGATGTAGAGATACTCTTGGTGGTTATAGAAGTCATGGTTCAAACAGCGTAACATTCGGAGTCAAATTGTAGAAGTTATGATCGGCATTCGCTAGCCGTTCGACTGTCGTTCGAACGTTGGTGTTCTGCAGAGAAACCCAAGAGTAGCGTTCGTTGGCCGTTCGACTGTCGTTCGAACATTGGTGTTCTGCAGAGAAACCCGAGAATAGCGTTCGCTGGCCGTTCGATTGTCGTTCGAACGTTAGTGTTCTACAGAGAAACCCGAGAGCAGCGTTCACTGACCGTTCGATGAACGTTCGAACAAGAGAAGAGGAAACAATTGTTTGACGTGAACGTTTGACCCGCGTTTGACAGTCGTTTGAACGATCAAGTAGTAAAAACTGTTATAAAATTCCGAACTTTGCGGATTTGTTTCCTTTTTCTTGGGGATCTTCTTCTAGCTTTTATGAGGATTTTAAGGGGTTTCTAATTGAGGAGATTAGGTCATTTTTGGACTTCTAAGTCATGGATATACAAGAAAAGGAAGTTCTCTTTTCCTTAGGAGTTTTTAGAAGGAAAGTTTCTATTTCTCTTCAAGGGATTTTTGGGCAAGCTTATGGGATTTCTATAAAGGAGAGAGCTAGAACTTGAAGAGGGTGTGGATGCTAGGAACGTGAGAAGGAAGCTGGAACGTTGGAGAGATCAGAGCTTGGATCGTCACTAGTTTATTTCTTCTCTTTTCTTCTCTTTCTTTTATTATACTCTGTTTTTTTATGGTTGTTCTTAAGTCAATCATGAACTAACTTTTATTACTAAGGCTTTGATGTAATCTAAACATGATGTTTTAATTCTGAATATTATTACTAATGAATTTATGATTCATTCTTTGAGTATTTTATTATTGTGCTTAACCCAATTGAGTACTTGATCACCATTCAATTGTATTTGATAGTTGTATTGAGACCGAGAGGAGATATACAATTCTAGTTCCTGTGATAAGATATCATATTCTACATATTGATAGAGATATTGGCATGGTTTATGTAGCTTTGTATTTTTGTACATGAAAATCCACAGATCTTAATGTGCCTTTTTGCTTTTAAATTCACATAGAGATATCGTGACTTATCGTGGGGAGGTAAGTTCATTGGTGCTCGAGAGAGACCATTGGATAGGATAGGGATTTTCGCTTTCAAATCGGATTATAAAATTCAGTAGCATGTGTATTCAAGAGTTAATTCAGATTGACTTATGATTAAATAAAATGCCTTAGTATTTTTAATCTCTTATTGAATCCTACTCTTTTATTTTCTTAGTTAATAATTTTAATTGCTAGTTAAACACCCATCTCACTTTTTGATTATCCAAATAAAATTTAGGATAGTAATTTCAGTATTTAGTAGCTACAATTCCCTGTGGGTTCAACACTCTATTTCATCACTTTATTACTTGTTACGAATTCGTGCACTTGCGAAAAAGTACATCAAACCGCAAGGAATTTGAGAAGGTTGGGGTACCCTATGTGGACTATGAGTTGCCCACATCGTTAAATTTCCAGACTGTGGAAATGGTACAAGTAAACCAAACTCCTGCATCTGAGCGAGCACGACAATTCCGAAAAAGAAAGAGGAATAACATGTTCGGCGCTGCTGAGTGCGCTGATTATGGGCTTCGAGCCAGAGAAGGACTAGGTAGATACAAGCAGGGCATCAAGACAGCTATACAGCCTTATGAGAAGGCTACTTGGTTCAGACTTGGATATAATCCCCAACTTGAGGACTATTCCAGGCTCTATGGCATGCAGGCAGAAAGAAAAAGAGCACGGGTTGATGGAAGGGACCCGCATTGGCCCATTTGTGTGCACAGTCAATTATACCATCACTTCACCAACATGGAGCATGAAGCTGCCCAGTCACTGCAAAATATTGTTCCCCAAGGTTGGGGTGATGAATTCTTGGATTCCCCTGTTCTGGAAGAGGACTACCTACAAGGACTGGCTCAGATGCTTTGGGAGGAGCCCTTGCCCCTAGAAGTGGTCGGAGACCCAGTGGAAGTAGATCCGCTAGCCTTTGATGGATCACTAAACGACCTATTGGCATTGTTCGCCCTGGAGTCTGTCGACGATGTTACTGTTGTTGTTGCTCCAATTGAGGAACCGCCCATTCCTAAGGGAGTACCTATCTACCCACCGGCTGTAGTTGAAGCATCGCCACTGGCCACCATACCAAAGGACGAAGAAGAAGGCCCGATCATGTACGTTTGCATGATGAAAAGCCAGGGCAGCTCAGGGGTGCCTAGCCGGAGGCCTCGATCTCCTCCACCTCCACCCCATATTCTGCACCCTGGGACTCGGGATCGGTTGAACAGGATGTTCCGTGGTATGCCCCAAGTACTAGGGCCAGTGCCCGAGGTGATATATCATGAGACCTATGGCAAATGGGCACCAAAGGTACACTCCTCCACTAAACCAGAGATACCAACGGGAATACCTGTAGCTGTTGCACCACCCAAAGTTGACCTAGTCAATGAGGTCACTATTGCTTATATGCCACCTGACACAGAAATACCGTTGGCAATTCCCCTCAGCGGATCATGGGCGAGGGTATCATCGGAGTATGATCCCAGGTCAGAGCAGAGCCAGAACAATCCAGCAACATGCGGGGTAAGCGACCCCATTTGTATCTCATCTGATGGTAGTGTCAACATGGTGCTAGTTGGAGAACCGGAGAAAGCAACAGCCATCAACAAGGAAGACCACTCACCACAGAACTGGAGCTTCGCGCCTTTTGTCACTAGCAAGGCCAATCTTCAAAGGGGGGTTCCCTCTACTTCTGATATTCCTATTGTAGCAATGGCTGAACTTTTCAATAAATGCTTGAAATCTTTTGAGTAGTTGCCTGTCTCTGATAATAATTGCACAAATAAGCAAACTCAACCCCACAACCTTAGTATCAATCTCGACGCACACCCGGAGAGTTCGGAGCACGAGGTAGATAATCAGGTTGCCATAACTAAACAAAAAGAACTAAAAGAACAAAGAGAAATTGAAGGAATAATAAAAGAAAAGCATGAGCTAGTGCACAGTGCTGAACAAGAACTTGATGAATTAGACTGCGGCACCTACCCATCACAGCCCGAAGATTCGGAACTCGTCACCTGTGAGCCTTTTGAGCTTGAGGACGACGATGAATCATGGGAGGCTCCGTTGGAAATCCAATTTGCTTTGGAAATGCATGAAAAGGGTCTCCAAGCTAACATTAAGGCAACTGAACCCATTAACATAGGTGAAACAGCACAACCAAGGGTTCTTTAAATTGGTTAAAACTGTCACAATTACTAAAAGCACAGATGTTTGATTTTCTAAAATCTTACACTGACGTGTTTGCATGGTCATACGAGGATATGCCTGGGCTAGACACGGACTTAGTTGTGCATTGGTTACCAATAAAGTCTGAGGCCACACCAGTGAATCAAAAGCTTAGACGCATGAACCCAGAATGGGCCCTGAAGATCAAAGAAGAGGTCACCAAGCAGTTGAATGCTGGATTCTTGCGAGTAACAGATTACCCAGAATGGTTGGCAAACATCGTGCCAGTTCCTAAAAAGGACGGGAAGGTCAGGATGTGCGTTGATTACAGGGACCTGAATAAAGCAAGTCCTAAGGATGACTTTCCTTTGCCACATATCGATGTGTTAGTTGACAACACAACAACGCATTCAATGTTCTTATTCATGGATGGATTCTCTGGTTACAACCAGATAAGGATGGCACCTGAAGATATGGATAAGACATCCTTCATCACGCACTGGGGCACGTACTGCTATCGTATGATGCCGTTCGGATTAAATAATGCGGGCACTACATACCAACGTGTGATGACTTTGTTATTCCATGATATAATGCACAAAGAAATGGAAATATACGTGGATGACATGATTGCAAAGTCCAAAGAAGAGGAAAGCAATTTGGTGAATCTTGGCAAAATATTTAATAGACTCAGAAGTGCAAACTTAGGCTCAACCTGAACAAATGCGTGTTCGGTGTCACTTCAAGAAAGCTGCTTGGATTCATTGTTGGGAAATGAGGAATCGAAGTTGATCCCGTCAAAGTCAAGGCAATACTAGAAATGCCACCCCCGTCAACAGAAAAGGAAGTGAGGGGTTTCCTCGGCAGATTGCAGTACATCAGTCGGTTCAAAGCACATATGACTCTCGTGTGCGAACCGATATTCAAATTGCTGAAGAAGGACAACCCAATGGTTTGGAATGAAGACTGTCAAGCGGCATTCAATAAAATCAAAGCATATCTGATGAGTCCACCGACTTTGGTCCCCTAGTGCCAAGGCAGCCCTTGATCATGTATTTGACGGTCTCGGAAACAGCAATAAGATGTGTCTTGGGGCAACATGATGAGACAGGGAGGAAGGAACAACCAATTTATTACTTAAGCGAAAAGTTCACCAACTTTGAAATAAGATACACAGTGCTCGAGAAGACATGTTGCGCCTTAGTCTGGGCAGCTCAAAAGCTTCGACATTATTTGCTCAGCCACACTGTCTTCTTGATTTCGAGTTTGGACCCATTGAAGTACATCTTTGAGAAGCCGATTTCCACTGGAAGGGTAGCCAAGTGGCAGGTTCTTTTATCTTAGTATGACATTGTCTATACAACGAGGAAGGCAATAAAGGGACAGACGGTAGCAAATCACCTGGCAGAACACCCTTTATCAGATTACCAGCCACTTCTTTCTAGGTTTCCAGATGAAGATATAATGTATATTGAGCCAACAGAAGAGGAAACCGGATGGCAGATGTTCTTTGACGAGGCAGTCAATATCAAAGGAAAGGGAATCGGAGCAGTGATAATTTCCCCAGAAGGAGTCCACCACCCGATAGCAGCAAAACTCTTATTCGATTGCACCAACAACATGGCAGAGTACGAAGCATGTGTGTTAGGCTTGCGAGCAGCAATCGAAATGAACATGTGAGAGTTGAAGGTGCTTGGTGACTCTAGTCTGATCATTTATCAAGTGATGAGAGATTGGAAAACCAGAGATGCAAAATTAGTGCCATATCAGGAACTGACTAAAGAGCTGGAGGAACAGTTTGAAAGCATGACATTTGACTATATGCCATGAGACAAGAATTAGTTCGCAGATGCCTTAGCAACACTGGCATCCATGGCCACTATTACCAATGACACCTGGGTGCAGCATTTGGAAATAGAGGTCCGGCGTTATCCCGTCTATTACTTCAGCATTGAGAAAAGTCTGCAGAAGGAAAACCTTGGTACGCAGACATTGAAGGATACCTGAAAGACAGGATTATACCAGAAAGTGCCACGGCAGCTGAAAAGCACACGTTTCAGAGGTTAGCAGGACAGTTCTTCCTTAGTGGAGGAAAGGTATACAAGAAGTCTTACAATGACTCATTGCTGTTGTGTGTAACAGAAGACGAGGCACAAAAGTTGATTGATGAAGTCCATGGAGGCCTATGTGGTGCACATATGAGTGGACTCATGTTAGTAAGAAAGATCCTGAGAATGGGTTATTACTGGTTAACAATGGAATCTGAGTGCTATGTTCACGTCAGGAAGTGCCGGTTGTGCCAGATTTATGCGGATAATATCCGTGCACCACCAAATGCCATGTACTCCATGACTTCACCTTGGCCATTTGCCATCTGAGGAATTGACATGATTGGGCAGATCCATCCCAAGGCGTCGAATGGGCATCGATTCATACTGGTCGCAATTGATTACTTTACCAAGTGGGTAGAGGCCATGTCCTATGTAGATTTGAAGGGGTCATATGTGCTTAAGTTCATCAGGAACAACATCGTCTGTCGTTACGGTGTACCTGAGGCACTTATCACAGACAATGCAAAAAATTTGAACAACAAGGATATGGAAAAGATGTGTGAGGACTTGAAAATCAGGCACCTGAACTCTACAGCATACCGACCCAAGATGAACGGAGTAATAGAGGCTACCAATAAGAACCTGAAGAAGATATTGGAAAAAATGGTGATTGCCTACAAAGACTGGCATGAGAAGTTGCCTTACGCATTGCATGCATATCGGGCGTCGATCAAGACATCAACAGGGGCAACTCCTTTCTCCCTCGTATATGGAATGGAAGCAGTCCTTCCTGTTGAAGTACAAATTCCCTCACTCATAATTCTAAAAAAAATAGAGATTGATTACATTGAGTGGGAAGAATCGAGGTTTGACCAGCTCCATTTGTTGGACGAGAAAAGAATCAAAGCTCTGTGTCACGGTCAACTCTATCAGCAAAGAATAGCACGAGCTTATAATAAGAAAGTAATACCACGTCACTAAACAGTTCATACATGTGCGTAATAACAGTGTACAAGAAACAGTGCAGTGATGGACTACAAAACAATTTATATAACTATTTGGAGATTACAAAATATGGGTGACTAATCACTCCTCTCAAGTTTAAGGTTTACAATCCAAAAAGAAACTATACATGTACAATAAAGTAAAACCCTAAGGCCTATAGTAATCTTCCTCTCTATACCCAAAAGCCTTTTCCTTGCCTCTATCCCCAGTCCAGACCTTCACACCAGACGACGATGGATCTGAAAAATAAGATGTAAAACAACTGTGAGACGAATGTCTTAGTAAGAAACACATGCATGCACGGTGAAAACGCAGTTTATGCAAATAATATTCGATGAAACCATGACATGCGGATATTTGAAATCACAAGTAATACATCACAATGCAGTGCCATACAATAGGTGCATGCCTGTGCTTAAGTGTACAAGTAATCCAGTTAATAACAATCCTCATTCAATTCTTATCACTTGGTTATCTAGGATGTTTAATATACAATGCTCATGACCTCATCTAGCTTCACCGATTACACATGGTGGCTAGGCATCCACACCGATTACCCTTGACGTACAGGCATCCATTGCTGATTCCCCGTAGCAAATGGGCATCGGCCACCGATGTTGCTAGTGCCGGGATGATATAACAGTAGAGAACAATAACAGTAACAGTAACTTGGTCATTGCATTTATACACAAACATTCTAGTTTAAGTTTATGGATCCATAACTTAAGGGTTCATTATGCTGATGTGTCCATTCATCAATTTCACAACAAGTATAACATGCATATAACATCTCAATTTTCCAAGCTTTTGTGGAGGGTGCTAGTTTCACTACCCCCAGCTAGGGTGAACAGCAATCCACTACCCCCAGCTGAGGTGAACCACACACACTACCCACCAATCCTCATCATCCACAGTGGTTATCAATTGGGCCAATGCCCTCTGGCATGCCTCATGGAATCTGGGCCACTGCCCTCCATATTACATCAATATCAATGGGCCACTGCCCTTTCATCTCATGCTATCAAGTAATGGGTCAATGCCCTAAATATCATGCAATTCAATACGAGTCAATGCCCTTCATACTATAGGCCAAATGCCAGGCCGAAGCCCTTCATACCATGTGTGGTATGCTCACAATAAGGATCAATGACAAAAGAATAGCTTTTCGAAAACTTCTACATTTCATGGCTCATTTGGACAACCTATGCCTCAAACCTTTGGATACACATACAACTTGGTTTTGATTCTTGATTTCTACTTCCAAGGGTTATTTGGAAAGTGCTCGAAGTGACGGAATCAAATTATCCTACTTCTATAAGAATTTGGGACACAAAACTCTCTATAAGACCTTCTTTGGTAAAACGTACCCAAAATCCTTGTTATTTGGAATTTTGAGATTCTTCCAGTTGGAACAATTCTTAGACACCTAACTCCTACTTATACATAGGTTGGATTCCAATAAAAACATTTGGTAGTTCAATCTGGGCTAAAAACTCAAAAATTGGAAAAACTGTACAGGGCGCTCGAGCCTGCTACTAGCGAGTACAAAACAGCTCTCGAGTTTCTCTAGTTCAAGTAGGTCGCTCGATCAGTCGCTCGAGCGGCCATGCTTTAAGTCATTCCCTAAAAATGTCCCCCGATACCGCGCTCGAGGGGTGGTTCAAGCGCCTGGGCTTCTCGACAACTTGCGAAATCTGAACTTTTGGGATTTCTAGGTTTTCTCAAATCTCACTTGTTTCTGGTGTTTTTAGGCTCTAAATTGCTCCTAACATGTGTGATCATCTATTCCCTACAAAACCCCTAAAAGAAAATCCTCCTATTTGCACAAATAAACCATTTCATGTCCAAACCCTAGGTTCCTCGTTACATATACGAAAATGGCCGAAAATTGAAATATGGGTGAGGGCTTACCTCTTGCAATCACTCAAGCAACCTTCCTAGCTTCCAATGCAACCCACAAACAGCTCTTGGCTCTTTGGAGATTGTGCGCACCTCGGGAGCGCGGTAAAAGCGAGTTACATGTTTAATGGAGTCGCCACTACCTGAAATGGTGCAGGTATACACCTTGTTGACTTTTGGTCTGAACCAGTGATTCCGGATAAGTGACCCGATTACAACCCAGGGAAGTCCTTGAACACCCTGGGTAGCCCCATCGAAATGGGTTCCCTTAAATCAGTTGGATTGTATTTGGGTTTATTGATTATTATTTAATTTGTTTTTTATCTTTTATCTTTTATATATATTTTTTATTTTTATTTTTTATGATCACATGTATACAAATATTGGAGGAATGAAGGTTACTATTCTACATCCTATACAAAATATAATACATATAAAAAATATCTAACATAAAGGAATTCAAATCATGGAGCAATGTACTTGGTAACTTAAAATATATCTATATATATATATATATATTATTTATTTATCTTTTTATTATTTTTTTTATTTTATAATTATTATTTTTTATTTTATCTTTCTCATATATACAAGGGATTAGAGGAATTAACATTTTACATTATATATGAAGAAAAATAAGAAGGTTTATTAAGATATTCTAATGAAAAAAAAATTTTCCAAATGAGTAAACCTACGGCCAAAAAAAAATACAATCCCACATCATTTAATCTTTTCTTTTTCTTTTCATTGTTTTCTTATATTTTTATGATAATTTATTTAAACAAAGCATGTGTTAAAAAACAAAACTCAATCATATTTTTTTATTGCTTTCCTTGTGCCTTTTTCTTATTCTTTCTTTTTTTTTTTTATGATAATTTCTTATGCCTTCATATTTTTTTTTTTTTTTGTTCTTATCTCTAAGGATTTGGATAAGAGAAGAAGTGTTATAAGAAATTAATAAAAGTTACAAGAAAAAAATCTGTTTAAAAGAATTAATAAATTAAAAAAAATTAAAATTTTAAATATTTTAGTTAAGCCTATTATCTAAAGAATTAAGAAAAGAAAAAAAAATCTGGTTAGTAAAGTATATTAATTAAGCATATTATCTAAAGAATTAAGAATAAAAAATCTGGATAGTATTTGTTTAGTATGTGTTTTAATCATACAAGAAAAAAAACAAAACAAATAAAGGCCTAGGGGTTGTTTTAAAAAAAAAACATTTTAAAGAAAGGATAAAAAAAGAAATAGAATAATTTCTGTTTAAACCCCTAACTTTTCAGCTTAACAAATTAACCACAAAAGTTCATCAAATTTTCAAAATTCCACCCCCAAAACCAATCACTCAACAGAATTTTTTTTCTCTTCTTGACTTTCCCATCTTCCAATCTTTCTTCCTTATTTCACTCTAATTCTTATGAATCTACTTTCCAACTCTCAAACAAAAGACAAAACAAATTTAAGAACAGTCGTAGGTGGCTGTTGGACAGCCACCTTCGGCTGTTCAACTTCCTCTAACCAAGCACTTGTATCTTCTCTTTCAATTCCCCATCAATCCTACACTCTTTCATTCAATTCCTCTCCTTTCATCTTCTCCAATACCTCTCTAATTCCTCCCAACTTTTAAACAAAAGAAAAAAAATTTAAGAACAACCGTAGGTGGCTGTTGGACAGCCACCTGCGGCTGTTCAACTCCCTAACCAGGTGCTCCTTCACTTTCTCATCCCACCTGCTCAACAACCACCTGCGGCTGTTCAACTCCCTAACCAGGTGCTCCTTCACTTTCTCATCCCACCTGCTCCTTCACTTTCTAATCTCTTCCTTTTATTTCCTCCAATTCCCAACTTTCAAACAAACAAAAAAAAACCATTTAGGAACAGCAGCTGATGGCTGTCCAACAGCCACCTGCGGCTGTTGCTTTTTTTTTTTTTACCAAGTGCAGCCTTTCAACAGCATCCAATGATGCTATTGAAACAATTCTCCTTCAATTCCACAGCATAAGGAACAGCCGAAATGAATGATCTTAAAGCTGATCTTCCCAACTTTTAAACCAAAGAAAAACATTTTAAGAACAGCTGTAGGAGGCTGTGGGACAGCCACCTGCGGCTGTTCCATTTCATCACTCCATTTCAACTCCAGCCACCTGTGACTGTTCTACACACCTGTGGCTATGAGACAATCCCCCATTAATGTTTTTTTTTTATTTATTTCATTTCCTCTCCCTCTTCGAATTCTGGTTTATCTCTTAGATAGAAAAAAAATCCAAGAACAGCCACCTACGGCTGTTGCTTGTGTTTTACCAGGCTATTGTTTTTTTTATTTTTTACCAGGCTCCATTCAATTGTGCATTTCTGCTATTGTTTCTTTTATCTAAACATTTTAATTTGAGCAAACATGAGAATAAGTAAATGCCCAAATGAAATCAACCATGGCCGAACACCTCATCTGTTTTAAAATTTTTAACAGGTTCGGCCATGCATCATATGATCATGTTTTATAAAAAAAAAATCAATAAGCATGGTTATCATTTCATTAATTAACAATTCAACGCAAAGAAATTCAGAGATTCTAACCAAGAACCACTGTTATGTCTTGGCCATAACAGTGATTCGAATTTAGAACCTAGGAGACATGCATGCTTCGGCCATAAAAGAAGAAAAAAAAGTGACTATCATATCATTTTTTTTTATCTATTTGATAATTAAACAATACTAATAAAAATCCAGCCATAACATTGATATATCATTTTTTTATGTGACAATTGAACAACACTAAGAAAGAAAAATAATAATTTGGCCATAACATAACAATTACATGTGTTATATTATTTGAGAATCCAACAACATAAAAATACTTGATTAAAAATAAACATACAAAAATAAAGGAAAAAAGACCTGGTATAGGATTGATTTCCCGGAAGCTAATGAGCTCAACTCTAGATGTTCCCTCTTTCCTCTTGCACAACCTTCTTCCTCCTCTTTCCTTCTCTTTTAGAACTCTCTTCTTTTGATTTGGTCTCCCCTTTTGCTCCCAACTTCAAGCCTTTTTATAGAGGATTCCCACCCCTTCATATTCTTAACCCCAAACCTTTCCTCTTCCTCTCTTAAACCCTTAACTCTTCCTCTTCCTCTTCTTAAACAACTAACCCTTCCTCTTCCTCTCTTAAACAACTTAACTCTTCCTCTTCCTTTCTTAAACACCCTCATTCAATTAGGTTTGGTTAAAGTCCATTTTGTCCCACATTTTTATTAGGCTTATGTATTTTTTTTAAGCTTTGTTTCAATATCTCAAGAGAATATGAGTTGGACCAATTCGTCCAACTCATTTCTCTTTGTTTATTTTTTTATTATTATTTTTTTAATCTTAAACTTTTATTAACTTTGTTATTTATTTGCATAAGAAACCCTATTAGGAAACTTACTTATTTATTAAAACAACCCCACAAATTTTTAATTCATCATTGGTTACATGGCAGCCATCATGGCGTACACGTAGCTGCCATGTGGAATCCAATTTAGGTTTTGTAGAAATCCCCAAACTACCCTTTATTTATTTTATTCATAACTTAGCCGTTTGACATCCGATTTGAGCACGGTTTGGTGCATCGGAATCGGCTCAGAATTCTCTTTATTATGGGCTTGTTATTTCAAAAAGACGGGTCCACTATAAATACCTCGATTTACGTGCCCACATATATGCCGGGTTAAAATATGCTTCTTGGGCAATTTTATAGTGCAAAAATGGGGTGCTGACAGAGATTTCTCCACAAATCCCCAAGAAAAGCTCCAAACGAAAATGGCTTCAGATTGGGCTTCTTCTTCCTTTCTTGCTAGCAATGGTTTCTTCAAATGGAACGTGATGAAAGGGAGAGATCAAGGAAAGAAATCAAGGAGAAGAAGATGAAGAATGGAGAATGGAAGAGAAGGAAGTGAAGTGAAGAAGAGAAAGGGGTCGGGTGGTTCACGAAAAAGGCATACAAATGGGGCTTTTTGGGCTTTCTTACACTTAAACAAAAATCCCCCCACAAGACATAAAATTGACAACTCTACCATTCCACCTATTGCACACAACAACCAACACTTAGCCACTTGGCTAGCTTCAAGTCGGGACTTCTCCGGCTCCACCTACACAATAAAATCACTGCTTAGGGTGTGCTAATGGTATTGGAATCTGGGGTTTCACAGGTCCACCATAAAAACCTCAATTTACGTGCCCACATATGTGCTGGTTCAAGATATGGATCTTGGGTAATTTTATAGTGCAAAAATGGGGTGCTGACACGGTGACAGCGTGAAGGATCGCATGCTTTTAGGATCGGGATATTGGAAATAGGGAAATGGGGAGTCGCCACTGCCTAATGGTGTGCAGGCAAACACCTGGGTATCTATTATGTGGTCTACGGCTTGAGATTCTGGTTAAGAACTCGGTTACGGTTCGAGGAAGTCTATCGATACCCCGGTCCGCCTCGTCAAGAGACGGGTCCCATGGGTCATCCTGGTTATGAGTCAACTCACTTTATCTCACCCGTCCTAAATAGATATGTACTCATTGGTTAGGTCTATGTGGGGACCACTTAAGTGGTGTAGGTCACTTAGGATTTTATCTTCTTTATTAAGTGATATGTGTCTAGTGGATGGGTCCCGTTGGAAGACCTGTAGGGTCCAAGATAGGTTAAAGGATAGCCCATATATCCTGTTTTTGGGCTTAGTCTAAGCCTAGAAGCCCTTTAGGTCATTGGTTAAGTTTTATTGATTATTAATTATTAGGTTAAAGTTAAAAGAGATAGGAATTAAGATTTTACATTTTTGGTGAGCCTGGATGATTTGTGGGTCCTAAGGATGAACCCCGTAGTGGTTCCCTCTTAATATTGTTATTTTGGTTTTAATCTAATTCCCAGTGGACTAGGGATGGGCTTGGGGACCATCTCCTGGGCTTAGGTTAGGAAACCCAAGGCTTTTATGGATAAGGGATGTGCATCCCTTCCATTTCTTAGTTTAAACAGTGGGGCTCTCCTTTAAAGAAAGAGATGGGGCCCGATAGGCCTAAACCCTAAGTCGCAGCGAAACCATCTAGACCTATCAAACATGTACCAAATTGGGCATTATTTGGGCCTCAAGAGATGCAGCCCTTAGTTAGGTTTATTTTGTTTACTTAATTCATTTGACATAGGCCGGAATTTGTGGGCCTCGTTGGAAGGCCCACCGGTATCAAGTTCGGACCCATAAAGGGCCCAAGTCCCATTTGGGTTAGGGGAAAACCCAAAACCCTGTTGGATTTATTTAGGTTTTGATTAAAAGGGAATTAAAGCAACAAAAGGTCCAAAATGGTATTTTTCTGGGTTTTCTCTGGGTTGAACCGAAAAAACAGGTGTAAGCACCTCATTTTTGCGCCCCCAGAAGAGCCGGAAATGCAAACCCTAGACGGAAAGTCAAACCCTTAGGGGTGAAAAGTTGAGTTTTTGATCAAGTGATAGTTGGCCACCTAGCTTTATCTCAATGGATATAAAATCCCGACACGGTTCCAACGCAACTGAGTTTGCAAGAATCAGAGTCCGAATGAAGGTTCTACAGGCCCGTCAAACTTGAGGGGGAGCCGAAAGTTGACTTTGTGCTAAATCCTGAACCAAGTGCTTAGCCCTGTGCCAATGGGTAGAGAGCTCTGATACGATTCTAACACAACTAAGTTTGCCCAAATCGAAGTCCGGATGAGGAAGATATGAGCAGTTGAAGTTTCCGAGCAGCAAAACCGGAAACTGCACATGTGGCAAGGAAGCTGCACACGTGGCAGCAAACGCAGGAAAATATCTCAAGGGGCAATCCTTAAATATCAAAAATCTTCAAAATATCTCAGGGACTAAACCAAAAATGCACAGGGACCAAATCTGTGAATATCCAAGTGTATCAGGAGAATCTGCAAATATCCAGGGACCAAATCTGTAAATATCGTATTTGTATCCGATCATATATGTCGGATACACACATTTTTGTGTATAGCCGAACTTAAATGTCGGATATAAGAGATACGCTCACTGGATTCGCACAGATTTCCCGACAGATTCGCGGCGGAATTAAAATTTTCAAACAATGATGTTTTGTATCCGACATTTAATGTCGGATACAAAGAAGCAATAGTGTATCCATTCTTGAAGGCCAGATGCACATCGCATGTAGTATAGGCCGGATACAAATAGTTTTTCTATATAAGGCCAGCAACCCCCCCCCCCCCCCCGGCCGAGGGTTGCTGGCCTTGTTCCTTTCTCCACTTCCTTCACCTGAACCCCCTCTCTTGCAGCTACCCTTGCCTCCCTAGCCCCCAAACACCCCACCTTGCCTTCTCATTCTCTCTTCTCTTCCTCTTCTTCATTCTTCTACCAAAGCCCAAGGAGATTAGTTGTTGTTGGGGTTGCAAAGAGGAGTTTTAGCAGCCATCCAAGCTTGAGGGAGGCCTAAGCATACCTCAGAAATAGCTTGCAGACACCAAGTAAGCTTTCTAGTAAGATTTCAGTTAACATATATAAAGGTTGGTTCATTTGAACCAAGTAAGTTCCCCTGCTGTGGTGGTTTTTGTGTTGTGCATGGAGCATGTGTTTTCTCCCTAGTTTATTGCCTTTTCATGCCTTCTTCGGGTGGTAGCCCTCCCAAGGTGCTGAAGGTAAGCTCCAGATAGGTCAAAATAGGGAAGAAGGGATCTCTTGGTCAATCTAAAATGAGTTAGAGGTCATGGTGATACTGCTGTGTTTTTTTTCTCTTTTCTGCTTGAGTTCTGTGAGACACGGGAAAAAATCACCGGAGATGATCATCCCTCCATCAACACACGGGCTCAACGCAAGATTGGCAGAGTCACCACCATTCATAATTTTGGGGTGAGAATGGACACCAAAATCATTAAAAATGAGCAAAAAGGGTTAAAAAGCAAATTCCAGGGTAAAAATAGCCCTACTTGAAAATCAAATCCAGAGATGGGTAAAGGGATTAGATTATGAACGGGGGAAGGTGTTAGGCACCCCCATTCACCCACACAAGGTGGTTGCCAAGTGTTTGTTCATGCTAAAAGAAAATAGGAAGCTTGCTAAAAAATCATGAAAAGCCTTGAAAAAGGAACAAGTGTATGATATATTCACATGAAGATCCAAATGGATTTTAGATCTTCTCTTATGTCAATATCATTTCTGAAATGTCATAAAAGGATAAAAAATCCAAGCAAAAGAATGTCCAAAGCCAAGTTGAATCAAATCCGGAAAATTCGGTGAAAAGTAATGCCATTTGTCTTGAAATCACTCAAATCCAATTTTAAATCAAATCAAACCAAATCCATTTGAAAGATTATGGTAAATAATAGTCTCATGCAAAATTTCAAGTAATTCCGGTTGAAAACCTAGGAGTTATGCTCCTTGAAAGTTGCTGCTGGGGATATTTAAAAGTGATAAGTAGGCAACTTTGGAAAATCACCTAGAACAATCCACTCCATAAAAACCCACGAAATTTGGTGTGATTGAATTCTGTATGGCCATCTTTCAAAAGAAACTAGCCTCATACAAAAACTCATTCGGATATGCCTTGGGTGGTCTCCCGAACAGGCCCAAAAGATCACAGATTTACCCAGAAAAGTACTAATGAGCAGCTCTGAGTAAATCTGTTACCAATAATTCAAATGGAGTCAAAAAATTATGAAACCAACTGGATTTAAAAAAACACTCATAAAGGAGTGCCCAGAAACAAAAATCACTCGAATCGGACTTAAAACGAACACATGGCGCTCCGTCGAAGTGACAAGTTCTGTATTTGAACCTGAACTGTCCAATCAACTTCGACAGAGAGGTGTCAAAAATCCACTTGATAGAAATTAATGAAATTTTGTGGACATAAACTAGACAGCCTCACCTTTCCCATGGTTCTAGAATCGCTCCAAAATTCATCCGGACGATGAAGTTATGAGCGTCCGAAGTAAGGGTACAATTGCTGTCAAGCTAAGCCACTTTTGAAGAAAACCAAATCCGAAAAGTGATAAAGTGTGTGCCATTCGTGCAAGATGAACACAAAACCTTTAAAAATCATCCAAAGACATTCCAGAATTGATTGAGGCCATTTATTTGAGATTTATCACAATGAATGCAATAAACCCCAAAATGTGAGCCTATCCCGCCAAAATGGTGCTATGTATGTGCAAATGTGAAAAACCATATAAGATCAATAGAACAACATAGCATGCATACATATTCATCAAAATAAAGTTCTAAAACAACCTAGGGTTCCGTTCCATTATCGTTTCCCTCTGTTCTCTCTCCCCGTTAAACACAGTTCTTCAAGATAATCAAGGGTACTTTGAATATGAAACGGTTTACAATCAATCAAAAAGGCTTTATGCTACATAGGTTCTAGTACTAGGGTCAATCCCCGGTCTCGTTTCTCCTAGATCCCGCCTCCACGTTTTACGGCTAGGGGGAGTCTCGAGATACTTTGAGCCGGGGAAGGGTTTTCACACACAAAGAAGGCCTTATTCTACAGAAAGGTAGAAGAAGAGATCTAGATCTAGGAATGTAAAAACAGAAAATAAAAGAAAAGTTTGAGGCTTACCTGGGTTCTGGAAGGGATCCCGCAGCGGTTTTCTTCTTCTCTTGGAGTTCTTCTTGGCGAGAATTCAAAACAAGAGTTGATTGCCATTTGCTTAAGGAGGAGCCTCATATTTATAGGCAAAGGCTAGAGTTAGGGTTGGTGAGAATGGTAGACACAACATAATGTCTATAGCCCACCAACCTTAACCCTAAGGCTATTTCCGAGATTTCCCCTCATTTAATGAGGGATATGATGGTAAAAAGTGATTTCTCTCGGAAAACCCTAATTTTGAGCAAAACTTGTATATCCGGTATATCAGGCCGGATACACAAGGGCCTTAAGGTATCCGGTATACAATACCGGATACGCTAAGGATTGCTTGTATCCGGTATTGGTCACCGGATACCAATAAGACTACTTGTATCCGGCCTGAGTTGCCGGATAAAGGTAAAAATTCATTTTCTTCAATTTTTGTGCTGGCTTTCAAGGAGATAATGATTTTTGATGATATTTTGTGCAATTTGGGGTGTCTACAAGTTCTTGGCAGTGGTTTCTTCCCTTTTAAAAGAGGAGAATGTTCCTCTCTTCTTTATCTAATGTACCCCCAAAGTAACCCCCCATTGCCCTTCTTAATTCCCTTTTCCTTTCTTTCTTCCCTCATTTTTTATGGTTTTGTTGATTGTTTTCTACTGGACGTACCCCCTTCTTACTGTGTGCCATGGTGAATGCATGTCCAGATGTAGGTTTGTGTGTTCAGTGCATGCTATATTGGCTTTGTTTGGCTGTTTAGAATGCTTGCAATGCATGTGTAAATCCCACGACCATGCTTCCCCCCCCCCCCCCCCCCCTTCCTGGTGTGTTTACTGTTTGATGGTTTAATGAGCATGCTCCCTTCACTCATAGTCCCCTATCATGGCTCACATGAGAGGTTGTTGGAGGCAGCAGCAGCACCTCCCCTCCTCTGCAGCATGTAAAGCCTCACCAAGACTCGATTAAATATTTGTTGTTCCCTTGTTTACAGCAGGTTTTTTTTGTTTGTTTTGCTTGCCTTTCATGAGCATGCAACATGTAATCCTTTTACTGTTTTTATGCCAAAATTGGTAAGCAGGTAAGGTACCTTTGGGGGCTGCTGTTGGCAGTAGCCCCAGCCCTCACCACTCCCTGTTCTCAGTGGGCTCAAATTGTGTGCCACGCCATAGTGTGTATCATGAATAAGGGAGGCTTCTCCCTCCTTTTCCTTTTTTTCACCATGTCCAGCTTTAATAGCATGTTTGAACCTTTCTTTTTTTTGGATGCTGCCCTGTGCGCCTGCAACAGGTTTCCCTAGTTGCTTTTATTGGTATATACATGATTTGCTCAATGGTTTGGTTGTTCTAAATGCACACATATGTATAGGCAGCCCCCATGAGCATGATCCCCTTTCCCCCTTTATCTACTAGCCTATTGTTTTGTTTTCTTGTTGGGTAAATCAAAGTGCTCCCTTGCCATGACCACTGTGGGTTGCTGCTGGAGACAGCAGCAAACCCTTGTTACTTGCTGCACCCTTTCTCCTATCTTTTTCATGGTTGGTTCCGGCTCCTATGGTCCATTAACCCAATCTCACATGGTTCCTATCCCATACCATCCAGCAGGTCCTCCAAGTACCTGTGCTCCCCTTAACCCAATATACACCAATATGTAAATGCATGCTCCTTTTCACACTGCAAGGGGTTGCTATTTTATGTAAATAATATGCCCCCAAACCTTTTCCCATTGGTTAGGATGCCCCAAATCCCCTGCAGCAGCCTGCTGTTCCAGTAGGCACACCAACATCACAGCACCTCTCGGTCACCCCACGCATCCCTCATTCATTTGACAAGCTTGCAATCTCTGCATGTTGGTAGCCATTCCTTGCTTATTGCTACTTTTCCATGCTTTACAACATATTGTTTTGGTGGTCAGTTTAAATAGGATGAAGGCCTAGTTGCTAGATTTGAATTGCTTGTCGATTGGTAGTATGGAATCATGAAATTGGAGTGCCAAGACCCCTGCCTTACTGCTGTAGATTGCTGGAAAAGTGAGGAGGCAACAGCTCCATACTTCCCCCCTTCTCCCCTGTCGTTGTTAAGGAACCCAAAAGGAAAACAAAGGGGGATGATCCCACATATCTGAACCAATGTGGGCCCTCTCATGGGCCCACACATCTTGTAGAAACCCCTTAGGAAGCCCATGAAAACAACCCAATTGCAAAGCCTCGAAAAAGTGCAATTTTAAGGTGATCCGACAACTCAAGTCGGATCACCTATGGCTTGTGTGTAGCCGACAAAGAAGGTCGGATACATGAAAGAAATGCCATTTTGTGTGTTCTTTGATTGTAGATGCATTGGAATGATATTTTCAAGTAAACCAAGTGAACCAATAGGGTTTCCGGGCCACCCGGAAACCCAACATGGGGTATGGACCACCGGTCCAACCGGATACACAGTGGGCCTTCCAATGGGGCCCACCAAGCCCAATAAACCTTTTTTGCATGTAACTAAATAACCTAAGTAAATTAACTAACCAAACCGAGTGGGCCAAACCTAATGCGGGCCACCCTGTAACGCCCCGAACCCGGGTCAGTGCAAACCGGCACCAAACCCGAACCCGGTTCGCTACCGTAACAACCCAAGTCCGGTTCAACAACCAAACTCGAGGTGTTACCACGAAGCTGGGGTCAGATACATACCAAGATTCACAATAATTTTAAACTTTACAAATTATATCAGAGTTATGGTGGCCAAATAAAATAAACAATTCTTTAATCAATATATTCAATTCAATTTACAATTAAGTTTATCTAATCAACATGTCACATTAATACCAATTATAATTCTACCCATCAAATTAAAACCCCATCTTCGCGATCTCTCCAAGCAACCTGAAAAATATAGGGGAAAACGGAGTGAGATTTACATCTCAGCAAGTAGCAGGTGCATGCAATTTGAAACAGTCCAATATAAGCAAATAGTCATGAGGTATTCGATTAATCAACGATAAGACGAGAAATCCAAGTTATTCATGGCAATTACAAATAAGGCGATGAAACATATGATCATGTATAAATACCAGCCTCTTGATGTTAACGAGGTAAAACCGACAAAAGCGATAAAACACGTGCCATTGCAGGACTCACAAAGATGATAAGTATTTGAGATGACACTCGACTAAATGCTGTTCCACCGTGCGGCTTAGGGGCAGTGCTACTTGATGATACTCAAGCCCCATGCAGCGCAGCTTAGGCAAGAGCCGTAGTCACCGACTTATTGCTCACGAACCCCGCAGAGTTGGACGTACCACCAGCATGCAGCACCAGAATCAATACATGGAGTGTGGTCGCTTATCCACATGTACAGGGAATCACCAGCGGCTCACCGGGGTGTCCCTCCAGACATAGGACCCTCCCAGAGCAAACTAACTTGCAAAGGGAAGCGCGCTCGCAATATAGGAGTAAATCAACCCAAACTAAATACCACTTAGCTAACCAGCCAAAACTATGGATCCATATACAGCTAAGCCCACTGACACAAACCACGATAAAACCACATACGGGAGGACACGCTAATGTAGGAGGCATACACACTTTTACCCGTAAAGGATTACACATCTCTACACAGAGGATTACCCATCTCTGCCGTAAAAGATAGTATCAAACTCCACCACAGAAGCCGTATCACCCAACCGTAAAATTAAAGAGAACAATATCATACCACATACCAATCCATACCAAAGTATTCCATTCCATGTGAAATCTATGATTCAATCATAACAAATTCAATTATAGGCATTTTCAGAATAACCTATGCAATTCTTCCAATTATATTCAAAATAAAACTCAAGTAACATAAATCTGGTAAAATCTGAGTTTATGCAATTCCAGTAGCCAATATTCCTATATAAAGCTCAGAATAAAGTAAATCCATTCTTACTTAGAGTTTTCTTTATTACTCCCTTTTATTAGAATCCAATTTCCTACCTTAGCACCTAAGCTAGTTTCTATTTGAATTTTCTGTATTTTATTTTTCCAGCATGTTCTACAGACCTAGAATGAAGTTTAAAAGATGTTTATAAGCTATAAATTTCAGTAGTATTATTTCTAGCAATATCCATACCCTTTGACTCTTTTATAAACAATCCTTTCATTATAACCTTCAATTTATTGCTTATTCTTTCCAAATTAATTTTATAATTTTTATACCTTAATTAGGTCCTTATAAAGATGCTAACATACTTAACTAATCATAAGAATTATTAGATATTTATTCGAATTACAAAATTCCCAAAATCTACAAATTTTACTTAGAGCGCCTACCTCTACAGGGCTGGGCGATCCTAGGCGCTAGTGCAATTTTTAACAGAATTTTCCAGATTTTCCAATTTCGGATTCTTATGCTTTTGCTTTATGTTTTCTTGGTCTAAATTAATCTACAAACTTTCTGAAACTTACCTAGAGCCTTCTAGAGTAAGTTTTATGAATTAAATACCCTCCTACCCTTATTTACATAATCCAACTAAACTTTCTTCATTAATTTGATAATTCCATCAAGAACACAAACCATGAAAATATAAGCAACTTGATTCCATGTAAATATAGTTCCGTCTAATCCATGCTAACCATATGAAATCACAGAAATCAAAATCATGCAATTCCTCACGTTTTCCATGGGTTACTACTTGCCTTATACGCTAAATCCTTCTTCTATTGCACCTTCTAATTCTAGACCAGACTTTTGCTCCCAACCGTACCAAGCTAGACTCTTCGAATTCAAATCTCCACCGTTCACAATGTAGTTTTATCCGTCACGAACAAAACCTCCAAATTTGAAGGCGATCCACCGCACGGATTTTCCCCGATCGTGTTTTGATGGTGGCTGGTCAGACACCTCCATTAGAAACCTCCTTCCTTTCTCTCCCTCTTTTCTCTCCATAAGAAACCCACGAAAATTCCCTCTTGTCTAACCTTAGTTTCCTATTTATACTAGGCTTTAGAAATCCTAAACCAACCCTAATTGGCTAATTTAATTTGGGCTAACCCAACCATGGTCTAATTAATGTCTAACACCTTCTAATTTAATTCCTACTTTTTCTCCACCTTCTATTTTTCTACTTAAACAATACTAATTAAGTTTCTTATTATCTAAACTCCTATTTATAACCTATTTTCGGGCAAAATATTTAATTAAACATTATTATCACTTAAAACCTTATTTTCTCCAAATTAAGACGTGAAATCTCCTAATTACCCTTTTTCCCTATTTTAGGCTTTTATTAATTTCTTTTAATTTCTAACTTGTCAAAATAATTTGTTTTCTTCTATTTTCTAATTCTAATTATTATTTGATGATCTATCTACTAATTACCTTTTCTGAGAATTACCAAAATACCCTTTTTATTCTTTTAGGCTATTCTTATTAAAATTCTTTCTTTATTTTCAACTTAGGACTTATTTGAATTAATTATCCTCTAAATCTTCACTTTTTATTTTTACTAGGACTTAACTCATATTTTCTCTTATTTATTATTTATTTATTTTTTAGGTGAAAATCGGGGTTTTACACACCCGAACCCATTTTGTGTAGTATGACATGTGGTAAGTAGCATGGTTTGGCCGAGACCCAGGGCAAGGGCTTACCGGGCCCGCCAAAGCCCACTAATCAATCAAGTGAGGGTTCAAAACCCTAAACTCCAAGAACATGGGCTTTCCAGCCCAAGTCTGGACTAATGGGCCCCAAGCCTAATGTCCAACTCACTTTGGCAAACTTAAGCAAGATAACTTAAAATCTTTTGGCAACCTTCATGGGGGCCTACCCAGGCGCCCACAAACCAATGTTGGCCCACTTTTTCATGAAAGTCATGTAAACCCCCAAATTTGAACAACCAAAATAAAATCAATACACTTAACCAAAGCCTAAAGGGCCTTCTAGGCTGGACAGAGGCCCACCAGAGGCATGCGGGCTTAACCAAGCCCACCAAGGTATCTGTGGGCCTTCCAATGGGGCCCACCCAATCAGACTCAGGCCACTTAATAAAGCAAGATAAAAGCAACAAAAGGGACCCACACCACTCAAGTGGTCCCGCTAGACTTAACCAAACTACATGCTTGATTAGGAATCAGGTAAGAAATAAGTGAGTTGACTCAAACTAGGAGAAACCTAAGGGACCCGTCAACCGACGGGGCGGACCGAGCTGTCTACGGACTTCCCCGGACCGTAACCGAGACCCTACCTAGAATCTCAAGCCGCAGACCAGCCAATAGACAAACTTAGGCACCCAGGTGTCTGCTTGGACCCCATCAGGCGGGTGGCGACTCCAACGTTCCCATTTTTACCCATCCAGAGGCACGCACGAGAATCCGTGCGCCCCGCGGTGTGGCGTTCCCGACACGCGCGCAACAGGTCGGTCAACCTAGCAACTGTTCATGACCGAAATTGAATTTTGGTCATACTGGAAATTATGTATAGCCAAAATTTATGAATATATGTATGCTTGACCGAACTGAGTTTTCGGTCAAGCATGGAGAATCACAATTTGCCTTTTCTGAGCAGGATTTGAGTTCCACTAGTCTTTGGGGATGACCAGGGCTTCTATGGACCCATGTGCAGACCCACAGTGATTTGAGGTTGTGGTTATGGCTTAATTAAACTAGCTTAATTGATTTTAAACCCAAGGAAAGTGGGGAGAAAGGCTAGGGGCCTTCTCCTCCACTTAGGGATGAAACCCTACAATCAAATGGGACCTTAAGCGTCCCATTCTTTGTATGCTTGACAACCTTTCCTTCTCCATGGTAAGAGAATAGAAAAGTGGCCCGATTGGCCTATGTCAAAGGTCTAAACGGCCACACCACGATTCATACCCACTCAAGGAATGAAATCATTGCTTTACGAGAGTGAAATGTGTGTGCTAATGAAGTGAATATAAGAGCATAGAAACATGCTTGGGATGAAGAAAATAGAACATGCCTTCAAACTAAAAGGGTGTGTACATGCAGCATATTGGAGTTGTGCATGAAAATTGTAGATGGTTAATCTAAACAGATAGAGAATGGGTGAAGCTAAGCATGCTTTCTAATAATATCTCTTGCATGTATAACATACTTTATGTGTCTAAAAGAAAAGTATGTGGATTAATTCATATAGGTTACAAATAGGAGTGTGTGGCTCATGCTTTAAGTGTGCATACAAAGTTATAAACACACAATCATACTCATATATCATTCAACAACAAAGTATATGAGAACTTATCTAGGAAAACAAGTAAAGAAAGGATATCAAGGCTTTATGGGTGTACATTAGATCCATAATGACAGAAAAGAAGAACAAGCTCTTCTTTTTACTTGAAAAGATGACAAAATGGATTAAAATAAGACCCTAAATGCCATTATTAAGCTCTCCCATCCTCTCTTGTAACATCACTACCATGAGATGCCTCACCCTAGGTGTTCTTTGGAGAACTCAAATACTAAACTCAAAGAAGAAGAAGAGGAGAGATGCAGCAAAACAGTCAAGAAACTAAGCATAATATTCAAGACATACGTGCAAAGACATGAACTTCATTTATGCTGCATAAATTATGAAAAGAACACTTACATTACAAAGAGAGAGTTCCTTAGGTGAATTTAGAGGTCCTTTGAAGGCTAAATAGCAGCTTGGAGCCCGTTCCTTCTCTTCCAAGCAACTTCTTAAAAGCTTATGGGTACTTTAATGGAGGTATGAGAGATTTGGAGGGGTTTAGCAAAGGTTATAGGGCTGGGAGAGTGAGGGAGGAGGGTGGACGAAGTCTCTGGTTCGTGGGAGAGAGCTTAGAGAAGAGAAAATGAAGCCAACCCACTTGAAATGAGCTGAAAATTAGCTTTTATACCCAAACAAAATGTAACCGAAATCTCAATTCGGTTACCTTATTTTTCATGTATAATCAAAATATCATTTATGTTATACATAATTTCCTTCATACCCGAAATAAAATTCCAGTTACCTTAATGTCAAATCGGCCAAATCTTGTCAAAGATCGCCAATGATCAATCTGACACAAAAATATACACAAAATATCTATGAAATAAAATTGAATTTCGGTTATACATAAAATGGCTTATAACCGAAATTCAATTTCGGTTAAAATCAGATCTTTGCAAATCTGAGATTTCTCTCTCCTATTTGGCTGAGATGATGTTTAATTTTTTCATGATTTTCAATAATGAAAGAAATCCGAATTTTGATTTAATTAATTAATTAATTAAATTAAAATATTTTAAGAAATAACATTATTTTAATCCAAGATATTTTCTTTTATGTTTTGTCTTATTCCAATTTCGTTCTTTTGTACTTTAATTTGCCACTTGGCAAATGTGGCTTGCACACTTACTACGTGGACAAACTTTCTACATTTATTTACAGTTTTACCCTTAGGGTTGTTCTACTCATATCTTCTTCAACCGGACTTCGATTCTGATAAACTCAATTGCTTTGGAACCGTATCGGGATTTCCTATCCATTGGGACAGGGTATAGCAGTCAATTCAAGTTTGATTAGAAAGTCAATTCTACTCCTTAGGGTTTGACCTGTCTTTTAGGGCTTTCACTTCTGGCTTTTAAAGGGGTGCAAAAATGATATGCTTATATGTTCAACAGTCCAACATTTAGCTCAACTTACCCAAATCATTAGGAAATCCTATTTGTGCAATTCTGAAAGTTAAATCATGTTTATAAGCAAGTAATCATTGGTTGTTAACGTATTGGGCCAATTTTATTTAGATAAATCTCTTCTTTTTTCTTTTTTCTTTTTTCTTTTTTTGGATATCTTTTAGGATATAAATTAGTTAAGTTTTTTTTTCTTTCTTTTCTTTTTCTATCATTGGTTGTTAACGTGTTGGGTCAATTTTATTTAGATATTTAGGAAATAAATTGTTTAGTGTTTTTTTATTTGTTATTTTTGGGTTTAACGTTGTCAAGTATTATTTAATTTAATTATAATAGCCAAAAGACTTAAACTTAAATTTAAAAAAAAAATTTTACTTCCCTCAAAAGAAGTTTTTTTTTATTATTTCAAATAAATAAAATTTTTTTGGAGTTTCTAAACTTTATTCCTCTTTGTAAAAATATTTCAAAGAGATTGGGTTCATGATCTAATGGTATGTGATCCTACGGGTCAAACCTAATAATCCCACATTTTTTTAATTCAAATCTAAATTTTTAGAGAATTTAGAATTTGTAAAAAATATAATTTTATGGATGAAATTTGAAGAAGGCAATTAGTTTAATAAACCGGAAGCAATAGGATGCTTAACACCTTCCCAACCTCTTAACGGAACCTCCTAACCCACATAATTTAGTTAGACTAGTTTTTTCTTTATCTGAATGATTCATGGTTGACTATCCACACCCAAGACCAAATGGATAGTGGCAACTCCAAATTTGAAGGTTCAACCAACCCGAAGGCTGTGGTCTCACAATGGAATTATAGTATTTAGTTGTACATACACAAATAAGCACATTTATGCTGAGATATGAAATTCTATCCTCAAACTTCCTGTTTACCATGTTTGATTTCAATATTCATCAATCTATGCTGCAAGCATGGTTGAGAAGAAGATATTCATTTCTACATACCTTTGTGCAATCAAATCTTGGTATGAAGAATTTGAGAAACAAACTCTAGTCTATAACTGCAAAGCCTCAGTTGAAGGCAATGGTGAAATATAATGTTGAGATAATGTGACCTGTTTAGGCTCTGTTTGTTTCACCAGAAAATAAGGAAAAGAAAATATTTTTCGGAATTTTGAAGTTTTCGGACGTTTGTTTTAGGGGGAAAACGAAAATCGGAGGAAAATATTTTCCAATTTGTAGGAAAATCGGCGGAACTCTCGCTTTCGTGTTTCAATTTTTTTTTTCCTCCTCAACTTCGACGCTCTTCTTCCTCCTGGCACGACGATCCACTTCGACGAAGATAGCTCGAGGAGCCTCGTGTTTTCTTCTTCATAGGGCACGACCAAGGTAGTTCGGGAGCTCGTGTTTTGTTCCTCCTCTTAGGGGCACTACGAAATCGGAGCCTCGCTTTCCTCCCTCCTTCTTATAGCTTTTCTTGCACATCGCTCGCTCTTGTAGTTAAAGACCACCAGAAATTGGAGTCTTTGTTCTTCAATCGAGAGTCGCGGATTTCTCGACATCATTGCAAAACCCTTTTGCAGCAGGTACGCTCCTTTCTCTTTTTATCTTTCTGAAACCCTAGATGTGACGATATTATGGCTTTCTGGATATAGGTGTTCCTGAGAAACGCAAATTTTGACTGTTCTTTGTTTCTTTTTGGACTTGGAATGATTATGATGTGGAATTTCTTGTTTAAGGCGTAGGGTAAATGAAATCTAGGTCGAAAATTGGGAGCCTTTCCTCCGAAATGCATAGAAGAACATGGTTTCTCCATAGGCGCTTCCCCATCCTCGGAAATCCATAGGACACAGAGCCAGCCATTGAGATCTGTCCTCCCTGTTAATTTAGATGGGTGAGTCAGTTACATTATCTACAAAATGTCAAAAAGATAATGGCCTTTGAAGAAGGTTTTTATGGTAGGTAATGGGGACTAGCAGAGGAGGATTATTCGTAATCATCTATCCTTTGGATGATGTTTAGGCTACGACCAGTACAAGGAGAGCGATAATTAGTCGTGCCAGATCTTTGAAACCCAACTTCATGTGCACCTCATGGTGGAGGATAAATAAACTAACACCTGAATCCGCCTTGCTATGCATCACCATTAGCTTAGATAGCTTAGAAGTGTTGTACCATTGTTATTATCTGGAATATTGATGAATAAACATTACAGTGAAAAAAAGGTGTGAATGGAACTCTTCACATGAGGCAACTGTAGATGGAGATATCTGCACTTCTATAAGCTAATTATGTGAAATAGAATAACCCTTCATCTATCTTAATTGGCATGACAGCATTCATGAATGTAAATCAATTTGAGAGGTGTATTACCTATTATGAGCTTCCTTTCCCAATTGATCTTTTCTCCTGCAGCAGAAATCATGAATTACAACATTTGTTAGTTTGAAACATTAATGGTTAAAATCCCATGTGAACTGAATTCACAATCAAAAGAAGTTCTATGTATTTGGTAATTAGGATAAATTCCTGATACAGATAAAAAGATAAGAAAGATTAAAGTTAAACAGGCAATAGCAATTGGGATAAATGCTCACTGCCCAGGAAACAGTGCAACTAGACTTCTATACAGGGGCTTCTTTCACACTACAGAAATTCCTTCCATTATGATGCTATAGGTCCTGGACAATCAGTCTCCTTGTGGATTCTCCTTTTAGCCAAAGTATCCGCTAGATCAATGACTTGTCTTTGCTCATGAGAGAAAGAACAGTCTAATCCCCTGATACTGTGCAGTAATAGGCTAACCTGATGATAATATCTCCATGGCACAGTTGAATTGTTGTTCACTAATCCAATAATCATGTATTAATGCACTTCAACTTCTAATGATTTAACACCCAGGGAAATAGCATATTGAAAGGATGGAAAACTTGAGAGATCAATCTTCGTGGGTAGTTCATCAACCTCCATCTGTGTAACATGCATCAGATTATTACATGACACTATTACAGATTTTACATTTGTATGAATTCCCTTTTGTATCTTATTCTTTAGCTTACATATTTATTTCCTTTGAATAAATTTTCTTGGGAGGCGACTTGGTGAGTAGTTATATTTTTTAAATAATGTGTGATATTATTTATATCTAACTTGTAGATGAGTGAAGATAGAGATAATCTTATAAAAAAACGAAATGAGACTGTGGCTGCTGCAACTGTAGTCATTGAACTTTTATGCACTTCAGCATTAGTTTATTTGTGTTCAGTTGGAATTGGAAGAGAATAAGAATGGAGGGAAGATGTGTGAGGAATGTGAGGCCTGAAAGGGATGAAGAAGTGGAGGAGCTGGTGGTGCTTGAAGAATTCCTCTCTCTACCCAGGCAAGCACATGCTTCTCAACATTACTTCACGCCTCACGCACAAGACCAAAGGTAAGATTATACTCCAAATTAATACTCTCTCTCTCTCTATCTGTAACTTTCTCATATTCAAGAGTTATGGGAATGGCAGGGACAAGACATGCGCTGGTGAATCTATACAAGGATATGGAGTCTTGTGGTGGATATGCTGACATACTAGTGATGTGGGAGATGCTTCATTCCTCTTCATCTCCCAAGACCCAAAACAGTATTAATAACAATAGCAGAAGAAGAGGTCCTTAATGGGTGTTGATCCAAGTGAGAGAATTATTTCTTTTGTTTAAAATGGTTGGTTCTTATATTTTTTGACATCCTTGTGTAGGTGTGATACGCATGATATTTTGTCTGTCACTATGCTATTAGGTGTTCTCTGGCCAATGAATGATATAGATTGTTTGCAGTTTATTAGTGTTTATTCCGATAAAGACTATCTCTTTTGTTGAAAAGAATCCACATGTAATTAATTGGCAATTTCTTTTACGTGTGGTTTACTTTGAAAGTTATTATGCTACCACCACCTTTTAACAAGATGACAATAGTATGCGATTCAAGTATGTCATCCATCTTATGTATCATGGATGATAAGACCATTATCCATCGCATATCCAACTTGCTAGAGCTAGATAAGAGATGTTTTTGTAAGAGGGTAGAAACTCTATGGAAGTAAAGGATTTAAAATTTGCATGGAAAGTAAGGCTCAAGCCACTTTAGTTCCTAGGGGAAGTATTTTTAGTTGCATTTGTATAAGAAAAGAAAAAAGAATAAAATTCTAAAACACTTTCCATGTTACATCCAAACACTTGGAAAATTTTCTTCCGGAAAATTTTTTCTTGGAAAATTTTCTTCTGGAAAATATTTTCCGATGAAACAAACAGAGCCTTAATCGACAGCAATTTTTCAATTTTTGTATCCCAATCTTTTCCTCGCTGCAGCAAGACTGCAGGAATTTTACTAAATTAACCCATTCGGAGAAAATATGGGATTCCTTCCACAGACATGTATTATGTGTTTGTGTTTGCTGAGGCTACACCCATTTGGTGAAAATATAATGAAGCTCAAGCTTCTTCCATTACTACTGTCATTGTATGAACAAAGGGTTTTAACATTGGAAAATTTAATTAATGGAACAAAACAGTTATTGGGCAGAAGAGAACAAGCAGTCACAAACAGAACTAATAATAGAAAAGGAGTTGCTTTAATGGGGTCATTTAGTTTGGAAATTTCCAAAGGGACTTCACAATACAGCTCATTCAACGGTGTTAAGAATACGAAATGTGGCCCCTGTGAAATCTGTAACCGTTTAGACTATTCAACTCGCTCGTGTGCTTCAATCCTACAATTCCCTAACGGACGCGCAAAGAAGTGAAGATTCACCCGCCACTAGTTGTCTGTCTGATACTCGCTCTTGATCAGGATATATTTATATATATATTCATCAACAGCGTAGACGATGTTATTAAGTAGGCAACGAGAGTGCATCCATGGAAGCTACTCGTGCTTCCATCTTCCTCTGCTACCTACTGTCTTTTCCACTTGTTTTGCTTCTGTCCTGCAGTTCTAACAGGGTTTACGGCTATGGACCAGAAGAAACGCCAGTACCGAGCGAATTCCATTCCATTGAGACCAAATCCTTACTGCCTGCAGCCACCGTTTGTCTGGGATCACCCAAAGGTTAATTTAATTAATTAACTCCTACCTCACACTATATATTAAATTCCACAGCAGTTCCATGTTTAATTTGTTTACCCTTTTAATGATTTGCTTAATATCAAAAATTCAGATGCTAATCGATCACAAGCATTTCGAGTAGCTCACAGACACGGTCCTTGCTCACCTCTCGGCAAACAGGAGAAAACGCCGAGTCCCCACGAAATCCTTCTCCTAGACCAATCTCGGGTTCGTTTCATGAATTCCAGAATCTCTAACCGAACCGAAGCAGCTGCCGTGGGAGACTCGGAGGTGAGAGTCCCTGCAAGGTCCGGCCGGTCCCTGGGAACGGGAAATTTTGTTGTAACGATTGGTTTGGGCACACCCAAGAACGATCTGTCTCTGGTGTTCGACACCGGCAGCGATCTCACTTGGACGCAGTGCAAGCCATGTGCAGTCTACTGCTACCCTCAACCGGAACCCGTCTACGACCGCTCCAAGTCCTCTTCGTACTCCACACTGCCCTGCGCTGAATGCCCCCAACCCTGCAACGCTGCCTCTCAGTGCAAATACGCCATCCAATATGGCGACGGGTCCTTCACTATCGGAAACATTGCACGCGAAACTCTCACCTTTGAATCATCTGAGGTTTTCCCTGGTTTCAAGTTCGGATGCGGCCAGAACAACCGAGGTCTCTTCGGTTCCACCGCAGGTTTGCTCGGGCTGGGACGTGGCAAGTTGTCTTTTGTGTCTCAGACTGCACAGAAGCTGGGGAATGTCTTCTCCTACTGTCTCCCACCGTCGGCGAGCTCCACCGGATTTCTGGCAGTCGGTGATAAAGTTTCGTCTTCCGTCAAGTACACGCCTCTGTTAACAGACCCACGAATGCCTTCCTTCTATTTCCTCAACCTGGAGGGAATAACAGTTGCTGCGAAGTGACTCCCCATCCCAGCATCAGTGTTTTCCAGTGCAGGGACCATAATAGACTCCGGCACCGTCATCACCCGGTTGCCCCCATCGGCCTACGAAGCTCTCCGATCAGAATTCCGGCGAGGCATGTCAAAGTATCCGGCGGCACAGCCGACTTCGCTGCTGGACACGTGCTATGACCTTTCCGGCTACGATACGTTCGAGATTCCGAGGATAATGTTGAATTTCGGAGGAGGTGCGGACGTAGAATTGGACCAGACGGGGATCCTGTTAATGGAAAGTATGTCTCGGATGTGCCTGGCTTTCGCCGGAAACACTGATGCAGGTGATTTGGGCATCATTGGGAACACACAGCAGCGGACTTTGGAAGTGGTTTATGATGTGTCGGGGAGCCGCATAGGATTCGGAGCTGGCGCTTGCAGCTCTTGAGTCCCCAAAATTTCCAATTTAAGCTTCTGACTCAACTACGTACGCAAGGGAGAAAGACATGGTTGAAAAAATATATATATAGAAATTAGACTTGGATAAGAAATTAGTGGCAAGGGCAAGGACAAGGCCTTACGAAATGTAATAGATCGGAAATGTGGTCACATCACAAGAAGGATGAGGCTTAATCATAAGGTAAATAAAATGCAAAATTGTCTTTGTTAATCTCGGAGAATTTTTTTTCATATCAAAGCTGATAAACATTTTTATGGGCCCCAAGGATTAGGGTTAATGATGTTACACAATCGTTACACCTAAAAGCTTAAGCTGATAAATAATAGTGTAACTATGTAAATCAAACGATCCCAACAATACAACATTTCAACACTCTCTCCCAGGGAACATACATGGAGGGAACAAACACAATGCATTTACACTCTACATGCAAATAAAAGCTAAGGCAACTCAGCTTCGTGGAATTAATCATTCTTATGTTGTATTCTTCGGTGAATTCAAGGACAACAAATGTAATATCCTTAAATTTTACACTTGTAATAAAGTAATGAGGATAAGGTTATTTTGGACTTTTATAAGTTAATTATGAGGATTTTCATTAACCAATCATGTTGATTTGATTAGTTGGGCGTAGGAGGCTTGATGTACATGCAATGCATTGGATCATATTGTGCTTGTATATAAGAAGCAAGCTAGCAGGTAATGGTTAATATGCATGGTTGATTGATTTAGCTGAAGGGAGTGAAAACAACAAACAAGGGAGAAAGGAAAAGGAAGAAGAAGAAGAGGAAACAAGGAGAAGAAGATGAAGAGAATGTGACAAAGAAGAAACAAGGCTATGAGATAAGGGAATTCTGCTGATATTATCGTTTTGATGTATTTAATTAGATTTTAACTATTCTGTAGTTTAATATATTCGAGGCCAATGTAACATAATCTGTGGTTTAAACATTTGAATGCTTCTTTTAAATTGTGTAGTGTTATCATGTTTTCCATGACGAATATTAGCAGCTTCGTTGAAGGGTAAATGATTTTCATTTTTTTTTTTTGGTAGTCGGGTAAATGATTTTCATGATTATCAACGATGTCACCTCATGATTTGATTAATGAAATTAGTTTCCACTGATGCAAAACAAGTAGAAAAGGTTTTTGGAGTCTTTAGAGAGGTATTGGATGTAACGCCCCGGATTTGGATTATTTGTCCAAACCCGAGGTGTTTGTGTTTGTGGGCCAAAGCATACTAAAATTCAAGAAAGTTTTGAAACTTTTCTTATATGTCAGAGTAACAATGTGGAAACATGCGTAATAAACCATTTAATCAAACTATACAATTATACAAATTTTGGAACAAGGGTTATCTAACTCCCACTCTCACTAAGTACATTATATACAAATGTTAAATTACACATTCACTACGAAAATGCAGAGCTTTAGCGGTCGTAGCTGTTTACCACTACTAATAATCCAAAAATCGAATTTTTACGACGGTAAAAAGGATTCTGACTCTAAACCCTGAATTTTCCCTTTTAAATAATTTGATTAATTTATTGAGGAAAGTATTGGATTAAGTGATTAATTAGAATTTTATTGATATGGATAGGAAGAGAAGAGGAAGATCAAGCCTAAAGATTGCTAAGAATGTGAAGAAAAGGAATAAGCAACCAAATAAGTATATAATTGAGCTTTTATTTGAGTTTTAATTGGTGAAGGTGCATGAGTATGATAGATAAGCAAGGTAGGCTATCTTATTTTAATAAAATATAGAGAAATTACCTAAATGGACATGTCTGGACATCCATATACTTCTAGTTATGAGATTAGAAGAATAGAAACTCATAATTAGGGTAGAATCAGATTTTTTAAGTATAAAAAAGAATTTTTAAGAAAATAGAAGGTTTATTTCTTTTGTTTTGGAAGTGTGGTATTGAAGGAGACTTGCTGGACATGTGCTTGAGGATTTGAGAGAAGAAATCATGCCCAGAATTAAAGGATAAGAAGGGCGTTGCTGATCTTGCTAGTTTAGAGTTGGATCTTGCAAAAAAGGCAAGTAACACCCGTTGTTTTCGTTTAATCGTTGCATGATTTTCATTTGTTTATTATGAATGATTTAGATACATATTATGAGATGATTTAGAAGCAAACTATGATAGTTTATACAAGGATTTTCGTAAGTTTATATTGATGTTTCAGATTTCTTTAAAAGCTGTTAAAGTGTGTTTATACGATTGGTTTTAATTTGTTTTGATTTATAAACAAAGTTTTATTTGGTTTTAATTGATCTAACATGTCTAGAGGATGATTATGAATGTTTTCAAAGTGATTTGAAGTATTAGTTCGGTGTGATTTGATTTTAGTATGAAAATTCACAAAGTTTCAGAAAAACTTAGATTTATGAGTTTGCACGGACGCCTGCGATCACGCTCAAGCACCATGCCAGGCGCTGAAGTGATCCCAGGGCACTCGAGCACTACTGAAGGCACCCCGCCTGTGTTTTTTTAAAATTTTTCAAAACCCGAAAGTTGACAGATTTTAGTAAACCGAACACTTGGGAGAACGCTCTAGCACTATCCCAAGCATCCAAATTTTCAAAATCTTGTTTTCAACGAATGCCTGCACGAGCGGCTGACAGCACTCCAGCGCTCTTGACAAAAAATCATTATTTTTGAAATAAGCCTATTTTTTACTATAAAATTGTTTTTATTGATTTCCAACTTATGAACTAATAAGATTTAAGTATTTTGAGATTGTTTGCACTGACCATTAATTAAATTGAATTTTATAAAGATTTTAAATACGTTCTACTGAAATAGCTTTTATTCGAGTTTATCGTTTCAAACTCTTTTCTTTTCAACTTATTTTGATTTTATCGATTCCTACACTTTTATTTGCTTACCAATGAAGGTTCTATGGTCTAGCAACAACAAAGTCATTATGCTCTTCCACCTTGCATAAGATAAAAAGAGTTACCTGGATAGTAGAACTGCATAACGTATGTTAAACTTCAGTTTGGAATTTGCAGAATGCTTCATAAAAATTTTTGTTATCCCTCACTTACATGGTCACACTTTATTTTAGATGGATATCAGTGATTTTCCCTCACTCATTTAGATCCATCAGGATCTAGAACCTAGGGCTCAAGAGAAATGAATGTACCAAGCTATCAAATATCAAAATATTGATTTACAAGAAAATTTACAAGTCAGATTTGGCCGGACTATTCAAAAGTTTTCAAAATACTTCTTTCTCACATAAATACACTACTATTTTCCACGTCTTGATATGATAAAACTGGTGAATTTAACAATATCCATCCAAGGGTAGTCAAAATTTTTACAAAGTGTGACAAGCATGGTGTTCGTCCATCTTCTGTACGTCAGTTAATACCATTGACAAGTCCTTCCATGGCTGAGAAGACCTGTAGACAAAAATGAAAAGAGCTAAAAAGAGTGTCAATCATCAAAAGGTCAGCTGGTATTAGATTCCAGTGGAGGCACCCATCAGATCAGACACCATACGAGACTTGTCAATGCCACAGCAGTACACATCAACATGCATACAAGAGGATGGGAAGTAATATCCCTACCTATTTATGATCTCTTTTAGTTAGTAGTTTTTTGTATAATACACACGCGCACAAAAATATTTGTGCTTCTTTGTGTGTGTGTGTGTACATACACACATATATACATAAATATATAATAAATATGATCAAAATACTATCCTGTCATAAGACAAGTCATGAAGGAGCTTCAACACCATTTTACTCTGAATATTTCCATCACAATTAGTGATAATAGGTGAAATCTTGCAAGTATATAGTTCCTCATCATCAACCACAACCTTTAACTCCATTTTTTTTTCCTGCCATTACCATAATTGTAATTTACCTGCCAACAAGGAAAAAATAGTGAAGAATGAAAAGAAAAGATAAAATTACTATACAATGATTCATGATTAGGTTACCCCAGAGAACTAACACAATCCCCTGTTTGTTCTGGTTGGGGAATATTGAAATGAGGAAACTAACGCTAGTCTCATTTATGCTCTCTATTATTTCTTAATCTACAAAAACAAAGTAAATAGAAACAAAGGAAGCCTTTATCTCTGTGTTGTCTTCTTCTGTTGAATATTAAAAAGTGTGACAAGTATCTGAAAACCAAAAAGATCAAAGAAACTTGCACACAGATTTTACGTAGTCTGGCATTGTGCCTACGTCCACAGGAAAGAAGGATATGTTTTCTCCACCATATTGAAAAGAATAGGGTTAAAGCTATATCTACAATCCTCAATTACAACCTTGGTCCAGGTTCGTTAGAGAAAATTCCCAATACACCCTTAGAAAACCATGACAGGGCTTCACCCTCGACTTCCCTCTGCACATGGGGCGCCTCAGGTCCCTCCCCCTCTAAAGTCAGCTAAAATATGAGCCACACTCCAACATCTTCTCTCTATACCACCATTACTGTTGGCTTTGTAGCAGAAAATCTACTTAAAAAACTACTCAAATCGACAAGTTTGGGCACAAAAACAACTTCCAAATACAATTTTCATAGAGTAAAGAACACAAATATCCAGAGTTGTAGCAAGCTTTTATAGAAAACCATCACGGAAAAACTGACACACCTATGAAGGACAACATGGAACCATTAAGAATGCTTCAATTAGTTACCGAAGGGAAAAAAATATAGTGAAAACAGTAACTCTCTAACCAAAATCCAAAAATATCTTCTTGACAAACCATGGAAAATGTGAAGTTTCTGAAATCTGAAATTTCTAGATTTCAGGGCAAATTTGTAGAAGGAAACCTTCTATTCAATGGGACTAAGAAAACATGGCAATCTTGATGTGGAATCCCTGGTTATGGGTTGATCAGATAACTAATTTCTCAAAATATATGGCATTATAGAAGTGATCAATTGTTCCCTATCAAGATTTGGTATAAAATGCAAATGAGATCACCAGGAATCCATAAACTTGTGTGGGATAATGTTTTCATGAATGGGAACATATTGCCGGTAAACCCGGGATCAATAAAACATAAGGTTCAAATCAAATCTCAGCTATAAATGGGAAAAAAAGTTGAAAATAGAAGATGCTCAGATGAAAATTCAGTCTCAAAAAAAATGAGAATAAAACAAATATGATGATGGCTATAACATCACAAAACGGAAATATTTCATAGAAGGAACAAAAGATAAAGAAAGAAACTGGGATCATCCGACTGCAAGTTTTGAAAATGCAATCATATGGCACCAGAAAACAGAGCATTGCTCCAAAGGCATTATTATCAACCATCGGTCTTCAATCAATAGGAATGATACAACTGAAACAAAAGCATCAGTAGACTAAGTTTCAGTTCAATTTCCAAATCTCCAAGAAATAATTTAACTATAAATAATAAAGACAAAGCAAGAATCACACTGATGCTGTGACTGAAATCAATTGCTCCAGCGGTGCTGTTTTCTGCAATTGAGCAAATAAATGGTGAGAAAGTCAGTGCAGAGAAGGAATCAATATGAAGAAAACATGAGTAATATTCATGGGGAAAAAAGCAGAATAGTCTTACATTTTAACAGTTCAGTCGACAAACCCGATGGAGCTCCTGGCCCTGCTGATAGGACGGAATATCACTGAAAGATGAGAGAAACTATTGTGGATATCATCATAGTTGGAGCCGTTAAAAATTAAGCTGAGACAGATTTGAATTTTGCATACGAAGCTTGTCCAGATTTATGTTGGGAAGGGGATGAGTTTGCCAAACAGAGAAATCGAAGAGCCCATAATCTGAAATGCTTTGAGGAATATGAACAGCAGCTGTTATTAATGCATAGAATTTGTTCTTAACTCACATCAGCTTCCACACAATCAAAGACGTGGAACTCCACAAAACTGAGAAATTTCTTACAGGAGAGGAAGAGGCGATTCTCTGTGGAGAGTCACTTGTCACAACAGGCATAAATGTTTATGGCTTCTTTGAGAGAATACATTTAGAAATTCTCTGAGAGTTAATATATATATATATATATATATGTTCCCTTGTTATATGCAAACTTCACAAGAGATCATCTCTCTCATCCATCCTCAATAATCTTCTTTGTAATCATACATATGGGATATTATCTAGTCTGAGGACAGAAAAACCCACGAGACATACCTTTATCAGATGTGCATGGCAAATCCTGTATCCATAAACACCTCATAAGTTCATAACAGTTCAAGTTATCAATTCACTTACTCCTTTGACTCCACATTTTCACATTCTGTCAATCAAATAAAGAAGTCCATAAAATAGTTCCACAAGGCATCAGCATTTTCCTTCTTCTCTTTCCCACTAATAAGCCTTGCTGTTTTTGCAAGAAAAAAAGTTACAATAATTTTCATTTCTATCAATAAGTGAATTTTGTACACAAGGAGATATTACATAATTGAACAAAGTGGTCAGGTAAAAGTTACAAGCTCATGGCTCTTGAGGACACCACTGATTTGCCCTCCAACTCCCCATCTGCCACACTGCTGTTCCCCTGTGAAAATGGATAGACATAGGTAAATTGATTCGAAACAACTATCTGGCACAGATAAATGTTAGAAAAATGGAGTCTCTTGAAAATCCCAAGTCAACCAAGGTGCCAGGTCCACTGGGCTTCCATCTGATACTAGCTAGTATGATGACATAATGAGAAAATATACCCCATAAGGGGCAGATAGGGGTTCTACTCCCATTAGTAGCACTACCGCATGGTTATCTGGCTTCTTGAAGCAAGTACAGTTTACAGGTTGCACCTAAAGAATCTCTATTGTTCTCTTTTTCTTTCAAACAAATAACTTGATAAGTGGGAGTCCCTAGAGTCAAATATCATTTTTTTCATCTTCAGTTAACTAACTTGATAAGGAGTAGTCCCCAGTTTTAAAATCTTACATTTCAATATCAAACACCAACCCCCAAAAATAAACAAAATAAATAAATAACAAAAAAACAACTCAGAAACACAAGCCCCAAATAGTTGTCTAGCTCTTGCTGCAATTACATGCTACAGTTTTTTTTTAAAAAGTCCTAATTCCAAAGACAAAAAACTCTTTTCTTCTCCCAAAACTAATAAATATATGAGTGGGAGACCATAGTTTAGTAGATGAAGACCTTTTCCTTATTTTTTTTTTTTTTTGGTATTGAGATATACCATGAAAATTTTGAAAGATTACGTTGCAATCTCCCTTCCTCCTGAAAAACTACTCCATACCTAAAAGTTCTCTTTTCCTGACTGAGATATCAAATTTTTTGAAATATTATTTTTCGAACTTTTAAAGATGACATTTCAATATGGACCCCTTCCTCATTTTGGCAGATTAATTTTCAAATTTTGGCAGATCACATTTGAAACACCCTCATTGTCAGGTAGAATGGTCAGCAGGAAGTGAAACCCTACAGAATTAGGTAACATACCACTGGATCCTTCAACTTGGATTCTGCTAGGTAATGCTCCAATGCACCATCCCCACGAAGAATTTTTGGCCCGCATCCTGGGACATTCAACGATCCAACTGCCTCCTCATCAACCACAACTGCATCTACTCTCTCTTTGCCTGTCTTGGGATCTGGAATCTTAGTTGTGAAAAAGTGGGGGGTGGGGATGGGGGAACGATTTCATCATGGCATTTTTGGAAAGCATTGCACAAGCAGAGTCATGATAATATGATATGAATTTACAGTAACCCTTGGATTATCAACGGAAATACCAAAGGAGATGATGGGACCATTTCAATGACAGCCAAATAATCAATCCTATAGCAGATCCATTACATATTTTTAAGCTGAACAAGCATTGGGCCCAAGTGTACCTCATACATAGCTTCAGTAAGAATATTCTCCAATATTATCAATGTAAATACCAAAGGAGATGATGGGACCATTTCAATGACGGCCAAATAATCAATTCTAAAGCAGATAGCATTAGGCCCAAGTGTACCTCATACATAGCTTCAGTAAGAATATTCTCCAATATGGCTCGCAAACCCCTTGCGCCAGTGTTCTTAGCCATTGCCTTCTTTGCAATTAGTCCAAGTGAATTCTCTGTGAAATGAAGTTTGACCTGATATGCAATCAAGAATAACAGTTTTCAAATAGGGGCCTATATAATATAAAACACCTGTACTGCAGGGAAAAGTTCATGGACACTCTTTACTAGGATATATAATGGACCAAATGCTTACATTGTTCATGCTGAACATTTTCTTGTACTGCTTGCCAAGAGCATTTTTTGGCTCCGTGAGGACCTATTGTATGCATTAACCCCACCAACCATATCAGTTATTTTTGCAAATGAAAAGAGAAAGAAATGTGAAAGATCCATATAATTGGTATTGCTCCAGAGTTCCACAGCCCACTTTCATATTTCAATAGGGTTATAATATTAAACCATATCATAGCAATCGATTGTTACAAATAATATGAAATGATTCCGAAACTTGGAGTTTTTATAGGGTGTTCTTCAATGTACTTGTATTCTCTCAACAATTTAGAGAGGAGTTAGTTTGACTTTGTGAGATCTTGGATTCCACATTGCCCAGGGAGGAAAAGATGAAGGTCAATATAAATAGGCTCGTGACTCCCTTAAGCAACTGATGTAGCACAAGTAATAAGAAGTCAAATGAAGAAGAAAGTAAAGAAGAAAAGGAAGAAGAAGAAGAAAAGCCAGAGAAGATGAAGCGGTTCAGTCCGTTAATATTCTTCAAAAGTTAGTTCCAACTTACAAAAGTAGACTTTTATAGCCTAAGACCCAAACATAAATTACCAAAAAAACCAAAAGTAATAGAAATAACAAAATAACCCAAATAACGCAAATAACCCAAATAAAAACTAAATAGCAATTCCCTATCTAGTGTCTTGATAATCGAGCCATAACGACATCGGATGAGCTGTCTTCCGATGTCAACGTCCATACACTCGTATAATTGGTGGCTTATATCTGGTGTACGCACCAACTCTCCCGGTGTGAAAAGAACTCGACTCTAACGAGTGTAGGTCCTGTTGACTCTGGTAGTACTCCAATAACTCAGGATCAAACTGTTGCAAGGTGTCCCTAGTAATCCATGTAGAATCTGATTCCGGTCGTCCCTTCCAACGAACTAGGAAACGTTGAATTTCTCCTTCCCTGGTAAAAACCATGTGCTCATCTAAAATAGTATCAATAGAATCCTTATGTGCTGGTGGAAATGATAGTTGTGGGGATTCAGGGATAAAAATTGGATTCAAGTTATAGGAAGTGTCCTTAAAAGGATCATCGGGAATAGCAGCTTGGCCTTTATATGCAACAAGATCCTTTATATTAAAAGTAAAGCTAATACCAAAATCAGATGGAATATCAATGACATAAGCATTTGGTCCCACACGTTGCAAAACTCTAAAAGGTCCAACACTACGAGCATACAACTTATGAACAGATCCAAATGGAAACCGTTCATGTCTAATTCGAACCATGACATAATCCCCTACTTTAAATTCAACATGACGCCTGTGCAAATCAGCTTTAAGTTTATATTGTGCATTACTTGCTTCGATTTGTTTAGTGATCTTAGTATGCAAGTCACGAACATGTTGTGCAAACGATTCAGCAGACTCAGAAACCCTAGCATGCGGAGACATTGGAAGTAAGTCGAAAGGTTTTCTTGGTTTATAACCATGCACAACCTCAAATGGACTCATACCTATAGATCTATTAACAGAACTGTTATAGGCAAATTGAGCAGTAGGAAGAAACAAGTCCCAATTCCTAGTGTGATTTCCAACTAGGCATCTCAAAAGGTTTCCTAGACTACGATTGACCACTTCAGTTTGGCCATCTGTCTGAGGGTGGTAAGTAGTAGAAAATTTCAACTTGGTGCCCACCATGTGCCATAAGGTTTTCCAAAAATAACTCATAAACCAAACATCCCTATCAGACACTATGGTCTTTGGAAGACCATACAACTTCACAATTTCATCAAAATAAAGTTTTGCAACTTCAGAGGCATCTGAAGTTTTAGTACAAGGAATGAAGTGTGCCATTTTAGAAAAACGGTCCACAACCACAAAGATTGAGTCGTGCTTTTTGAATGTTCATGGAAGTCCAAGCACGAAATCCATACTCACATCTTGCCAGGGGCAATCAGGCACTGGTAAAGGAGTGCAAAGGCCAGTACCTTGCTTCCGATGTTTTGCTAATTGGCATGTTCTACACTAACCAATGATCCGAGCAACATCTCTCTTCAAGCTTGGCCAATAAAACTGATGCTCTACATCCACAATGGTCTTATCACGCCCAAATGTCCTGAAAGACCACCTGCGTGAATCTCCCATATCAAGAAATCTCTCAATGAAGTTCGCGGAATGCAGAGTTTATTTACCCTGAAAAGAAATCCATCTTGGAGGTGAAAACCATCCACAAGAAGGTCCTACCCATCCCGTAGGGCAATATATGTCTCACCAAAGTTAGGGCATGATTCATAATCCTCCTTGAGCCTTTCAAATCCTATGATCTCTAAACTCATCAAGGAAAGTAGAGCTAGCCAACGACTAAGTGCATCAGCAGCTTTATTCTCAATTCCAGACCTATGTTTCAACACAAAAGAATAAGCCTACAAAAATTCAATCCAACGACCATGTCAATGATTGAGTTTCTTTTGAGAGTTGATATAACGCAAGGCTTCATGATCAGAATAAAGAACAAACTGTTGTGGTAGTAGATAGTGACGCCAATGCCGTAAAGCTTGTATCACCGCATAAAGTTCTTTATCATAGGTCGAATACTTCTGCCTGGCTTCATTCAACCTTTCACTAAAGTAGGCTACAGGATGACGCTCTTGACTCAAGACTCCTCCTATTCCAATCCCAAATGCATCACATTCAACTTCAAAGGCTTTACTAAAATCTGGGAGCCGCATGACTGGGGCCTCAGTCATTTTCTTCTTGATTTCCTCAAATGCCCTAGTGGCTGCCCGTGACCATTTAAAACCATCCTTCTTCATGCAATCTGTAATAGGAGACATAATCGTGCTAAACCCTCTAATGAATCGACGATAGAAGGTAGCAAGTCCATGGAAACTCCGAGCATCATGGATGTTCTTTGGCTCAGGCCAATATACAATTGCTTGAGCTTTCTGGGGGTCAGCAAATATACCCTCACGTGAAACTATGAATCCTAAAAAAATGACCCTATCTGTGAAGAATGAGAATTTCTTAAGATTGGCATAAAGACTCTTTCCTCAAGGTGGTGCAAACTAGAGTAAGATGGTCTAAATGTTGCTCCTTCGACTTACTATAGATTAATATGTCATCAAAGTAGACAACCAAGAACCTTCCCATGAAAGGTCGTAGTACTTGTGTCATCACTCTCATAAAGGTGCTTGGAGCATTTGATAAACCAAATGGCATTACTAGCCACTCATACAACCCATCTTTTGTTTTAAAAGCTGTCTTCCATTCATCACCAAGTCGGATCCTAATTTGATGGTAACCACTCTTTAGATCAATTTTTGAAAAGATTGTGGCCCCTGCCATCATATCCAACATATCATCGAGCCTAGGAATCGGGAATCGGTATTTCACAATAATCTTATTAATGGCTCAACTGTCCACACACATTCTCCAAGATCCGTCCTTCTTAGGCGTCAAAAGGGTAGGCACAGCACAAGGACTCATACTTTCATGGATAAATCCCTTACTAAGGAGATCATCAACTTGCTTTTTTAACTCTGAATGTTCTGTAGGGTTCATCCTATAATGAGGCATGTTTGGAAGGGTAGCTCCTGGAACAAGATCTATAGCATGCTGGATGTCACGCATGGGAGGAAGATTATTTGGTAAATCTATAGGGAAAACATCCTGAAAGTCTTTGAGTACAGGAATAATTTCTTCAGGTGGTTCCTCTTGAGACTCCTTAGAAATCTCTTTGGCCACAACAACAAATATAACAGACTCCTTATTGGTACCCTTTCAAACTATTTGGAGCTAATAATGTTCAAACCCTTGGCTTTTTCAGCTCCTTTTTTCTTACTCTGATCAATAGGCTTTGGGGGCAATGGATTAAGTTGGATATTCTTGCCTTGAAATTTAAAAGAGCATGAATTTGAACGACCATATATGGTAACATCCAAATCAAAAAGCAATGGTCTACCCAAAATTATATAGCCTACATCCATTGGAACCACATCACACCATATCTTGTCCTTATAATCAAGAAATTGAATGGGAACAAGACACCTTACTTTCACAGCAATTGAGGATGTATCAACCCAAGAAACATTGTAAGGACTAGGGTGAGGAACTGATTTCAAACCTAAATGAGTGATAGTACTAGTGGAGACTGCATTAATGCAACTACCACTATCAATGATGACTTTACAACTCTTATCTCCACACTTAATGCAAGCGTGAAAAATTGCACTTCTTCTCCAATCATCATCTGCTTTTGGCTGCGCCAAAGCACACCTAACCACAACTAGTCTAATTGTTTCCAATTCAGTCCTATGTTGTTCCATTTGCATGAAATGAATGCAACCCACAAAATCATGATTAGTCTCACCATGTTCATCTAGGTCATCAAAATCCTCAACATTGGGTTCATAAATTTGATTCTCAAAGTCCTCATCACTCACATTTTCTCTCTCATCAATGACGAGTTTTTGTGGGGCAATTGGCAGCAACATGATCAAAACCCTTGCACTTAAAGCACTGAACCCTAGAAGCTTGCCTAGAATTATCAATAACAACTCCCTTGCCTTTATCCCTATCAAGTGGTGCACCAGAAGAATTGATTTTCTAAGGAGGTGGTCCTAACAAGGAATTGCTACCTGAAGATTGAGGTTTGTTTGTGTTGACCCGATTGTCAACACGCCTAGTAAATGAAGATCGAGTCACTAGTTCATAATCCTGAACCAAAGTGTATGCTTGATCAAGTGTGGCAATGCCACGAAGCACAAGTTCTTTCCTAAGCTCATCATTGAGTCCTCTTCTAAACCTACTCAAGGTCATAGCTTCATCTTCAAGGATTCCGCACCTCATCCTGAATTCATCAAATTGTGCCACATATTCAGTCACAGGCCTATTTCCTTGTCTCCGATTATTCCATTGGTCCAAGAGGTTGCCCTGATAAGAACGAGGTAGATACTTCTCCTTAAGCCTATGCTTTATTTCTATCCAATCAGTGATCGGTGGTTAACCTCTTCTACGAAGAAGTTCTTCCACACTCTCCCAATACAATTGAGAGTTACCCATGAGTTTCATCTTAGCAAACCTAACCTTCTTATTTTCAGACAGGTTATACCACTCAAAGAAATAGTCCATGTCCTTCAACCATTTGGTGAAAACCCAAGGATCTAATCGACCATCAAAAGTTGGAGCATCTACTTTGATGTGACTCATGACTCTATCATTGGGATCAGCATAATCAAAATTATCATAACCCCTATCCTGACGATGAAAATTATGTCAACGAGGTGGCCTATTTTCACGTCTGATATTTTGACCCCCACCATTGGGAGCCTCACCGACATCATTCCCCTCAATTGACTCAACCCTAACAACTAGGTCTCTTGTTTGCTCTTGGGAGGTTCTCAACTGAGTTTGGAGTCCTAGGAGTTGATCTTGGATGGCTTTCATTTGGTCTTGCATTTGTTGTGCAAAAGCACCAAAAGTGTTGGGATCCATGACACTGGATGATTTGGAGCTAGACACTAATCTACCACTACGTAAATGCATGCAACAACTATTCTAACTAGTAAATGAGATCAAACAAATCTAAGCGATGTATTGCATGATATAAATATAAGTCTGATCTTTTTTTTTTTTTTAACAAGGTCCAAACTAAACAAGTAAATTGCAAACAAGTAGTACTGAAATCTCAAAGTAAGGGGAGTGACCAGCACATATCTTAGACTTTCAAATAATTAGGTAAGCTCCACATCTAATAAAAAGTAGACCAGTGACATATGGGTTTTCAGATGATAAGATGGAAATGAAGTTAGGTTCAATGAAAAAGGGCTGAATATGTATATGGAAAACAACCAACCAATCACAAGAGATAATACTGATAATAATTCAGAATCACAAATATATAATACCAAGAAAAGAAAGAAATCAAGCCTGTTGTTGGTGTTTGGTACCGACTGAAATTGCTGAATTGCGCTAGCAATGTGTTGTGCTTGCGACAAATGCTTCTGACAATATTCGAATTGATAGTGAGAAAATAGGTGAGAAGAGATGGTAACAAGATTCCTTGATACGATGATGATCCAATTAAGGAATATGAGGAAAACTCCTTGCGGAAGTGAGAGAATCAGCGACAGGTGAGTTTTTTTTTTTAAACTCTGTCACTAGAAATATAATGCCAAAGAGCGAGAAGGAGATGGGGTATAAGAGCGAGAGTAAGAAAGAAATGAAATGAGAGAGAGAACACACGCCAAAGAGAAACTTGCAACAAGTTCTCTTCACTGAAATGAAAACGGCAAGGATAAATCAAGAGGGAGGAGACTGCGACTTATGAGTTCTCTTCGTTGAAATGAAAACAGGGAGACATTGAAAGAGAGGAAGACTGCGACAAAGACAGAAATACTTTACGACAGAGGAAAATGGGGTTCGAATAAAAGAGAAGGAGATTGCCGAAGAGAAATCGCAAGATTGGTGAAAAGATTGAAACAGGAGAACTTGGGTTGTCTACGACTGAGGAAGAAGATGAAGTGAACCTGCTCTGTTGCTTCTTCTGTTAGTGTTTAACTCAAGATTGACGGCAGATGAATACATCAACAAAGACGTGGTTGCTACGTGCTTGGTGACAACGACGATGGCTGATGGAAAGGAAGATGACGGCTGACAATGATGCTGAGAAGTTCTGTTGCTGACGACGATTGACGATTGAAGAATGAAACAAGTGAAAAGAAGACGATGACGTATGATTTGTCGTCTACAAGCAACTAATGCGTGGTGCCTTCATCGATCTAGATCGTTGATTGTTAATAGAAAACAATCAAGAGGGCTTTGATACCAAATTTGATGTAGCACAAGTAATAAGAAGTCAAATGAAGAAGAAAGTAAAGAAGAAAAGGAAGAAGGGGAGGAAGAAGAAGAAGAAGAAGAAAAGCCAGAGAAGATGAAGCAGTTCAGTCCATTAATATTCTTCAAAAGTTAGTTCTAACTTACAAAAGTAGGCTTGTATAGCCTAAGACCCAAACATAAATTACCAAAAAAACCCAAAGTAATAGAAATAACAAAATAACCCAAATAACCCAAATAATAACTAAATAACAATTCCCTATCTAGTGTCTTGATAATCAAGCCATAACGACATCGGATGAGCTGTCTTCCGATGTCGACGTCCATACACTCGTATAATTTGTGGCTTATATCTAGTGTCCACACCAGCAACGAGGCCTTTTGGGGTAAAATCCAAGAGCAAAACCGTGCGGGCTTAGGCCCAAAGCTAACAATATCGTTGCGGATGGAGTCAGTGGTTACAGAATGGTATTAGAGCCAGACCTTGACCAGAAATGTGGGACAGGTTGGTGCATGTGGGCAGGCTCAGATTAGTGGCTGGCTGGCTACTGGAGCTGGCAAGATACTACATCATACAACCCTTGAAGAGGGAGGGGGGGGGGGGGGGGGGTGGATTGTGAGATCCCGGATCCCACATTGCTAGGGGAGGAAAAGGTGAAGGTCTTTATATATAAATTTGTGACTCCCTTAAGCAACAAAGACTTTTAGGGTAAAACCCAAGAGCAAAACTGTGCAAGCTTAGGCCCAAAGCGGACATGCAAGTGGAGTCAGGGGGTTACAAACTTGTAGTTGGAGCCAAACCAAACTGAGCAAACCATGGCCAAGTTGCAAGGAATTTATCAGACTTTAAGTAAATCGATACACACAGACACGAAGAAACAATAAAAGAAAAAAAATAAAAGGAAGGAATCAATAAACAAAGGAAAACATAAAAAGACGTAAAAAAAACACACACACACACATATACACAATAAACAAACAAGAAACCAACAAATTCACCTGCACATGTGAACAATGAAAAGGGAAGAAAATAATAATATCTGAACATAAAAGAGATAAACAATTAAATATAAATAAAGTATAAATAAAACGAAAGAATCATCAAACAAAGATGAATACAAACCAAGAAATATAACTCAAAAGGGGGGTGGGCAAGAGAAGGGGGAATCAAATTACCTGCACAAGTTGATGCTCTTCAAGAGCTGATAAACTAACTAGAATTGGAAATCGTCCAATAAATTCTGGTATAAGGCCATATGCAATAAGATCGCCACTTTCCACCTGCAAATGCAAATAAAATGTTATATATTATAAAGGCACACATGCAGCAGAATATATATATATATATATATATATATATATATATATATATATATATATATATATGAAAATCAAAAATTGTTTAGGCTTAACATATAACTATGTAAGCCTCCAGTGTGTGAAGCTTACGCCTCACCCTGCATGAATTTTCAGACTTGAAAATTTTAAAATGAGAAATGTAGATTTAATATTCAGAAATGTAATGAAGAATTCTATAAATGAGAATGCACATAAATGGATCAATTATCATGTAGAAAACGTACTTAATAAGTGTGGAAACAAAATCCTTTTAACTTGAAAGCCTTAAAATCTATGGAAATCACTCAGTTCTTTAAATATCATAAATATCTTTCACTTGAAAATTTTTAAAGACAAAAATAGAAAAAGAAATGAACTTCTTGTCTAAATTTTAAGAAAAAAACTTTGACCCTCAGACAGTAAGCCTTATGGCTCTGCCTTGAGCCTCTTCAACCAATGTAACAATGCCTTCACTTTAGCCTTGAAGATCATGATTCTCACCGATTCTAACAGAGATGATGTCACTACAGCATTAGTTAGTCCGCTGGTTCTCATGTTAGCACGAACTGGAGCTCCAAATCCTATAGAAGAATCTTCCCGTCTGTAAACAATTGTAAAGAGATCTAAACCTCTCTCAAAATACATTGCAGACAAAACAGGGCATATTATTCCACTGCCAAAATAAATGGTAATACCTCTCTGAAATGGTCTTCTCCAAATCAACAAATGCTCCACCACATATAAAAAGGATGTCTTTTGTATCTATCTGCCAATCATCAAGATAATGCTTAACAAAGATAAGTAAATTAACTGCCATCATGAAGTAGTATTGAAATTCAAAAGAATTTTCATTTCTGGCATTCCAAGCAAAACAATAAATCCATCTTCAAGAAAATTTTAACTTCAATAGCACCATATCATTACTTCTGTCAATATGTATTGTTTATGTGCATACCTGCAAATGCAAATGGATTCATTGATTAAATTTATGTCTAATACTTTTGGACTTCTCAATGTCTTGAAAAAGAATATGCATAAATTATCACTTAGAATATGTATAAATTATCACTGACTAGGGCCTTTTTCTTTTTCCCTTCTCTTCCCTTTTACTCTTGGAATACCAGTTTCAACCAGCTCTTTGATTTTAAAATCACCTACTCTTTCCAAGGTTGAGCCACATTGATAAAGTTGTTTTCAATAAATTCTTGCTATTATAAATTTGTAAGTAGTAAGCAGTTGATCCTCAACCATCGCAATATGTGTAACGTAGTCCATGGAACATCGTGTTGTCTATTTTATGGTGGCTAGCTGTGTGTTCTTTTTCTAAATGACATTAGGGATTAGCCAGCCCATGCCTAGAAAGACTTGGGTAGTATTGTTCACTGGGTTAGGTGAAGTTGCAAAGGTTGGAGAGCTCTGAGATTTGGAGTTAGTGCCCTTTATCCGCTTGTTGGACTTTATGGAGAGAGAGTAATTGTTGGGTCTTTGATCAAGAGAATTCACTAGGTTTTAAGGGCAGCATAACCAGTTTAAATGGATCATAGGAAGTTATTACCATTGAGAACATACAAAAGAACATGATCAAAATATGCAATCACAAGAACATTCTAAAATCAGATGCCATCCATAAAAAGATAAACAACATAACTTGTTCCAATATACCTGAATACTATCACCACGAGGATGCTTACGAGCCCCCTTTTCAGGAACATTCACTATCTGGACAGAAAAAAATTCTATTTTCAGATAACTAACAGTCACTGGTGTTCACAGATTCAGAACTGATTCTCTAATTGCTTGTGAAACAGTAAGACGTGTTTTATAAGAATTTGTGTTCAGGTTGTTCACTTGTTAAGCCAAAAATAGGAAAACAAGGTTGAAGATGATGCAATTATGCAAATGAGTTCCTAAAAAAATTCATTGACTGAAGCCATTTAAAAAACTATGGTTGCATTAGCAGCATAACAGTGATCACAACAATAAAATTTAAAAATATGAAATGCAAGAATAGAACAGAAATTACTAGCATGTAAAATTATGAAATAAGCATTAACCTAGACAAATGAGGAATACAGGGTAGAGCCAAAAAAACCATTTTTTCTCTCCAGTTAGATAATTTAAAAGTCATAGACAAATTTTAGCAGAAAATAACAGTGCAAAACTCACTGTTCCTTCCAGCATTTTCAGCAACGCCTGCTGAACACCCTCACCAGATACATCTCTACTAATGTTTACGCTCTCAGCCTGCAACAAGACTAGAACAGATAGGAATACTTTTGGATCTAACATTGTTTACATAATAAACTAAAAACAAAAAATAAAACAAAAAATAAAATGCTTTATTCCAACTAGTTGGATTTGACAACACAAGACCTGTTCCTCTTATCTCATATTATTGAAAACCATACCTTAAATTCAAGTATCCAATTATTTTGACTGACCCATCTAGGTACTTCTTTGATTTCCCATTATCTTCTTATATTATAGATCTTTCAACATGTACCCTTCACTATTTCTGCTTCCTAGATCATATCTTTACATTACCAAAACCATTTTAATCTATTTTCCACTATCTTATCACCTATTTGGGTAACATGTATGCTGTATCACATATTTACATTCCTAACCTTCTGCTTCCTAGTATTACCACACATTCATTTCAACAACGGCATCTTAGAAGTGGTCATTTTATCTGCATGATGCATCTTTGTTTCCCAAATTCTGACCTATACATCATTGTAGGCATATTGATTATCTTGTACACTTTTCCTTTCAGTTTGAGCAGAATAAATCAACACATAACAACCCAGAAGAATCTCTACATGTGAGCCATCCAGCTTCCAGTCTATGTGTAACATCCTCATTGATATACTCTTTGACATGGATAACTGATCCAAGATTATGAAAATAATTGGTTTCAGGACTCTCTTGATTACTGATTTTTATAGTTGCTTTATCTTTAATATTATTAACGATATAAAGTTAAAATCTATATTCAGTCTTAATTTGACTTATTTTGAAATCTTTTGATTCCAAGGTTTCCATAACTTTAACTTTGCATTTACTACTTTAGTTTGGTCCACCAAAACCATTTTTTTTTATGGTTAATGAGAACATATATTAAGACAAAGGAAGGAGAAAATACAAGACTCTAGCAACAGGTCCACCAAAAAAACATCATCTGCAAATAGTACATACCAAAGGAAATCCTCATAAATATGAATAGTTAAATCAAAATACTCAGGGGCTTATCACTGACCCCTAGTGTAAAACTATTGTTTATAGGAACTTATTGTCTTAATACCACTACTCCCACTCTAGTCAACACTCTCATATATGTCTTCAAGAACCTAACCATATCTCACTAGTTCATTTCTCACTCAAAACCCATTGGGTTAATTTTATATTAAAAATAAGGGTTTTTTGCATTCATACCCCTATATTATTGTATATTTGCATTTATATCCCTATGTTTTTGGTATTTATATTTATACCCCTCTATTTATCAAAATCGTTACAATCATACCCCTAACGTTAAAATCCGTTAAGTTTGTTGTTTATTTTTTTTAAATGACTAAAATAACCTTTTGCAAAATAAATGATTTTTACATTTATCCCCCTATATTATCTTATATTTGCATTTATACCCTCATATTATTATATTTATTGCATCTATAACCAAAGTCATTAATATCCTAGATGGATTCTATAATTAAATTCTCCTGATCACTAATTTATCAAACTTTGTCCTAAATTATTTTAGCAACCAATTTCATTGTCCTCAATAGCAATCAAATTGTACAACTGATTATAAAAAATATAATATGTTATTTTAAATAGCTTTTATACATCACAAACACTATTTATATGGTAAAATATCAAAATTATTTGTACATTGCAGTCATCATAAAATATTTGAATTCATTTATTGAATTCATTATACAAGGGTATGTATGCAAAAAGCCCTAATATTAATGATTTTGGTTACAGATGCAATAAATATAATAATATAAGGGTATAAATGCAAATATAAGATAATATAGGGGTATAAATGTAAAAATCATTTATTTTGCAAAAGGTTATTTTAGTCATTTAAAAAAAATAAACAACAAACTTGATGGATTTTAACGTCAGGGGTATGACTATAACGATTTTGATAAATAGAGGGGTATAAATATAAATACCAAAAACATAGGGATATAAATGCAAATATACAATAATATAGGGGTATGAATGCAAAAAACCCTAAAAATAATGTGAAACTCTCTCAGTCTTCTCTCGAAACTTCTCTTCTAATTTTCTAAGAAAGGAAAAAAGATATTGATGGCAAACAGTCCTACATTATTAAAACGTGATTTTTCACCCAAAAAAGAAAAGAAAAGAAGAAAACTCAATAAATAACTAAAGGTGATAAAGAGATAACGATAATTAAAAATAAAATTATAAAATAATAAAAGAGAGATAAAGAAAGGGACGTCCCCCTCTCTCTTTCAAAAGGGATAAATCAAAAAAATAAAATAAAAGGGAGCAGAAAGATAAGATGGGTGGAATCCACCATACCTTTAAGTAAAAAAAATAATAAATAAAGGGAAGGATAACAGCTCTCTCCCCATTCGTGTGGTAACAACATACCACATGTAAACTCCAACAATCTTTAAGAGGGAGTGGATCGCACATAACGCCCCACTCCCTCATCATGTGGATGTCTCCCACACTATAAGACTTGAAATTTTCCTGAATGATAGGGATTTTTGGGATTCAAGAATTGACAGATACTAAGGTCAGAAGATTTAGCACACTGGACCGTCGGGCCAAGTGCGCTAGGCCATGCGCATTGGGTCGTGCACAAGCCCAGGCGCGCTAACGCAGGCCGAACCAATGCAGAGATGCCGACTTAAGCACAATCAGTCCAGCACCGCTCTGCTCACCAACCAGCGCCGCTTGACCCACACGTCACCCCACTCCGACCCACACCCGCCAAATCCGGCCTGCGCGAACCAAGCCCAAGCCACCTGAGCTGTCAGCCCCCAACTCGAAAATCAGCCCAGTGGACACGAAAGCCTTCATTTTTGGGTTTTTAGTCCATTTTTAGCCCTATTTCAACATTCCTTAAGCCTTCTGAAACCCAATTATACCCAAAATTCACCAAAAAGAGTGATAGAAAAATCACATATCCCTCTTTCCTTCATTAAAAGTGCTCCAAAGCATTCCAAATTAACTCAAAGTGTGGCTCAAATCCAACCAAAGTCTTTTAAACTGAATCAAAGGTTTTCAACACCTTACCCAAAGTGTCTAATCTGAACCAAAGCATACCAAATTAAACCAAGCAATCTCAATTGACCCAATGTGTCCCAAATTGAGCCAAACACATGCAACTCATAGCATCAAGCCAAACCAAATAATGTTTTAAAAAAACCATGCAATTAAAATGGTTCAAACTAGCCTCTATATATTCCATATTCTCAACTAACCAAATTAAACTGTTTCCCCTACGATTCAATTTATCAAAATGGTTAAATCAAACCAACAACTTCAAACTAAATTTAAATAGTTCAACCCAAGGTAGGATCCATGCAGTCTAATCCCTTAGTGTTGAACTATTCCAAATTTAACTGTTTCCCCTTTATGGTTAAAGTCACCAAATTCAAATGGTTTAATCTAAGGTAGGTTCTGTGCTGTCTCATGCCTTGAAACTAAACCAAATCAATCAAACCCTCTCAAATTGGGGGGCATCGAGTTCAATTGACATGGTATCAGAGCCAGCAAATTTAAGTTAGAGACTTATTTTTCTGTGTCTCTTTTATTTATCTCCTTGGCTGTCAAAAACTTCTGGGGAGGTCTTGTCAGCAATCTTTGTGGTAGTTGAAGAGCTTTTACTCTCTGGAGCAGCTCTTCGTCATGGTTGTGGTGCTGCTAGAGTTTTCTAGGCATATGCATTGTTGTGTTGCTAAATAGCTTCTCGGTTTCTAGTGGATTTTTTTTTTCGGTGTTTCTTGATTTTCTGGTGGATTTTTTGCTGCGTTGTGACTGCTGACATATGGGCATCATGTCAACAATAAACTCTGACTCTTTCAGCGTGCGGTTCACAGGTAAAAATTATTCTTCCTGGGAATTTCAGTTTCAGCTATTTGTTACAGGAAAGGAATTATGGGGTCATATAGATGGAAGTGATCAAGCCCCTACGGATCCTATAAAGTTAAATCAATGGAAGGTGAAATATGCCCATGTAATGACATGGATTTTAGGGTCTGTTGATCCTCTTATTGTCCTTAATTTGAGGCCATATAACACTGCGAAAACCATATGGGAGTACTTACAAAAAGTTTACAATCAAAACCACACAGCGAGACGGTTTCAATTGGAGTATGAGATTGCTAGCTATACTCAAGGCAACCTCTCCATTTAGGATTATTTTTCTGGTTTTCAAAATTTATGGGCAGAATTTTCTGATATGTTTTATGCAAAGATTCCAACTGAATTTCTCTCTGCTATTCAAGAAGTTTGTGAGCATAGCAAGAGAGATCAGTTTTTGATGAAATTGCAGCTTGAGTTTGATATTACTCGCTCAAACTTGATGAATCGGGATCCTTCTCCATCCTTGGATATTTGTTTTAGAGAATTGCTTTGTGAAGAGCAGCATCTCCTTACACAGGCCACTTTCCAACAAGATCGAATGATATCTAATGCTGATCCAGTTGCTTATGCAGTTTAAGGAAAAGAGAAGGAAAGGAGATGCGTAAAGTGCATTATTTCAGCTGCAAGGAGCATGGTCATATTGCTGCCAACTGTGCAAAGAAATCTTGCAACTACTGTAAGAAACAAGGACATATCATCAAGGAATGTCCTACAAGACCTCAGAATCGTCAAGCTAATGCTTATCAAGCTGCAGTCAACACATATTCTTCCAGTCCTGTAGAGTCCTTGAATAACGTTTCGGCTGCTAGGCAATCTGTTCTTACTCCTGAAATGGTACAGCAAATGATTGCTTCAGCCTTTTCAGCATTAGGACTTCAAGGTAATGGTAATACCTAATCTCAATAATGGCTTCATATAACCAGTTCATCTGAGGCGCTTCGAAATGTTCATAAATATCATGGTACATCACATATTCAGATTGCTAATGTGAGTGATCTAACTATTAATGCTGTTGGAGACATTAATTCATCTTTCAAAAATGTTTTTGTCTCCCCTGGACTCTATACTAGTTTCATTTCAGTTGGTCAGTTAGTTGATAATAACTATCATGTCCATCTCTCTCGTGATGGTTGTTTTGTGCAGGATCAGGTGTCAGGGAAGATACTCACGAAGGGGCCTAAAGTTGGACAACTGTTCTGCTACATTTTTCCATTCCTAGTTGTTTATCTTTGGTTTGTATGACTGTTAATAATAAGAGTGAAGTATGGCACAAACATTTGGGTCATCCAAACTCTATTGTTTTGTTTCACTTGTTGAACTCTGGTTTGTTAGGCAATAAAGATCAATTTTCTCATTAATTATCTTTTGATTGCTCTACATGCAAATTAGCAAAGAGTAGGACTCTTCCTTTTCCTTCCCATGGGAGTTGTGGAGAAAAGTGTTTTCATATTGTGCACAGTGATGTATGGGGTATTACAACTATAATTTCTCATGCTCAATCTGTTAAATGCGCCTTTATGGGTTATAGTATTTCACATAAAGGGTATGTTTGCTATGATCCGTGCTCCAATAGATTTCGGATTTCTCGTAATGTTGTTTTCTTTGAGAATCAATCTTTCTTTCTACACATGTTGAGTCATTGCCAGAAATCCTTGTTTTGATGACTTGTCTCCTTTTCCTAAGCGGTTCAAACCTGGATTCGTGTATGAATGACATCGGCTGACTTTGCCCCTTCCAGAGACTGACCCACCATTTGTAACTGTTCAGACGACCCTTCCCGAGCCTGAATTGCCATCTGAGATTGATCTTCTTGCTTCTTCCGAGCCTGCCACTCCTCCCAAGCTTGGTCCTCGACGCTCTACTAGAGCTTCTCGTCCTCCTGATCGGTATGGTTTTCCTCATAGTTCACTTAATGCTACTTTATCTTCTATTCGCATTCCTAGATGTTACTCTGACGTTGTCAAACATGAATGTTGGCAGAAGGAAATGGATGAGGAACTTTGGGCTCCTTCAGGAAAATGATACATGGGACATTGTTTCTTGCCCATCTAAAGTTAAAGCAATTGGCTGTAAATGGGTGTATTCGATTAAGCTTCACTCTGATGGGACTCTAGATCGCTATAAGGCACGATTGGTTGCACTTGGTAACAGGCAAGAGTATGGGGTGGACTATGAGGAGACATTTGCTCCGGTGGCAAAGATGACTACAGTGCGTACTGTTCTTTCCATTGCAGCCTCTCAGGGTTGGCCGCTTCAATAGATGGACGTTAAAAATACTTTTCTTCACATTTTAACAATGCAACACATTTCTACTAAGAAAGGGAAAAATCAACTTAACTAAAGTCTATTAAGACACTTGATGGCTATTAGATATTCAACTCTCTTTCTAAAGAAAGTATATCTCAATTCAAGATCATAAGATACTGCAAATTTAGAGATTACTTTTGCCATCACATTCCTAGGTCCAAAGCTCCATCCTGAATGCATTATATCACATCCTCCACTATCATCTCCTATATGGCCATTTAGATCTCCAACCATAAACATCATCCCCTTACGATGAATTCCTTGCAATCGAAAACATCCATATCTTTCTAAAGTTTTTTTTTATGTTGTCTCCTAATCCTAGGGCGTATAGGCATTAATGATGTTAAGAATATTTTGCCTTAAAAATACTTTAACTATCACTAAAAAAATCACTATTTCTTTGTATGCTTACACCATTATCCTTCATGTCCTTATCTATCACAAATGCTACAACATCTCTATTATTTACCTTTCCTATATACCAAAGTTTATACTCACTTACCCTCCCAGAAAAAAATTGAAAGAAAGTTTATACTCACCAACCTATTTAGCTTATCTTTTTTTCACTTAGTTTCATACAAACATATTACATTAGTTTTTCCTTCCCATTATTATATATATAACTCTAGCCTCTTTCTTGCCAAAGTCCCTACCTTCCAAGTATTTATATGAATTTTACTTTCTCAGACTAGCTTCTTTACTTGCATTCATCCACTTTGACACAAGAAACTTTGTCTACTTACCACAACAACAGAGCATTGTTGAATTGGATTATTTACAAAGGATGCACTAATTAACTTACCATATACAAACTGAATCTTGATGCATCATGACATTTCTAGAAGAAACCTCAACATAGGAAAAAGATAATAACTCAAAAGTAACATCACCATACATTTAAAATTTTTTACTAACTGCCAACTTGACACAACCCTTCTTTACCCTGACTTCAAACTATCATTTTTCGAAAATATACACCAATACAAGACAACTGAGGGTTGGGAAAAGGGGGAAACATCTTATATGGTTTACTTTTCCATGTTGTTGTATGGCATATTTGGCTTGAGTGAAACAACAGGATATTTCAAGATACATGGAGATCAATGGAGCAGGTCATCGACACTATATTGGTAGCAGTCGCATCATGGGCATCGGTCCTACCAGATTTTCAGGTGGTTGGTGTCACTGAGGTAGTGGGTGCATGGTATGAGTAGTGTTTCTCGAATTCTTTGGTGGGGGTGGGTCGTGAAAGGGGCGATGGGGTTTTAGCTTTTGTTGATGATACCTGTTTAGGTGAGTGACAATCTTGGAAGTAGTGGAACTGCTTGTTCTATTACGTTCTAAGGTTGTTTGTTTCGGGGTGGAATTGAGTCTAGATTTGTTGTCATATGTTTTTGCTGGGGCATCATATGTGTTTTTGTGGTCTCAGGTGGTAGGTTTTGTGGTAGGCCCATGTCTCTTTCGACATAGGATTCTTGTACATTCTTCTCCATTCTATATATATATGCATACTCATTACTCATAAAAAAAAAATACAAAACAACATTGACCAAGTTTGATTCAAGAATCATGGAAAAAAAATGACATGAAATAAATAAAATCACAAGACCTTTTTAGTTATCTTATCGACTTCATCTATGTAAATCATCCCTTGTTGAGCTGCTTGTATGTTGAAATCTGCAACCTAAACGTCACATTTAAAAAGCTCATAAATGGGCTATTTATGCCAACAATGAAAAAAAAAAGCATGTTGAATAGATAATGCTGACTGAAAGATAATGGTCAAAGTTGTAAACTAATATCCCAAAGAAAGATGTCTAATGCATATATGATAGATGTAATATATATATGGTATAGGTCAAGAGATGTAGAAATGATGAGCTGATGTAAAGACTACAAAGAAACAAAAGATCTTGCTGATCTTGCCAGGTATGTACATTTCTCTCCTTTCTTCTACTTTTTTTCCCTTTCTGTTTTTTCTTAAGGTTTTTCTTTCGCTGCTAGTAGCCACTAGAGATCACTTTGTTCGTGCAAAGAAAGTGCGTTAGATGGTATCTACATAACTCCCTTTCCCACATACACTTCTAACATAATTCATTCTCAATCAAGTGAACGCCTCATCAAGAACCAAGTAACTCTAGGTAAAGATGGAGACTTAATTTACAAGTCTGAGAGAGAGAGAGAGAGAGAGAGAGAGAGAGCTGAGTTTCCAATAACATACCATTTTAATCATTCTTACCCCTATTTTTTATTTTGTTTGCAGTTCTCTTTTTGTTTTCTTCTTTTTTCTAATCAATTCTTCCCCACCCCCCCTCCCAAAAAAAATAAAATATCCTTTTCCTCTTGTTTGCGTGCTTGTGCATGTGTGCATGTAGCAATAAAAGTGGGGAAATTTTTTTAGAAACTTTCTTAGATGCTTATTTATATATGTTTGCACCTAAATAACTTAAAACATTACAAAAAAATATAGATAATAAGACAGGTATAAGAAGGAAATTCAAGCACTATCATGCTTCATTTGTCATTGAAGTCCATGAGATCTTAAGGTTTAAGATTATAACTAATAATATATATATGATAGAAGATTTCCAACCCAAAAACATGATGAATACAATCAAAATATTGTGCTTCAATCGTGGTTCAAATATTTTTTTTATATTATTTAATTGGAGAAGAAAATAGATTCACGTCAATAGTAAAAAAATATTAATAATAATCTTGAAATTAGATATTTTAGAACTATTAGTACATGTACGAAATCATTATCATGAAATCATGAATGAATAATTATTACACAAAACTACAATTTCTAATAATTAATTGAAGTCTCTTATTAATTTATTAATATACATTTAATTTAAATAGATGAATATGTGAAACTAAAATTATAAAGAAGAACATTTTAAGTATGTGAAAATAAAAAACACTTAAGGTAATTCGTGCTTTTAATAGTAGTATAGATATAGATTAAATAGTGGTACGTGTTGGCTGTCCACCTATGATTCAAAGGGGCAAGGAGAGACCTCGGAAAGGTTGTGGGTTTGAGTCCCACCAGGGAGCCTAAGAAAGCATGCTGATGTGGCAAGCGTTGGCCAAGTCTTGAGTTCGCAAGTGTTGGCTTACGGTTGCAGGTGCTGGAAGGGGAGATTGTTGGGGGTATTGGTCTTAAGTTATTGGTACAATGGTAAGCACTTGATCGGTTGATCCTAACATATACGCTATAAAATGTTGGATATACACGAAAAATGATGGATACATAAAACAAAACCTATTTAGATAGAAAGATAAGCAAAAAACGAAAAAAGAAAAATAAACATGTTTCTCACATCATAGAACTACAAAAAAAATATATTTGATATCGAAACAAATCTACATATGTGCAAATCAATGAAAACTTCAGGAAAATTTAATTAAAGATAAACAAAAACCATAATATGGTAAATAAACAAATAAATATAGTAAGAAAATTCATAAATATTAGAGTAATTATTATGATATAATATTATAGATAAATAATAAGAACTATATTATTAATAATACATGTATATGAGTGTGTATAAATAATAATTTTTTACTATTCAAATATATTTTTTATAATTACATATGTAGATCAAATATAATTATCTATTATGATGTTCTATATATAAATATATATATATATGTGTGTGTGTGTGCGTGTATACGTGTGTACGTGTGTGTCTATGTGTACATAATAATAATTTTTTACCACTTAAATATTTTTTCAATTATATATGTAGATAAATATAATTATATAATATAATATATATTTTTCTAAATATAACCTTTCTCTTTAATATAAAAGAGACCTTTTATAAAAAAAAGAGATCATCTCTCTCTTTTATAAACGAGAATCTTCAGTTCAAGCGAACAACAGTACCGACTCTAGCGAAGAAGACAAAGGTGAGGGCGACGAACCAGGTACGCCACCTCACTCCCTCTCGTCTCTCCTCTCTTTCTCCCTCTCTCACTCTCTCTCTCTCTTTCGCTTTGTCTCACTCTCTTTATTCTCTCTCTCTCTCTCTTGCTCTCCCGTTCTCTTTCTTCTCTCACTCTCTCGCCCTCTTTCTTCTCGCTTTGCTCCTACATCTCTCCTCTCTCTCTCTCTCTCTCTCTATCTCTCTCTCTCTCTCTTTCCTCATTTTTAATAAAAAGGTAAAAAAAATTGTCAATCAAGATGATTTACAACAATTTGATAATCAAGATTCTATACAACAATTAGGAAATTGATGCTATTTCAATCTTCCAATTTGTTTACAATGTCAAAAAGTTTGAACCAACACAAATACAAGACTCTCTAATGATTAAGTAAGTAAAAGGCAAGAACCATATTTAAGAAAGAATTATGCAAGACATCTAAAGTTCTTTATACAGACACAAAAATGTCAACCATACCATAAGTAGTTTATACAATATCGATTCCACATCTTCTCCAACATAACCGGCCTGCAAATTCAGTACCCATTTTTTCAGTTAATCATACAAAAAGAAAGGAAAAAATGAAAAGAAAAGAAAAACAGCAAACTTAATTGGTTGTGTATTAAAAAGAAATCAAAAGATAGTATTCATGGCATGTACATGAAAGAAGATTCAGAATTATGCAAGAAAAATCATTCACAGAACTTTACTTTTGCATCCAAAGACAGTAGTGACCAAAACCAATGCTATTAAAGGCAGTTGCTTGGATGACTCACATTTTTTTTTAAAGGCAGTCGCTTAGACATCTAGATGGATACCTAGGCAACTAGGAGGCAAACAATCCTGTTCTTTCTACCATGGTCTTAATTACACTTTGCCAGAAGCTCCTCACCTTGAGAACCTTCACTACTGTTCTGCTTCTTGTTGTCTCTGATTATATGCTAAAAGAGCTGCAGTGATCTCTCTCTAGGGTCTCCTTTTCCCAAAATAGGGTTATAACCAGGTGTTCATATGAAGGAGACAAAGACATTAGAAGCATTAGTGCCTTATCCTTTTCAATGAACTTCCATTAATACTCAATAGATCACTAATGATCTAATTAAATACATTTATATGTTGCACCAGGTCTGTGCCTCTTGCCATCTTAAGCCCATATAACTTTTCCTAAAATACAGTTTTTCCATTGAAGACAAATACATATCGAGACTCCAACTTTGTCCAAATGCCTGAAGGAGACTCCTCGTCCATTACATGGTACAAAACTTCATCTGCAAGGCATAAACGAATGGTACTTATTGCCCTCATCTCAAGCTTTTCCCATTCATCATCCATGACCTTCTCAGGCTTCTTGGACTTCCCGTACAACGCCTTCAAGCCCTGCTGCACCAATGGATCTGTGAAATTCCCAGTTCCATCATACTTATCAACCTAAGACTTCACAACCATCACACCAGTACCAACTCAAATATCTAATACCAGCTGTTGAATATTAAACCATGTGATAACTAAGAAAGATCAAGAAGAAAACTGTGTACTTAAAATTATATGATTCAACATTGTGCCTACGTCTATGGGAGAGAGAAGAATCCACTATTCAGAAAGTCTATAATAGTAAAGGTTACAACTTTCATCCTAATCTTATACCCAGACCCAACTACAAGCCTAACCCCGATCAGTGGTTTAAATGAACGAAATAAATTTGGACACATGAAAATATAAGACACATTACAACAAGGACCTCTAGTTACAATTTCTAAAAATGGATAAAAAAATTCCCTATTCCATCTAGCAGGTGTTAACAACATAAATCATGTTTTAATGTCACAATCTTTCAAGAACAAGACCTTTAGTCAGTTTCTGAAGATGAATCAACAAAATGCAATAATCCATCTAGTTGGGATTAGAACCACTAAATCTTTTTACAACATCCCAATCGCTCAAAAAACAGATCTTTAGTCACATTTTTCGAAGATATATCAAATATGACTTATTCCATTAGGGTTTTGGTACGTAGGGTCAGCAAATCAATATCCTGTTTTGACATTGCAAACTCTCAAAAACCTGATCTTTAGCCACGCTTTTTTTTTTAAGTGACAATCACCCTATGCAATTGCTAGAAACAGACATTTAATCTATAAATCATGACTGTCAATAAATATGAAAAGAAAAACTGAAACCATGCACAATCCAGCATGAAAAGTCCAGATGCATTGAATAGTATATAAAATCATACATGTAAAAAGATCTAGAGACAAGTGCATGCTGCCAGCTTAAAGACCAAATTCAATTTGTTTGATGATGGAAAATAAGAAGAAGAATGAGAAATTTACTTGCCTGTGTTAATGTTGTTGCGTCTACAATGACAAAGGGAACATTCACAAAACGAGCTAGTGTTTTAGCAAGTAAAGTTTTTCCTGCCCTTGCAGCCAATGTCACAATAAGCAAGTCAGAAAAGCAGTCTTCAAATTCACCAGCCCTTTTTTACTACAAACACCAGTTGTAAGATAGTAGATACCATCAAAGTAGCAAAGAAATCAATATTTCTCATGCATTCCTACGACAAAAGAAATTTTGGAGTCACAGAGGAATCGTACCTGAGCCAGTTGGACCCATCAGGAGCACATTGCTTTTCTCTAGCTCCACAGAGTCATTTTCATCTTTTTCTGCCTCACGATTTCCTGATTCTGCATCTGACCTATTATTCAAATTTGAAGGTTCAGTTTTATCAACCAGTACCATGGAAAAAGAACTTACGTCCAAGCAATCATAAAAACATATATGCTTACTTATCATGGATTCCAAAAAATATGGAACAAAATTTAGTATTATATAATCATTAAGACATAAAAAATTGTATAGACCACAAACTAAGTAGATCACAGTTTCTATAACATCCATTCTAACTGTTAACCATAGTAAAAAGTTGAAAAAATACAATGTTATTTTAAATTTAGAAATATAATAGCAGTTATGATCCATTATTTGCACTACAATGGTCATTATTCAGTTATTATTTATTGGTATTTGCAATTTTATAATACTGATTTCATTCTTAAACATTTCAAAATGTGGAAGCACAAACCAGAATGATATTATACTTGTAATTATTTACATTCTAATGTACATTAAATGATAAAAAATAAAGGTCCCTGAGAACTAACCCTTTCTGCAAGGAGGAATGACAAATCCTTTTGTAGTGATTATAAACTGCCACAGAGAGCACCTTCAACATAGAAAAAATTGCAGATATGAAAAAACTACCAAAACTGAGTAAAACTTGGGGAGAAAGGACAAAAGGTCCTACATGTCCATAAATCCTATGTATTGTATGTGAAATAAATAAGTAAACCAAAATAAAAAGTAGATTAAAATCATTAACAGTGCAGTGTCTCAAATCACAACATATGTCTGTTGTGATTTGACCAAATGAACATAGGGTTACATACTAAGACCAAGGAAGACCTTAAAAAGTTCAACTTTATCTACTTTTCCTGATTAAAAATTGCGAAGATAACATTACGAACAATAAGTGCATAGATTTTCAAACCTTTTTTGCTCTTTCCTGCCCAATTACAAATTTATCAAGTCCTTTACAGATCTCCTTTGGAGTGGGCAAGGCCTTTCCCAAATTTGACCCACCCCACCCATTCTTCTCACCAGAGGAAACACCCCGGTTGCCATTCTCACCTGAACCACCAGGCCCACCAGTCCTACCTATATTCGCGCCAGGTTCAAAAGGTGGTCCCGGTGGATTCTGCACTGCCAAGCCATTCCCAGGTGGCGGGGCCGGCCAATTCTCGGGAGGTTCGCCACCATTTAATCTCAGCGCCTCCCAGACCGACACCCCTCGAAACCGATTCGCCAAATCCCCTTCGTCATTATCGTTTCTTTCGCCCTCGTTGCCAGACTTCTTATCCAAGAACTTCCCCTTAAACCTTCCGATCTCAACGAAGGCCCCTTGCAACGGCGTGATCTTGTACGGCCGGAAATAAAAAGCCGTTTTGCAATTAGGGCAGAGATTGACGGCCTGATAGCTCCCTTTATCTGCAGCCACAACAGACGACGGAGGACGATTGGAGAAGATGACGTCCATCAGCTTGGAACACCGAGGGCAATTGGCTTCTGCCCTAATTTTCCGAGAATAGACCTCATCGGAGAACCCGTCCCATTTGTAACGGCGTTGGATTCCAACAACAGAATCCCTGGGACAACGTAAGATTCCAACGTGAATACCAGTGAACCAAGTGGAGATAAGATATTTATGGTAGAATCGGTAATTGGAATGGGTCTCAGAGATGGCGAATCGAGCTGTTCCTGATACTGTTTCTCTGAGCTTCTTCCATCTGAGAACTCCAGACATCTTATACTTCCGAATTCAAAGCATGAAGAAATATAAACTGGAGAGATGCTGAAATCTGTTCGAACAGAGGAGTTTTTAGCTTATTAATATATATAGTTTGGATCACAGATACGATGTCGGAAGAGATTACAAGAACAACATCGGCACCTTTTTTTTTTTTTTTTGGACGAGGAGAAGATAAAGCAAAGAGTGTTTACCGAATTGACCGTTTCTCCTCTCTCTTTGTACGTATATGCATATACCGGTGCGTGCTTGTTGGTTCCATTCGAGCACGTGGGCTGTGATGGTGAAAGGATCTTAAATGTAATACCGATTTGTCTATGTTCTTGACTACAAAAAAAAATTTGTCTATGTTCTTGCCAGTCATTTGAAAACTATCTATTTAAAATAGAATTTTTAGCCTTATTAGAAGCACATGTGGCATGGACCCGATGACCGATATTTTACCAGACTAGAACAAGGTTTTTGAGCCCATAGGACTAGGCCAAATCTCATCATAAAAATTATAGGGAGCGCTTGGATCGAGACATTTATGGCCTGCTTCGCTCTAAAGATTTAATTACTTGTTTAGCACTATTTATATTGATTTCTAGATATATATTTTGCATAAAAGGTTGTTGTAATAGTTTTTTAATAATTTTTATGATTGTGTAAGGTTAATGTAATAACAAGTGTAGTATGTACCGATTACAATTTATTAAATTAGTGTTCTTTTGTTTTCGTTTCGCTCTCTTCTTTTGTTTTTGTCACTATCAAGTCTTCTCTGATTTTTTATCATCACCAACAATTGTTGTCAATAGTGTTAAAGGGACTACAATACCACCATGGACTATTGTTTTCGGATTAAGCACATTGTCAACCACTGCAGCAGCCTCATCAACATTGGCAACCGCTACAACAACACATTTAACGTCTTCTTAATGAATACTAGATGCACTCGTTCCTCTTTATTTCTTTTGGTAACACATTTGCCTCTCTTAATAGTATTTGATTTTTGCCTTCATGTATTTTGGGAACCACTACCAATTTTTTTTTTATAAACCAGAGATGTTCCCTCTCTTTCTTTTCTTTTTTTTAATTAAAAAACATTTATTTAGCCTACAAGAGGCGGTATCATTCTTGTACATCTTTATGCTTCACATCTACATGAGGTAGATGTAACGACACTATAGGAGGCTGTTGTTGAGTTGTTTGAGCAACTTGAAGAATAACCAATAGTGGTTGCACTATCTGCTGAATTGGTTGGACTAATGGCGGTTAAGGGATATGGTTGTGGTGGGGGGTAGTTGTGAGACATGGGAAAAAAATCAATTTAATGATTTCCTCAATCATCACACGGGATTAAATAAAATAAAGAGTCGCCACCATTCAATTTAGGTGTGAATGGACACCAAAATTTTAAATAAGCACAAAAGGCAATTTTAGGGTAAAATATCCCTCCTAAAAAAAACAACCAGAGATGGGTAAGGGGATTAAGTTATGAACAGGAGAAGGTGTTAGGCACCCCTATTCATCTACACAAGGTGGTTGCCAGGTATTGTTCATGTTTAAAATAAAGGAAAAAGCTTGCTATAAAATCACACAAAATTACAAAAAAAGGCAAAAATATATGGTTTTTTCATATGAATAGTCTGATTGATCCAGAACTATCAAACATGATCATACCATTCCTAGGGTTTCATGATCAAAACAAAATTAAGATAAAATCAAATAAAATCAATTTAAAGTGAAAAATCCAAAAATCTGGCTTCAAGTCAAAATTCTAGAAATCTAGAAAAATATGATTTTTATAAAATATTTCAAAATTGAACTTGAATAGTCCATGACATAGATAAAGCCCAAATTTCACATTAAATCAGAAAATTAAAACCAAAAATATCCACATTGATGAAAAACACCAAAAAGGGAGAATTTAGACCGTATGGTCTTCTCTCAATAATGAAAAACAATTCAAAAACCATCTCATGAAACCCTAGAAGTTATTTTCAGGCTTCTAGATTCAGATCTACCATATTGATCATGATAAATCCAAGATCTTAGCCTAAAATCACAAAAATCACGAAAACAGTGCTGTAGGTGCAAAAGTGGCAAAAATCCAAATTTTGGCAAAAAGTGGGGATCTCATGCTATAAACATCATAGATTCATGTCATTCATTCAGATATATCATAAAAAGCATTAAAACATGATCAAGATATTCAAAACAGCCATATCTCACAAATTAGAGCACATGGGGGTCTACCCTACGGATCCACCTATTCTCTTTTCCCCTAGTTCTCTCTTCACGTTTTACGGCTAGAGAGACTCTTGAGGTACTTAGAGATAGGTTTGGGTACACAAACACAATCACAGGCCTTATTCTATGAAACAAAAGAAAAAACAGATATGGGGTTCTATTCTAGGGATCCACCTGTTCCCCTTTCCCCTAGTTCTCTCTTCACGTTTTACGGCTAGAGAGACCCTTGAGGTACTTGGAGACAAGTTTAGGGATACAAAAACAGATATGGCCTTATTCTACAGCAATAGAGATGATCCTATTACATCTAGAATTGAAGACAGAAAATAAAAAGGGATAGGGGACTTACCTGGATTGAGCAGGCAGAGCAGCAGGGATTCCTTTCTCTTCTCTTGGAGCTTCTTAGAATTCCTTGACTTCAAAATTTCGTGGCATTTTGCTTGAGGAAAGGCCCTCTATTTATAGGCAAACCCCAGGGGTATGGTTGGTCAAAGGTTTGGCAAGATAGAGTTTCAGTTTGAATTAAACACAAGATCATGCCAATCCTTTATCCACAAAGATATTTCGCACGAATAAAATAAATAATTTGCTCATTTAAAGGGATATTGGACCAAGGATAAGGCTCAGAAATCGAGATAAGATCAGAACTCGCACGAGTCTAGAGTGCCCGTAAATGATTTACGGTCCAACGATGTCCGTATATTTACTACGGGCGCTGCATGCCCGTATTCAAAATTCGGGCATGCTTAGCCCGTAGTAGCAATACGGTCCAGGCTCTAATTATTCATTTTCATGCATTTTTGGCCTATTTTAAATTCCAATTAATGTTTTCATTATTTTCTCATTTTTAGTGCAATTTGGGGTGTTTACAGTAGTTCAAGTGGTTCTCCCTATAGTTCTCCATGTGGTTAAGGAACCTCATGCCTCGACATCTGGTGTATCAGGTTCTGGAGGAGTTTTACAATGTTTCCCATTTGCAAATTGAGGTCACAATCACAGGTTCATCGTCAAACCATTGAGGCAGTGGTTGTAGTTGCAAAGCTAGCTGCAATGGTACTGACTATTGTGGTACTGGTGGCTCTTTTGGATTCATTTTTGCACAAGATCAGAGTAAATATGGGCTTTGATGTGGTATGATTTTGACGCCTATGGAGGAAATAACAAAAATTGTATTAAAATATAAAAATTTTTTAGATGGCTATTCTCGCTTGGGATTGACTGAGGTTTTCCTTGGACTACTTGGTCAAACGTATTGAGTGGTCTCTCTTGCTTGGGAAGGTAAAGGCTGCCTGACCCAACCTATAGGCTAAAAGATCCCTTATCAATCGGTTAATTTTGCATGGGAGAATTAAGGATTGCCCGGCCTAGTTTAAGGGATAGGTGAATTGGTTCCTTTATCAATGGTCACTCTTGCTTGGAATGATTAAGGACTGCCTTGTCCAAGCTAAGGAATATCCAGTTCGTTTTGACGACCACTCTGCCTAGTCAAACCTAAGGACTGTCTAGTTCGATTTCAATAGCCACTCCTGCTGGGGAGGGTTAATAACTACCTGGTCCAACCTAAGGACAATCCAATTTGGTTTCAACGCCCACTATTTGGGAGGGTTAGAGACTACCGCACGGCCACTCTTGCCTGGGAGGGTTAAGGGCTACTTGGCCCACCCTAGTGATTTGTTGATTTGAGTTGAGTGGTCACTCCTGCATGGATGGATTAAGGGCTGCCTGGCCCAACCTAAATTCTACTTGGTCTGATGATGGCCCTTGCCTGAGAGCTATCAAGATTTGAACACCATTTAGTTTGAAGTAAATGTTCTGCCCCTACATGGGAGCAGATGTAGTTTGAGGGACAACTTGGTGTGTGCGCGTTGATTTGCGGGTCGCATGCTGAAACACACGTGGTGTGCGTGCCTGCTTTAGGAAATGGGAAATGGGAGTCACCACTGCCTGATGGGGTGAAGGCAAACACCTGGGTGCCTAATGTTTGTCTATTAGGTGGTCTGCAGCTTGAGATTCTGAATGAGTTCTTAGTTACGGTCCAGGGAAGTCCGTGATACCCTGGTCCGCCCCGTCGGGTGATGGGTCCTATGGGTCATCCTAATTAATTTTGGCAAAGTCAACTCTTTTATCTCACCCATCCTAAACAGATATGCATTTGTAAATTTAAGCCTGTGTGGGGACCCTTCAAATGATGTAGGCCCCTTTATTTGATTTTTATCTTCTTTATCAAGTGATCTTGGTCTAATTGGGCAGACCTCGTTAGAAGGCCCACGGATCCCCAGATGGGCTAAGGTATGGCCCACATGTCCCTTTCGTGGGCTTAATCTAAACCTAGGAGCCCTTTAGGGTTTTATTTGATGTTTTGATTGATTTTATTGAGGTTAAAAGGGATTAAGATTACGATTTATGCTTCTTAGTGGGCCTGGATGATTTGTGGGCCCTCTAGGTTGGCATCATTATGATCTTCCCTCATTTTATTATCTTTGTCATGATCTGGATTCAACTGGACTAGTGATGGGCTTGGGGCCCATCTCCTAGGCTTAGGCTTGGAAACCTAAGGCTCTTGAGGTTATGGGATGTGTATCCCTTTCCTCTCTCAATTTGTTGGATGGGCTCTCTATAAATAAAGAGATGGGGCCCGATAGGCCCACACCCGATGTCTCGACCAAACCATCTAAATTATCCAAGCATGCATTCCATTGGGCTTTAATTGGGCCTCAAAAAAGGTATGGCCCTTAATTAAGTGAATTCTTGTTTTAATTAATCAAAGTGGGTTGGTTGGAAGGGGTAGGCCCCATTAGAAGGCCCACTGGTACTCAATTTGGGCCCATTGGGCCCGAGGCCCATCTTGGTTATAGGATGACCCAAAACCCCATTGGGTTTACTTAGGTTTGGATTAAATAGAATAAAAACAATTAAAGAGGCCAAAAACTGCATTTTTTAGGTTTTCTCTAGGTTTGGGCGAAAAGACAGTTCGGCCAAACACTAATTGTTCATGACTAAAATTAGATTCTGGTCATGAGAAAAATAAGCATGACCGAAATTTAATTTCAGCCATAAGAAATGTGCTTGACCGAACTGTGTTTTCGGTCAAGCATGGAAAAACCTGTTTTTGCACTTTTCTGAATAGAGATGGGTTCCCTGGTCTTTGGGAATGACCAGGTCTTTTGTGGGCCCTTGGGCAGGCCCACAGTGGTTTGAGATTAAGGTTTTGACCTAATTCGGATTATATTAATAGATTTTAACACCAAAGAGAGAGAGAGAGAGAGAAGGGGGGGGGGGGGGGGGAGGGGGGAGCAAGGCCCCAGGGGGGGTTCAAGGCCTGGGGCCTTGCTCCCCCTCTTTGAGCTAAAACTCTGAGGATAAAACAGGGACCTTAGGTGTCCCTATTTTTCATGCTAAAGACATTCTTCCTTCCTCCATGAGAAGATGGAAAGGAAGTGGCCCGATTGGCCTATGCCTTGGTTTAACCGGCCACATCATGAACATACCCATTCAAAACACCCAAAACAGAATATTCAAAATGAAATATATAATACACTAAGCATGATGGAAAGTTATGTGAATATGTGTGCAATATGGAGAAGCAGCTAGATGAGCTTCAGGAGAAGGAACTAAAGAAGCAGCTAGATGACTAAAGATATGCATGTAAAATCCTGAATTTTACATGGTAGTATGAGGATGTGCAATATGGTAGTATGAAGATGTGTATTGATTATAGGCAACTGAATCAAGTCATGCATATGCCATGTATCTTTAAAAGCATGCCTAAGCCTTCATCTTTAGCTTCATTTTTTTTAGAACTGTACATTAACATGAACACACTTTTTGTCACTTGTCTACAGCATGCTCTAGGGGTTTTGAATGTTTGTTTCAAGACTTTTATTGATATTTTGCTAGTATACATAGATGGTTTGGCCGAGATCGCGGGCTTGGGCCTATCGGTCCCTTCTAAAAGGGAAGCCCCCTTAAACCAAAGAAAAGGAAGGGTATCCAGAACCCTAACCCATGAAGCCTTGGGCTTTCAAGCCCAAGCCTAGGACATGGGCCCCAAGCCCATTCCTAGCTCAAATTGGAGAACTTAACCAAGATAAATAAAACTTAAGGCAACCATGTGAGGCCCACCCAATGGGCCCATAGACCATCCAGGCCCACCAAGAATAAAACTTAATTCTTTTGATAAAACTCTAAATAAAATCAACCAAAACTAACCAAACCCTCACGGGCTTCTTAGGATCAGATCAAAGCCCATTAAAGAAACATGGGGGCTAAGTCTAGCCCACCAAGGGATCCGTGGGCCTTCCAACGAGGCCCACCCAATCAGACCCAGATCACTTGAATAAAATCAGATAAAAAGGGACCCACAGCACTCTGGTGTTTCTTTCCAAACTTAACCAAGTGTACATGTTTTGGCTTAGGAATTGGGTGAGTTAGACCGAGTTGACTCGAACCATGGAGACCTGAGGGACCTGTCAACTGACGGGGGCAAACTTGGGTGTTTTCGAACTTCCCCGGACCGTAACCGAGACCTTAACCGGAATCTCAAGCTGCAGACCATTAAAATAGACAAACCTAGGTACCTAGGTGTCTGCCTGCACCCCATCGGGCAATGGCGACTCCAATTCCCCATTTTTCTCCCAAGGGAGATCCCAGTCGTATCCCAGAAGTGTAACGCCTGCCGTGTTTCCGAACGCGTGCACAGCCTGGTGACTCTGCTGGAGACTTCTCAACCTAGTCGGACCCCGGTTAGAAAAAGTCAACATAGGAGGATATAGATTGCTTTAGGCAGTACTTTCTGTCTTACCTTAGTGAGATGTGGAATACGCACAACTACGTATTCTGGGGAGTCCTGTCATAAAGGACGAGATAATTACCTAATGTTTTTAGATTTTAAGTGGGACCCCTGTGGCCTCTCCAATTACCTGGGGACTCTTCCGGAACTTCGTATTGCGTGCCAATTCTACACTTCACTATAAAAATACGGTAAGGAACCCTTTATCAATCAAATATCCAGATCAAACTCACCCGATTAAACACAGCACTCAGCCCAATTGCATACACAGGCACCCACCACACTGTGGATAGATTTTTCCTGCTTTGATAATAACTGCGTGGGGTGACATGCACGAGGGGGACTACGTGAATGATCCGACCCTGAATGAATCTGTGAATGCTCTTCTTTACCAAAACCTAGATCTCTCTAGCAGCCACCCTTCTGATTCCTATGAACATAATTTTGGGATGGTATTAGCCTTACACTCCCATGGCTTGCCGGGGAAAGCAGGGTAAACCCATCTCCCCAGGTTTCTGGATTCTTATAGCATCACTGGTTTCTTGCCGTGGTACGCGAGAGTCTAGTGCTTGGTTCAGACCCTTGTAAGCGAATGTCGCGGGCTGGGTATCCTTCCTACCTTTTGCTTCTGAATAAACCACGATTTTGTGAATGTGCTTGAATGATGGAAATAAGAAGAATAAAATCAATTTAAAACCCAAGAGTCCATCAAGGGCGGCAACCCCCGCTTGTTTGCATAAAACTGAGTAAACCCTAGATCATGGGCTGCCTTAGCCCTCATTTAGGAAGCTAGCCTAACTTTGATCAGGGGAACCACCCCAGATCCATGCATTGAGTCCTGAGAGCCGTGGGCCTTGACCCATTGAGTTCGTAGGGAGCACACTAAGTCTGGATCGGTCTTCAAGCAGATGAAAGCCGGCCAGATTAGAAAAGGTAGATGAAAGCAAGCTAAATTAGAACAAGGGCAGTGAAACCCTAGATCTACGACTTTTCAGCCTACCCCTTTTGAAATCAATTGTATCCTTTCCTAGGGTTCCCAACAACCCTAGGATCGAACACTTTTCTTTTTTCGCTCTCATTGGCAAGTTGTAAGCAGCTCTTCAATCAAACAGTAGAGATTCTTCAGAACAGATGAAAGAGAAGATTGATTTGGATTTAGATGTGCTTCTTTACATAAGTACGTCTAGGAGTCATGCCTTTACTAGCACCAACCCATTTTTAGGGCTGTGTAAGCACCTCCCGGAAGTGCCGGATGTAAGCACCCAAATTTTGATCAAACCAAAATATGCTAAGATAAATGAGAAATAATAAAAAATTGGAGGAGCATGATTCGTCCGAGTGGGCGGCTGAGTCGCCTCAGCCGTCAACTCAAGCCAAAAGTGGAGAGAAAAAGAAGCAATCGCATATTCTGTGCGGTTGACTTTTTCGGCCACCGCCCTCGCGAGCCAATCAGAGCAAGCGGCGCTGAAAAGTCAACCGCACATACAGTACGGTTGCATGCCGCGTCAGACTGCGCCTGACCAGTTTGTCCCCTAATGATTGCTGAAAAGACATTGCCAAACCGCACATACCCTGCGGTTTAGACCAAACCGTACAGTTGACCAAATTGCACATAAACCCCACTGTATGTGTGGTTTTGTCCCTGTTTTTTATAAATAGCAAACCCGAACTCTGGACAGGGGCTGGCTTCTTTTGGGTTGATTCCCACTTCTTCTCCCCTTCACCCCCTGTACGAAACCTCCCTCACCACCTTCCCAACTCCCCCTAGCCCTTCAAACCATATCCAAATACCCAAAAACCCTCTCCCTTCTCCTCCTCCTCCATTCTTGAACCTTGGAAAAGCATGGAGGTGCTATTCGTGTGAAGAAGAGGTGGCTCAAGCTGCTACTCTTGCCTCAAGAAAGCTCAAAACACTTCAAGAAGGTATGTAGATCCCCAAGGTGAACTTCCCTTTACCTTTTGTTCAACATATATGGAAACAAGTTTGATCCAAGTGCTTTGAATAAATTGTGTTCTTCACGTGGTGTTATTTTTTTAGTACTAGCATATTTCTCCCTCTTCTTCCATGCTTTACATCTTCTCCTTGAGAAATAGAGCTCTCATGGTAAGGAGGGAATGGGGACACCAAGAAATGGAGAATAACAGGAGTTTGTCTTCATGGCTTAAAGATTGTTAAGCTATTATTTGTTCCTTTAATCAGGAGAGCATGTTACCCCATTCTTGTATCTCCATTGTACCCTTAATCTCCCCCAAATCCCTTCTCTTTAACTACTTATTTTAGGATTCCCGCACACAAGTTAATCGAGTCAACTTGCCTAAATTCCCTATAATGGGAACCCGTTATCTAGCGGGGTAATTCAGGGTGTCTATGGACTTCCCCAGGTTACAACTGAGCCACTTATCCAAGATCTCTGGTACATCACCCAAACATAAATGTAAATCAAGAATTGGGTGACTGTTCACACCCTTAACAATGAACAGTGGCGACTCCCCAAAACCAATGAAAAAACCCATGGAAAGCCAGGCATCGGCGTCGTGCGCCCAATGTGTGCACACCGGAAATGCAAACCCTAACGGGAAAGTCAAACCCTGAGGAAACCAAGATTGACTTTTTGATCAAGTGCTAATTGGCTACTTTGCCCTACCCCGATGGATAGAGATTTCTGACACGGTTCCAATGCAACTGAGTTTGCAGGAATCGGAGTCTAGATGAAGGATATATGGGCAGAGCAAGTCTCAGGGGGAGCAGAAATTGAATTTTTGCTCAAACCCAGATTAACTACCATTTTTATCCCGAAAGAAAGAAGATTTTCGACACGGTTCCAACGCAACTGAGTTTGTGGGAATCGAAGTCCAGATGAAGGATATATGGGCAGAGCAAGTCCCGAGGGGAGCAGAAATTGACTTTCTGCTCAAACCCAAATTAACTGCCATTTTTATCCTAAAAGAAAGAAGATTTCCGACACGGTTTCAACGCAACTAAGTTTGCTAGAACCGGGGTCCAGATCAGGGAGATATGAGCAGATTAGGGTTCCGGACGCGAGTTCAACTTTTTGCTAAAAAAGGTGATTTTCTACGAAACCCTGTCCCAGTGGATAGAGGGTCTCAACCCGGCTCCAGCGCAACTGAGTTTGCCAGAATCGGAGTTCGGATAAGAGAGATATGAGCAGTTCAAAATCTCAGGCAGGACTGCAGAAAGCTGTCCACGTGGCAAATGGGAAGAAATCTGCCATGTGGCAACGAAAGGACAACCAAAACAAAATATCTCGAATAAAATATTAATTTTTAAGAAAATATCTTATTTTTTGAATTAAATTAAATATAAAATTGGAAATTCCGGATTTGCTCTTAATGAGCAAATCCAATCAAATCAGGGGCAAATATGTAATTTAATAAAATGATCCGAAAATATATTTCGGATACACATGTTTCTATGTAATTTCAGATACAAAAAGATATTCCAAATCTCTTGTCCAGACACTCTAACACATTTTTCGACGAAGAAATGATTTTTGTCGGGATTGCCTGTATCTGAAATTGTATTTCGGATACAAATGTATACTAGTGTATCCGAAATATATTTTCGGATACACTAGGTGTACAGTGTATCCGACCTAAGTTGTCGGATGCATTTTTTTGTCTATAAATAGAGCAGCAGCTCATTTGGCAGAAGGTTGCTAGTTCTTGCCCTTTTTCCCCCACACCCTTTGGAGCAAACCCCTTTCTCTCAACCCTTCCTTGCCTCGCAAGTCCCCTAAACACCCTGTTAGCACCCCATTTTTGCACAATGAAATTGTCCAAGAAGCATATCTTAAACCGGCATCTATGTGGGCACGTAAATCAAGGTTTTTATAATGGACCCGTCTTTTTGAAATAACAAGCCCATAATAAAGAGAATTCTGAGCCGATTCCGGTGCACCAAACCGTGCTCAAATCGGATCTCAAACGGCTAAGTTATGAATAAAAGAAATAAATGGTAGTTTGGGGATTTTTACAAAAACGAAATTGGATGCCACATGGCAGCCACGTGTACGCCATGGTGGCTGCCATGTAACCAATGATAAATTAAAATTTTGTGGGGTTGTTTTAGTAAATAAGTAAGTTTCCTAATAGGGTTTCTTATGCAAATAAATAACAAAGTTAATAAAAGTTTAAGATTAAAAAAATAATAATAATAAAAATAAACAAAGAGAAATGAGTTGGACGAATTGGTCCAACTCATATTCTCTTGAGATATTAAGACAAAGCTTAAAAAAATATATAAGCCTAATAAAAATGTGGGACAAAATAGACTTTGACAAAACCTAATTGAATGAGGGTGTTTAAGAGAGGAAGATGAAGGGTTAGTTGTTTAAGAGAGGAAGAGGAAGAGTTAAGGGTTTAAGAGAGGAAGAAGAAAGGTTAGGGGTTAAGAAGTTGAAGGGGTGGGAATCCTCTATAAAATGGCTTGAAGTTGGGAGCAAAAGAGGAGGAGAAAAAGTAAGAAAGTTCTTTGAAAAAAAATAGATCAAGTAAGAGAGTTCTTTGAAAGAAAAAGCAGCAAGTAGGAAGAAGTGGAGAAAAGAAGAGGGACGTCTAATAGCAAGGAGGGAGAAAGGAAAATTGCTGTTCACGACACACCAAGGTTCCAAGACCTAATTTGAAGTGTCAATCCATAACAGGTGAGTCATTTGTTTAATACATTGTATGAAACCTCTCTTTCATTACAATTTTTAAGATAAGATTACATGATTGGTGTGAGACATGTATATATGTTTGATGGCTTTGGGTAATTTTATCACGTAAAAAAAAGAGACAAAGATGTAAAGTTCTGAATTTTTTTTTCCTGCAGTAGGTTTGCACTTGTTTTCCAGATAAACCAATTTTTTTTCTCACCTAGTTCTAGTTTGATTCAAGTCTGGAGTCCTTCATGAGATTTATGGTATTTTTATTTTAGTTTAATCTAAACATATGCTCGAGACCCTACACTATGAGTAGGTATTTTATTTTTAATTTTCTTTGGTTCAGATTTTCAATTGGAAATGTCTAACGGTAAAGTTTGGAGATTCATATCTCTTAAATGAAAATGAATTTTTAAAAATTGCTATAGGTTATTTTAGTGTTTAAAGTAATGATTCTAAGGAATCAAATTTCGCACAATTTGGTTAAGAATTGAGGGAGATATGAATCTTTGAATGTGGATAGCGCAGTAATTCAGGTTGTTTCATTTTTTTGTTTCCTTTGTAAATTAGTAATTAGGCCATGGTTAAAAGTAGTTCAAGTGGTCTCATTTTCTTGCCTTGTAAATTAGTAATTAGTTAATCTTGCATGATAAAAACAATAGAAAACAAAACAAAACAAAAAATAATAAATAATAAGAAAGGGAAAAAGCAAATGAAACAAGCATTGAAGCGATGATTCTTTCTTGTGGTTGAAAATTGTTTTAGCATGGTTTCGTTTTGTTCATATTGTTTTACTTTCAATGTAATTTTGTGGTGGCCTTGTACATATAGATTAATATATTGTTGTACACTTAAAATGATAAAAATTATAAAAAAATAAATAATAAATAATAAATAAGAGAGCCCATTAAATATCCATCTAATTTAAAGGAACACATTTTGGTGGGGCAACCCAGGGTGTTCAAGGACTTCCCTGGGTTGTAATCGGGTCATTTATCCAGAATCACTGGTGCAGACCAAAAATCAACAAGGTGTCTACCTGCACCATTTCAGGTAGTGGCGACTCCATAAAACATGTAACACGCTTTTTAAGCTCGCCCAAGGTGCGCACACCCCCCCTAAGCCCATTATACCCCTCTCCAACCCCTCCTCCATTTTCACTCAAGAAAGAGTCAAAGAGGTGCTGTTTGTGCAAGGAGGAGGTGCTCTAGCAACTTTTGAAGCCTCAAGGAGTCCCACACTAGCCAAGGAGGTCTCCAAACCCCAAGGTAAGGTTCCTCTTGACCTTTTATTTCGTATATATAAAGATAAAGATGAGCACCTTAAAAGCATGTATAGGCCTTCTTCACTCTTAACACGTTATTATCTTTGTTTATAACATGTTAGTGTTTGCTCTCTCCTTTGTTCGTCTTCATGATGAGAATGGAAACCCCCATGGTAAAGGGGAGTGTACGAATGCCTTTAAGGGAGGATGAGAGAGTATTTTCACACCCTTTTTAAGGTTCTTAAGCTCCTATTTTGATGCCGTTTTCTTCATTTGAATGGGGAGCATGTTCCTCTTTTCCCTACTCTAATGTACCCCGTATTATAACCCCTACTGTCCTTTCTTTGGTTTCCTTCTTTCTTTAGTTTGTTTTCATGGTACAGGATTTTGTTAACTTGTTTTAAAGTGTACAAAATATGCATGATATGGTTAGGGTGTTCATGTATGATTCATGCTTTCTTTACACCCCCACCATGATCCCCTTTTCGGTTGTTGTTGGAGGCAGCAAACATGCCCCTATTCCATTTGATCTTGTGCTCGTATACTTCAAGCATGTCCATGCATGAAAGTCAATACGCTATGATCCATGCTCCTTCATCCTTCACTAACTTGTACCCTTAGCATGTCCCTCCTCTTTTTCCTCTAATAGCCACTGCCCTCCAGCATGTTCCCATACCCCCAACACCTCCTATTCAGCCCATGCATGCCTTGTTAGGAAGCATATTAGCTTCTCCATGAATGGGTTCTTAAAGAAGAAAATGCAGGTGAGCATGCCTTTATATTACTAGCCACGGTTTCCTCATGATTTTCATGTTCCATATGGTTTGTTGGTATGTTTAAGTTATTGATTATTGGATGAACATACATGGATTGGCCGAAAATGAGTCGAGGATTAGCCTTCCGGGCTTCTTTCTTCTTCTCTCTATTTGGTGAGATAGAGATGGTTCTCAAATAACCTAAATAGGGACACTTAGGTCCCTGTTTCTTTTTAGGAAATGGTTCTAATGGGAGAAGGCAAAGCCCCAAGCCTTTTCCCCTTTCTTTGATACCCAAAATTCCCAAAAGAGACCGAAAATGGGGTCTCACCCTTTCTCTGCACTACTTTGGGCCCACACTGTCCCTAAAACCCCAGGAGAAGCCCAAAAACCAAGCCCACCCGAAAAGCCCATGTAAAGCCTTTTTATAGGTTGATCCAACAACTCAACTCAGGTCCCTGTATTTCAGCTACACCCCTTGAAACCCTAATCCTTGATTTTTTAGCCCCTTTGCTATTTTGCAACCCGTTTCAACCGAACCAAACGAACCAACGGGTTTTTGGGTCAACCGGAAACCCAACCTAGGCCTTGGATCTACCCAGTCCAACTTGGTTTCATGTGGGCCTTCCAACGAGGCCCACCCCGCCTGAACCACTCACTTGAACTTAAATAAGATGACTAGACTGATTAAGTGGGCCAGACCCCTCGAGGCCCACCAAGAGCCCAACTTGCATCATGCTAGTGTAGATTAGGTCTGGTTTGGCCGAGACCGCGGGCCAGGGCCTATCGGGACCGCCAAGCCCATAAAACCCAATAAAAGTAGGGTTCCAAAACCTTAAACCTGAATGTCTTGGGCTTTTAAGCCCCAGCCTAGGTAATGGGCCCCAAGCCCATGCCTAGCCCATTTTAGCATAACTAAATCAAGATAATTCAAAACTATTTGGCATCCACTGTGTGGCCCACCCAATGGGCCCACAAACCATTTTGACCCACGAGAATAAATCTTAATTTAATTCTTTACTCAAAGCCTAAATAAAATCAATTAACTTTGCCAAACCCTAAAGGGCCTCCTAGGATAAGATCGAGGCCCAGTAAAGGAACACGTGGGCTAAACTTAGCCCACCAGGGGATCCGTGGGCCTTCCAACAGGGCCCACCCAACCAGACCTAGATTACTTAACTAAGCAAGATAAAATCAAATAAAGGGGGGCCACACCACTTTGGTGGTCGCAGCTAGATTTAAACAAAAATGTGCATGTCTTGAACTTAGGAATTGGGTGAGCTAAACCAAAGGCAAGTTGACTCAAACTAGGGAAACCCATGGGACCCGTCATCCAACGGGGCAGACCAAGGTGTCTACAGACTTCCCCGGGCCGTAACCGAGGCCTTACTTAGAATCTCAAGTCACAAACCAGTCTACTAGACAAATCTAGGCACCTAGGTGTCTGCCTGCACCCCATTAGGCAGTGACGACTCCAACCTTCCCATTTTACCTTTCAGGAGACATGCAGCTCCGCGTGCGCCCTGCCGTGCGATTTCCACCCCGCGCACAGCCTAGCGACTCCGCTGGGGACTTCTTAGCCCAGTAGGACGCCTAGTTAGCGAAGAGTCAACATAAGAGGGATTTTAGTCGGTTTTAAGGTTCTTACTGCCTTACCTTAGTAAAATACAGAATACGCGCAAATACGCGTTCTGGGTAGTCCTATCATAAAGGACAAGATAATTGCCTAAGGCAATTGAATTTTAAGCGGGACAATTGTGACCCCTCCAATTACCTGGGGACTCTCCTGGAACATCGTAGTGCGCACCAATTCTGCGCTTTACTATATGAGACGGTAAAAATTCCTTTATCAAAAAATCCAAGTCAAAACTCACCCGATTAGGCATAGCACTTAGCCCACCTATACACATGGGCACCCACCACACTGTGGATGGAATTTTACTGCTTTAAATAAACTGCGTGGGGTGACACGCACGAGGGAGGCTGCGTGAATGATCCGATCTTGTATGAATAAATAAAGCGGATATTGCTCTTCTTTACCAAAACTTAGACCTCTCTAGCAGCTGCCCTTCTGATTCCTATGAACTGACTTTTGGGATGGTATTAGCCATACGCTTCTGTGGCTTGCCGGGAAAAGCAGGGTAAACCCATCTCCTCAGGTTTCTGGATTCCTATAGCACCACTGGTTTCTTGCAGTGGTATGCGAGGGTCTAGTGCTTGGCTCAGATCCTTGTAGGTGTATGTCTTGGGCTGGCTATCCTTCCCCACCTATCGCTTTTGAATAAACCACAACTTTTGTGAATGTGGCATGAATGATGAATACAAGAGGAGTAAAATTAATATAAAAACCAAGAGTCCATCAAGGGCAGCAACCCCCGCTTTTTGCATCAAATCGAGTAAACCCCATATCAAGGGCTACCTTAGCCCTAATTTAGGAAGCTAACCTAATTTTGATCAGGGGAACCACCCTAGATCCATGCATTGAGTCTTGTGAGCCATGGTCCTTGACCCATTGAGTCCGCCGAAAGCACCCTAAGTCCAGATCAGTCGTTGTGAGCAGATGAAAGCCGGCTAGATCAGACAATCAGATGAAAGCAGGTCAAATTAGAACAGGGCCCAAAACCCTAGATCTAGGAATTCAGCTCACCAGCCTTTGAGGCAACTTGTACCCTTCTTTTGGGCTCCCAACAGCCCTAAAGATGAATTCTTTGCAAGCTTTTGTAAATATCATTGTAAATTTCGCCCTTGCTGGCAAGTTGTAAGTTTTGCTGTTGTTCGACACCAGAAGCAGATGAAAGGGAAAAAGACTGATTAGGACTTGGACGTACTTCCCTGTACAAGTATGTCTAGGAGTCGTGCTCGAATTGGTGCTAACCCTTAGGACCACACACCATGTGTGCCTGAATTTAAATACTGCATTATCTTTAGTTTATTTACTTCTTTGTTGAGTTCTGGGGCAAACTTGTGAAAAGATGGTAATGATCATCCCTTTTGCTCAACCTTTGCATTTCCTATGCATGCTTTAGACTGATTAAGAGTTCTGGCGTGGAACCCTAAATTGATTTGGAATTCCGATTGGATAGTTGGCATGGCATCTTTATCCTCATCTGAGAGAGTCCGATTCCCTAGGATAGAGAAGTGCGCCTGGGATACCCCTGGATCCGCTCTTGGACAAGACAGCTCCAAGGGGATGGGCAGATTGAGTGGGAGGCACAATACCACATGGGGCAAATTCTGTTCTTGTTAAATGTGCCGATCAATTAGGATATGATCCAAGCAGCTTTGCTTTTCTGGGATCCCCAGTTGTCAGTATTTCGATTCGGGATCAATGAGCTGACTCCAACAATTGAGGAATTTGACCTATTCCTCCGATTTAGCGATCTTGGAGAACCCGCTTGGCCAAATCTCAAAGATAGCTACAAGATTGAAGCTTGCGCTTTCTTTGACCTCTCAAGGGGAGAATTTCGGACTTTAGGAGGTGACAAGTCATTCACAAGGGTCTCCAAAACCTTCATTGCTGAAAAGATAAGGAACAAAAAGCAGGAAAGACCCAGTGTTTGGTTCGACACCTTCACCTTTGTGATTCTGTCGCAAATCTTCTTTCCAACTGGGGGAGACACCATTAATTTGGCCCTCATGGAAATTGTGGACCAACTCTGGGTTGGGTACCGAATCATGCCACTGATCCTTGTTCAACTGTTTCATTCCCTGACCTTGTCCAAAAATGGAACTCAGAGGTTTCAAGGGTGTGCTCTCCTCCTCCACCTTTGGCTACAAGACCATCTGATGGTAGCAGAGCCTATTGATTGCCAATTTGGATACTACCACAAGTATATGGGTCGTGACAAGTAGAATAGGGCAAACAAGGTATCGTATCCACAAGGAAGAGATTCAAATACCAAGTAATCAAATTTCTTATATTATTTAGACAACTCCAAATTTAAGTGACAAATTACCTAAATGTTAAACAAAAATGAATTACTAAATTCAAAAGTGATAAATCAAATATAAACGAGTTCTAGGATTTGGGTTTCATCAATTGGATTCTTTCAATGAATTTACATATGATTGCTTGCATCCATTCCTTGTTAATTAAAATGACCGAATTCCCATGTGCATATGCTATCCTCTTTCAAGGTATAACAACCATACAAATATTAATCCTACGTCTACTTTCGTGATCACAGGAGTTAAAATAAGTTCATTGAGATAAGAGAAAATCTTAAATGAGAGTCACAAGAGTGTGATTATTTCTAAACTACACTACCCAGGTTTGATGAATTCACCAAGTAATGTTGAATTTCCACTTTCGCTCCATCATTCAACATCTTAGAAATGCAAGTAATGTCCAATTAATTGCAAGAATAAAATCCAAATCCATCAAATTAATTAACAAAGAATGTATCACAATTTCATATGCAAAGTCAAATCCGAAATCCAATGATTACATCCAAACCCTAGAATAAGAAAACTAGCCACTCATGTCTAACAAAATAATCCAATAACCATTAAAATACGAATCCAACATCAAAGTTCTACAATCCAAATATCAACACAATAAAAATAGAAGAATAAGAAAGAGATGAAGAACTATTTTTTGTAGAAGCCAATCCTTGCTGCAGAAATCGTCCTTCTTCTTCCTCCTCTTCCAATTCCTTGTGCTCCAGTCTCTCCCTCTTCAAAATCCAATCTCCCTAGCAAAAAACGTGCCTCCTCCCTTTTTACTTCTTTCCATAAGGCTAAATCCTCAAATTAAGGCACTTTCTATTTTTGAGATCTACTAAATTAGCAACTTTCTTCATGCAGTTTGTAACTAAATTTAGAGCATATAAACAAACTCAATTGAAGTGGGGCCCTTCATGAAAGTTTTAGGAAAACTTTTTAACTTTCCAAAGCACATAAGTTTGCAATTTTTCGAGCTCTACAACTCCAGAAGCAGGTCAAATACCAAAATGGGTCTGGGTCGCAACCGTTTTCTGGACAGTTTCAAACCTCTCTGTTCTTGCTAATTTTTGGCACTCAAGATGGCAGAACTAGGTCTTGGGCTCTCATAAAAGTTCTAGGTCTTTGTCTTATCTTTCCAACAAGATAAAGAGCATCAGAAACCGAGGTCTGTAGCTCTAGTTATAGCCCAAACACTGAGTAGTACTCTATGTTGATTGGGTCAACCCAGCTGAGTTTTTGCTTATGGCACTAGCTCGAATTTACCCTTTTTTCTCATCCCAAATTTAGCTTGAATCATTAGTTAAAGACCTGTAAAATACTAAGAATTCCCAGAAATTAAATAAATGTAAAAGACACACAAAATTCTAATTTAATGTCCTAATAAACCTACAAAATACTCTAAAATCACAAAATATGACTAAGAAGATGTGTTAAATAATTTCCCACATCACCTATCAGTGCACATTATGGGGTAGTCCGTGATAATATCACATGGATGGCCCGAAGAGAGATCAACCCAGACCTACCCACTTGTGAGGTTTGGCTGAACCACTTTCTCCAATTGAATGGAGAGACAGACATCAGATGGTGGGGTACCTTCAACTTTACCTACACCCCCATCCTGGCCTTCAAGAGCAGAAGGCGCCTAGCCTTGGTAGGGTTAACCCATGCCGTGCTGTACTATCCAATCCGAGTTCTGAGACAGTTTTGGAAGTTGCAAGGGATCCCGATCAAGGATGATGCAGGAGATTTGACTAGTCCACTCACGAAGGAACTAAGGAAGTACTTGTTGGAAGAATGGAAGGATGTTCATAAGCTCCAGGAGGAAATATTGTCTCATTCCCACTTTTGTGAATACGAACAGTGGATGGTCAGGGAATTCGCCCTCGACAGCCCCCCGCCTCTTCAGCCCGTCACTTCTAGTGACATTCCAGTTCCACCCCTTGACACATACAAGTATAGGGTGGTGGAACTGCAAGAGACCCACTCCCATATCTATTCAGCTTATGTGGATTCGGAACGGGAGAGTAGGCAGGCCAATATGGCTTTGATGCATGACATGGAATTAGTGCGCAAGCGCGTAGAGGAGGACCGACATCTGCGAAACAAGCTTCTGCCTGCCTTGAGGAGCAAGACGTGTCCTCCCACTATGATGATGACAAACCTAGCTAGACTTTGGCTTTGTTGTAATATTGATGTATTGTGAGCCCTGACTGGCTCTTCCTTTGATTATGTATTTGAACATGAATTTCCTTCTAAGCGTGAATCATGTAATTTGCTTTGAACTTAACAAGACAAGAACAAAATTTGAAATAAAAAGAACTAAATTGAATTCCCCGAAGTAGGGCAACTCGGTCTTCGACAGACCATCTCTTGATTACCAGATTTCCGGTCGCTACAACCACCCAACTCCTTTGATTGCATCTCTCATTGAGATTGTGAAACCCAGCAAGTGTTCAAAACCTAAGAACACCCAAGACTTTGAGCTCATATCGTACTCGTTTGTATCTTTTGACGAGATCATTCGGTCCAACCTTTTAGGGCACCAAAGTCGTTGACGGATGAGTCGGATATTGGTGGAGGATCGTCCTGGCATAGTCTACTCCAATTAGCGACACCAAAGCCGTCGACGGATGAGTCGAATATTGGCTGAGGAGCGTCCGGGTACCATTAGCCGAATTTTAGGGCACTGAAGCCGCCGACAGATGAGTCGGATATTGGTGGAGGATCGTCCTAGCATAGCATACTCCAGTTAGCGACACCAAAGCCGAAGATGGATGAGTCGAATATTGGCTGAGGAACGTCCGGGTACCACTAGCCGAATTTTAGGGCACCAAAGCCGTTGATGGATGAGTTAGATATTGGTGGAGGATTGTTCTGGCATAGCCTACCCCAGTTAGCAACACCAAGGCCGTCGACGGATGAGTCGAATTGTAACGCCCCGGTTCTGGGTCCACTTCCCAAAACCCGAGGTGTTATGGTAAGCAACAAAAGCAACTAAAATATGGAATAATTTAAAACTTTTTCTAACTTTATAATCAGAGTAAATGCGGAAACTTGAAATAATATCCAATAGCAAATAAACTATAAGTCATTACAATGTTTTTAATCTCAAGAAACTAATCTACAACTAACTGACTACCCCTTTACATATTAGCCCAACGTTGTCGTCCTCTCCAAGAATACCTGAAAAATGGGAGAAACCGGAGTGAGAATAAATCTCAACAAGTAGCAAGGTGCATGCATGAAGTCAGTCCATGTTTATAAAAGAAGTCATGAGGTGTACGATTAAACCAACAACATCAACAAGGATAATTCCAAAGTTTAAATCTAATCCCATTAATATTATCAAATCATATTTCAATAACAATACCAATAAAACATCGAATGGTCAATATCATGTAGTTGCTTAGCTTGGTTAATCAATATGCCAGAGCGACATCCACACCTCCATGTATACAGTTCCGGCCTACTTAGGGTATCAGACACTCGGAAATGACGGCCTACTCAGGGTATCGTCATCCAATGCCGGCCTACTCCGGGTATTGGCATCGACAACCAGGCCTACTCAGGGTTTCTGGCTGCTCTACACCGATCGTGGCAACACTCCATGGCCATGCCATTACACCAATAAAGCATATACATTACATTACTAAGCTTAAACTCTAGATCCAGGACAAGCTAAACCAAAACCAAAATAACAATTTCATATAACTCAGTATTTTCAAAACAATACCGATTACCATCCTGTGTATCCCAATACACTCATCACAAGTCGTTCCAACCAGAACAGTAACTCATCACAAAGAGTTCCAACCAGAACAGCAACTCATTACAAGTTGTTCCAACCAGAACAGAAACTCATATAATTTAGAAGTTTCCCAACCTCTCCACAACACACTCATGCAATAAAATTCCTCTTACTCACACAAAACATTTCAATACTTTTCAGTCATTGGATATTGAACAACAAATTTATACAATTTCAATAGTAGGAAATAGATAAAATATATATAACCAAACTGGCTCATTTACTTAGAGGATCATGAATAGCAACATCCTACCTAAATTCCTTAAACTCACCTTTCGACAGTTTGTAGTAATATTCAGAATGTGATTAAATAGTCTCCAAATTGTTTTGAACGAATATAGTATTTCTAACATCCTAAACTAGTCAATAGGTAAGTGCTTAAACCCTCAAGGTGTCCATTGTAACTGGTTTTTATCTATTCTCACCTTTCGGCAAAAGATCGGGGCTTGCGCTAACCTCTAGCGCTAGGTGCGAGGTCGGCGGTAAGAAATCTCTTAACAAATACCGGTTGTGCTTACTTCAAGATTATTAGGCGTGAGCTGAGCGTGTGATAGGCGCGAGACTCACGCGAGATGGGTGGAAAGAAAATCAGTTCGCGCGAGCTAAGTGCACGCTGAGCGCGAGCTCGGCGGATAGGGGACAAGTCCCTTACGCCGACTACCTGCAGTTGGTGCCAGATAGCGCCAATTCGGCGGACACTACCCTGGATTTCCGACTCTCTGTTATTTCCAGATCTACACCACTGGCCGAACTTTTTCTCTCTGTAACAATTTCTTTAGTCTCCTAATATCCTCAGAAGACCTTTAAAACACTTTTGAAATTAATCTAAACACATTTTTATTCATCTCATTCAGTCCTAAAGAAAACCCACACTCGGACTATCTCCTTCCAGAAAACATGACTATCTTATTCCAGAAAACATATGCATTCAGATTAAACTCACAAAACAATACGAAATCCAATTTTAAAACGATGCTACTCACATCTTGGTAATTAAAATTTAACTAAGGTTTCTTTCTAATTCAACCCACCCTTGAACAACACTTTTCTTCATTTTTAAAAAGAGATTCAAATCACCAAATCAAAACTTTATAAACATCTAACTTTTCCAATGAAATCCAACTTAAGAACCAATACGATCAATCATAAAAAACACAAGAAAATATGCAGTTCCCAGTTTCAAGTGTTTGCTACTTGCCTTTTTTATGAACCCAGATTTTTCAGAACTTCTTCTGTGCCTGTTTTTGAAGCTTGATCGGACCCCTCTAAACTTCTCAAATTTCAATCTCCACCGTTCAGTTTGAAGTCGTCCATGAGTGGAACAAAACCCTAAAATTGCATCCCATTCCAACGGTTAGATCTTTCTATCTCACCGTTCGAAGTTGGCTAGTCGGCCATCTCTGCAACTCCTTTTTCTTCCAAAATCTAGTTTTCCACCAACTTCTGGGTTAATTCGCACCACCTTAGACTCATCCAAATCCAATCTCCACCATTCAGATTAAAATATCTCATGTATAGAGCATAACCTCCAAATTTCATGACGATCCAACAACTAAATCTTTGGGGATCGTCATTCAAAGTCTGCTGGTCGGACCTCTGCAGCACCTCCATTTTTCCTTTCTTCACTCTCTTTTCTCTCATCTCTTCTTTCCTTTATTTTTCTCCCAAACCCATGCACGAATTTTCCTCTCTTTCCTCCTCATTTTTGGACTTGCTAAAAACCCTAAACCTTTCCTAGACCTCCCCTTTTATAAACTCTCTTAATTAGAAGTCCTACTAAGTTTAGAAGACTTTCTAAATAGACTTCTCACTCTTAATTTGGAAACCTCCCCATCTTAACCCTCATTCTAATTCCTCTTTTAAGTATTATATATAAGAGAAGGATTTATTTTAATTTATTTACGTGCTAATTAAATTTTTTATTTTAAAATATTACTAAAACACCTTAAAGCTACCTCTTATCCTCAAACTTAAGGCTCCTTATCAACCATAATCACCAATATACCCTTTTTCCTAGTTTTAAGCAATAATTTGATATTTAAATCCAAACCTAACCCAAACTAAGTCTAGTTAAATATTTCAAGTCTAATAATTATTTACTTACTCAATATCTTAATTTGACTAATTGGGAAATGACTAAAATACCCTTTCCTTGGAATTTCATACTTAACCTTTGAATCTTTTTCCAAAAATTCTCCTCTTTATTCTTCACATCAATCTTAACCATATAATGTACTTGGATTAATACCTATCTTCTCAAATTGTTTATATTTAATTTCCTAATTACTCAAAATTATTGTTTATTTATTTAGTTACTAATATCTCTTTGGATCATAATATTATTTTTCAAATACCTAAATTGAATCTTAACTTCACAATATTTAGGCTTATTTAATTTACTTTATTTTAGGAAAAACCGGGGTTTTACAAGAATATTGGCTGAGGAGCGTCCGGGTACCACTAGTCGAATTTTAGGGCATCGAAGCTGCCGACGGATGAGTTGGATATTGGTGGAGGATCGTCTTGGCATAGCCTACCCTAGTTAGCGACACCAAAGCCGTCGACAGATGAGTCAAATATTGGCTGAGGAACGTCTGGGTACTACTAGCTGAAGCTTGTGTTGCCGAGACCACCGATGGATGAGTCAGAAATTGGTTAAGGCAACCCTGGGTGCTGTTTTCCAGCCCCCCCTGTGAGACCCTGCATGGTCCAACCCCGTGATATTGAGCTCAACCAAAACCCCTTGCGATAAAGGTTCTCTTCCCTTGTCGTGCTCAGGCGACTAAAACAGATCAGAAACCCAGGTTCTCTCTCCCAGCCGCCTCCATGTAGCTAAATCAGGGTTTTCTTACCCAGCCGCCTCCATGTAGCTAAAATAGACCAGTTTTCAGAAATTATGGTTCTCTCTGTCAATTGCCTACGGGTGACTCAAATAGATCCGGTTCATAGGGTTCTTTGTCCTAGTCACCTCCGGGTGGCTGAAATAGATCAGCAAAAATTAGGTTCTCTTCCCTTGTTCCTCTGGGCAGCTAAAATAGATCAGTTAATTTAATCACATCAAAAGAGAAAAATAGCAAAAAAACAGATAAACTGATTCAATCTAATAAATTGCATGACTCATTCGTGTAAAACTGCACTAATGCCTGTCAATTGTTTCAAACAGGTACCAAAATTGCTTCCAGGAGCCCATAAGGAAAATGCTCGATATGGATCCACAAGGAGATCAGACACCGCAAGGCCAGTACCGGCAGAGTCCAGCCATGCACAGGTCATCGACGACATGTAGCGGAAAATGGATAGCATGAGCACCGTTATTCAGGAGTTAATGGTAGAATTAAGGGAATTGAAGCAAGTTCCCCCAACAGTGCTGGCCGCTCAGCAGCAGCAGCCGTAGTTCCCGCCTTAAGCGGAGGTAGCACCACCACTGTACCCTGCGCACCCTCCGCCAGTGGCGCCACCGCCACCACCGCAGGCAGTACCATTCCCCACGGCAGTACCAATCCACCTTCCACCACAAGAGCAGTTTGTGCCTGTCCAATTGGGGCAGGATGATGAGGATTGGTATAGGATCCAGGAGGCCCAGTTCGACAAAAGAGTAGCAGCAATCAAGGCAGCGGTAAAAGAAGAGAGCAAAGCAGAAATGGCTGCGATGCACGAAGACCTACTCAAGCAACTGTAGCCTAGTATAGTGCAAAGTGAGGCCACTCTAGAAAGCCTATGTTTCTTCTTTGACATCCAGCTCCCGGCCAAGTTCAAGTGCCCAGAGTTGCACCAGTTTGACGGCACAGGTTGCCCACTGAACCACCTAAGGTCTTATTTTGGAGACATGTGCCAATATGCTAAGGATGAATGAATCATGGTGTAGTTCTTCCAGAAATCCTTGACTAGCGTAGCTTACTCTTGGTTTTTGAGTCTGGATAAAACCAAGATTAAGACGTGGAATGACCTGGCGGTGGTGTTCATCCAGCAGTATCGGTTGAACAGTTAGATATTACAGACGAGGGCAGAGTTATAGAGGTTGGCAAAGAAAAGCCAGGAATCAGTGCGGGAGTATGCCAAACGGTGGAAGGAATTGGCAACCCTGGTACAACCACCACTTCTGGAGCAGGAGATGACATCGCTGTTCATCGCCTCGCTTGGGTAGGCCTTCTTTACTTTGCTGCTGGGGCAAAGTATGTCCAACTTTAATGATCTAATCTTGACGTCAAATCGGATTGAGGACGCAGTAAAAGCGGGCAAAATTGATGGCAGTGGGCAAAGTGCCGCACCAAGGAGGCCAACAACTGGGTAGGCGAATAGAAGTCAGGGGCAGGAGCCCAGAAGGTAGGAACCACAGGCTGTTAACTATGTGCAGCCAGCTCATGGCAGAGTTACTACCAGCATTGCTGAAGAAGGGGTATGTGAAATTCAAGCCACTGAACCCTCGATTGGTTAACGCCAGGAGTTAGAATGCGGCAGAACGCTGCGAATACCATTCCAGTGCTCCAAGGCATCACACTAATTGGTGCTGGGACCTTAGGCATGATATCCAAGACTTGATTGACAGCAAGAGCATCACTGTCGATCCCCCAGCACCACCAGCTCAAACTCCTGCAACCGATGTATCCACAAACCCCCTCCCAAATCACTCAAAGGCTTCAACTAGCAAGTCTGCAAACCTAGTGAGCAGTGATCGGAGCACTGGGCAGTTCGACCCGTCAACACTGATCGGATGGCCAGGGCAAACAGTGAGGGTGTACCCTCAAGAAGAAACAGGGCAAACTGTGAATGTCATCGGAGATGATGATGAAGGCACCCCCTCAGATTTCCCTCTGGTGCACTTCCACCCACTCGAAGAACCAGAGTTCTACCCATCACCTATCCCAGACCCATCAACCCTCAACACCTTTGACCTAATGGACTCCCCTCCACATGATCCTTTCACACTTTCCTTTGAACCACCCACCCTTATCCTCTCACAGCTCCACATGGAACCGCCATTTACAACGCGGTACCTCCACCATATCCGTTCCAACCTACCTACCATCAACCCACCACTATCACCACCGAAGCAGAAATCGATCGAATCACCCGATCCGATCGATACGCAAACATCGACCCACCCCCCGCACCAGAGGGAGAGGCTGAAGAAGGAAGAAGGAAAAAAGGGAAGGAAGTGGCGACAGATTTGCCACAGACCCAAAAGAGGAAGGGGAAGGCCATAGAGGAGGAGGTCACAGATCTCCACCACAGTGTCTATGCACTAGAGTATGACCTCCTCCAGCAGCTAAACAAGGTGCTTACCCAGATTTACATAATGTGCCTGCTTATAGACTTCGATAAGCATAGAGAAGCATTGATGAAGGTTCTGGGGGACGCCCATGTACCAACAAGCATAAGTCTTGAGCAACTAGAAGCGGTCGTGTCGGTGATCATGGCACCAAAGGCCATCTCTTTCTCCGAAGCAGATCTGCCGCCTGAAGGGTGCAACCACACAGAACTGCTATATATCACTGTGAAGTGCTTTGACCTCATTATATAGTGGGCCATGATTGACAACGGGTCGGCATTGGATATATGCCCGATGAGGACATTGTAATGCCCTGAACCCGGGTTAGTGCAAACCGGCACCGACCCGAACCCGGTTCGTTACTGTAACAACTCGAATTCAGTTCAACAACCAAATCTGAGGTGTTACTAGCCCATATCAAATACATCATCAATAATATACCAGACAATAGAATGAAATAATCCATTCACTTTATTATATTATCAGAGTGCGGAAACAAGTATGTGCTAAAGTGTAGTCTAAAATCCTCAAATAAATTTTAAAGTTAATCATCAATCATTAATATCAAAGTGTGGTAAAATAAAATGGTTACTATCTCTCTCATCTCTCTAGTACATCAAATCCAAATGAATAATAGTCTATGAAATATGACTAAGTCTAAACAATCCTCCACCTCAAACAAGATCCGGATAAAAGTAATCCTCTGGTGAATACTCAGCTACCTCTCCCTGGAAATCACTATGATCCCCCTCTCGCGTATCAGCTAAAAAATGAAATAAAAGTAGGGTGAGATACGAATATCCCAGTAGGTAACATATGCATGATTAAACATTTAATATAAGTAAAGTACAGTTCATGTACGATTAAGCAATATCGACTAATCAAGCTCGTATAATCATTCGTATCATTCATGAATGCAAAACAGTATGATAAACAGTTCTAGAGATGAATTTCAGCAAGTTCTATTATAAGAATCCAATATCAAAATCAATAACATAATTCATACTTTGCTAGGATGTACTAAACAGTCACATCCGATCAATATCTCAATCACATGCCTCCAGCATGTATAAAATAATAATAACAAGTGTTTGTGATTTCAGTTTCATTGTATGACTCACAAAGATAGATAAACCTTTTGAGATGATTCTCAACCAATTGCTATACCACCGTACGGCTTAGGAGCAATGCTACTAATGATACTCAAGTCCCATGCAGCGCAGCTTAGACAAGAGCCGTAGTCACTGACTTATTGCACACGTACCCATCAGAGTTGGCATGTACCACCAACATGCAGCACCAGAATCAATACATGGAGATGGTCGCTTATCCACATGTACAGGGAATCACCAGCAGCTCACTGAGGTGTCCTTTCAGACATAGGACCTTCCCAGACAAACTAACTTGCAAAGGAAGCGCGTCGCATATAGGAGTAACTCAACCCAAATGACATATCCCTCAGCTATCTAGCAACAACTATGGATCCATAACCAGCTATGCCCACTAGACTCCAAAATTCCCTAAAATATAATATTTCTATAAGGGTTGGTGCCTAGCAGCATATAAAGGTTAAATCTGTCAATTACTTCAATATTCGGTCATCTGAGTTCTGAATTCTCTTTATAAAGTTTTCTGGTTTATAGTGTCGTTTAGAGTTGTTTTGCTAATCAAAAAATAGTTAGGTTTTCCAAAAACTAGATTTCTTAATTACTTTCAAAGTTTGGCAACTAATGTCCTAAATATCTTCCTAATTTATTTTTCTGTAAAACAGGGAATTAGATAATTTATTTTAGTCTTAAAACATCTTAATTAATCATTAAAATTGTCTAAAAATAGTTTGGAATTGAATCAGGGTTTGAAATTATGAAAATATGCAAATTCTAAACAGAGCGCCTAGGATCGCTCAAGATTGCCTCGGCGGTCTGTGGTTGGCGGTAGTGTAAAATAGGACACCGACGATACGTCTTCCAGCGGTCTTCGGCGGTCTAAGTTTTATAATTAGCGCCGAAGATCGCCGAGTACAGTCGAGGTCGGCGGTCTCCCAAAAACGAACAGAAACAGTTTTAAATCAGGATTTTTCTCGTTCAATCTCATTCTATCATGCAGATAACATTGATACTAAACTAAATACATCAATAGATCATATAAAAACATGCTTTTGCGATTAAACGAACGTAAATACCGAAAACGAATGAAAACAATGTCACCTACCTCTTTCGTGCGTGGTTTCTCTTCCTCTTCTCAAAACAAGGATTCTCACAGGCGCGAGGTAATCCTTGGACGATGAAGAACACAAAACCAGCACCCTTCCTTCTTCCTCTTCTTCTTCTTCTCCTTCGGTCACTCAGTTTCAAGCTTGGTTTGTCGCTTGCGGCTGAAGCATACGAACGAAATACAAACGTGTATGCTTTAGGTTATTTAATTGGTATTTATACTCTCCGATCCCATGTAGCTCACATGCAAACTTTCCTATACACACACAGCCCAATCAGAACACTTACCTTGATATCTCATGATCGGACGGTTAGATCTGCGTCTAACTCTGGATCTCCACTAATTAGATCATTCCCTACAATAATAAAATATTTCCATCAATTATAACTCTCAAGAATATTATTTATTAATTTATTTTATTATTTAAGGAAAATTCGGGGTTTTACAGACATTCCGTAGCTTTCAGCTGAATCCCTCTTTGATCAAGCCGAGTGCGCACAATGTCAGGGGATTTGACAACTCTAGAAGGGAATCCTTGGGTGAGGTCACCCTGGAGGTTGTAATTGCAGAAAAGCCCTTCACCATGGCCTTTGAGCTCATGGACATTAATGCCTCCTTCAACCTACTGATTGCGAGAACCTGGTTGCATCAGGTTGGGGCAGCGCCTTCCTCCTTGCACGGAATGGTCCGATTCATATCGGGCAATAAATTGATAACAGTACACGTAGAAGATCACCGAGAGTTTGAAAGGGTCGGAGTGCCCTATGTAGACTATGAATTGCCCACCTCATTGAACTTCCAAGCAATGGAAATGGTGCAGGTGAACCACATCCCTGAATCGGAAAGGAGGCAGTGAGCCCCAAGGAAGAAAAGGAGCAACATGTTTGGCGCCACTGAGGGCGCAGACTAGGGCCTTAGAGCCGGAGAGGGGCTTGGAAAGTACAAGCAGGGAATCAAAGCAGCCATCCAACCTTACGGGCAGGCCACCGGATTCGGGCTCGGATTTAAGCCACAGCCAGAAGATTATGCCAGACTCTATGGGAACCTTGCCGAGAGGAAGAGAGCCAGAGCTGAAGGAAGAGACCCGCACTGGCATATATGCATGCACGGGGAATTGTACCACCGCTTCACCAACATGGAGCGGGAGGCCGCCCAATCCCTGGAAAACATTGTAGCCCATGGTTGGGGTGATGAATTCCTGCCTTCCCTCGCCCAAGAGGAGGACTATCTGCAAGGTTTGGCTCAGATGCTCTGGGAACCACTACCCCTGGATATGATCAGAAATGCAGTAGAAGTGGACCCCCTAGCTGCAAACAAGTCGCCTGATGGCTTGCATGCACTGTTTGCCCTAGAAGCTGTAGAGGATGTCACCGTTGCCTTCCCCCGCCTACAGAACCACTAATCCCCGAGGGGTTGCTCAGCAATCCCGCGGTTGTAATAGACGAAGTAACGCCACCTGTTCTTCCTGAAGAAGAAGAGAGTCCATTCATGTACATATGCATGATGGAAAGCCAGGGAAGCTCGGAAGTGCCCAACCGAAGCCAGGTCCCCACCTCCACAAGCCGAGAACCCCAGGACTCAAGATGGGTTGGGACAGATGTTTCAGGGCATGCCCCATGTGGTTGAGCCAATTCCCGCCGAGATGTACCATGAGACCTATGGAAAGTGGGCACTTGAAAGCCTCTTCGCCAATGGACCAGGGGCACCGCCCGTAGCACCCGTGGTCGCAGCACCACCAGGAGCGGATCTGGCACACCTGGTCACCATCGCTTACCTACCACCGAGTGTGGAGATACATACAGCTATTCTGATCCCTTCAAGATCAAGGAGGAGGATGTTGACGGGATATGACCCCAAGTTTGAGGAAAGCTTGAACAAGCCGACTGGTGCAACGAACGATCCTATTTGCATATCATCAGATGGCAGCATCGACATGGTCTTGACTGGGGAAATTGAGCCAAAAGTGATAGCCTCAATCGACAAGGAGGACAGATCTCCGCTGAAGAATTGGAGCGCCATGCCTGTTGCAACTAGCAAGGCCAATGTGCAAAAGGGGGTTTCCTCCACTTCTAAAGTTTATGTTGTAGCTACTGTTGAAATTTTTAGTGAATATCTGAATAACTTCTACTACTTGCATATGTCTCAAAATAACAAAAATAAAACATCTGAACTTTGCAATCTAACTATCAATCTCGACGCACACCCGGAAAAGCTGGGGCACGGGATAGATAATCAAATTGCCATAATTGAACAAAAGGAACAAAAAGAACTGAAAATCCAGTTGAAGCAGAAAATCATGAGCCAATGTTCAGTACTGAAAACGGGCAAGGGCTCGACAAATCAGACTGGGGCACTTGCCCATTACAGCAAGAAGATTTAGACATCGTCCTTTGTAAGTATTCCGAGCATGAGGACGACGATGAATCATGGGAGACCCCGCTTGAAATCCAACTTACTTTGGAAAGGCATGAAAGGGTCTCCAGGCGAACATCGAGGAAACTGAATCCATTAAAATAGGTGAAATAGCACAACCGAGGATACTCCAAATTGGTAAAAAGCCGTCACAATTATTGAGAATACAGATGATTGATTTTTTAAAATCTTATTTTGACGTGTTTGCGTGGTCATACGAGGATATGCTCGGGTTGGATACGGACTTGGTAGTACACCGGTTACCCACAAAGTCTGAGGCCACACTTGTGAAACAGAAGCTCAGACGCACAAAGCCAGAATGGGCCCTGAGATCAAGGAAGAGGTCACCAAGCAATTTGAGGCCGGATTCTTGCAAGTAACAGATTACCCCGAATGGTTGGCAAACATTGTGCCAGTTTTTAAGAAATACGGAAAGGTCAGGATGTGTGTTGACTACAGAGATTTGAACAAAGCAAGTCCGAAGGACAACTTCCCATTGCCACACATTGATGTACTTGTGTGCACCTATTTTTGCACGACGTGGCGCATGCGGGATGCGTGCCTCGGGACCATCGGAGTCGCCATTGCCTGAGAGGTGCAGGCAAACACAAGGGTACCTAATCAAGTCAAATTTTACTGGTTTGCGACTTATCTAGAGATTCGGGCAAGTTCTCGGTTACGTCCGGGGAAGTCAGAAGACACCCCGGCCCGCCCCGTCGGTCTAACAGGTCCCTCGGGTTTCCCTGGTTTGAGTCAACTATCTCACCCTGTCTTAATCCAGCATGTATACTTTATTTGGGTTGAGTGGGGGCCTCAGAAGGTGTAGGTTCCCTTTTACTTAATTTTATCTTCTTTATCCTTTAAATGAAGTGAGTCGGGTAATGGCCCCGTTGGAAGGCCCATGGGAATGCCAAGTTGGGCTTGAGCCCATGGCCCAGTCAGGGTTGTTGGGTAACCCTATTTGGATTTGGTTGTTTTGATTTAATGGTTAATTAAAATATGCAAGTTAATTAAGTGTGTTTAGGCTTTTAGGGCCCAATGGGCTTGGTCTTGGCCCACGAGCAATTAATCGGGTGGCCTTGGGCCCATTTGTCAAATGGACCCTGGTATGGAATAGACTGAATGCGGGCCCCGTTGGAAGGCCTGCAAAGCCTTGGTGGACCCAAATGGGTCCACTGTCTCAAAATGGGCTTGGGTCAATCCCAAAAACACAATAAGATCAGACTGCATCGAAACGGGTTGGATTGGGTCCAACCAGGTTAAAGAAAATTGATTTTTTAATTATTTACAGTAATGAACCGCATATGCATTGGGGTTTGGACAGAACCGCATTTGCTCGGCGGTTTAGGTCTGACCGCATATATAATGCGGTCAGGCTCGAACCACGCTGAGTATGCAATTTGGCCCGACTTTCGAAAAGAGGCCAAAATCTCAGCTGACTTGGTTTGTCTGGTTCTCCGAGACATCCGCTGACTTCTGTGGCCTCCGGAACCTTCTTAGACTTGCTCAAATGCTCATTTTTGAGCTCAAACATCTCACTTTCTTGGAGCGGTTTGCTTGCTTCTCCAACCATTCAACAAACAAACATGATGTTTCAGAAGAGAAAAACAATCAGACAATGGGGATGATGATATAGTGCCTCCTAAATCTACAAACGAGAACGAGTTTATATGAAAGTCCAAGCATGCTTTGTGGTTTGATGGAAAAAAAAACCAGTTAAAGGGAAGATGAGAAAAAAACAGTTAAAGGGAAAATCTGGAACATTTCAGGTGGATGTGTGCGGGTGATTTTCATTTACTAAATGAGAAGCTTTTTAAGATCACAAAATAAAAGGAAATCTCTTTTACACAAATCTTAAACAAAAGTGTATTCTACCTAGGAATACATGCAGCTAATTGAGTGAAATAAGAGAAAAAGGCGATAATAGAAGGACCGAACCTTACGTAAGAAGAATGTTTTGAGTGTGTGCTTTGGTAAACAAGTACTAAACCATGCATGGGTGCACATGATTAGATGCAAGCAGGATAAACAAGTAAGATCCTAAGGAGTCAAGCAGCCCATTATGATTGAAAGGAAGAGGGAAAAGAGATGTTAAGGATACATTGGATGACACAAAGAGGACAGGACCCCTCTTATTATAAAGTAGATAAATCTACATAAAAAGATTAGTCCAAGAAAGACAAAACAAGACTCTTTGATTTTCATGGAACTCTCCTCTCCTCCCATCTTTCGTATATGAGATCCCCCCTCATCATGGGGATTCTCATAGCATGCAAAAACAGACAGAAAGGTTAGAAAGATACAGCAAGAACAAAGCCTCAAAATAGTTAAGAAGAAACTTGCTCAGAATAACTTGATTTTCATATATGTGAAATACAAAGTGGAGGGAAGGCTCACCTTACTATTATTTCTTCTTTTTGAAGTGTTGTGGTTCTCCTGTTGATGTGGACAGTGCTTCAGATCGTCCTTTGGTTTTCAAGAGTAGCCTCCTCCTTGTCTTCAAATTGAAAGAAGAGCAAGAAGAAGGAAAAGAGGAGACTGGAGGGGTAAAATGGGTATTTTTGAGGGCTTAGATGAGAGGGGAAAGTTTCAGAGGGTTGGCAGGTTGCTGGAGAGGCAGGGGGCACAGGGTTGAAGAGATCCTTGCAAACAATGGGGTTGGACACCTATTTATAGGCAAAAAATTCGGAGGTCTGAACCGCAGTTGAAGTGCGGTTCCTCTTGATCAGCATTTGAAATGTGGACGGCCGCCCATGTGCGCAAATCTGCGCGAATCTTCCAGCTGTCGCCAGCTGGCCTTAATGATAAGATCGGATCCGCATTTTTTTAAAATGTGTGATTTCAAACCACTTATTCAATTTGGCTTATAAATCAGATTCTGTTCGATTTTTTCAGATTTTTTGATTATTTTATCAAGATATTTTTATAAAATAATTATTTTATTCCTGATATTTATTTGCTTCAATTTTTTCTGCTCTTTTGCCACGTGGACAGTTTTCCTGAAACTTTGACTGGCCATAACCTTTTCGTTTGATGTCCGATTTTAGCAAAGTTAGTGGCGTTGGAATCAACTCAGAATTCCATATCCACCGAGCTAATGTTTGACAGCAAATCCAATTTTTTAGCAAAAGTGGAAAACTGCTACTTGGAAGTCAGTTTTGCTCATAAGTTGCTTTCCGGGACTCTGATTCCAGCAAACTCAGTTGCGTCGGTCTCGTTTCGGGATCCTCTATCTTCGGGGATCAAGTTGGGCAGCTGAATCGGGTTTTAGCAGACAGCCAATTTCTCCTCCCCCTCAAGTTTTACTGGCCTATAACTCCTTCATCCGAATTTCGATTTGAGCAAACTCAATTGCATTGGGATCATGTCGGAATTTCCTTTTCAATGGGAAGAAGTTTGGTGGTCATTTTGCACTAGGTCAAAAAGTCAACTTTTTTATGCCTCCAGGTTTGACCTTTTTAATTATGATTTTCATTTTCTGCATTTTTGGAAGTGCAAAAATCAGGTGCTAACAGCTACCCCTCTTTGCCGAAGTCACCTTGGGGATGAACGGCAAAGAAGAAAAAGAACCTTATTGTTGCGCTTTGCATTTCTGTCAACATGGTCAACGAGCTCAATTCCTCAAATGATTTCAATAAAAGGGGAAGTGCCCATGCCTATCTCCGGCTTCAGATCTTCCCTACCCTTCTTGGGTATATTTGGGGAGTGGGTCCTCAGAATTTAATGGCATGTTCACTTCCGAGCTTTGGAGCCTCCCTACCCTTCATGGGTATATTTGGGGAGCGGGTCCTCGGCATTTGGTTTAAGTTTTTGAAAAGGAAGATAAGTTTGGTTTTGAGCTCACCAGCCTGTTTCAACGTTAATGCAAGATGCTTAACAATGTTCTTTCTTCTTGTTTGTTCCATTAAAGCTTTTGAGGTGATTTTTAGTTTTGACTCCTTTTGCTTTTTTCATACTTAAGGACTTTTAGAGTTTTTTTTTGTTTTGCCAGAAGGTTGGGAATGAAGGAAGAAGAGGTGAGAAGGAGAGGATGGGAGGAGACTCTCTCGCTGCTGTCCATCATCTTGGGAGACCCCGCACACCTACTCTATCCTATTCTATTTATAGAAGTGGGAATCAAAATTAAAAAATGGGACACACTTGCCCGACAGTTCTTCTTTTGCCCTTTCCTTCAAGCCTGGATGGGTTCACCCTTTCTTTCTCCATGGCATGGCCTCCTTGGTTGGGAAGATCGCCCTTTCGCCGGCTCTTTTCATGGTGAGGTAGAGGTTTTCTCGATTTGGGATGACTCCACTGGGGATTGGTGGAAGCCTCTTCCTCTCACTTTCTTATGTTTAGGGCGAGCTGAGCGCGCTCGTTGGGGCTTCTATTGCAACTCCGCCGAGGATTTGAGGAGCTCTAGTGGCAGTGCGTTTTCCTGGGACAAGCAACTCCGCTGGGGATGTGATCTGATGATATGATAATCCCTGGGTTTAACACTCCACTGGGGATTGGTGGGGGATTTCCCTATCCCCGCGCAATCTCGTGACGCAGCACTCTTCTGGCCAGCCAACTTCGTGGGGATGTAGTTTGATGCCTTTCTCAGGTTCGTGATTCTACGGTGGCTCCTCGGGGATGTAGTGTTTATGACACTTATTCCTATCTTTAGAACTCCGTTGGGGACTAATAAGAGAATGCCATACACCTGCTTTGGCCTTCAAGTGTTGCATCGATCAACTCCCATTTTCTTAGGCTTCGCTTCCATTGTTCATGGGACGCCGCTGGGAATCTGAGGGAATCCTTGTTCTTTTCTTTTCCGAGATGCCGCTCCTTATTAGTGCATGGTGCTCCACCGGGAATTAGGGGAGAGGGTACCCGCTTTCTCCTTCAGATTCCACTTTTCTTTTTACTTTGTGCTCACTTCTTTTCTTTGTCTGTGCCTATGAAGAAAAGAGGAATAGGATATTAGTGACGGACTTATTGTGGAGTGCATATAAAGCTCTCTCTCTCTCTCTCTCTTTTTTTTTTTTTTTGCGGTTCAGAAATTATTTGCTCCAAGGACGCCATGTCCTTCTGCCTTGGGAGATGCCTTGTTCCTGAGGTCTTCAATCTTGGGAGATACTCGGCTCCATTAATTTGGGGTTGCTTCGCTCCAGGGACGCTTTGCCCTTTCAGTCTTGAGAGACGCCTTGCTCTATGTGGTTGGGAGACGCCTTGCTCCTTATGTCTTCGATTCTGGGAGATACTGGCTCCATTAATTTGGGGTTGCCTCGCTCCAAGGACGTCTTGCCCTTTCAGTCTTGAGAGACGCCTTGATCTCTGCGGTTGGGAGACGCCTTGCTCCTTCTATCTTTGTCCATTTCTTTCTCTTTCTTGATTGTACTTAAGATTGCCTCTACCATTTTTTAACTTACCCGTCGGTGGCTTTGGCTCGACAAACTTTTTTCAACCAATATGTGAATACCCTGCAATGACTCTCTCTGCATCCCATGTGTGAATACATGTGACAATTTTTGTTTGCGTCCCATGTGTGAATACATGGTGACGGTTCTTTCCCTATGTCCCATGTGAGAATACATGGTGACGATCCTGTTTTTGCATCAACGTGTGAATACGCCGTGATGAATTTTCTGCGTCCCATGTGTGAATACATGGTGACGATTTTTCTATGTCCCATGTGAGAATACATGGTGACGATTTTTGGGAGACATCTCACTCCTTTTGTCTTTGGCTATTTCTTTTTTGTCTTGATTATATTTAAAATTGCCTCTGCCAATCTCCGACTCACCCGTTGGTGGCTTCGGCTTCACAAGCTTTCTGCGTCCCATGTGTGAATACATGATGACGATTTTCTGTGTCCCATGTGAGAATACATGGTGACGATTTTGTTTTTGCATCAACGTGTGAATACGCCGTGATGACTTTTTTGCGTCCTATGTGTGAATACATGGTGATGATTTTTCTGTGTCCCATGTGAGAATACATGGTGACGATTTTTAGGAGACATCTCGCTCCTTTTGTCTTTGGTGATTTCTTTTTTGTCTTGATTATATTTAAAATCGCCTCTACCAATCTCCGATTCACCCGTCGGCGGCTTTGACTTCACAAGCTTTTTGCGTCCCATGTGTGAATACATGATGACAATTTTCTATGTCCCATGTGAAAATACATGGTGACGATTTTGTTTTCGCATCAACATTTGAATACGCCGTGATGACTTTTCTGCATCTTATGTGTGAATACATGGTGACGATTTATCTGGTGTGCCCCATGTGAGAATACATGGTGAAAATTTTTAAGAGACATCTCGCTCCTTTTGTCTTTGTCCATTTCTCTCTTTTTTTTCTTCTTCTTCTTCTTTTTTTTTCTTTTTTTGTTTTTTGTTTTTTTGTTTTTTTTGTTTTTTGAGGTTGTCTCTATCAATCTCAGATTCATTCATGAATGGCTTTGACATCACAAATTTTGGCTATGCCGGGACATTCCCCCACCAATTTCTGACTCATCCGTCAGCGGCTTTGGTTCTAATCTGTTCTACGTCTAATGTGTGAATACATTGTGACGGTTTTGTTTTTTATCAGCGTGTGAATACGCTGTGATGACTTTTCTGCATCCCATGTGTGAATACACGGTGACGTATTTTGCTTTTGCATCCAACGTGTGAATACGCTGTGATGGCATCCAATGTGTGAATACATTGTGATGGCTTTTTCTGCGCCCCATGTGTGAATACATGGTGGCATATTTTGCTTTTGCATCCAACGTGTTAATACGTTGATGGCATTCAATGTGTGAATACATTGTGATGGCTTTTTCTATGCCCCATGTGTGAATACCTGATGACGAATTTTGCTTTGGCATCAGCGTGTGAATACGCCGTGACGCCTTTTCTGTGTCCCATGTGTGAATACATGGTGACGAATTTTACTTTGGCATCAGCGTGTGAATACGCCGTGACGCCTTTTCTGTGTCCCGTGTGTGAATACATGGTGACGAATTTACTTTGGCATCAGCGTGTGAATATGCCGTGACGCCTTTTCTGCGTCCCATGTGTGAATACATGGTGATGCTTCCATCCTTACATCCAACGTGTGAATACGCTGGGATGGCATCCAATGTGTGAATACATTGTGATGACTTTTCCTGCGCCTCATCTGTGAATACATGGTGACGAATTTCGCTTTGGCATCAACGTGTGAATACGCCGTGACGCCTTTTCTGTGTCCCATGCATGAATACACAGTGACGGTTCTATTTCTGTGTCCCATGTGAGAATACATGGTGGCAATTTTTTCTGCATCAGCGTGTGAATACGCTGTGATGGCTTTTTCTATCTATTTCAAGTTTTGTCAGTACCAGCAAAAGTTCGAGTGAAATTTAGTCAATCAAAATTTATTTGTTTATCATCAAAATTATGTGCAAAACTCAAACAATTAAAATCTTTTGGGAATTCACCAAATGTTTGGAGTTCACTCTTTGAAATGGGTCCATGACGAGACCAGTAATCTTTGGGTAAGTCACCCAACGATTTCATTTAGACTTATGAAGTGGTGTTTCCCGACACTCCCTATAAGGGTTTCAACATTTTTGCCTTCAATAGCATGCCCTAGGTTGAAATGAGGGGAATTGTTTTGGTTCAGGGGATTTCTTTGGCACTGCCCTTCCCCAGTTCTTTTGATTTTCTATCTTTTGTTTTCTTTTTCTTTTCCCATCCTTGTTTGGGGGTTTCGAAATGGTTTTTCTCTTAATTGGTTCCCTCTCTCGGGTTTGGTGCCTTGCCCTAGTCCGAGGGCCCTGTCAATCTCCATGGATTATGATCCAACAATCAGAGAGGACTTTATCAGTAGGATGGAATGTAGGCTTTGGTTCCAGTGTTCAGAAATGAAGGATACACAAGTTCAAACCCTATATAGCTTCACTCTATGGGAAACCATTATGTTTAGCCAAAATTCTTTTGTTCTTTTTGGTTCTGTCATTGCCAGTTTGTCTGAGAGTCAGTATTACATTCTCTGTAATCAGAAAGGACTTTACAATAGGACGAAATGTAGGCTGGGTTCAGCGGTCTAGAAGAAATGATATGAAGGCTCAAAGTTGATGAATGGGGTGAGGGCCATGTCCTATCCGCTTTTCTTGTTAGGGCTTGCTTCACCTTTGGCTCCTTCAACTTTATGTCCCACTTTGATTTGTAGCTTTTTTTCTTTTTCTATCTTCGTTCTGTTCTTTTTCTTGCTTCTTTCTTAGGTCCTTTGCCACAATCCTTGCCTCTTGCTTTCGAGGTTTTGCCCCTGCTTTTCTCTTCTTTTTTTCTTTTTCTTTCTCCAGGGATTGCCCCAATACCTTTTTCGCATTCTTGTTTTTTGGGGTTTTCTCACTCCTTTCTGCTCTTTTGTTCTTAGAGTGCTTTTCGCTTTGCCCTATCTTCACCTTGGTCTTTCTCGTGTCTCCAATTTCACGAATCTCATGCCCCATTCTTGAAGATAGAGCATGGTAGGGTCAATGAAGGAATTATTAGACCCAAAGTGTTTTACTAGGGTGTCAGATGAGTTTTGGAGAAAATCAAGGACGGCCTTTTATCCTTTCACAGAGAATGTAACACTTACTTGTCTTTGCATGATTAACTGGTTCAAGAACCATTTTTATTCTTTTTGTCTTTTTAACTTTGCTTTTGGACTTTGCCTCAGCTTTGGGGTGGCTAGACATAATGTGGGTTTAAAAATGAGACGATCAAGCTCAACATGTTTGGCTAGCGGAATTTATTTCAAGCATTTCAGCCACAAATGGCCTCTCATCATTTTGTAGGAAACATTGATCCTGGGTCATGTCAGTGACCTTTGACTAATATGGGCACCTTGCCTTTTTCTTCTCTTTTTTGCTTTTTCCTTTTCCTATCCCCAATTTCATTTTGCCCCAATGTTTGACAAGGTGGGTTCAAATGTAGTGCTGGTAGGGGATCCCTTGACTATGTCGAGACCTGCACAGTTGATGCTGTTTGGCACATTTCATTTGTCAAATTTGATTGTTCAGGTTCTTCCTGAGATCACAGTCTTGCCTTGGTGTGGCTCAACAGTCTAGTGATTTCCCAAAAAGATTTCATAAGTTTGCAAAAAAGAAATATGCTGTCAAGTTCCGAAATTTAAAAGAAAAGAAATCATAAACAAAGATAGAATATCAAACTATGCAAGGGGTGGCCGATGCAAATCGGCTTTCTTGGAATTTAGTTGCGTGCCATGGGAGGAAGCCTTTAGGTGCTCTCCTCGTCCTTCTTTCCCACATCATCTCCTCTTTCCTGTAGGAAGCTGGTTGATTTAGACATTTGGATCTGTGCTAACTTATCAAAAATGTCCTGTCCTTTAGCAGATCCTGGTTGTTCGAGCAGTTCCTTCAAGAATCCTTGATCAATTAAATCTTGAATGTCATGCTGCAAATCCCAACACCGGTTTGTGTGATGCCCTGGAGCGCCAGAATGGTACTCGCATTGTTCTGCAGCATTGTAGCTTCTGGCTGATTCATCCAGGGGTTCGGGGGCTTAATCTGCACATACCTTTCTTTCAATAGTGTTGGTAGTAATTCTACCGGTGTATATGGTAGAAGGGTAAAGACCCTCCTCATTCTGGCCTCCATTTCTTACTTCCTTCTCCTTGGGGGACCATCCGAATGATTTAGCTTTTTCACGAGTTGGGGAACGTCTGCTGCTATAGCTTTCCTTTTTTCTCTTTGCATTCGACCATCTGCTAATGTGGATGGAAGGCTCACTTCTTTGTTGCTCCGGGGTGTCTCTTCCTTCAAGCTTCTGATCTCTTTTTCAAGAATCCTTACTCGGGATCGCAGCTCAAAGTTTTCTTCTCCTAATGCCTCCCAGCATTTGTTTCATGTTTCTTCTCTGATTGTTATTGTCCGTAGTAAGCTTTGCAGCGAGGCTATTATGTTGGTTATTTGCTGGGCTGCATCATGATTTGTCTCTGAGGCGCGGTCCATGTTGGTCGTTAAATGGGATTCCTGCCAGAAGAAACAAACATTAGAAGGCATAATACATGATATGAAATGCCAGGATGCATGGAGATGATGATGATGATTTTTTCTCTTTTCATCTTTCTTTCTTTCTTTCTATTTTTTCTTTTCTAATCTTTTCTTTTTTTTTCTTTTTTTTTCTCTTTTTTTTTCTTTTCAATCTGACGGAGGATCAATTTTGAGTTCCCTGAGCTTCAAGGAGATCTTGGATTGCATGACGGAGTCTCCAACATTCGTTAGTATCATGCCCCAGTGATTCCTTATGATAACCGCATGTCTTGGATGTGTCATACCCTCTACTTGATGGTGCCTTTAGATTTGGTGGAACCTGCTTTAGGTGTCCTTCTTGCAACAAGGTGGGCAACAATTCTGCCAGGGTATATGGGAGCTGTGTGAACACATGGTTTTTTCTTTCTTCCTTAGTCAAGGGTTCCTTCAGCCGAGCCGGGGTGACATTTGCATGGGGATGATCGTTTCCTCTCTTGCGCTTTGCAGACCAGACATGGCTGATCGTTCCCTCATATTCTATGCCTTCTTTTCTTCTTTGGGAAGATTCTGTCATGGAAGCTCCCACCTTTCCCGCCCTAATTGCATCTTTGATTTTCTCTGCTGCTATCATTAGATCGGTGAAATTTGCAGCACACTGTCCCAATAGCATCGTGAAGTATGGTTGCCCCAATGATGAAATGAACAAAGAAGTCCGTTCTTGTTCAAGAAGAGGGGGTTGCACCACGTTGGCTAGTCCCGTCTACCGTTTAGTGTAGTCTCTTACAGACTCGCTGTTCTTCTTTGATAGCCTTTGCAATTCCGCCCAGGTTTGAACCATTTGACTATTCAAACGGTACTGTTGGATGAACACGGCGGCAAGGCCGTTCCATGTCTTAACCTTATGTTTATCCAAACTTAGGAACCTAGAGTATGCTGCCCCCGTTAGAGATCTCTGGAAGAACTGCACCATGATCTTCTCATCTTTTACATATTGGCACATGTCGCCAACATACGATCGCAGGTGTATCAAAGGACAGCCAGTGCCGTCGAACTTATGCAGTTTGGGGTATCAGAATTTTGCAGGTAGTTGGATGTCTGGGACGAGACACAGGCTCTCCAAAGTGGTTTCATCTTGCACTAGGTTGGGCTGGAGTTGTTTCAAGAGGTTTTCTTTCATTGCGGCCATTTGGGTTTTATTGTCTTCCTTCAATGCTGCCACTATTTCTTCAAGTTGGGCCTCCTGTGCCTTATTCTGGTTTTGCTCTTCCTGCCCCAGTTGGACAAGCACAAATTGTTCTTGTTGTGGAGGGTGGGTGGGTACTGCCGCCGGATGTGGGAACGAAGTGTCCCGTGGTGGCTGATGTGCTGCCATGAGTGCCGGATGAAGTGGTTGTCCTTTTTGGACTTCTGGCATCTGAATTCCCATGGCATGCATCATGGTTATTTGTTGGCCTAGGTCCATTATTACTGGCCCTTCTTCAGTTCTTGGCTGTGATGATGATGAAGTTGGAGCCTCGGAAGAATTCATTGCAGTCCTTTCTCAATGCGAATGCAGTGTTATGAATGGTGCTTTCAATGTAAAATATCGTACCTGTTTATCAAGGATCTCGATCAGTTCCTCTTTTTAATAATGGATGAGGTGTCGTGTATGACGAGATCATTACACCGTGAGTGGTGCTCTTGTGCCGTGATTGGCAAAAACAAAAACAAGGTGGTTTACAAAATTGTGATGAGTATGTGACAGTGCCCCGGTTAACCAGAAGTTCTCCTTGAGAATTTGATGCTGAAAAGCTTGCGATTCAATCTTTCAGAGATTGAGACTCTGGAGACCATATCGTATTTGATGGTTTTCCAAAATTGTGCAACACATACTTTATGAGTGGAAATCCTTGGAAAACATGTTGTGAGAATTAAACCTCAAAATCCGTGCCTTGATCGGCATCGATTGTAAATTCTTTCGAAATCATGCAGTGGTAAATGAATTATAAAAATCAGAAAACGCGTCCTGAACTACCCGCATCATGCCATGAATGGCATGGAAATTGTTCGCCACAAGATGGGCGATTTGATTTTCGTTTATATGGCTAGCTCAATATAACGACAAATGATGGTTTATTGGGTGTCGCAAGAGACGATGTTAATGTACGTCTTGAAAGACGATTGAATGTAGGCCTGGAGGCCACCTTATTGTGTGTGTGCGCAGGTCGCACAGGTAAAAATGGGAAATTGGAGTCGCCACTGCCTGATGGGGTGCAGGCAGACACCTGGGTGCCTAGATTTTTCTATTAGGCAGTCTGCGGCTAAAGATTCTAAGCAAGTTCACGGTTGCGGTCTGGGAAAGTCCGTAGACACCCCAGTCCACCCCGCCGCATGACGGGTCCCACCCTGGATTTGAGTCAATTTTGGTCTACTCACCCGATTCCTATTCTAGCATGCACATTTAATTGAGTCTTGCGGGACCGCCAAAGTGGTGTGGGTCCCTTTACTTGATTTTATCTTTTTAGTTAGAGTGACCTGAGTCTGGTTGGGCGGGCCCTATTGGAAGGCCCACGGTGTCCTTGGTGGGCTTGGTTAAGTCCACATGCCTCCTGGTGGGCCTCAGTTTAGCCTGAGAGACCCTTTGGGCTTTGGTTCAGTGAATCGACTTTTACTTTAAAGTTCCAGTTGGATTTTAAATGATTTTTCATGCAAAGTGAGTCGGGATTGCTTTGTGGGCCTCGAGCGGGCCCCACAGTTGGTTGCCAAATGATTTGAGATTATCTTGATTAGTTATGCCAAAATGGGCCAGGCTTTTGGCTTGGGGCCCTTTACTTGGGCTTGGGCTTGAAAGCCCAAGGCTTGGAAGCCCTAATCTTATTTGGTGAGTGGGCTTGGTGGGCCCGACAGGCCTCGCCCTTGGTCTCGGCCAAACCACAATCTTAAACTAAGCATGCATGCCCCAAGCTGGTCTTTGGTGGGCCTCCAATGGGTTTGGCCCACTCAATTCTTTTAATTATCTTATTTAAGCATAATTCAATGGTTCGGGCTGGGTGGGCCCGTTGGAAGGCCCACTAATGTTCCGAGTTGGACCGGCAGTCCAAGGCCCACTATTGGTTCACTTGGTTCGGTTTGAAAATGTCACCCACATCCAGCAAAAATCAAAGAATATGCAAAAATGGAATTTCTCGGGGGAGATTGGTTCACTTAACGATCTCTGATTGGTTTGAGCAAATGAAATAATTTTAACATCCTAATCTAGTCTTGAGCTAAGAGGTTGAAACCTCAAAGCATAAAAAATGGGGCTGGATTGGTCATGCTGCAAGCAACTTAACATTTTAGTGGGTGCGCTGATCTCAGGCACTCGGCGCGAGGTCAGCGCCAACTCGGCGAACGCGAAAATGCTCGGCACGAGGTCAGCGCCAACCTGGCGAACGTGAAAAGCGCTCGGCACAAGGTCAGCGCCAACTCGGCGAGCACGAAAAGCCGCTCGCCCCAAGTTGCCGCTGAGTGAAAACAGGTCGGTGGCAGCTCAGTGGATTCCCCTTTACGAAAAATGACTCTCTGTTAATGCGAAAACCCCATGACTGTCTGGATTTCCAACCTCTGTAACACTTCCCCTATGTTCCTACCATTCCCATAAGGCATTTAAACACGACTCGAAATTAATCTAACCTACTTCATATCTTGACTCAAAATCTCTTCGCAAAAATCCAAATCCGACAATCATTTTCCACAAATACGTAGTTCGGCTAATCCCAGAAAACAAATCTAACACATAACAACAGCAAGAGAATAAAGTTCACACGATCCTAGCTTGCTTGACACTACAGCAAAGGAGCCCTCCTACATATGTACAACAATGATCATATACAAATGAGTAACATTATGCGAGCTAAAATACTTTAAGCAGGATTAATACGGTGATCTAATAGCCAAATCCGAAAACCAAAGAGAAAGTGACTAACGAAGGGAAGAGGGGGTTTAAATCGAGGTACAAAAGAATGCGAAAATAGAGAAGGAACATACTCCTCCTTTATAAGAATGAGATGGAACAAAGTGGTGACCCTAGAGATTTCCACACTCCTCATCCACTCATGGAACCATAAAGTCGGCTCCTCTTACCTTGGAGACCTCCTCATCATGGAGACAAAAGACACAACATGGGGAAGCTAAGCATGAAAGCAAATCCATACTAAGAAGAGACAAAATACTCTAAAAAACCTTCATTTTCATATATGTACGATGAAACATGGCAAGAAACCTTACCTTTAGGTTATAAGTCCTTCGTTTGGTATGTAGGCACCTCCTTGGAGCTTGGGCAAGAGCTGGAGCACCACTTTACAGCTCCACCAGCAGCAACACCTCTTCTTGCTTGAGTGAAATGAGGAGGAAGGGATCAAGGAGGAGAAGAGAGGTTGGAGAGAAAAGAGATTGGAGAGCAACCCAAAAGTGTTTTCCCTTGAAGAGAAAAATCAGCCACAAAAAAAAAAAAAAATGGGAGAGGAGCCTTCTTACGTATGGGACTTGGGAGGTTTATATTATGTGGTGTATGTGATGTGCATGCATGCATGAGGGACAACAATCATGAGAGAGAGAGAGAGAGAGAGAGAGAGAGAGAGAGAGAGAGAGAGAGAGAGAGAGAGAGAGAGAGAGAGAGAGAGATGTATGAGATGTTGCATGCATGGATGATGCACATGCATGCCCATAGGAGACATCAATCATGAGCAAATCTTGATATTTGTGGATTGGTCCCTGATACTTTGGATATTTGCAGATTTGATCAATGATACTTTTGGATATTACAGATTTTGTCCTTGATACTTTTGGATATTTACAGATTTAGTCCCTGAGATATTTTCTCAACTTTGGATATTTACAGATTTAGTCCCTGAGATATTTTCTCAACTTTGGATATTTATGGATCTAGTCCCTGATACTCTTGGATATCTGCAGATTCACCCTGTAAATATTTTTCATTGATTTGGATAATCACAGATTTAATCCTTGAGACCTTTTTGCTCTATTGCTTGCCATGTGTGCAGTTTTCCGGCAATGTTGCCCTAGAACTTCAACTACTTATATCTTCTTCATCCGGACTCCGATTTGAGCAAACTTAGTTGCGTTGGAACCGTATCGGAGTCCTCTATCCAATGGCATAGGAATAAGCACCTGATTTGGGGTTTAGCCAAAAGTCAACTTTCGGCTCCCCTCAAGTTTGACCGGCTTGCAGATCCTTCATCCGGACTCCGATTCTAGCAAACTCAGTTGCGTTGGAACCGTGTCGGGATTCTCTATGCATTGAGATAAAGCAAGGTGGCCAATTATCACTTGATCAAAAAGTCAACTTTTCACCCCTTAGGGTTTGACTTTCTGTCTAGGGTTTGCATTTCCAACACTTCCGGGGGTGCAAAAATGAGGTGCTTACAGTGTGCTTTGAGAAATCAGCTTTGATGTGCACCACAGAAGGCGGCTTGATGTACGCCCGAAGTTGATTTGATGTACGCCCGAAGGCGTTTTTGGTGTACGCCCGAAGGCAATTCTTATTTTGGAAATTCTTTTATGCATTTTTGAAAACAGTTCGACTAAACATGTTGGTGTGAAAGATCTTGAGGTGCATGTGCTTAATGCATGAACATGTATATACATAAGCAAAATGAAGGTTAAATGCTATTATCATCTTGAGAGCCTATGTTAACAAACAAATATCAAAAACACCCACAAGTGTGTGCACAGTCCTAAAAAAGGTTGGCGCCTATCAAGGCACGATTCCTAGACATACTTGTGGGGGGAAGTGCGTCCAAGTCTTGATTAGCCTTTTCCTTTCATTTGTTCTTGATGTTGGACCACAACAAAAACTTACAACTTGCCATCGAGGGCGAAATTTACATGATATTCACAAAAAATCTGAAAAGAATTCATCCTTAGGGCTGTTGGGAGCCCAAAAGAAGGATACACGTTGCTTCGAGGCAGGTGGGCTGAATTCCTAAATCTAGGGTTTTCAGCCCCTGTTCTGATCTGGCCTACTTTCATCTGGCTGTCTGATCTGGCCAACTTTCATCTGCTTAAAAAGGCCGACCTGGACTTAGTGTGCTTCTAGCAGACTCAATGGGTCAAGGCCCACGGCTCACGAGACTCAAATACATGGATCTGGGGTGGCACCCCTTGATTAGATTTGTTAGCTTCCTAAATTAGGGCTAAGGCAGCCCATGATCTAGGGTTTACTCAATTTGATGCAAAAAGCGGGGGTTGTTGCCCCTGATGGACTCTTGGGTTTTATGTTGATTTTACTCCTCTTGTATTCATCATTCAAATCACAATCACAATTATCACATTGCGGTTTATTCAGAAGCGATAGTTGGGGAGAGGATACCCAGCCCCAGACATCAACCTACAAGGGTCTGGGCCAAGTACTAGACCCCTCGCGTACCACGACAAGAAACCAATGGCGCTAAGGAATACAGAAACCTGGGGAGATGGGTTTACCCTGTTTTCCTCGGCAAGCCACTGGAGGTGGGGCTAATACCACCCCCAAAATAAGTTCATCGGGACAGAAGGGTGGTCGCTAGAGAGGTCTAGGTTTTGGTGAAGAGATAACATTCATAAAGCATTCAAGTTGGATCATCCACACAGACTCCCTCGTGCGTGTCACCCCATGCAGCTATCATCAAACTGAAAATAAAGCCATCCACGGTGTGGTGAAAATGCCCGTGTGTGCGGTTAAGCAAAGTGATGTGTCTAATTGGGTGAGTTTTGGGATGTTTGACTGATATGGGGCTTCTTATTGTCTTTTATAGCAAAGTGCAGAATTTGCACGCTATACGATGTCTCGGAAGAGTCCCTAGGTAAGTGGAGGGGTCACAATGGTCCCACTTAAAACCCACAAACCTTAGGCAATTATCTCGTCCTTTGTGACAAGACTCCCCAGAATAAGCAATAGCGTGTATTCCACACTTTATTAAGGTAAGACAGTAGGTCTTCCTAAACCGGTCAATATCCCTAAGTTGATTACTGCCAACCAGGGTCCGACTGGGTTGAAGGGTCCCCAGGGGAGTCGCCAAGCTATGCGCACCTGTTTTTGCACGACGAGGAGCATGCGGGATGCGTGCCTCGGGACCATCGGAGTCTTCACTGCCTGATATGTGCAAGCAGACACAAGGGTACCTAATCGGGTCTAATTTTGCTGGTCTAAGGCTTATCTAGAGATTCAAGCAAGTTCTCGGTTACATCCAGGGAAGTCTGAAGACACCCTGGCTCGCTCCGTCGGTTTGACGGGTCCCTCGGGTCCCCCTGGTTTGAGTCAACTATCTCACCCTGTCCTAATCCAGCATGTATACTTTATTTAGGCTGAGTGGGGGGCCTCAGAAGGTGTAGGTTCCCTTTTACTTAATTTTATCTTCTTTATCCTTTAAATGAAGTAAGTCGGGTGTGGGCCCCGTTGGAAGGCCCATGGGAATGCTAAGTTGGGCTTGAGCCCATGGCCCAGTCAGGGTTGTTGGGTAACCCTATTTGGATTTGGTTGTTTTGATTTAATGGTTATTTAAAACATGAAAGTTAATTAAGTGTGTTTAGGCTTTTAGGGCCCAATGGGCTTGGTCTTGGCCCATGAACAATTAACTGGGTGGCCTTGGGCCCATTTTTCAAATGGACCCTGGTATGGACCAGACTAAATGCGGGCCCCGTTGGAAGGCCCGCAAAGCCTTGGTGCAGCCAAATGGGTCCACTGTCTCAAAATGGGCTTGGGTCAACCCCAAAAACCCAATAGGATCAAACTGCATCGAAACGGGTCGGATTGGGTCCAACCAAGTCAAAGAAAATTGATTTTTTAATTATTTACAGTAATGAACCGCATATGCATTGCGGTTTGGGCAAAACTGCATTTGCTCTACGGTTCAGGTCTGACCGCATATATAATGCGGTCAGGCCCGAATCGCACTGAGTATGTGGTTTGGCCCAACTTTCGAAAAGAGGCCGAAATCTCAGCTAGCTTGGTTTGTCTGGTTCTCCGGGATGTCCGCCGACTTCTATGGCCTCCGGAACCTTCTCAAATTTGCTCAAATGCTCATTTTTGAGCTCAAACATCTCACTTTCTTGGAGCGGTTCGCTTGCTTCTCCAACCATTTAGCAAACAAACATGATGTTTCGGAAGAGAAAAACAATCAGACAATAGGGATGATGATATAGTGCCTCCTAAATCTACAAACGAGAATGAGTTTATATGAAAGTCCAAGCATGCTTTGTGGTTTGATGGAAAAAAAAAACCAGTTAAAGGGAAGATGAGAAAAAAACAATTAAAGGGAAAATCTGGAACATTTCAGGTGGATGTGTGCGGGTGATTTTCATTCACTAAATGAGAAGCTTTTTAAGATCACAAAATAAAAGGAAATCTCTTTTACACAAATCTTAAGCAAAAGTGTATTCTATCTAGGAATACATGCAGCTACTTGAGTGAAATAAGAGAAAAGGCGATAATAGAAGGACCGAACCTTACGTAAGAAGAATGTTTTGAGTGTATGCTTTGGTGTTCATAAAAACAAGTACTAAACCATGCATGGGTGCACACGATTAGATGCAAGCAGGGTAAACAAGTAAGATCCTAAGGAGTCAAGCAACCCATTATGATTGAAAGGAAGATGGAAAAGAGAAGTTAGGGATACATTGGATGACACAAAGAGGATAGGACCCCTCTTATTATAAAGTAGATAAATCTGCATAAAAAGATTAGTCCAAGAAAGACAAAACAAGACTCTTTGATTTTCATGGAACTCTCCTCTCCTCCCACCTTTTGTATATGAGATCCCCTCTCACCATGGGGATTCTCATAGCATGCAAAAAGAGAAAAAAAGGTTAGAAAGATACAGCAAGAACAAAGCCTCAAAATAGCTAAGAAGAAACTTGCTCAGAATAACTTGATTTTCATATATGTCAAATACAAAGTAGATGGAAGGCTCACCTTGCTATTATTTCTTCTTTTTGAAGTGTTGTGGTTCTCCTATTGATGTGGACAGCGCTTTAGATCCTCCTTTGGTTTCAAGAGTAGCCTCCTTGTCTTCAAATTGAAAGAAGAGCAAGAAGAAGGAAAAGAGGAGACTGGAGGGGTAAAATGGGTATTTTTGAGGGCTTAGATGAGAGGGGAAGGTTTCAAAGGGTTGGCAGGTTGCTGGAGAGGCAGGGGCGACAGGGTTGAAAGAGAACCTTGCAAACAATGGGGTTGGACGCCTATTTATAGGCAAAAAATCCGGAACTGCACTTGAAGTGCGGTTTGGTCTGAACCGCAGTTGAAGTGCGGTTCCTCTTGATCCGCATTTGAAATGCGGACGGCTGCCCATGTGCGCAAATCCGGACGAATCTGCCAGCTGGCCTTAAAGATAAGAACGAATCCGCATTTGAAGTGCGGTTTAGGCCAAATCGCACTTCAAATGCGGACGCGCACGTTTTTAAAATGTGTGATTTCAAACCACTTATTCAATTTGGCTTATAAATAGGATTCTGTCCGATTTTTTCAGATTTTTTGATTATTTTATCAAGATATTTTTATAAAATAATTATTTTATTCCCAATATTTATTTGCTTCAATTTTTTCTGCTCTTTTGCCACGCGGGCAGTTTTCTTGAAACTTTGACTTGTCATAACTTTTTCGTTTGATGTCTAATTTTGGCAAAGTTAGTGGTGTTGGAATCAACTCAGAATTCCCTATCCACTAAGCTAAAGTTTGACAGCAAATCCAAGTGTTTAGCAAAAGTGGAAAACTGCTACTTGGAAGTCAGTTTTACTCATAACTTGCTTTCCGGGACTCTGATTCTGACAAACTCAGTTGCGTCGGACTGGTTTCGGGATCCTCTATGTTCCGAGATCAAGTTGGGCAGCTGAACGGGTTTTAGCAGAAAGCCAATTTCTGCTCCCTTCAAGTTTGACCGGCCCATAACTCCTTCATCCGGAGTTCGATTTGAGCAAATTCAATTGCATTGGGATCATGTCAGAATTTCCTTTTCAATGGGAAGAAGTTTGGTGGTCATTTTGCACTGGGTCAAAAATTCAACTTTTTGACCCCTCCAGGTTCAACCTTTTTAATTATTATTTCCATTTTCTGCATTTTTGGAGGTGCAAAAATCAGGTGCTAATAGTACTGGTTGACAATACAGCGACATATTCAATGTTTTCATTCATAGGCTGATTTTCCAGTTACAACCAGATAAGGATGGCACCCGAAGATATGTAGAAAACATCCTTCGTCACGCACAGGGGTACCTACTGCTACCGTGTGATGTCGTTCGGACTAAAGAATGCGGACGCTACATATCAGCAGGCAATGACTTTGTTATTCCATGACAAGATGCACAAGGAGATGGAAGTATATGTGGATGACATGATTGCAAAGTCGAAAGAGGAAGAAAGTCACCTGGTGAACCTCAGGAAGGTGTTTGATAGACTCCGGAAGCATAAGCTCAGACTCAACCCAAACAAATGTGTGTTTGGGGTTACTTCAGGGAAACTGCTTGGTTTCATTGTTGGGAAGCGAGGGATTGAAGTGGACCCCGTCAAAGCCAAGGCCATTCTAGAAATGCCTCCTCCATCAACAGAAAAGGAAGTGAGAGGTTTCCTGGGCAGATTGTAGTACATTAGTCGGTTCATTGCACAGATGACTCCTGTGTGCGAGCCAATTTTCAAGCTGCTGAAGAAGGAAAACCCGGTAATTTGGAATGAAGACTGTCAAGTGGCATTCAACAAGATCAAGGCTTATTTGATGAGTTCGCCGAAATTGGTTCCGCCAGTTCTAGGGTGACCCTTGATCATGTATTTGACAGTCTCAGAGACGGCTGTAGGATGTGTGCTAGGGCAACACGATGAGAAAGGGAGGAAAGAACAAGCAATCTACTATCTAAGCAAGAAATTCACTAACTTTGAAGCGAGATACATGGTGCTTGAAAGGACATGTTGCGTCTTGGTCTGGGCCGCTCAGAAGCTTCGGCACTATCTGCTCAGCTACATAGTCTTATTGATTTCAAATCTTGATCCATTCAAGTACATTTTTTAGAAGCCGATCTCCACTGGTAGGGTAACCAGGTGGCAAGTCCTCTTATTTGAGTACGACATCGTCTATACCACGAGGAAGGCGATAAAAGGACAAGCTATAGCGGATTACTTGGCAGAGCATCCCCTACCAGATTACCAACCGCTCCTGGCTCACTTCCCAGATGAAGATGTGATGTGTACAGAATCTACAGAAGAGGCAGAGGAAGCTAAATGGCAGATGTTCTTCGACGGGGCAGTCAACGTAAATGGAAAGGGAATCAGAGTAGTACTGATCTCCCCAGATGGAGCCCCTCACCCAATAGCGGCAAAGCTCTTATTCGATAGCACCAACAACATGGCAGAATACGAAGCATGTGTGTTGGGCTTGTGAGCAGCAATTGAGATGCGTATATGAGAGCTGAAGGTGTTCGGTGATTCTAGTCTTATCATTTACCAAGTGATGGGAGATTGGAAGACCAGAGATGTGAAGGTTGTACTATACCAAGAATTGGTCAAAGAACTAGAAGAGCAATTCGAGAGCGTGACATTCGATTACATGCCACGAAACCGAAATCAGTTTGCGGATGCACTAGCGACGCTAGCATCCATGACAACCATCACTAATGACACCTGGGTGCAACCTCTGGAGATAGAAATTCGATGCCACCCTATCTATTGCTTTAGCATTGAGAAGAGCGCACTCGGAGAAGAGCCTTGGTATGCGGACATCGAGAGATACCTAAAGGACAAAATTCTGTAGGAAGGTGCCACGGTTGCAGAGAAGCGAGCCATACAAAGACTGGCAGGACAGTACTTCCATATCAGGGTCTGGGTGTACAAGAAGTCGTACAACAACTCACTATTGTTGTGTGTCAAAGAAGACGAGGTGCAAAAGCTGATTGACGAAGTCCACGGAGGTTCGTATGGTACACACATGAATGGTCATATGCTAGCAAGGAAGATTCTGAGGATGGGTTACTACTGGATGACAATAGAGTCAGATTGCTACGCCCATGTCAGGAAGTGCCAACTATGCCAGATTTACACAGATAACATCCATGCACCCCCAAATACTCTGTACTCCATGGCGTCACCTTGGCTGTTCGCCATCTGGGAAATTGACATGATAGGCCAGGTTCATCCGAAGGCTTAAAATGGGCACCGATTCATCTTAGTTGCAATTGACTACTTTACCAAGTGGGCGGAGGCCATGTCCTTTGTGGATGTGAAGAAATCCCATGTACTCAAGTTTGTTAGAAATAACATCGTCTGCCGCTACGGCGTGCCGGAGGCAATCATTACAGATAATGCCAAGAACTTGAACAACAAGGACATGGAGAAGATGTGTGAGGATCTGAAGATCCGACATTTAAACTGTACGGCATACCGGCCCAAGATGAACGAGGCAGTAGAGGCTGCCAACAAGAATCTGAAGAGGATACTGGAGAAAATGGTGGTCACCTACAGAGACTGGCTTGAGAAGTTGCCCCATGCATTGCAAGCGTATCAGACGTCGATCAGAACATCGACGGGGGCAACTCCTTTTTCCTTGGTATACAGAATGGAAGCAGTCCTCCCTGTGGAAGTATAGATTCCCTTGCTCAAGATTTTGAAGGAAGCAGAGATCGGTGATATTGAGTGGGAAGAATCCAGATATGACCAATTACACCTATTGGATGAGAAAAGAATCAAGGCTTTGTGTCATGGCCAACTCTACCAGCAGAGAGTGGCGCGGGCCTACAATAAGAAAGTGAAGCCATGACACTTCAAGGTGGGAGACCTGGTACTGAAGAAGATCTTTCCTCACCAAGAAGACAACAGAGGGAAATTCAAGCCGAACTACGAAAGGCCGTTCGTAGTCCATAAGGTGTTGTCCAGAGGAGCATTGATACTGCAAGAGATGGACGGAGCTATCTTTCTTGAGCAGATAAATGCAGACGCAGTCAAACTGTACTATGCCTAGGATCATTTTGATTGGGAAATGAAGAGGGGCCATCCTTGACTCTCCCTTAGACTATGAATCCCCCCAATTATCTTGAATTTTCCCTTAGTTAGACAATTTTGAGCCTTAATATTCTTTCAACCCACTACGAGTGTTCTATACACCAAAATGGGCATTCCTGGCAAAGAAAATCCCAAAAGAAGATCCCCAAAAAGAAAAAAATGGGTATTCGTGCCCAAGAAAACCTCAAAAAGGAAAAAGGAAAGAAAGTGCAATAAAAAAATCAAAGAAAAAAAAGAAGCAAGAAAAAAAAAACAAAAACAAGAAAATGTTTACCCTAACAAAAAAAAAAGAAATAGAAAATAAGCCAGGATGTAAGCCCCACCAACAATAAAGTAGAATACTTTATAAACCCAGAAAGTTGAGCCTTTTTGGGCCACCCCACCTTTCTTTCATAGCCAAAACCAAGCCTGCATTTCGTCCTATCTCTAAGACCTCCCGGATCCCAAGAAGAAACTATCTGGGCAAACAGTTGAGTCTGCATTCACTGGCGATGACGGAATTCCGAATTCCCCAGGGAGACCAGACACAGCGAAAATCCGAAAAAAGGGCATTGTGTGCAAAGAGGGGTCAACTAAAAAAAGGGGGGAAGAGAAGAAACAGAATGGTCATATCTGGATTGGGCAGAATAGAATGAAAGGAGGAACGGAATTAGAACTGAGCAATGAACTGGGAAACAACAAAGCAAATCTAGAAGATCCAGACTGGCAGGTTGTGTCCAAACCGAGACTTCACAGCGGCCTATGATGACAATGTTACTGAAAATACCAAGCACACCAAGTCCGTCTGGCCTCGGAAATTACTTATGATATTGCAAACACAGGAACACACTGACGCACCTGTTTTTCTATAATTGCTCTGCTTAACTATTTCTGAGTTCCCCCCTGTGGTACTAACCTTGGTTGATAATCTCATGACCTCGATGGGAGCCACTTCTAGCTACAATGTGTAGAAGGCTCGGAAAAGACAAAGAGAATACTTTTTCGTGTAACATTCCCCCAGTGAGTCTACAACTAACATACTGTTCCCTTCTCTTCTCCACAGGCACAATAAAGGCAAGGAAAGAAATAGCCAAGATCAAAGAATGACAGATACCCTCAAATCCCCAGTGGAGTTCCCTCAACAACGGAGAGTGGTATCTAAAAATAGGGGATGACAGTGGATCCACCCGCAAGGTACGGGGAAGGACACTAGCCCAAGATCTAGGAGCAGAAGGCGGCCCCCAAAGAAGACAGATGCCCTATCCTCTATCCCCAGTGAAGTTCCTTCAGCAATAGAGAGTGGTATGTAATAACGGGAATTCATCCGTTCAGATGAAAGCCCGATCATCCCACCAAGCCTGGCCCAGTCTGAAGAGGCAGGCTCTACGAAAGGAAAAGACCAGAAGACGAAAGGGCTCCCACTAATCCCCAATGAGGGTTTCCCTATGAGAGCCCAAACTGTCATGACAAACCCGCACCCAAGAAGAAGAAACGGGCTTTGCAGGAAGAGCAGCGGCATGAGGGTTCTCATCTATCCCCAGCAGAGCATCCTTCAAAAGGGAATCCCCACGCTTGCCAAGGACAAGCCCGGACTCAACCAGAGGCCCGGCCCAAGGAAAAGCAACGAGGTGGAGGCTCCCCCAATCCCCAGCGGAGTTGCTCCAAACTTGGAAACCCCTACCTCACTCCTGTTGAAAAGAAGACTGTCTCTCAGAAGAGCAAGAGATAGGGCCAAACCCTGCCTTCCACAACAGAGGAAACCGCACTAAGAAGATCCGAGACCTCGGCAAGAGACAGTCCTCGACAGAAGGAAGGAATGGCAAGACATGAAGAAGAATGAACAGAATGAAGATATCACAGGCGAAATGGCCCCTTGTTGTAATTTTTCATTTCCCACTTTTGTAAGTAGAGTAGAACAGGTGTGCGAGCTCCCTTGAGGCACCAGATAGCGCTAAGAGCACCTCCTCACCAAGAGAACCTCCTCCATCTCCCTTCCTTCCTCCTTTCCTCACTCCTTCTGCTCCCTAAAAAAAATTGTCCTAAGTCCATTGAAAAGGGTAAAAAGAATCAAAAAATCCGAAATCACCTAAAAGTTGTAATGGAACAAACAGGAGGAAAAGAATGTTGTGAAGTGCCTAGCATCAACGCCGAAGCAGGTTGGCTAGCTCAAGTGCAATCTAATCTCTTTCAAACATAAACTAAAGGCCAAGGAGTTACTCCATAGAAACCCAAGAAACAAAGGGTAAGGAAACTCCAAAGCCGGGAAGTGGCGCCACATCATTTGAACGCTTCCCATTCCAAGGAAAACTTCAAAGGACTGAGCTTGTCCACCATGTCAACAGAAATACAAGGTGCAAAAACAAGGTTCTTTTTTTTTCTCTTTACCGTTCATCCACAAGGTGACTTCGTCAAAGAGGGGCAGTTGTAAGCACCTCACTTTTGCACCTCCCGGAAGTGCCAGAAATGCAAACCCTAATGGGAAGTCAAACCCTGAGGGGACCAAGATTGAATTTTTGATCAAGACCTAATTGGCTACTTTGCCCTACCCCGATGAACGTGCTTCTTTCCGACACGGTTCCAACGCAACTAATTTTGCGGGAATCGGAGTCCAGATGAAGGATATATGGGCAGAGCAAGTTCGGGGGAGCAGAAATTGACTTTCTGCTCAAACCCAAATTAACTACCATTTTTATCTCGAAAGAAAGAATATTTCTGACACGATTCCAACGCAATTGAGTTTGCAGGAATCGGGGTCCAGATGAAGGATATATGGGCAGAGCAAGTCCCGGGGGGAGCAGAAATTGACTTTATGCTCAAACCCAGATTAACTGCCATTTTTATTCCGAAAGAAAGAAGATTTTCGACACGGTTCCAACGCAATTGAGTTTTCCAGAATCGGGGTCCAGATCAGGGAGATATGAGCAGATTAGGGTTTCAGACGCGAGTTTAGCTTTCTACTAAAAAAGGTGATTTTTCTGCGAAACCCTGTCCCAGTGGATAGAGGGTCTCGACCTGGTTCCAACGCAACTGAGTTTGCTAGAATCGGAGTTCGGATAAGAGAGATATAAGAAGTTCAAAATCTCAGGCAAGACTACAGAAAATTGTCCATGTGACAAATGAGCAGAAATCTGCTATGTGGCAGCGAAAGGACAACCAAAACAAAATATCTCAAATAAAATATTAATTTTTAAGAAAATATCTTGATTTTTTTAATTAAATTAAATATAAAATCAGAAATTCCGGATTTGCTCTTAATGAGCAAATCTAGTCAAATCAATCAAATCAGGGTCAAATCTGTAATTTAATAAAATGATCCGAAAATATATTTCGGATATAAAAAGATATTCCAAATCTCTTGTCCGGACACTCTAACAGATTTTTCGACGAAGAAATGATTTTTGTCGGGATTGCCTTAGTCCGAAATTGTATTTCGGATACAAGTGTATACTAGTGTATCTGAAATATATTTTCGGATACACTAGGTGTACAGTGTATCCGACTTGAGTTGTCGGATGCATTTTTTTGTCTATAAATAGAGCAGCAGCTCATTTGGCCGAAGGTTGTTGGTTCTTGCCCTTTTTCCCCCACACCCTCTGGAGCAAACCCCCTTCTCTCAACCCTTCCTTGCCTCCCAAGTCCCCTAAACACCCCCCTAAGCACATTATACCCCTCTCCAACCCCTCCTCCATTTTCACTCAAGAAAGAGCCAAAGAGGTGCTATTTGTGCAAGGAGGAGGTGCTCTAGCAACTTTTGAAGCCTCAAGGAGTCCCACACTAGCCAAGGAGGTCTCCAAACCCCAAGGTAAGGTTCCTCTTGACCTTTTATTTTGTATATATAAAGATGAGCACCTTACAAGCATGTATAGGCCTTCTTCACTCTTAGCACGTTATTATCTTGGTTTATAGTATGTTAGTGTTTGCTCTCTCCTTTGTTCATCTTCATGATGAGAATGGAAACCCCCATGGTAAAGGGGAGTGTACAAATGCATCTAAGAGAGGACGACATAGTATTTTTACACCCTTTTTAAGGTTCTTGAGCTCCTATTTTGATGCCGTTTTCTTCATTTGAATGGGGAGCATGTTCCTCTTTTCCCTACTCTAATGTACCCCGTATTATAACCCCCACTGTCCTTTCTTTGGTTTCCTTCTTTCTTTAGTTTGTTTTCATGGTAGATGATTTTGTTAACTTGTTTTAAAGTGTACAAAATATGCATGATATGGTTAGGGTGTTCATGTATGATTCATGCTTTCTTTACACCCCCACCATGATCCCCTTTTCGGTTGCTGCTAGAGGCAGCAAACATGCCCCTATTCCTTTTGATCTTGTGCTCGTATACTTCAAGCATGTCCATGCATGAAAGTCAATATGCTATGATCCATGCCCCTTCATCCTTCACTAACTTGTACCCTTAGCATGTCCCCCCTCTTTTTCCTCTAATAGCCTCTACCCTCCAGCATGCTTCCATACCCCCAACACCTCCTATTCAGCCTATGCATGCCTTGTTAAGAAGCATATTAGCTTCTCCATGAATGGGTTCTTTAAGAAGCAAATGCAGGTGAGCATGCGTTTATATTACTAGCCACGGTTTCCTCATGATTTTCATGTTCCATATGGTTTGTTGGCATGTTTAAGTTATTGATTATTGGATGAGCATACATGGATTGGTCAAAAATGAGTTGAGGATTAGCCTTCTGAGCTTCTTTCTTCTTCTCTCTATTTGGTGAGATATAGATGGTTCTCAAATAACCTAAATAGGGACACTTAGGTCCCTGTTTCTTTCTAAGAAACGGTTCAAATGGGAGAAGGCAAAGCCCCAAGCCTTCTTCCCTTTCTTTGATACCCAAAATCCCCAAAAGAGACCGAAAATGGGGTCTCACCCTTTCTCTACACTATTGTGGGCCCACACAGTCCCTGAAACCCTAGGAGAAGCCCAAAAACCAAGCCCACCCGAAAAGCCATGAAAAGCCTTTTTATAGGCTGATTCGACAACTCAGGTCAGATCATCCTGCTTTTTTGTGTAGCCGAAATTAGATTTCGGCTACACTATTTTTACTGTGTAGCCGAAATCTAATTTCGACTACACTACTTCTTCTGTGTAGCGGAAATACAATTTCGGCTACACCCCTTGAAACCCTAATCCCTGATTTTTTAGCCCCTTTGCTATTTTTCAACCCGTTTCAACTGAACCAAACGAACTAGCGAGGTTTCCGGGTCAACCAGAAACCCAACTTGGTCCTTGGATCCACCCGGTCCAACTTGGTTTCATGTGGGCCTTTCAACGAGGCCCACCGGCTCGAACCACTCACTTGAACTTAAATGAGATAACTAGACTGATTAAGTGGGCCAGGCCCCTCGAGGCCCACCAAGAGCCCAACTTGCATCATGCTGGTGTAGATTAGGTGTGGTTTGGCCGAGACCGCGGGCTAGGGCCTATCAGGCCCGCGAAGCCCATAAAACCCAAATAAGAGTAGGGTTCCAAAATCCTAAACCTGAAAGTCTTGGGCTTCCGCGCCCCAGCCTAGGTAATGGGCCCTAAGCCCATGCCTAGCCCGTTTTGGCATAACTAAATCAAGATAATTCAAAACTATTTGGCATCCACTGTGTGGCCCACCCAATGGGCCCACAAACTATTCTGACCCACGAGAAGAAATCTTAATTTAATTCATTACTCAAACCCTAAATAGAATCAATTAACTTTGCCAAACCCTAAAAGGGCCTCCTAGGATTAGATCGAGGCCTAGTAAAGGGACATGTGGTCTAAACCTAGCCCACTAGGGGATCCGTGGGCCTTCCAACGGGCCCCACCCAATCAGACCCAGATCACTTAACTAAGCAAGATAAAATCAAATAAAAGGGGGCCACACCACTTTGGCGGTCCCCGCCAAACTAAAACAAAAATGTGCATGTCTTGAACTTAGGAATCGGGTGAGATAAACCAAAGCCAAGTTGATTCAAACTAGGGAAACCTATGGGACCCATCATCCAACGGGACTGCAGACCAGTCTACTAGACAAATCTAGGCACCCAGGTGTCTGCCTTTACCCCATCAGGTAGTGGCGACTCCAACCTTCCTGTTTTGCCCTTCAAGAGACAAGTAGCTCCGTGTGTGCCCCGCCATGCGATTTCCACCCTGCGCACAGGCTGCACACGCATTTCAATTTTGTTTGTATGATTTGCTTGACACTATGTCTAAGAATATTAAGCACTGCCACACTTGCTATTAACTTCCTGCACATGCATAAACCATGTTGTACATCAAAGTGCACCCATTTCAAAATCAAAAACCACACCAACATCTGGTCAAAGTGGCTTTGAAAAAATGCACAAAAAGAACTTTCAAAATAAGCTTGCCTTAGGGCGTACATCAAGCCACCTTCCAAGGCACACATCCAAATTGTTCTCCAAAAGCACAGATCAAAGTGGCCTCCGGGCCTACGTCAAAATCATCTTTCATGACGTACATTTGCAAAAATCTCCCATGACTCACGATAAACCACTTCTATGGTTATATCGAGCTGTCATCCAAGGAGTACATTAAACTGCCTTTTCATGAACAATGCCATCCATGGCATGACATTTGGAACCATTGCCATTGGTTCCCCAGCTTTGTTGTTTCATAAGCATTTGATTTCAAAATTTTCCAGTCATGGAATGATTTCCGATTTCGCCATCAAAATGGCAAAATCTCAAAAAAGATTTCTAAAATTTTTTTTCAAACCAATCTTTCAAAACCACCGTGTTATCCACCGCACAAATCCCAATGTTTTCAAACTCACCGTGCCATTCACGGCACACCACCAAATTCTCAAAAAACTCCTTCGCCATTCACGGCTCAAAACAAAAAAGAGATTTCAAAATTCACAGTGCCATCCACGGCACGGTAAAGCTTTCAAGCACATAGTGCCATTCACGGCACTTCACCAGATTCTCAAAAAAATCCATGTGCCATTCATATCACGTAATAAAGCAAAGATTTCAAAAATTTACTGTGCCATCCACGGCACCAGAACCAAGATTTCAAAAGTCACTGTATCATGCACGACACCATCAAAAGCTTCAAAATGCATCTTGCCATCCACAGCACCAGCACCATACACGGTGTAACCCCTAATCCATCCACGGCATCCACCCTTGGGCTACCCTTCCCATCCACGGGATAGCACAACTTTCAAGAAGGCCCTAATAGCGGCATCCACCCTTGGGCTACCCTTCCCATCAACGAGATAGCATAGCTTTCAAGAAGGCCTAATCACGGCATCCACCCTTGGGCTACCCTTGCCAATCCTCGGCATAGCACAGCTTTCAAGAAGGCTCTAATCATGGCATCCACCCTTGGGCTACCCTTCCCATACAAGGGGTTGCACAGCTTTTAAAAAGGCCCTAATCACGCCATCTGCCCTTGGGCTACCCTTGCCAATCCCCGGCATAGCACAGCTTTCAAGCAGGCCATAGATGGTGTCAACACCTCATTTTTGCACCCCTAGAAATGAAAGAATGAAAATCCTAACTAAGAAAGTCAAACCCTAAGGGGTCAAAAAGTTGACTTTTTGATCTGATGCAAATCAACCACCATGCTTCTTCCCTTAGAATAGGAAATTCCGACACGATTCTAACGCAATTGAGTTTGCTCAAATCGGAGTCCGAATGAAGAAGTTATGGGCTGGTCAAACATAAGGGGAGCAAAAATTGCCTTTCTGCTCAAGCCCAATTCAGCTGCCCAACTTGATCCTAGAAGATAGAGGGTCTCGACATGATTCCGACGCAACTGAGTTTGCCAGAATCGAAGTCCCGGAGAAGAAGATATAAGCAAAACTGGATTCTGGGATGCAGTTTTGCACTTCAGCTAAAAACCTAAATTTATTGTCAAACTTTAGCCCAATGGATAGAGAATCTCGACCTGATCCCAACACCACTGAGTTTGCTAAAATCGGACATCAGATGAGAAAGTTATGGCAAGTCAAAGTTTCAAAAAAAACTGCCCACGTGGCAAAGCAGCAAAAAAGGACAAAAAAAAATCGGGAATAAAATAATCATTTTTATAAAAGTATCTTGATTTTTACATTTTAAATAAATAAAAAAATCAAATAAAATTGGATAAAATCGGAAGAATTCGTCAAAATGGGAAGAGATTTGAAATCCGTGCATTTAAAAAACATACGCGTCCGCATTGTATGTGCGGATGTGTCGTGTTTGCACATACAATGCGGATCCAACCTTATCTGAATTGCCACGTGGCAGATATTTTCCAATTGCACAAGAGGAAAATTCGTCCGCTCTTTAAATGCGGATCAGCCCGATCCGCATACTAAGTGGGGACGCGGACTTTTTGTCTATAAAAGGGGCCCTAGCCCCCTTGTTTGAGGACTTCTCTTCTTTCCTTCTTCCACCCTTTTGTCCCCACTGGTCCCCCATGCCCAGTAGCCATCTGAAGCCATCCCCCACCTCTCAAACCATCCAAAATTCCCATTTTACCCATGGAATCACCATTTTCACCTCCCCTTTCTCTTCTACCCTCTTAAGGACAAGAAGGATGCCACTTTTGGGATTTAAGGAGGACGTCGAAGTGCTGTCCACGTTCCCAGGAGGACCACCACAATTCCAAAAGCAAAGGTAATATCAAGGTGAGAATATTTGTGGTATTCTATCAAATATATGTTGAAATAAAATTTTTCTAGATACATGTCTCTTTAGCTGTTTTAGACCCACTTTATGTTGTCTTTTCTACTCATGTTGATCTTCTTTTTCTTGTCATGGGAGTCCCCATGGTAAAGGGGGATTTTCCATACGACTTTGGGAGGAGATCTTAACAAGTAAAGTAAGAGAAAGTGTCATGTAAATCCTTGATCTCCCTTGCTGATTTATTTTTACAAAGAGGGGTTTGTCCTCTTATTACATTTGCTGTACCCTTAATCTCTTCCCCTCTTTCCCTTTACCTAGAGTATGTGGTTGATTTCCTTTGTTGTTTGCTAGTTTCTTGAGCTTATAGTCCATTTTCATGATCATGCATATATAATAGGAGCATTTCCTATATCCACACACTCCTCACTTCGTCCGTTGTTTTAATAACTTTTTAGTAAGGAATGAACGTCCCACACACTCATATGAAGCACATGAAAGGTATGCTTAAGGCTTATTTTAGCTCGTTTGTATCCATCATGAATATTAACATGAAACTTCATTCTTCTTGGCTCACATGCACACACTTCTTAGGTCATCCTAGGCATTTCTAACCCACTTTCAAAAGCATGCTTGTTTCCTTAGATGTCCTTTTCTGTCTACTGTTATCATGTGCTACATTTAATCAACCTCATGCATGGTTACCACTGTTTTATTTAGCACATGTGTTCTCGTATGATTGGTTGAATAGTTGTTGTCAGCACCCTATTTTTGTACCATAAAATTGTCTAAGAAGCATATCTTAGATCGGCATATATGTGGGCACGTAAATCAAGGTTTTTATAGTAGACCCGTATTTTTGAAATAATAGCCCATAATAAAGAGAATTCTGAGCCGATTCCTATGCACCAAACCGTGCTCAAATCGGATCTCAAATGGCTAAGTTATGAATAAAAGAAATAAATTGTAGTTTGGAGATTTTTACAAAACCGAAATTGGATGCCACATGGCAGCTACGTGTACGCCATGGTGGCTGCCATGTAACCAATGATAAATTTAAATTTTGTGGGGTTCTTTTAGTAAATAAGTAAGTTTCCTAATGGGGTTTCTTATGCAAATAAATAACAAAGTTAATAAAAGGTTAAGATTAAAAAATAATAATAATAAAAATAAACAAAGAGAAATGAGTTGGACGAATTGGTCCAACTCATATTCTCTTGAGATATTGAGACAAAGCTTAAAAAAATATATATATAAGCCTAATAAAAATGTGGGACAAAATAAACTTTGACCAAACCTAATTGAATGAGGGTGTTTAAGAGAGGAAGAGGAAGAGTTAAGGGTTTAAGAGAGGAAGAGGAAGGGTTAGTTGTTTAAGAGAGGAAGAGGAAGAGTTAAGGGTTTAAGAGAGGAAGAGAAAGGGTTAGTTGTTAGTTGTTTAAGAGAGGAAGAGGAGAAGTTAAGGAAATGAGAGGTTTAGGAGAGGAAGAGGAAAGGTTAGGGGTTAAGAAGTTGAAGGGGTCGGAATCCTATATAAAAAGGCTTGAAGTTGGGAGCAAAGGGGGGAGGAGAAAAAGTAAGAGAGTTCTTAGAAAAAAAAAAGAGAGCAAGTAAGTGAGTTCTGTGAAAGAAAAAGCAGCAAGTAGGAAGAAGTGGAGAAAAGAAGAGGGACGTCTACTAGCAAAGAGGAAGAAAGGAAAACTGCTATTCACGACACACCAAGGTTCCAAGACTTGATTTGAAGTGTCAATCCATAACAGGTGAGTCTTTTGTTTAATACATTGTATGAGACCTCTCTTTCATTACAATTTTTGAGATAAGATTACATGATTGGTGAGAGACATGATATATGTTTGATGGCTTTGGGTAATTTTATCATGTAAAAAAAAGGACAAAGATGTAAAGTTCTGAATTTTTTTTTCCTGCATTAGGTTTGCACCTGTTTTCCAAATAAACCAATTTTTTTTCACCTAGTTCTAGTTTGATTCAAGTCTGGAGTCCTGCATGAGATTTGTGGTATTTTTATTTTAGTATAATCTAAAAATATGCTCGAGACCCTACACTATGAGTAGGTATTTTATTTTTAATTTTCTTTGGTTCAGATTTTCAATTGGAAATGTCTAACAGTAAACTTTGGAGCTTCATATCTCTTAAATGAAAATGAATTTTTGAAAACTGCTATAGGTTATTTTAGTGTTTAAAGTCATGATTCTAAGGAATCAAATTTCGCACAATTTGGTTAAGAATTGAGGGAGATATGAATCTTTGAATGTGGATAGCGCAGTAATTCAGGTTGTTTCATTTTTTTTGTTTCCTTTGTAAATTAGTAATTAGGCCATGGTTAAAAGTAGTACAGATGGTCTCATTTTCTTACCTTGTAAATTAGTAATTGGTTAATCTTGCATGATAAAAACAATAGAAAACAAAAAAATAATAATAAATAATAAGAAAGGGAAAAAGCAAATGAAACAAGCATTGAAGCGATGATTCTTTCTTGTAGTTGAAAATTGTTTTAGCATGGTTTCGTTTTGTTCATATTGTTTTACTTTCAATGTAATTTTGTGGGGGCCTTGTACATATAGATTAATATTTGTTGTACATTTAATATGATAAAAAATTAGAAAAGAAAAAAAAATAATAATAAATAAGAGAGCCCATTAAATATCCAACTAATTTAAGGGAACCCATTTTGGTGGGGCAACCCAAGGTGTTCAAGGACTTCCCTGGGTTGTAATCGGGTCACTTATCCGGAATCACTGCTGCAGACAAAAAAAAAATCAACAAGGTGTCTACCTGAACCATTTCAGGTAGTGGCGACTCCATAAAACATGTAACCCGCTTTTCAGCGCGCCCGAGGTGCGCATAGTTGTGAAATAAGTTTGAGTGAATGAGGTGCGATTGTCGCCTTTCGGGCCATGTTTAGTCTCTCCTCATGAGGAGGAAGGGTGGATTTTCAGAATACCAGAAGTAGGGGCTTTAGAAGCCCCTACTATAGACCTTGAGAGTCGTTTCCAGGAGGTGGGAGAAGCTTACCTTGAGAGTCGTTTCCAGGAGGTGGGAGAAGCTTACCTTGAGAGTCGTTTCCAGGAGGTGGGAGAAGCCCCAAGCTTCTCCCCTCCTTCCCTATTTAAGAAACCGGTGAGAAAGCGCGTGTCTTGATCGAAAAATGGATCTCCAAACCACTGTGGGTCTGCTCAGAGACCCACAGCAATTCGTAAAACCCCCTGGAAGATAGGCCACCTGAACTCCACCGTTTTGGCGTTTTTGGGTTTCCGGGTCGGGTCCGCATACACAGTGCGGACCAGACCTGACCGCACTATATGTGCAGTTAGGTCTAGTCCGCACAATATATGCGGACAGACCCAGTTAACCCCAAATTTTCATTTCTTTGGGCCTAGGCCCACATGGTCCGAGCCAAATCCGTTTAATAAGATCCCCTAGGGTCTCTGGGTCAACCCAAACCCTCATTTTGAGACTTGGGCCGAACAAAGCTTTGTGGGCCTTCCAACTGTCCCCATAGCCCAACATGCTTACACCAAGGCCCATTTCAAAAGATGGGCCCCAAATGGCAATATGGATAATGCCCTGGGCCACATGCAAGCCCAATGGGCCTTAAAAAGCCTTAACTCATTAATCAAGTTATATATTTAATTAACCTTTAAATCAAATAACCAAGCCAATAATCAGGGTTATCCAATGTAACCCTAGATGGGCCTTAGGCTCTATTTAAGCCCAACATGGTAACCAATGGGCCTTCCAATGGGGCCCATATCAGACCCATTTCACTAAAGAATAAAAAGATAAAATCAAATAAGAGGAAGGAGACTCACACCTTTGAAGGTTCCCACCCAAACCTTAAATAAAATTGTGTATATTTGGCTTAGGAAATAGGGTGAGAATAAGTTGACTCAAACCAGGGAGACCTCAGGGACCTGTCAACCGACGGGCGGACCGGGGTGTTTTAGGACTTTCCCGGACCGTAACCGAGAACTTAGCCGGAATCTCTAAAAAGCCGCAGACCATTCAAATAGACCTTTATAGGTACCCAAGTGTTTGCCTGCACACCATTAGGCAGTGGCGACTCTGTGAGACATGGAAAAATCAATTCAATGACTTCCTAAATCATCACACGGGCTTAATTAAAATCATGGAGTCGCCACCATTCAATTTTGGGGTGTGAATGGACACCAAAATAATCAAATAAAATGAAAAAAAAGTAAAATTAGACTAAAAATAACTCTACTAAAAATAATAAAAAATCCAGAGATGGGTAAGGAGATTAGGTTATGAATAGGGAAAGGTGTTAGGCACCCCTATTCGTCCATACAAGTATTGTTCATGTTTTTTTAAAAGAAAGGCTTGCTAATAAAAAATCAAAGCAAAAGTAAAAGAACAAAGAATAAAAGATGTATGGTTTTTTCCAAATGAATGATCCAATTAATTCTGGATCCTTCCTATGAATACACCATTTCTTGGGTTTCATAATTGAGTAAAATCAAGATAAAGAAAACAAACCTAAAGTAAAAACTTCAAAAACTAGCTCTAAGTTAAATCCTTGAAATCTTGGAATTACAAAATAAAAAAAATCTTTTAACAAAATATTGAGGAATTAATCCTGAACAATCTAGGATACAGATCTGGTATAAATCTCTCATTAGTTGAAAGATCTAAACCAGATTTGGTCCCCTCTCAAAAATTAAAATAACTCAAAAATCACCTCATAATATTGAAGAATAAATCTGAACAATTCTAGGGTACAGATTTGGTCCAGATTTCTCATTGGTTGAGAGATCTAAACCAGATACACCCATGTTGATGAAAAACATCAAAAAGGGAGAGCTTAGACCATAGGGTCTTCTCTCAAGAATTAAAATAACTCAAAAATCACTTCATGAAACCCTAGAGGTTACTTTAAGGCTTCTGATTTCTGATCTACCATATTGATCATGGCAGATCCAAGATCCTAGCTTAATAATAATCAAAAGGAAGAAAACAATGTGGTGGATGTGAAAAATCCAAACTTTAGGAGGAAAAAGAGATCTACTGCTATAAAGAGCATAGATCCATGATATTCCTCCATATTTCATCAATAAACGATCACACAACCTAAACAAAATATTAAAACTACACATTTCTAAGATTACAACACATGGGGGTCTGCCCTACGGATCCATTCCTGTCCTCCTTTCCCCTAGATCTCTCTTCATATTTTATGGCTAGAGAAAGATACTTGATGTAAGCACCCAAATTTTGATCAAACCAAAAAGTGCTGAAAATAAAAACCTAACTAAAAAGTCAAACCCTGAGGGGACAAAAGTTGACTTTTTGATCAAGTGATAATTGACCACCTTGCCTTATCCCATTGAATAGAGAATCCTGACACGGTTCCAGCGCAATTGAGTTTGCTGGAATTGGACTTCGGATGAAGGATTTATGGACCGGTCAAACTTGAGGGGGAGCAGAAATTGACTTTTTGTTAAACCCCGGATCAGTTGCTTAACCCTATCCCATTGAAGAAAGAATCTTGACACGGTTCCAACACAACTGAATTTGCCAGAATCGGAGTCCAGATGAACAAGTTATGAGCAGTTGAAGTTCTAGGGCAGCACTGCCAGAAATTGCCCACATGGCGAAAAAAGCAGAAAAATATCTCAGGGGTGAATCTGTAAATATCCAAAATGCTAAAAATATCTCAGGGATTAATCTGTAAATACCTGGTGGCAATTTGCAATTATCTCAAGTGTTAATCAGTCAAATCGGTCAAATCTAGTGGTAAATCTACAAATATCGAAAATTCGCCTTTTTGTATCCGACATATATGGCCGGATATGCATAATTTTGCTTGTATCTGACATATTATGTCGGATACAAAAGATTTATTCCGAAATCTTGTCGGATTCTCTGACAGATTTTCTGAAAAAATTTAATTTTTGAAATGATTGTGTTTGTATCCGACATTTTATGTTGGATACAAAAGAATTGTAGTGTATCCGACTTACATGGCCGGATACACACACAATTGTGTGTATCTGACCATTAAGGTCGGATACAAAAGTTTGGTTATAAAAAGGGCAGCAACACCCCCTAACCAAGGTTGGCTTCCCTTTGGCTGGTTTCCACCTCTCCTCCCCCACACCCTCTGATTTGAAAGCCCCTTCTTTCACCCTTCTTTGCCCCCTTGAACCTCCAAAACCTTCTTGCTTGACCATCTTACTCCTCCCTACTCTCTTCTCCCTCACTTGAGCCTTGAAGAAGAACAAGAGTTGGTGTTTTCGTTGCCTAAAGAAGGAGCTCCAGCTGCTTCCTTGCTCCAAGGGGGTTCAACACACCTCACTCCAGGGTTTTAACTCCAAGGTAATGTTCTCCATGAAACCTTGTTTAACATAAATCAAAATAAGTATGTTTCAAGCATGTTGGATATTCACCATTCTCAGCATGGTGTTCTCTTTATTTCTAGCACGAGTAGTGTACTTTTCCCACCATTTTCCTCTTCATGTTGAATGTGGAAACTCCCATGGTAAGGGGAGGGCACATGGATGATTCCAAGAGAGGATGAGGATAAGTTCTTCCACACTTTTAGAAGCTCTTTATATTCTGTTTTGTTAGAGATTTGCCTCATTCGAATGGGGAGGTTGTTCCCTTATTTTGTGATTCTTTCGTATCCCACATTAACCCCCCTCTTTCCCTTCTTTAAATAATCTTGTTTAGATGGTCTTATACATGTTTTAAGAATAAAGATAGTGATAGGACTAGTTGGTTTGCTTTAGATCATAGATGTATGTTTTTTGGGATATGTGCTCTCTAGCATCTTCATGTTAGCACCATCTAGCTACTTGTAAATAACATGCATGCCCACCCTTTTAACACTCACACATGCATTAAGTGTGCTCACTCACACACTTCATTTTTCATGCGTATGATCTGTAGAAATGCATATGTTCATCACAGTTTAGAAGTACGCATGCTAGGTTTAGTTGTTAGGTTTTTTACTGGCCTTGCTGGTTTGTTACCATGAGGAAGTGGAAGAACCAAGGCAGGGACACTTAACCCCCTGTCCTACTATTGGGAGTGTTCCAATGGGGAGAGGCAAAACCCTAGGCCTTCTCCCCTTGCTTGCTTGAACCCTAGAGCTCAAAAGAGACCAAGATGAGGTCTCCCCCCATCTCTCTGAACTACTATGGGCCCACACAATTGCTGGAATACCCCAAGAAGCCAGGAAATCCAAACCCATTGCAGAAATCCAAAAAAACTTTGTTTTTGAGCTGATCCGACAACTCAGGTCGGGTCAGCAAAGTTTTGTTTGTAGCCGACCATGGAGGTCGGCTACACTGTTTATTATGTGTAGCCGACATCACAAGCCGGCTACATGTGCTTCAGTGTTTAGCCGACAACTCAGGTCGGCTACACTGCAGAAATTTCATTTTCTTGTTTTTTTTTCGTCTTGTGCAATATTCTTGCTCTCTTAATTGAACCAAATGAACCAGTAGGGTTTCCGGGTCATTCGGAAACCCAAAATGGGACTTCGACAACTCGGTCCAATTGGATACATAGTGGGCCTTCCAACGGGGCCCACCAAGCCCGACAAATCCGCTTGAATGTAAACAAGAGAAATGAGCTAATTGAGTGGGCTGCATCGCTTGAGGCCCACTAAGAGCCCAATTCATAGCATGAAGGCTTAGCTTAGGTTGTGGTTTGGCCGAGACCACGGGCCAGGGCCTATCGGGCCCACTAAGCCCATTGAACCAAGCAAGGGTAGGGGTCCAACACCATAACCCAGGAAGTCTTGGGCTTTCAAGCCCAAGCCTAGGTAACGGGCCCCAAGCCCGTGCCTAGCCCATTTTGGCATAGATTAACCAAGATTACTCAAATCACTTGGTTACCATTGTGGGGCCCACCCTGAGGCCCACAAATCAATCCAGGCCCACTTTGCATGAAAATCAACTTAAATTTAAACTTGAACCCTAAGTAAAACCAATTCATTGAACCAAAGCCCCAAAAGGCCTTTCAGGTCAGACCGAGGCCCAACAAGAGGCATGTGGGCTACACTTAGCCCACCAAGGAATCCACGGGCCTTCCAACGGGGCCCGCCCAACTAGACTCATCTCATTTTAAGCTAAAAATATAAAATCAAATTAAAGGGACCCACACCACTCAGATGGTCCCGACCAGACTCAACCAAATATTGCATGCTTGGCTTAGGAATCGGGTGAGATAGACCAAAACAAGTTGACTCAAACCAGGGAACCCATGGGACCCGTCATCCGACGGGGCAGACCAGGGTGTCTACGAACTTTCCCGGACCGTAACTGAGACCCTACTTAGAATCTCAAGCCGCAGACCAGCCTAATAGAAAAACCTAGGCACCCAGGTGTCTAATTGCACCCTATCAAGTAGTGGCGACTCCAACCTTCCCGAATTACCCTTTAGGAGGCACACCTTGCCGTGCGACCATGCGCACAGCCTGGCGACTCCACTAGGGAATCTCGACCCAATAGAACCCCTGGTTAGAATGAGTCAACGTAAGAGGGATTTAGTCGGTTTTAGGGATTCCTACCGCCTTATCTTAGTAAAGCGTAGAATACGCGCATATACGGATTCTGGGGAGTCCTGTCATAAAGGACGAGATAATTGCCTAAGGCAATTGGATTTTAAGCTGGACCATTGTGACCCCTCCAATTACCTAGGGACTCTCCCTGAAACTTTTATTGCATGCTAGTTCTGCACTTTACTATTTAAGACAGTAAAAATTCCTTTATCAACAAAAATCCAATTCAAAACTCACCCGTTTAGACACGGCACTCAGCCCAATTGCACACACGGGCACCCACCACACCATTGATGGATTTCATTTCCAGTTTTTATAATAAACTGCGTGAATGATCCGACCCTGAATGAATTGCTCTACGGATATTGCTCTTCTTTACCGAAACTTAGACCTCTCTAGCAGCCACCCTTCTGATTCCTATAAGCTACTTTTGGTATGGTATTAGCCCTACACTCCCATGGCTTGCCGGGGAAAGTAGGGTAAACCCATCTCCCCAGTTTTCTAGAGTTCTATAGCGCCACTGGTTTCTTGCCCTGGTACGCGAGGATTTAGTACTGGTCCAGACCGTTGTAGGCGTATGTCTCGGGCTGGGTATCCTTCCCCACCTGTCGCTTCTGAATACACCGCGATTTGTGAATGTGATGTGAATGATGAATCAAGAGGAGTAAAATCAACTTAAAATCCAAGAGTCCATCAGGGGCAGCAACCCCCGTCTTTTTGCATCAAACTGAGTAAACCCTAGATCAGAGGCTACCTCAGCCCTAATTTAGGAAGCCAACCAAACTTTGATCAGGGGAACCACCCCAGATCAATGCATTGAGTCCTGTGAGTTGTGGGCCTTGATAAGTCATGAAAATACCACATTATAGCACATTAATTCCATGACTTATCTGGTTTTATTTCATATTTAATTCCCAATTTTACTTAGAAATTGTCAAAATCTTTCATCTCTACATTTTATTTTCATTGTCTAAATTATGCCTAATTTGTTGATGTAGAGATACTCTTGGTGATTATAGAAGTCACGGTTCAAACGGCGTAACAATCGGAGTCAAATTGTAGAAGATATCACCAACATTCGCTGGCCGTTCTCCTGCCGTTCGAACGTTGGTGTTCTACAGAGAAACCCGAGAGTAGCGTTCGTTGGCCGTTCGCCTGCCGTTCGAACGTTAGTGATCCACAAAGAAACCCGAGAGTAGCGTTCTCCGGCCGTTCGCCTGCCGTTCGAACGTTGATGATCTACAAAGAAACCCGAGAGCAGCGTGTGCTGAACGTTCGACTGTTGTTCGAACGTTGGTGAAAAATAGAGAAATTATGAGCAGCGTTCGCTGACCGTTCGATGAACGTTCGAACAAGAGCCAAGAAAAGAACTTTATGACCTGAACGTTCGACCCGCGTTCGATGACCGTTCGAACGATCAAGTAGTAAATCCTGTTATAAAATTCCGAACTTTGTGGATTTGTTTCCTTTTTCTTGGGGATCTTCTTCTAGTCTTTAGGAGGATTTTTAGGGGTTTCTATTAAAGAAGATTAGGTCGTTTTTGGACTTAAAAATCGTGGATATACAAGGAAAGGAAGTTCTCTCTTCCTTAGGAGTCTTGGAAGGCAAGTTTCTATTTTCTCTTCAAGGGATTTCTGGGCAAGTTTGGAGATATAAAAAGGAGGAGCTTGAACGTGAATGGAGAGGATTGATGCTGGGAACGTGAGGAAGAACTAGGAACGTGGGAGATCAAAGCTTGGACTCCATTAGTTTACTTCTTCTCTTTTCTTCTCACTTTTCTAATATACTCTGTTTTTAATGGCTATTCCTAGTTCAGTCATGAACTAATTTCTTTTTCTAAGGCTTTGATGTAGTCTAAACATGATGTTTTATTTCTGAATATTATTGCTAATGGATTTGTGATTCACTATTTGAGTATTTTATTATTGTGCTTAACCCAATTGAGTATTTGATCACCATTCAATTGTATTTGATAATTGTATTGAGACCGAGAGGAGATATACAATTTTAGTTCCTATGATAAAATACCATACTCTACATGTTGATAGAGATATTGGCATGGTTTATGTAGCTTTGTGTTTTTGACATGAAAATCTACAGATCTTAATGTGCCTTGTTGCTTTTAAATTCACATAGAGATATAGTGAGTTATCGTGGGAAGGTAAGTTCGTTGGTGCTCGAGAGAGACCATTGGATAGAATAGGGATTTTCGCTTTCAAATTGGATTATAAAATTCATTAGCATGTGTATTCAAGAATTAATTCAGATTTGTTTATGATGAAATCAAATGCCTTAGTATTTTAAATCTCTTGTTAAATCTAAATCTTATACTTTCTTAGGTGATAATTTCAATTGTTAGTTAAATACTCATCTCAATCTTTGATTATTCAAATAGAATTTAGGATAGTAATTTCAGTATTTAGTAGCTACCATTCCCTGTGGGTTCGACACTCTATTTCATCACTTTATTACTTGTTACGAATTCGTGCACTTGCGAAAAAGTACATCAGGCCTCGACCCATTGAGTCCGATGGAAGCACACTAAGTCCGAGTCAGTCTTCAAGCAGATGAAAGCCGGCCAGATTAGAAAAAAGCAGATGAAAGCAAGCCAGATCAGAGAAGGGGCAGTGAAACCCTAGATCTAAGACTTTCAGTCTACCCATTTGAAATCAATTGTATCCTGTCCTAGGGTTCCCAAAAACCCTAGGATCGAACACTTTTTTAGTTTTTTAGGCTTCAAGTGATTTCTCCCTTGCTAGCAAGTTGTAAGCATTCCTTCATTCAGGCAACAAAGATTCTTCAGAACAGATGAAAGACAATGACTGTGTAACGCCCCGGATCCGTGTTGTTTAACACGTCTCACGGAGGTTAGGCAAGGATCGTTAATCAATTTATGATCGCTGGATAATCATATAGCTATAACCTGACAGAGTGCACATTTCCATTTATGCAAAATTTCAGCATTTAAACTGAACTAGAATCGTATGGTTCAACCCCAATTAAACTTTAATACATCTCAATTAATTCAAAGTTCTCAAATTCCGAACAGATAACCTACTAGTCTAAGGAAGGTAATAGTAATCCTCCTCCCTATAAGCCTCAGCAGGATCTACCCCAGTAATCGCCTCACCACGAGTATCTGAAAAACAAACAAGACAAACAACGGAGTGAGATACGAATATCTCAGCGAGTAGCACATGCATGTAGAAATAGTTGATCACAATTTAAACTATGCATCGACAAACACTTAATACGGTTAAACAACCAACATCAATTCTCAAATTGAAATCAAGGCTTGTTCTAATCAAACAAATCACATCTCAGTTAAGTACGGCAACACATCGATTGGTCAATGTCATGACTATCGTTTAGTTGATAAATTAAACATGCCAAGTAGACACTCCACACCTCCATGTACACAGTTTCGGCCTACTCAGGGTTTCGGATACTCTGAAATGACGGCCTACTCAGGGTTTCGTCATCCAATGCAGGCCTACTCCCCGGGTTTCTGCATTGACAACCAGGCCTACTCAGGGTTTCTGGCTGCTCTACACCGGTCGTGGCAACACACAAGGCCATGCAATTCCAACAAGCAACAATAACATCACATTACTAAGCTTAAACATCTGGATCCAAGACAAGCTAGACCAAAACAGTAAAACATCGTATAATCTCAATACCAATATCAAAGAAAAAAACCATTCATTTCACATCATGTAAAACCCATCACAGTTCATCACCTGTCCCTCTGGACCAAGCAGTATCTCAAGTACTTTCAGCATTTTCTCATTTTCGTAACACATGCCATTCGGAGACAAAACTCAATTCATTCATACCAAGGAAATCCTCACAACACATTTACAGTTTCCAAACACGTGAAACCATAATAGAATAACTCCTCAATAAAAACAATGTATAAAACAGAGTGAATGTAACTGGTAACTCTTAGTGGTTTGGCATCCGGCACAACACTCATAAATAACCTAAATTCAACTTGGAAACTTTTAAGAAGTTAACTAAATTTTCCTCTAATAATTTCATAGGCAAAGTAGATCCCAAAGTTCCCAAACAAGTGAATAGTGAAGTGGTTTAACCCCTAAGACACCCAATTACTCTTGGCTAATTCAGATTTCCATTTCAGTAAGTAAAATAGGGTAGGCGCTCACTTCCTGAGGTGGGCGCCAGGTGGACGTCGGTCGGCGGTAAGAAATTAGGGTAAAACTTGCTTCCGCTCACTCGACGCTAGGTGAGCGCGAGATATGCGCGAGCTAAGCGCCAGGTTCGCGCGAGCCAAGCAGTCTGTTTTCAGGTGCACGCGAGCTGAGCGCCAGGTTCGCGCGAGCTCGGCGGTAAGTCAATTTTTAACAGGGCGTCTAGTTAAGAGGTGAGCGGCAGTGGGCGCTAGGTTCGCGGATACCCCCTGCGATTTCCAGTTCTCTGTAAATTCGAGATCTATATCTCTGGCTGGTTTGTTTCGGTCTGTTATTGCTCCAATACCCTCATAGTACTCCCAGAAGACTTCCCAAACATATTTGGATTTAATCTAACTACATTTAATTTCAAGATAAATTTCGGTCTCCGACTCTGTTTCATGCCATTCCAGAAAACTAAAAGAAAACTCAAGAGATCATTTAAACTACAACCATGCATCAGAATAATCTCGAGAAAGCATAAAACACAAAACCCCAGTTGTAAATCAGTGCTACTCACCTGAATGCTGAATGCACTTATTCCCGAATATATCAAAACCTCGGCCGATCACCACTCCGGCCACGCACGCGAATGAAAAATCTCTCCAAACAAAACTTCTCGAGCAGAGAGAGATAACCCACTGAAGGTAAACTCCAAAATCCTTCCCTTAGCCCTTGCGATGCTTGTTCTTCACGAGCAGAGCCCTAATCGCCACTCCAGCCGAAATCTCTCAATTCTCCTGATACTCAGACTAGCGAAAAAAATGTTTCCGTAAGTAATACGCGTAATTCCTTTAAACCCAAAACCCTACTTTCCCTATTTGTACATTTACCTTGCGAGATACATACGCCGCTCGATCAACCCTTTTAACCCCTTGATCCTATGCATGCTCGCCCACCGGAAACACTACATGTTCCGCATCCACTTACGTTAATAAGCACACAACTATACTTTAATAATAATAATGATAATAATACGATTTTTCAGAAAAATGGCTATATAACGCCTGTACATACGAGTATGGGCTAAGCCCTCAAACCACAAAATCACCTGATAAACACAGTTATATATATAAGAATAAATAAATAAACAAACAATAAAACTTACCAAAAATCAGGGTCTTACAGACTGATCAGGACTTAGATATGCTTCCTCACACAAGTACGTCTAGGAGTCGTGCCTACACTGGCACCAACCCTCATAGGACTGCACACACATTTCAATTTCGTTTGTGTGTTTTTGCTTGACACTATGTCAGAGGATGGTAAGCCCCGCTACACTTGCCCTTACCTTCCTATACATGCATAAAACATTTGCACATCAAAGTGCACCCATTTCAAAATCAAAACCACACCAACACTTTTTGATCAAAACTGCTTTACAAAAAATTTCACAAAAAAGAATTTTCAAAATCAAATCGCCTTCAGGCGTACATTAAAGTGCCTCAGGGCATACATTAAATCGCCTACATTAAAATGCCTCAGGGCATACATCAAATCGCCTCCGGGCGTATATCAAAGTGCCTCAGGGCATACATCAAATCGCCTCCGGGCGTATATCAAAGTGCCTTAGGGTGTACATCAAGCCGCCTTCCGAGGTGCACATTGTTTTTCCAAAAGCATAGATTAAAATGGTCTCTGGGCCTACATCTAAATCATCTTACACGACGTACATTTGCAAAAATCCCTAGTGACCCATGATAAACCACTTTCCATGGTTATATCGTGCTGTCATCAGAGAGAAACATCGAATTGCCCTTTCATGGGTATATTCTTTTCAACCGAAGGAATGCCATCCACGGCATGACATGTGGAACCAATTCCAATGGTCCCCCAATTTTGCTTCTTCATAAGCACTAATTTCAAAAGTTGCCAGTCACGGCATGATTTCGGATTTTGCCATCAAACGGCAAAAAATTTAGAAAAGATTTCCAAAAAGTGTTTTAAACTGATCTTTCAAAATCCTTGTACCATCCACGGCACACTCACAAAATTACCAAAGAATCATTGTGCCATGCACGGCACAGTCCTAAAATTTTCAAAACCACTGTGCCATGCACGACACAAATCATAAAGCTTTCAAACTCCTTTGCCATTCACTGCACAAAACAAAAGACAAAGAGAGATTTCAAAATTCACAGTGCCATTCATGGCACAGTAAAGCTTTCAAGCACATGGTGCCATCCACGGCACCTCACCAGATTCCCAAAAAAAATCCATGTGCCATTCACGGCATAGAACCAATAAAAGATTTTCAAAATTCACTTTACCATCCACGGCACCAAAACCAAGATTTCAAAAATCACTGTGTCATTCATGACACCCTAAAAATTTTCAAATGCATTTTGCTATACACAGCATTCCTTTTTTAGCTACCCTTCTCATGCACGGGATAGCACAGCTTTCAAGACGACCACCCTTGGGCTACCCTTCTCGTGTTTGGGATAGCACAGCTTCAGCTACCCTTCCCCTACATGGGATAGCACAGCTTTCAAGAAGGCCCTAATAGCGGCATCCACCCTTGGGCTACCCTTCTCGTGTTTGAGATAGCACAGCTTCGGCTACCCTTCTCATGCACGGGATAGCACAGCTTTCAAGAAGACCACCCTTGGGCTACCCTTGCCAATCCCCGGCATAGCACAGCTTTCAAGAAGGCCCTAATACCCTTGGGCTACCCTTGCCAACCCCCGACATAGCACAACTTTCAAGAAGGCCCTAATCACGGCATTCAGCCTTAGGCTACCCTTGCCAACCCCCGGCATAACACAACTTTCAAGAAGGCCCTAATACGGCGTTTGTAATGCACGGTTGCAGCACTATCCACAGTGTGAAGATTCTTTTTATCATACATAGCATGTGCTGTACACGGCTGTAGCACTATCCACAGTGCATAGATTCTTTTTTTCGCCACTCACAACACTAGCACAGAGCAAAATTTACCTTTTGTTAAAAGCAGCACTTGCACATTGATCTCTGCATCAGTCACGGTATCCATTCCTTTTCTGCCACACACGGCACTATAAACCACGGCTACCCTCACACAGGAGCAGACCATTTTCGGAAGAAACTAACATGTTTTTGGTTTTGTCTTTGCTTTTTATTTTTATTTCACCAAGGTTGAAAGCATTGCAACCATTGCTAACCGGATCTGCTAAGATCCCATGCGAGGATGAATCCAAAAGAGCCACCTGCGCCTCAGCCATTGGTACCACAACCTCCAGCACTGCAGCAGCCTCCGCCTCAGCACTAGATTGAGGATGAGCCGGTAATCGTGAACTTAACTCAACAGATGGGGCAAATCACCCGGCTGCTCCAAAGCTTAATCAAGTAGATGCTGCAACCGGTCATCCCTCAACCTCCAAGAGAACCACGACAATTGCCGCAGGGACTGCCAGGGCCACAACATGCCCCGCCGGCACCTGTCTATCCTATGCCTCCACTGGCTTTCCCTCCACAAGTTCCACCTCCGACGGCGCCACAAGATCAGCAGCTACATCAGCCACCTCCCGAAGAAGCACTAAATCTACCCCACATCCTGGAGATAAACCATGAAGAGGAAGAAGAGTGGCACAGACAAAGAATCAAGGCAAGGGGCATCTCACCTGAAGTCAGTGCCATGATCAATGACCTCATAGCAGAATGGCAAGAACTGAAAAGAGGGTCAGTACCAGGAAGGATGACAGTTGACAATTTCTGTTTCTTCTCCAACATACAACTCCCGGCGAAGTTCAGGTGTCCCACTGCACATCTGAGATCATACTGTGGAGCCATGATGGGGTACAACAGGGATGAGCAGTTGATGATACAGCTGTTCCAGAGATCCCTAACGGGGCAAGCACATCGGTGGTTTTCCACTTTGAACCCGCACAGATCCGAACTATGTCAGACCTAGCACGCCTCTTCACTGAACAATTCAGGTTCAACTCTGAGGTTGTACCTACAAGGATGGAGCTGATGAGGATGAGCAAGAAGGCAGGAGAGATAATCTGGGATTATGCTCGGAGATGGCGCGAACATGCAATGATGGTGCGCCCACCACTGACGAAGGAAGAGATGGCCAGCCTATTCATCTCAACCTTGGGACAACCATACTACTCCCACATGATTGGCCAGCAAGCTACAAGCTTTAGTGCCTTGGTCCAGATCGCTGATAGGGTTGAGGGCGGCATCAAGGCAGGATTAATAGAGGCAGGCTCACCTGGGGCAATGTCAAGAAGACCAATGAATGGAGGCAAGAAGCCTGAAGGTCAAAGGGAAGTGGCAAGTTTTGACTCTGCACAGAGACAACAACCACTCAACCTGCAGAGAGGGACTCATCCAGGAAGCACAAGGCCCACTGGGTTGGAACCACTGCAGGGTGTGCAAAGGGAGGACCGAAGACATAGGGTATTCATGCCACTTCCCTACACACCAGGGGACATCCTTCCCACACTGCTGAACAAAGGCTATTTAAGGCTGATTTCCCCAAACCCAAATGCGGCATTGGGTTGGAATCACGACCGCAAGGTGACCTGCGACTATCACATGGGGGCACCGGGGCATGCCACTAATCAGTGTTGGGCCATTAGGCATACAATCCAAGATCTGATTGATGCCAGGAGAATTACTGTAGACCCTCCTGCTCCTACCAAGACACCACCCGCTGCCATAGAAGTGAATCCTCTTCTAGACAACAAGGGGGCATCTTCGAGCGGAACGGGCTAGAAAAGAGGCAAGGCAGGGTTTCAAGGTGCAACCAACTCCCAAGAATCCAAAATCTTCACCGGACGCGGTCCCACATCGAGTCCACCATTCCCAAGCTAAGTTAAAATTTACTTTTTGTATCAACCGTCCCTGGTGATTGGTCATTCTATAAATATTTTTACATGCTTTTGCTTTCACGCAAACTTTTGTAAAAAACCCTTTTTTGAAAAAAAAAAGAAGATACTTTTTTGAAAAAAAATGGCAAGTGCTTGGGTCGATGATGACATCATTCTGAAACCGTACTTTTTTGGCACGACCATGATCATGGGAAAATGTTGAGTTGCTCAAAAGTGTCTTCAGCTGGGTGTAACATACTGCTCAAATGAAAACCTTGACTGAGCCAAAGGTAATCTTTAACATCATGTCTTTAAGAAAGGATGAGAGGCCATCCTTCATACATCTTGAATTTTAAGAACCACTAGTCAAAACACTTTGGGCTTGTTCGTATTATTCAAAAACCTGTGCTGTGTTTAGCCACCCCACACTGGGGCAAAGCTGAAAAAAGAAAATAAAAAGGATGAATAGATTCCTGAATAAATTTGCATAAACATTTCAACCAAATTGTCACAACTTCTGCAAAAGGATGAGAGGCCATCCTTGCTTTATTTTCCCAGTGTTCAAAGTCATATCTCTAGTCAAACCCTTTGAGCCTAACTTTCTTCTTTCTAACCCATTGAGTCATGAGCACTAAATACGGTGCCTGGTAAAGAAGAAAAGACATGGATGAGCAAAAACAAAGAAAAAGAAAAGAAAGCAGAAAATACATTGGGGCATGCTAATCAAAGCAAAAAAGCCAAGATGACCCTAGAGCAAAGGAAAGGAAAAGCAAAGCCCAATGCAGTCAAGAAAAGGGTAGAACATGACTCGACCATTTACAAAAAAGACTTTGAGCCGTTTTCCCTTTCTTTCATAAACCAAAAACCTCAACCTTCGTTTCGTCCCATTAGAAAGTCCTTTCTGATTGCAGAGGATGTGACAATTGAATTCATGCAGATCTATGAGGAAGGAATCTAAAAAGAAGAATGAGCTTTGGCAAGATACAAGGTAAAACCTGAAAATGAAGAGATAAAAAAACTTAAGCCTTATATCCCATCATTTCTCAGACTTAAAACTAAGCCATTGTTTCGTCCTAATGTGAAGACCTCTTTGATCTATGGGACATGATGAACAAAAGCCGGCCGAAAAACCTTAAACTGGGGCAGGTACTAACCCCAAAGGAAAAGACAAAAGGAAAACCCTTGATGGCAACCACCCTAAATGGTTGGATCAAGGTGAGAGAAACCAAAACTAGGGAAGGGAAAACACTCCTTGTGACATCCATCATCTTCTAAACCTTTGCAGAACCTGGAAGAGTAGGAGACTACTCTGCAGGTCCTCGATCTACAACAATTTTGATCTTAACAATACGGAAACATACACTCAGAATTTATACGAGGAAACCTGAATCCAGATCCAGGAAAAACCTCGAGTCTATATGAGGCGACTAACCCTTAGAATCTCCACTATTAAATGAAAAGCAATTACAAAGGAAAACACACTTAACCTTTACAATTGAACTCACTCAACAGCAATCCACAGCTCGAATCCACAAACTGCAACACAACTTGAATCCACAAGTCAACAGCAATCCACAGCTCGAATCCACGAACTGTAACACAACTTGAATCCACAAGCTGCAATTCACGATCAATCCAGATCGTAACAATCACCTCAGAGCCCACTGAGATGATCCAATGCAATAGGAATCCACCTATGCATCCATCAAGCTCGATCACCAATCCAGGAGATCATACGATCATGTGAAGTTCCAAAATGAAGAAGAATCCTCAAACTTCAATTCCAGGAGATCTCTCTCAGATCTCCCCCTCACTCGATCACCGACTCTCTAAAGATGAATTGATTGAATCTCGAACACCTCAAGATCCAAATTGAATTAATCAAAATAAAAAGTCATTTCTAAAAAAATGCAGCTCGTCTATTTAAAGAAGAAAAACTCAGATCGCATCGAACGCTGGTGGCGTCGCCTTGCGATCGGGGTAGACGGCTGGAAGTGAACTCAAGTCCCGCTCAAATCCAAATTGACCTAGTTAAGGGCGCGCTGCCAGCGCGCTGCTAGCGGGAGGGAACGCGGCATGTGCACAACTGATTTTTAGATTCTTCAATCTTGCTCTGTGCTACCAGCGGCGTGTCGGCGTCGTCTTACGACGCAGGTGCGCGTTCTTTACTTTCAAAGCACTGCATGACTCATGCGCTGTCAGTGGCGTATCAGCGTCGCCTTACGACGCAGGTGCGTGCTCTTTATTTTCAATGCGCTATTTCGCTTATGCGCTGCCAGCAGAGTGGTAGCAGCGTTGTTCCTCGCAAGTGCCTTTACGAAATATTCTTTATTTAGAAAACCTTACATTTCCTTGAGCTACCAGCGAAGTGGTAGCTGTGTGGCAGCATCACCTTCCTCTTTACTAAATTCACAGAACTTACATTTTGATTTTGCACATCTTGAAAATTATTAGAAGATATAATTTGTCAAACATTTGCCATATAAGGAGTGTGAGTTTTCACACTTACAATCACCCCCTTGGCAAATGCCTGACAACAAACTTAAAACAGTGCTTAATATCAAATTCAGATAATATTGATTTCCATTTAAAAATTCAAAACACAATGATAAGGGAGAACTCAGAATTTCATTCATTTCCAAAAAAATATACATTGTTCAGAAGATATATATACATTCAACCAAAAAATCTCCCCCTTAAACCAACTTCCAAAAAACACAAAAACAACAAAACAAACAAAACTTGTGATCATCAACCAGCAGCATCATCAACCAGAAGATGGTATCAAGACTCCCCCTTTCTGGGAGGTGGTTTTGGTTCCCAAGTTCTTGAATAATGCCTGTGCGCATCTTGGGACCGGGAGTGCAGCCAATACAACTTGTGATCCATCTCCAACTGGGTTCTTCGAATGCTACTCAGAAAATGATCAGCTTCATTTTGCATGCGTTGCTGCGCAGCAACATCCCTTTGCACCTCTCCACATGCAAAATCTACATCCTTTTCAAGCTTATCCAGCTTCTCTTAGGTCTCGGATTTGAACAAGCTCATCATGAGCATGTGAGCCCTTACTTCAGAATTGAAAGCCTCCTGGGAGGCTTGCATGGAATTCAACTTGTCCATGATTGCCATAGCATTAGAACTGGACAAGGAGGATTGAGAAGAAGAAGGCTCCGAAGAAGCCAACCGAAAGGGATTCGCTCTTTTGCTTCTGGTAAGGGTGGAGGCATCAATGGGAGGTTTGGGGTGAAGGATCAATTCAACAGGATCAGGTAGGATCCCTTGGTGAATGCACAAGTAAGTGATGAAAATCCCAAAGGGAAGAGCAGAAGTCTTGGATTTCAAATTCCTAGACTGGATGATCTGATTGAAGATGATGGAAGGGAGACAGACACGCGCGCTGTTCCATAGAGCATGAAGGAGTCTTGCTCGAGAGTGAGAAATCTCAGAATGATGATCTGAGGGAACAAGAGAAGCACAAATGAACAGATTCAAGATCCTGAAAAGATCTTGGAGAGAGCCATGAGGAAGATAGTTTGGCTTATTTTTTATGGAGGTGGGAGCACCCTGAACAATAAGAGAAGAAATTATTGACTCCATGGGAGGATCAGAGTGAGAGGCTAGAAAGTCAAAGGAAGGAGATTCAACAATGAGCAGTTCCAGAAGAGAGGAGATAAGTTCTTTCGAGAAGTCGAAAGAGATGCCCCGGACATAGGCTTTGACGAAGCCTTGATTTGCAAGATGAAGATGGTGGAGGTTCGAATAGAACTCTCGAACCAGGTCTTGATAAGCAAAACCATTTATCAGAGCAAATTTTTTCCATTCATTGTCCGAAAACAAGGAGAAGAGCGGAGTGTCAGAGAAGGAGTCAAGCTTAATGGCCCTTTCCAAGAGGAGTGGCCTGTGCTTGAAGAAATCATTATAATCAGACAAACCATTTCCAATGAATGGTTCAGATGAAGGTGATGGGGATAGGGGTCTCACCGGTGGAGAAGAGACAACCAGAGAGGTTCTCACTGGTGGAGAAGATGTGGAAGGAGAATCAGTCCTAGGCTTTTTCTTGGGAGGCATGATGAAGATGCAGGAGTAAAAAAAATAGAAGAGAGAGAACAAACAAACAGAAACAAGCAACGCACGACAAAGCCCTAATGGCAGAACAATCTATCAAACCCTAACTTAAAAGAACGAGAGAAGAACACTGCAACTGGAAGAGGAAAATGAAGAAGCAAGACGAAGACAGTAAAAATTTTTTTTACCTGAACAGTTGACAAGGTGAAGGAAGGGAAGAACGAAGGTAACGAAGCACGACGACGTGAGGAGCGAGGTGAATAGCAGACAAAGACAAAAAGACAGAGCTAAAAAGTGAAACAGATTTCTCCTTTTTATAGGCAAATAGATTTTGCTGCCAGCGTGCATCCAGCGACGCTTAACATGGCAGGTGCCAAAGCACGAAAGAAGGGAGAGTGCTACCAGCACGCTTCTAGCGACGTAGAAGGTGCACATGCACAATCAAGAAAAAATACAATCAAAAGGCAAAAATTTATAAAATGAGTTTGAACTATTCTTCATGAAAAATTCATACATCTAAACACAAAGCTAAGACTTTAACTGAACTAAAAATCATTCAGATAATCATCTTTTATTCAATCCAAGAAGTAATCATCACAAAACTGATTTTGAAGAACCTATCAAGGTTAATTCAGATGTGATACATTTCATATCTATGGCAAAAATTTCCTTCATGGTTTCTCATACTATAAATTTTCTTCAAGATATTGAGCACACATGCATATCAATGAATCAATGCTTGTGTAGTGTGTGAAATACATTTTTGACTTTTACACTTTATACATATGGAAGGCTATTTTAGTGTAATCATACTTGGAAAGTATAGACATACCCCAAACTTCATTTTGGTGGCTTTCGCACATCAGAGATAGGTAGCCTTTTCTGATCTCTTTTTCTTTTCTTTTTGTAGAAGGCATTGACCCTTAAAAAACCTGAGTTTACAGTTCATTCCAAGAATATACCTTCTTTCTCTTTTTCTTTTTGAGAATTACAGTGGCTTTCACTCTAATCTCTATGGCAGCCATTTCCAAAACTTTTATTTTCATAAAGGTGATAGCCTATAGATCCCAAGCTTCAACACACAATAAACTTCAATACACAAAGGTGTTTAAGACAAAATTGATAGTTGATTACAAGACATTTCTATCAATACGCATAGACTCAAGCTTCCTGAATTAAGATTTTAGTATCAAGAACACATAAGTTCATTTTGAACAGACATGTATATCATTTTACATCTAAATTAACTCAAAACAGAACCTGATTTTCAGTTTTGAGAGCATACTCCTAGGGATTTCCTAAGAGTTTCAAATCTGTTCTGATCTAAAGGTTTAGTGAAAATATCAGCCAACTATTTTTCAGTAGATATATATTTAATTATAACAGTTTTGTCTTCAATTAACTCTCTTATAAAGTGATGCCTTATGTCTATATGTTTAGTCCTTGAGTGTTGAATAGGATTTTTGGAAATATTTATGGCACTTTGATTGTCACAGAAGAGAATCATTTGATCCTGATCTAAACCATAATCAAATAGCATTTGTTTCATCCAAATTAGTTGAGTACAGCTACTACCTGCAGCAATGTACTCTGCTTCAGCTGTACTCAGTGAAACTGAGTTTTGCTTTTTGCTTAACCAAGCAATGAGGTTATTACCCATATAAAAGCAACCACCAGAGATGCTTTTTCTATCATCCATACACCCAGCCCAATCAGCATCAGTATATCTAGTAAGATATGGGTTTGTTTCTTTGGAGAACCAAATTCCCAGATCAACAGTTCCATTTACATACTTTATAATCCTTTTCATAGCATTTAGATGAGATTCTTTAGGATTAGCCTGATATCTTGCACAAACTCCAACACTAAAACTTATATTAGGTCTACTTGCTGTTAAGTACAGAAGACTTCCAATCATCCCTCTGTACAAGGTAGGATCTATATCCTTCCCAGATTCATCTTTTCCAAGCTTTAAGCTAGTACTCATAGGAGTCCTAGCATGTTTTGCATGAATTAAACTGAATCTCTTGACTAGATTTCTTGCATATTTTGCTTGAGAGATAAAAATCCCTTGTTTAGATTGATAAATCTGAAGTCCTAAGAAAAAATTCAGTTCACCCATCATACTCATCTCAAATTCACTCTTCATTAAGTCTCCAAAGGAATGAGCATGAGTTTCAGAAGTAGATCCAAACACTATATCATCAACATAGATTTGAGCAATCAAAATATGCTTGGACTCTCTTTGAATAAAGAGACTTTTATCCACATTTCCTCTCATAAATCCAGATTCAAGTAAGAAGGAGGTTAGTCTCTCATACCAAGCTCTAGGAGCTTGTTTGACTCCATACAAGGCCTTGTTCAGCTTATAAACACGTTTAGGATAATTTGAGTCCTCAAATCCTTTAGGTTGCTCTACATAAACCTCTTCATTCAGATATCCATTCAAGAATGCACTTTTAACATCCATTTGAAACTTCAAATAGCATGCAATAGACAAAAGCAATCTGATTGACTCTAACCTAGCTACAGGAGCAAAGGTTTCATCAAAATCTATTCCTTCTACTTGGGTGTATCCCTGAGCAACAAGCCTAGCTTTATTTCTGGTTACAACCCCATTCTCGTCAGATTTGTTCTTAAAAATCCATTTGGTTCCTATCACATTCAAATTAGAGGGTCTTTCAACCAATTCCCATACATTATTTCTAGTAAATTGGTTTAGTTCTTCATGCATAGCATTTAACCAAGAGTCATCCAACAAGGCATCTTTATAAGATTTTGGCTCAAATTGAGATAAATAAGAAGAAAATCTTACCTCATTATGTAATTGACGTCTTGTTCTTACTCCATCTGAAATATTTCCAACAACTTGCTCAGTTGGGTGGTCTTTGAGAGTTTTTGTCAGAGGAACAACTTCATTGCTTGAGGAAGAATCTCTGATTTCATCCTTTTCATCTACAACCTGCAAAAATTCACAGTCAATTCCTTCATCATCTATTAACACATTAATAGACTCCATTACAACAGATTTTTGCAAGTTAAAAACTCTGTATGCTCTACTTGAAGAGGAATATCCTAGAAAAATTCCTTCATCACTTCTAGAATCAAATTTTCCTAGATTTTCTCTGTCCCTTAGGATATAACATTTACTTCCAAAAACTCTAAAATATTTCAAGTTTGGCTATTTTCCTTTCCAAATTTCATAAGGAGTTTGTTTCCACCCAGATCTGACATATACTCTGTTACTTATATAACAGGCAGTATTTATTGCTTCAGCCCAGAATTTTGTTGACACTTTCTTGGCTATCATCATGGTTCTGGCCATTTCTTGCAAAACTCTATTCTTCCTTTCCACAACTCCATTTTGTTGTGGGGTCTTAGGAGCAGAAAATTCATGTTTAATTCCTTGTTCTTCACAAAACTTGGAAAACATCTGATTTTCAAATTCTGTCCCATGATCAAATCTTATTCTAACAATCCTCCCTATTTGCAAGTTCTTTTCAACTTGAGTTTGACAGCACAATTGTTTAAAGCAATCAAAACATTCAGATTTTTCTCTTAGAAAATTTACCTAGGTGTATCTACTGTAGTCATCTACAGCAACAAAGATATACCTCTTTCCTCCAAGACTTTCAGTCTTTGTAGGTCCCATCAAGTCCATATGAATCAGTTCTAATGGTCTAGAGGTTACTACAATGTTGGTTTTCTTGTGTGTGGCATTGATTTGCTTTCCTTGATTGCAAAGACCACACATTCCTTTCTTTTTATTGTTCCCAAACTTGGGAATTCCTCTAACCAATTCAGACTTAGAGATTTTTGACAAATCTCTATAGTTAATGTGACCAAGTCTTCTATGCCACAAATCAATTTCATTGCATATAAAGGATTTTAAAGAGCTTTCATTGTTTCCAATGATTCCATAACAATTGTCACTTGTTCTTACACCTATAAGAACTGTTCTACCAGAATTATCCAAAATTTTACATTCTTTTCTGGTAAAGTTGACAAACAATCTTGAATCATATAACTGGCTAATACTAATTAAGTTTGCCTTCAAACCAGATACAAATAACACATTCTTTAGTCAAACTCCATTAGGACCAGTTACTATTCCTTTACCTTTGACTTGAGAAGTGCTTCCATCACCAAATGTTACACTTCCACCAAAATATTCTTCAAAGGTACTAAACATAGACTTATGTCCACACATATGTCTTGAACAACCACCATCCAAGTACCACATGTTGACATCATGAACTTTCAAAGCTATATGAACCACATTTACAACTAAGAAGTCTTTTCTAACCCAAATCTGTTTTTCATGTGTTTTCTGAGAAGTACCTTCATCAACAACTTGAGATTTTGAAGGAAGTTTCTTTGACAGATTTGTAACTTCCTTATTTAATGATTCAGTCAATTTTAACAAGGAATCAAATCTGTTATGTAAATCCAAGGACTGACTTTGATTTACTTTCCTCTTACTGTCAAAATATCCCTTGAGAAAACCATGCAAAACATGACAATTTGGTCTTATATGACCTCTTTTATTACAATGATGGCACACAGGTATGAACCTATATTCAGAAGAACCAAAATTTCCAGATTTGACAGTATTTCTAAACTATACAGATTTAGATTTTTCAGATTTTGAAGATTTACCTGTTGAGCTTACTTCTCCAGCAGAAATTTTCTGTGAAAATTCCTTATTTTGATTACTTACATCAAGCTTTTCAATCATTCTCTTTTCAGCAGAATTTGAGCTTTCAGTAACTTCCTTTGAAGTTGATTCCTCATCAACTTTTTCTTTTCCTTTTTGTCTATTTGCTGGAACAAAGATAATCTCTCTCATTTCTGAATTTTTCTGAACTGAGTTTCTTGTAAATCCACTTCCATGCTTATTTCCAGCTCTTCTTTGATTTTTCCAAATCTCTTCAATTTGATGATTTCCTGCAGAAAAATTTGAAGCATTAGATTTAATTGAATTTGACAATTTCTCAAGTTCAATAACTTTACCTTGAAGTGCAGAAATCTGAACTTCCTTTTCTTTTAATTTTTCAGTTTTTTCAGTCAAAGAAGTTACCAGAAAATTTTCTTTGACATGTCTTTCAAGTATCTTCTTGTTTATTGAATCTATTTCTGCAAAAGCTTTATTTTTCTTTGTTTCTGACTCCTTCAATTTTTTACTCAGTTTCTTGACTTTCTTCTGAGCTCTATTGAATTCCTTATATAGCTGATTGTAGGCTTCTTGTAATTCTTCTTCATCATCTGATAAACTTTCTTTATTATCTCCTACAATGTCAGAGATTGAACTACCAGAAGAAGATGAGTAAAAGGAATTGAAAGCAGTAAAATTAGCAGAAATATCCTCATCTGATTGTGAAGAATTATCAGTATTACTATCATCCCAAGTAACCTGATAATTTGTCTTTTTCTTTTTATCCTTTGAGGGACATTCAGAAGCAACATGTCCAAATCCTCTACATTTATAGCATTGAACTTCATTGTTCTGAGAAAATTTCTTCTCCTTTCTTAGATCAGAAATTTTCTTATCAGATCTTCTATTAGATCTGTCCATGGATAATAAAGGATTAGATTGTCTCTTTTTAAATTCCTTCAGCTAAGAGAACTAATTCATCCAGATCTACTTTAGAATCATCTGATTCTTCATTATTTACAGATTTTAGAGCTATTCCTTTACTCCTTTTAGGAATATTCAGATCTAGCTCATAAGTCTATAAAGATCCTACAAGATCTTCAATTCTCATGGTATCCACATCTTTTGCCTCTTGAATGGCAGTAACTTTTGGTCTGAATTTTTCAGGCAAAGATCTCAAGATCTTTCTAACAACCTTGGATGTAGAGATCTTTTCTCCAAGGTTAAAGCTCGAATTTACAATATCCGAAAGTCTAGCATAAAATTCATCAAAGGACTCATCACCTTTCATGTATAGAGTTTCCAAAGATGTTGTAAGTCTTTGAAGTCTAGACAGCTTGACAGCTGAGGTTCCTTCATGAGTGACCTCAAGAATGTCCCAAGCTTCCTTACCTACTTCACATGAGGAAATTCTCCTAAATTCCTCAACACTTACAGCACAAAATAAGGCATTCATTACCTTGTTGTTCCATCCACATAGATCAGATTCAGCTTTACTCCACTGATCATGAGGTTTAGGCATCACAACACCTCCTTCTGTTGTGATTTCTGGTGGATGATAACCATTACATACCGAGAGCCAGACATGCTCATCGATAGATTTCAGGTAAGCTCTCATCCTTGCTTTCCAGTAAGGATAATTGTTACCTTCGAATAATGGAGGTCAAGAGGCAGATCCTCCTTCTTTTCCAAAGTCCATGCTATAGATCTAGATCTCACTTTGTATAACAATTCAAAGTGAATAGGCTCTGATACCAATTGAAAGAGTAGGAGACTATTCTACAGGTCCTCGATCTACAACAATTTTGATCTTAACAATACGGAAATATACACTCAGAATTTATACGAGGAAACCTGAATCCAGATCCAGGAAAAACCTCGAGTCTATATGAGGCGACTAACCCTTAGAATCTCCACTATTAAATGAAAAGCAATTACAAAGGAAAACACACTTAACCTTTACAATTGAACTCACTCAACAGCAATCCACAGCTCGAATCCACGAACTGTAACACAACTTGAATCCACAAGTCAACAGCAATTCACAGCTCGAATCCACGAACTGTAACACAACTTGAATCCACAAGCTGCAATTCACGATCAATCCAGATCGTAACAATCACCTCAGAGCCCACTGAGATGATCCAATGCAATAGGAATCCACCTATGCATCCATCAAGCTTGATCACCAATCCAGGAGATCATACGATCATGTGAAGTTCCAAAATGAAGAAGAATCCTCAAACTTCAATTCCAAGAGATCTCTCTCAGATCTCCCCCTCACTCGATCACCGACTCTCTAAAGATGAATTGATTGAATCTCGAACACCTCAAGATCCAAATCGAATTAATCAAAAGAAAAAATCATTTCTAAAAAAATGCAGCTCGTCTATTTAAAGAAGAAAAACTCAGATCGCATCGAGCGCTGGTGGCGTCGCCTTGCGATCGGGGTAGACGGCTGGAAGCGAACTCAAGTCCCGCTCAAATCCAAATTGACCCAGTTAAGGGCGCGCTGCTAGCGGGAGGGAACGCGGCATGTGCACAACTGATTTTTAGATTCTTCAATCTTGCTCTATGCTACCAGCGGCGTGTCGGCATCTTCTTACGACGCAGGTACGCGTTCTTTACTTTCAAAGCACTGCATGACTCATGCGCTGTCAGCGGCGTATCAGCGTCGCCTTACGACGCAGGTGCGCGCTCTTTATTTTCAATGCGCTATTTCACTTATGCGCTGCCAGCAGAGTGGTAGCGGCGTTGTTCCTCGCAAGTGCCTTTACGAAATATTCTTTATTTAGAAAACCTTACATTTCCTTGAGCTACCAACGAAGTGGTAGCTGTATGGCAGCATCACCTTCCTCTTTACTAAATTCACAGAACTTAAATTTTGATTTTGCACATCTTGAAGATTATTAGAAGATATAATTTGTCAAACATTTGCCATATAAGGAGTGTGAGTTTTCACACTTACAGAACCTCTGAGAGCCAATGTCGGCACAAATCAAGAATTTCATGGAAATACGTGTCAAACACATCGTCCCAGAACACTTCAAGCTAACAAGGCAAATCACCATGGTCACTGGTCCTGCCATTTCTTTTGAAGCACTTGTACAAAATTTCTGAAAAAGCTTTTGAAAACATGTTTCATTTCAGTCATGTGCACTAGCACACACAATAAAACCAAGTAAGCCACAAGTGCTTACAGTTTGAATTTTAGATACCTCACCACACTGTGAGAATTTTGCAGGCCCATGCGAGGCAGAAAAAGTCAGAGGATATCAAAAAGCATCCTCAAGCCGGAAGAAAAGAAAAGAAAATAAGAAAATAAGAAAAAGCGGAGGAAAGCCATGCGGTAATCCAAAGCACACTAAGAGGGAGTTTGCAGAAAGCTCACCTATCCCCAAAGGGTTCTTTCCCAAATAAAGAATCCCCACATCTCCAGCGGAGAACCATCCAGAACAAAGCTTAAGCAAGCTCAAGAACAAGAAGAGAAGGCGTGTTTTGAAGACAAAAAGGCAAATTGGCCCCCTATGTAATTTTTGATTTCCCACTTTTGTAAGTAGAGTAGGACAGGTGTGTGAGTTCCCTTGAGGCACTGGACAGTGCCAGGAGCACCTCCTCACCAAGAGAACCTCCTCCTTCCTCTCTCCTTCCGTTCCTTGGCCCACCTTATGCCACCATACCCACAAAAAAAACTAAAAAAATGTTTACACCCTCACTGAAATCTGAAAATTGCATCCTCACTGAAATCTGAGAAGCTTAATCATCCAGAAAACCCAAAACCAGTGCACCGATAGTAAAGCAATGCACGGGCACCCCAAAACCTGAAAGATGTGCAAAGCGTCACTTCTTTCTCAAAAACCAGAAAAGTGCAAAGCATCACTTATTCCCAAGAACCAGAATCTAGAAAAGGTGCTAAGAACCAGAATGTAGAAAAGGTGTGAATCACCACCTATTTCTAAGAACCAGAAATGGGAAAAGTACCACAATCGTAACAAGCTCGCGTTAATGTGCTTTATCTCACAAACCAAAAATCAACTCCCATGCTCTCTCAGAAAGATGTGAGGAATGCAAAATTTGGGTTTCTTTCAACCTTTGTCATTCATCAACAAGTGACTCTGACAAAGGGGGGCAGCTGTAAGCACCCAAATTTTGATCAAACCAAAAAGTGCTGAAAATAAAAACCTAACTGAAAAGTTAAACCCTGAGGGACAAAAGTTGACTTTTTGATCAAGTGATAATTGGCCACTTTGCCTTATCCCATTGAATAGAGAATCCCGACACGGTTCCAGCGTAACTAAGTTTGCTGGAATCGGAGTCCGGATGAGGGATTTATGGGCCGGTTAAACTTGAAGGGGAGCAGAAATTGACTTTCTGTTATACCATTGGATCAGCTGCTTAACCCTATCCCATTGAATAGAGAATCCCAACACGGTTTCAACGCAACTGAGTTTGCCAGAATCGGAGTCCAGATGAACAAGTTATGAGCAGTTGAAGTTCTAGGGCAGTATTGCCAGAAACTGCCCACGTGGCGAAAAAAGTAGAAAAATATCTCAGGAGCGAATCCGTAAATATCCAAAATGCTAAAAATATCTCAGGGATTAATCTATAAATACTCGGGGGGCAATCTGCAATTATCTCAAGTGTCAAATCAATCAAATCGGTCAAATCCAATGGTAAATCTACAAATATCGAAAATTCACCTTTTTGTATCCGACATAGATGTATAAGAATTTGAAGATCAATTATTGGTGGTCTGGGATGAAGAGAGAAATAGTCGAATATGTGGCAAGATGTCTTACATGCCAACAGGTTAAAGCAGAACATCAAAGACCCCCAGGACTTCTACAGTCACTTCCTATTCCAGAGTGGAAGTGGGACCATATCACTATGGATTTTGTTTTAGGATTACCAGCTACAATGAAGCAGAATGATACTATATGGGCAATTGTGGATAGGTTGACTAAGTCAGCTCATTTCTTACCAATTTAGATGACACAACCTTTGAAATCATTAGCTGAGCTATATGTTAGAGAGATAGTGAGATTGCATGGAGTTCCAGTTTCTATTGTTTCAGATCGAGATCCTCGTTTTACTTCTAAGTTTTGGAACAGCTTACAAGATTCTTTAGGAACTAAGTTGAAATTCAGCACTAGTTTTCATCCTCAGACAGATGGACAGTCAAAAAGGACCATACATACACTTGAGGATTTATTGAGGTGTTGTGTGCTTGATTTTGGCGGGAGTTGGAGTAAGCACTTATCCCTAGTGGAATTTGCTTACAATAATAGTTATCAAGCCAACATACAAATGGCACCATTCGAAGCACTGTATGACAGGGTGTGCAGATCGCTTTTATGTTGGGTAGAGGTTGGTGAAAAACAACTTCTTGGCCCACAGTATGTGCAAGATAATGTTGAGAAGGTGAATCTGATTAAGCAATGTCTTGTGACAACCCAAAGTAGACAGAAGGCAAGAGTTATGCAGATACCAGAAGGCGAGAGTTGAATTTCGAGATTAGAGATCATGTTTTCCTTAAAGTATCGTTGTCCAGAGGTATTATGAGATTTGGGAAGGCAAGTTATCTCCTAGATTCATTGGGCCATTTGAGATACTTGATACAGTTGGACCAATTGCTTATAAGTTAGCATTGCCGCCACAGTTGACCGGAGTTCATGATGTATTCCACGTATCCATGCTACGTAGATATGTTCAAGATCCTAGCCATGTAATTTCATATGAACCTTTAGTTGTACGTGAGAACTTCTCATTTGAAGAGAAGCTTATTCAGATTTTGGATCGAAGTGAGAAAGTCTTACGTAACAAGATCATTCCGTTGGTAAAAGTATTGTGGCAATATCATACAATGGAAGAGGCAACTTGGGAACACAAAGAAGAAATGAAGAACAAGTATCCATTCTTATTTAAGGATATACAAGGTAAAATTTCGAGGACGAAATTATTTTGTAGGAGGGTGGAATGTATTCCCCCGAATTTTCCCTTTTAAATAATTTAATTAATTTATTAAGGGAATATTGGATTAAGTGATTGATTAGAATTTTATTGATATGAATAGGAAGGGAAGGTGAAGATCAAGCCTAAAGATTTCTAAGGATGTGAAGAAAAGGGATAAATCATCAAGTAAGTATATAATTGTGCTTTTATTGGAATTTTGATTGGTGAAGGTGCAAGAGTATGACAAATAGGCAAGTTAGGCTATCTTATTTTAATTAAACACTAGCAAATTACCTATTTGGACATGGCGGGATGTCCATAAGCTCTTAGTTATGAGTTTAGAAGAATAGACACTTCTATTAGGGTTAAAAATCAGATTTTTAAGTATAAAAAGGAACTTTTAAGAAAATAGAAGTTTTACTCTCTTGTTTTGGACGTGTGATATTGAAGGAGACCTTCTGAACATGTGCTTGAGGTTTTGAGAGAGAGAAATCATGCCTAGAAGTAGAGGAGAAGAAGTAGAGTTGCTGGATTTGCTAGTTTAGAGTTGGGTTTTGCAAAAAAGGCAAGTAACACCTTTGGGTTTCGTTTAATCGTTGCATGATTGTTATGTATTTGTTATGAATGATTTAAATACGTAGTAGGAGATGAGTTTTGAAGCAACCTATATTGATTATACCAGGTTTTCGTAGGTTTTAATGTTATGTTTTGGTTTTCTCAAAAATCTGTTAAAAGTGTGTTTCTACGATTGGTTTTGATTTGTTTTGACTTATACACGAAGTTTTATTTGGATTAAATTGATCTAACATGTCTAGAGGATGTTTACAAAGGTTTTCGAAGTGATTTGAAGCACTGGTTTGGTGTGTTTTTATTTTAGAAAGAATTTTTCAAAGTTTTGGAAAAACCCAGATTATATGAGTTTGCACAGACGCTTGCATTACCGCTCGAGTGTCGTGTTAGGCATTGAGTGGATTGCCGGGCGCTCGAGAGCGCTCGAGCGCCATTGAAGGCACTCCGCTTGTGTTTTTTTTGATTTTCAAAACCTGAGAGTTGTCAATTTCCAGTAAACCGAACGCCCGAGAGGTCGCTCGAGCGCTGTCTTGAGTGACCAACCTTGCAAACCATTCAAAATTAATTTTTCAAAGGACGCCTGCATGAGCGCTCGACAGCACTCGAGCGCCCTAGACAGATTTTATAATATTTTGGAAAATGCCCTGTTTTTCACTATTAAAATGTTTTTATTGATTTCCAACTTATGTACTAATAAGATTTAAGTGTTTTGAGATTGTTTGCACTGGCCGTTGATTAAATTGAATTTTTATAAAGATTTTGGGTACGTTCTACTAAAACAGCTTTTATTCGAGTTTATCGTTCAAAACTCTCTTTTTTCAACCTATTGTGATTTTATCGATTCCTACACTTGTATTTGACCTATCTAAAGATGTATTGTCTTCATGAGTCCTGTGATGTCACATCGTCGCGAGGATTTGGTTTGTTGATTGTAACTGGATTTGATGGTGATTTAGAAATGAATTGCAACTGAATTATTCGTCAATGTTATGTATTTGAAACACATGCTATCTTGAAAAATTATATGCTAAATTGTTTTATTCATGCATGTGTTACTTGCTAGGATTTATATCTCATTCTTCCTTTGTTTTTTTTTTTTTTTTTTCAAACTTCTATCCTGGAGAGGATGACTTTGCAGGGGTAGAGCCACAGGGTACTAGTGAGGAATATCCATTTGACAACTATGTAGAAGATGATTATTATTGTCTTATGTAGGATTTCTTGATTTATGTCTTAGGGAGTTTATTTTCAGTATTTCAGGATTTCATTTTATGATTTGGAGAGATGAGAGTGAATGATGTAATAGACTTTCGTGTTCAGATTTTTATAGTAGGAGTTTTATTATTCTAATTGAAGACTTCTTTCAAATTTGATGAAGTAATAAAGATTTAGTTTAATTGGTTTTATTTCCCTTTTGTTTCCGCACTCTGATATTGATATAATCTTGAATTATATTATGGTTTTGACTTGCTATGGGCTCATGCATAGTGTTACTGTGAGATGAGTTATATCTTTAATGAACAACTCGGATTCGGGGCGCCACATAAATTCTTAAATTTTTCTTTGTGTTATGCCATGATTGAATTTAAAATAAAGTAGGTGTAAGTGTGAAAACTCACACTCCTTTTATGGCAAATGTTTGACAAATTATGTCTTCTAATAAATCTTCAAGATGTGCAGATTAAGTAATGAAAATTCAGTAAATTTAGTAAAGAAGAAGAAGAAGACAATGCTGCCACACAGCTACCACGCCGTTGGTAGCTCAAGGAAATGGAAGATTTTCCAAATAGAGCATTTCTTGTAAAGGCACTTGCGAAGATCAACGCCGCTGCCACTCCGCTGGCAGCGCATAAGTGAATCAGTGCTTTGAAAGAAAGGTACGTACACTAGCATCGTAAGGCGACGCCGACACGCCGTTGGTAGCGCAGAGCGAGATTGAAGATTATATGATCAGCCGTGCACATGCCGCGTTCTCTCCCGCTAGCAGCTCGCTGGCAGCGCGCCCTTAATTGATTCAACTTGTTCTGAGCGGGACTTGAGTTCGCTTCCAGCCGTCTACACCGATCGCTTCACGACGCCACCAGCGCTCGACGCGATCTGTGTTTTCTTCTTTAAATAGATGTGCTGTATTTTTTAGAATCGACTTTTTTCTTTGGATTATTTTGATTTCGGATCTTGAGGTGTTTGAGATTCGATCAAATCTTCTTTAGAGAGTCGGCGATCGAGTGAGGGGGAGATCTGAGATAGATCACCTGGAATTGAAGGTAGAGGATTCTTCTTCAATTCGGAACTTCATCCGATCGTGTGATCGCCTGGACTGGTGATCGGCTTTGATTGATGCGTAGGTGGATTCCTACTGCATTGGATCGTCTCAGTGGATTCTGAGGTGATTGTTACAATCTGGATTGATCGTGTTCTGCAACTTATGGATTCAAGCTGTGTTGCAGTTCGTGGATTTGAACTGTGGATCACTGGTGAGTGATTGTTTGCGATCTGGACTGATCGTGTTCTGCAGCTTGTGGATTCAAGCTGTGTTGCAGTTCGTGGATTCAAACTGTGGATTGCTGTTGAGTGAGTTCAATTGTAAAGGTTAAGTGTGTACTCCTTTGTAATTGTCTTTTCATTCAATAGTGGATTTTCGAAGGGTTAGTCGCCTCATATAGACTCGAGGTTTTTCCTGGATCTGGATCCAGGTTTCCTCGTATAATTCTCTGTGTATTGTTTCCGCATTGTTAAATTCTGAATTGTTGTAGATCGTGGACCTATAGAGTAGTCCTCTACTCTTTCAGTAGGCAGTTTGTTGAATGAGCTAAGTAAAATGAAATAAAATAATTTATCATATTACATGTATACTTGAGGTTGAATGGATAGTTTATAATATACTTGAATTATTAGTTGATGCTTTGTTGAGCTGGTTGTATTACGACATGCTTGAGTGTTGTGAAGCAGTGCGCAATGTGGAATAATTACTTGAGTGTGAAACCATATGCAATATGGGATATGTAAATTATGTATACAATGTGTAAGTATGTAATGTGGGTATGTTATTTAGTACAAGTTAAAGCTAGAAGAAAATTTATAATTCTCTCCTCAAGCTTTCGTATAAGTGGACGTGTTTATATGTAGAGATTGATGGAAGAAGGGTTACAGATTTCTTCTAAAGTATTTTCAAATAAGAAATATTTAGAAATAATGAAAGATAAGAAATCCTTTTCTTTGGAATTTTTTGTGTTGAATTTGCATGAGACATAGTTGTTTTAAATTTCGAGGACGAAATTTTTGTTAGGTGGGTAGATTGTAGAACCTTGGATTTTCCTAATATAAAACAAATAAATAAACTAGAGAGATTTGGAAGTGTAAATAAATTTAAAAAGGAAATGTAGGAATTAAGTATAGGAATCTAATTTATACTATAAGTGAGAATTACTAGAACTAATATTTAGGATTTAAATTTCAAATTAGGAAGAGAAATAATAAGAAGAATAGAATTTGAAGAATTGTGGAGAAATTCAATGATTAAGTGTGGAAATTAAAGAAAGGGTATTTTGGTCATTTCTAATTAGTCAAATCCATGACAAGAATAAAATAATTAATTATTAAGTTAAGAAACTTAATTAGACCAAATTTTAGTTTAGTTGGATTTAAATAATGAATTTAAGGTTTAAAATAAGGAAATAGGGCCTAATTGTAATTATGCTCAATTAGGAGCCTTAATTTTAGTAATATGGGAGGAAATTAAGTGTTTAGCTAATATTTAAAAATAGGGATGAGAAATAGCATGAAAATTAGTAAATTAAGAGTTTCTAATTCTAAGGGAATTAGGAAATAAGGTTGTAAGGGAGAATTAAGGAAATAGGTGCAAGTGGGAAGGTTGGAAAGTCTCCTAAACCTATTAGAACTTCTAATTAGGAGAGCCTATAAAAGGAAGGCTTTAGGGAAGGTTTTGGGTTTCCATTAAGTCAATCATGAGGAGAAAAAAAGAGAGAAAATTTGTGCATAGGGCTGGAGAAAAATAGAAAGAAAGATAGAGAGAAGAAAAATGTGCTTTATGAAGAATAAAGAGTGCTACAGAATTCTGACCCACAGTATTCAAATTAAGATTTAGAGAGATCCAACCATTGGATTGGCCTCAAATTTGGAGGTTATGTTCTTGACTCTTAGGGCTTCAATCTAAACAGCGGAGATTTGATTTAGAGAAGTGTAGAGTCTGCGAACAATCTCAGAAAATCTGTGGACATTCGGGTTTCTTGGAAGAAATGTTCTACATGTTGAGGCAAGTAGCAAACCCTTTGAAAACTGGAGAAATTGCATGATTTTCGTATGGTTTAAATGATTTATCATGGTTTGTTTTGATTCAGATCTAGGTTTGAAAAAGTTGAGAGTTTTATAAGATGGTTTGCTTTCATACACTTTTAAAGAAATCAAAAAAGTGATGATCTCAAAGAATTAATTAAGTAGGAAACTTTAGATCAACTTATAATTATTGAGAATAGGTTAGGGTTGTCTTAGAAGTAATTTAGAATGAAAATATGAAGATTATAATCAATTAAAACTATAAAAAGTAATTTATTTTTCGAAAATCAGAAAACCCAGAAAATATAGTGAAATTTGGCTGAGCACCCAAGTTGTAAAACCCCAGAATTGTAGGAAATTAAATAATTAAATAAAATAATTTGAGGTGTTGTTAATTACACAGAGAATAAGAAAGAAGGTTAAACCGTAGATGTTACAATTGACCCAACGCAAGTGGAGACTTAAACCAAAGATAAGCTAGGGTTTTGGTGAATTTAATTAATAATCTTTCATTAATTTAAATGATGAAATTAATTTTAAAAGGTGTGCAAAAGTTTCAAATTAAATAAAATAAAATAAATGGTTGGTTGAACCCAACTTTGGTTTGGGTGACTAGATTTGATTAGGTATTGATGTTGGGGTTGGACCATTGGGCTAAAAGGGGGTTTGATCTTAGGTTTAATGAAGGAGGGTTATTTAGTAATTAAAGTCTTAGGGTTTAGGCTATTTGCTATTCACACACAAACAAAAAAAAGAGGAAATAGCAGCCCAAGGAAGAGAAACCAGCCACACCTCCCTTCTTCTCTTCTCCTTTTCGTGAGTTTCACAAACCCTAATTCCTAGCATCTTGGAGCAGATTTTAAGAAGGAGAAAGAGGGAGATTTCATTTGGAATAAAAGGTAAGGAATAGGTTTGAAAAACCTCCTGTTTTAGAGCTTTAAATGATTAGGTGAGTTTTGAACTTTCTCTTGTTTGTTTTAGACGAGATAAAGAGTTGCTGAGTTGCATTTGGATCGACTTTGGGGTGATTTGCAGTGCTATTAGAGAAGGATTAAATCCTAGAAGAGGTAATTAGTCCCTTCAACTTGCATTAAACAGAATTTCGTCAGTTTCTCGAAGAACAGGCTTAATCGTGTATTTTCTTGTTGTCTGTAATTAATCTAATGTGTAAACGTGTAGATTCAAAGTATGTGATTATCTAAAATGTTTTTGAATGATTTGATGATGAATGTCTAGGATTAGAAATGATTTTCGAGGTGCACAATGTAGAGTTATAGTTCTTTCCAGTTTTCTGTTTAGGCATGATTATTCATGGTTGATCTTGACTTGTTTGAACTATAAATGAGGTTTTATTTGTTCTAAACTATTCCAACAAGTCTATAGGATGATTTCAAATGATTTAGAAAGGGTTTGTTGCATTGGATGAAAGGATTTGGATTTTTTTCATGAATTACGCAACTTTTCGGAATTTTCAAAAACTTGAAATTTTCAATGGCCGCTCGAATTACTGCTCGAGCGCCCATGTAGGCCTTGAGAAGCAATTCGTGGGCACTCGTTAGCGCTCGAGCGTTAATGAGGGCGCTTCGCCTGTGTTTTTATTTTGTTCAAAAATCAGAAAGTGATCAAAAACCTAGAAGGCAAACGCCCGAACCGTCGCTCGAGCGATCTCTTAAGCAACCAACCCTGAATTAACCAAATTTTATCATTGCCTATTCGAGTGCCCGATACCACTCGAGCGACCCTTGTCAAATTTTCCAAATTTCTCCAACCAGCCTAGTTTTTCACCACAAAAATGTTTTTATTCAATTTCAACCCATGTACCAACAAAATTAAAGTGTTTAGAGATAGTTTGCATTAGCGGATCATTAAAATAAATTTTTATAAAGATTTTGGGTACGTTTTACTAAAGTAGCTTTTAACTGAGTATCATTGTTCCAAACAATTCCCTTTTATACAAAACTTAATTTTAAGAGTTCCTACATCTGTATTTGAACTATCTGAACATGTTTTGAGCTCTGAATGATTTTATATACACACGGATTATTTTGCCCATTGAAACCGTGATGTTGAGCTATTGGTTTGATTCCATGTATGTGGGATTTGATTCACTATTGTGACTATGCCATTGCCTATTTTATTTATTCCGCTATTGCGGTTGTCTCATTATTTTATCCCCAGTCCGTGTACTCGGCGGGATACTTCTTCAATCCGTGTACTCAGTGGGAAGCGTATTATTCTATTATCCTCGGTCCGTGTACTCGGCGGGATACTTCCTCAATCCGTGTACTCGGTGGGAAGCGTATTATTTTATTATCCTCGGTCCGTGTACTCGGCGGGATACTTCCTCAATCCGTGTACTCGGTGGGAAGTGTATTATTTTATTATCTTTGGTCCCTGTACTCGGCGGGATACTTCCTCAATCCGTGTACTCGGTGGGAAGCGTTTTATTTTATTATCCTCAGTCCCTGTACTTAGCAGGATACTTCCTCAATTTGTGTACTCGGTGGAAAGCATATTATTTTATTATCCTCGGTCCGTGTACTCGGTGGGAAGCATGTTATTTCATGGCAGTTGCCTTGTATGATTTTATGGCGGTTGCCTTTTATCCCCAATCCGTGTACTCGGTGGGATACTTCACTATGTTTGTGGTTATATTTCCCAGTGTTGATACTTTGTATTTCACGGTGTTTGAATTTATCGTGTTTAGTCTGATTAAACGCTGCATAGATTTAAATTGTTACAAACTATTTTCATGACTACTTACTGAGATGTTGTTTCTCACATATTCGTTTTATCGGTTTTGTTTTTAGATATTCCTGGTGAGGACGTTGCAAGGATAGACACTTCTGGGGATTATACTGAGTACCATGAAGAAGATTACCTTGTTCCTGTGTATGATTAGAGATTTTTTTAATGATTGACGTAGTATTGATGGATGGTATCGGATTAATTCATTTTAGTTGACTTTGATGGATGTTTAGATTATTTTTATTTTATTTGACCCATCCAGACTTAGTTTGATGGTTACACATTGGATGTTTTTATTTTTGTTCCACGCTTCTATAAAAAAAAAAAGTTATATTGTCGCACTCTGATTGTATTTACAAGAATTGTTTAAGTCTGGATTAGTTATTCTGGGCCTTCATCCTAACGTTCAAGGTTTGGGTTTATGTTTTTAAATAAACCTGGATCTGGGGCGTTACACAAGTGGCCGCTCAAGCGCAATCGCAACGCCCCGCCTGTGTATTTTACAAACAGAATAACATAACCTCAAAACTCAACGCTCGAGAGGACGCTCCAGCGCAATGTCGAGCGACCTCTATCAAATTTTTCACAACTTTGGATTTTGTGCCCAAATCTATTTTTAATGATTTTTCTTGGAATTCTAAAGTTGTAACACCTGTAATTAAGATAATTTGAGATGTAGGAAGTGTGGGAATTCAATTTGGACAAGAGAATATTAATTTGGAATGATAAATATAAAGAGGGACTATAAAGAGGTATTATGAAGTAATAAGTGGACTTAACCTATTTAGAATTGGTTTTGGTTAATATACCCTGTTCCTAAACTTCGCTACAGATCTAAATACCCTCTGGATGTACTAAATATCAAAGTTAATAAGTTTTGACACCTTAGGTTCTTTAAAGAGGAGATTTAGACATTATTGAGTAAATGTTTAGAATAACAACCAACTAGGGGATGAATTTTAGTGAATCTTAAAATACTGATTTGGCAAGCTATCTAACACTTTAATATGAGTAAATTAAGAGTGTTCACATTAATAAATTACTGTTTAGGCAATTAATCAAGAAATTGGGCATATTTTGGTAAAGATGACATGGTTTCAAGTTTAGGATTGTGGTTTCTATTTATTTTCAGATTTGAGCAATTTCCTTACTTTCAATATTATATTTTTGAATATTTGCATATGGTTTCATCGGAAAGAGGGCAAAATCATTGTTTTCCTCCGTGTATCTCGGAGTGGTTAAATTCCTCTTTCATGTATCTTGGGATGAGATGGTTGTGGTTAATTTCCTCTCTCATGTATCTTGGGATGAGATGTTTATTGTTGATTGACAACTTATATCATTGTTGAGCATATTCTATTTTGTGGCAAGTTATTATTAAATATTTATGTTGTGAGTTGTGTCTAGGGGACAGTGCTTGGTATGGATCCATAGTCTAGCTAGGAGTGAGAATGGTATTTTCTTTGTTTGGTTAAACCTATTTCACATTATGCTCCCGTTGCGTTGGAACAGTGTCGGGATTCTCTATCCATTTAGATAAAGCAAGGTGGCCAGATTTCACTTGATCAAAAAGTCAACTTTTCACCCCTAAGGGTTTGACTTTCCGTTTAGGGTTTGCATTTCCGGCTCCTCCGGGAGCGCAAAAATGAGGTGCTTACACTAAGCTCTTGTTTAAACCCTTTTCCTTGTTGCTATCCCCTGTACCTACAGCATGTTTTTTTCTATCTCTTGCTTGTGTATGCATGCCATGTTTTTTTGTTTGACTGTTTTGAATGCGTGTATGTGCATATATGAATCCCCATAACCATGCTTCCCCACCACATGCTGTAATACCCTGTGGTGTGTTATTGATTTGTGCTAGTAAGGCATACTTCCCCTTTACCCCACAATCCCCCTGCCAAGACCCAAGTAAGTTGCTGCTGGAGACAGCAGCAAGCCCCTGCTATTTGCTGCTGTTCCCCATTTTCCAGTAAGCTCACCCAACCACCTGCACCCCCAGGATGACCCATCAAGTGTCATGTCTGAATGCATCCCCTCCACCAACCCTCTCCATAATCCCCACACCTCCTTTGGAATGCTTAGACCCCTAGGACAGTTGCTGTACCCAGCAGGTTTGCTCACCTATTTTCACACCTAACCTCACCGCCCAAGCACCATGCATGAATGCAACCCTTCCCCCACAATCCCCATGCACCTACCACCCCTAATAGCATGCTAAAATCTCATTTAAGTTCTCCCAATTAGTTGTTGTTTTCCCTTTCTACAGCAGGTTTCCTTCTTCTATTTTGTTTTGTTTATGCTTGTGATTGGATCCCTTATTTGCACACACCATAGGCACAAAAGCCCCCCAGGTTCAAAGTATGGGACACCCCCTGTCAGCACCCCATTTTTGCATTATAAAATTGCCCAAGAAGCATATCTTAAATTGGCATATATGTGGGCACGTAAATCGAGGTTTTTATAGTGGACCCGTCTTTTTGAAATAACAAGCTCATAATAAAGAGAATTCTGAGCCGATTCGATGCATCAAACCGTGCTCAAATCGGATCTCAAATGGCTAAGTTATGAATAAAAGAAATAAAGGGTAGTTTGGGGATTTCTACAAAACCTAAATTGGATGCCACATGGCAGCCACGTGTACGCCATGGTGGCTGCCATGTAACCAATGATAAATTAAAAATACGTGGGGTTGTTTTAGTAAATAAGTAAGTTTCCTAATGGGGTTTCTTATGCAAATAAATAACAAAGTTAATAAAGTTTAAGATAAATAATAATAATAATAATAATAATAATAAAAATAAACAAAGAGAAATGAGTTGGATGAATTGGTCCAACTCATATTCTCTTGAGATATTGAAACTAAGCCTAAAAAATATAAGCCTAATAAAAATGTGGGATAATATAGACTTTGACCAAACCTAAATGAATGAAGGGTTTAAGAGAGGAATAGAAGGAGTTAGGAGCTTAGGTGTTTAAGAGGAGAAGTTAAGAAAATGAAAGGTTTAAGAGAGGAAGATGAGGAGTTAGGTGTTTAGGTGTTTAAGAGAGGAGTTAGGAGTTTAGGTGTTTAAGAAAGGAGTTAGGAGCTTAGGTATTTAAGAGGAGAAGTTAAGAAGCTGAATGGGTGAGAATCCTCTATAAAAGGGGTTGAAGTTGGAAGCAAAGGGGAGGGAGAGGATAAAAAGAAGAGAGTTCTTAAGAAAAAGCAAAGAGGGAAGTGAGAAAAAGAGGTAGAAGGAGGTTGTGCAAGAGAAAGGAGGGAACATCTGGAGTTGAGCATATCAATTTCTGGGAAATCGACTCCATACCAAGTTTTTTTTCATTATTTTGTTTATTGATTCTTTAATCAATTTTTTTTTTATGTTGTTAGATTGTCAAATGAAAATAATACAAAGCATGTCACTGTTATGGCCGAATCTAAATTTTTCAGTGTTGTTAAATTGACAAATGAAAGTATACAAAGCATGTCTCTTATCCGGCCGAATCTGTTGAATGAATGGATATGTGGGTTGAATTTTGAGTGTAAGCACCTCATTTTTGCGCTCCGGAAGAGCCAGAAATGCAAAATCCGGCTAAAAAGTCAAACCCTGAGGGGTGAAAAGTTGACTTTTTGATCAAAGGAAAATTGGCCACCCCGCTTTATGTCATTGGACAGAGAATCTCGACACGGTTCCAACGCAACTGGGTTTGCAGGAATCGGAGTCCGGATGAAGGTTTTGCGGGCGGTCAAACTTAAGGAAGAGTCTAGAGTTGACTTTTCCTCGAATTCCGTGCCAAGTACCTTACTTTATCCCAATGGATAGAGAATCCTGACACGAGTCCAACGCAACTAGGTTTGCAGGAATCGGGGTCCGAATGAAGGTTCCGCGGGCGGTCAAACTTAAGGAAAGGCCAAAAGTTGACTTTTTCTCGAACCCCGTGCCAAGTGTTTTGCCCTATGTCACTAAATAGAGGGCTTCGATACGAGTTTAACGCAATTGAGTTTGCTCAAATCGGAGTTCAGATGAAGGAGATATAATCTGTCGAAGTTTCCGAGTAGCAAAAACCGGAAACTGCACACGTGGCGCAAGAACTGCGCACGTAGCGGCCAACGCAGCAAAATATCTCAGGGACTAAATCTTAAATATAAAAAATTCGTACGGGCGATCCGTAGATATCCAAAAGTGTCAAATCGGTCGAATCGGTCAAGTCAAAGGGCAATTTTGTAATTTTCCAAATTGTATCCGGTCATATTTGCCGGATACACTGCCTATCCTTCATATCCAGATTTGAAGGCCGGATACATGAAGATATTCGCGCGAGATTCGCGCCACTTGGCCGACAAATTCGCGGCGGCATTAAATTTTGAAATGATTAAGTCATGTATCCGGCCTGAGTTGCCGGATACAAAGGGAAGTCAATGTATCCGGCCTTGAAGGCCGGATAAGGGGGGGACATAGTGTATCCGGCCTGAGTTGCCGGATACATTAAGTTTTCTATAAATACCAAACCAGCAGCCTGATTTCGGGGTTGGCCTCATTCTTTCTGTTTTCCACCCCTCCTCCCTCAGACCACCTGCTCCGAAACCCTTCCTTCTGGCCACCCTTGGCTCCCCAAAGCCCTCCAAGCCTTACTCCAAGGCTCTCCTACCCCCTCCTCTCCCCTTCTTCTCCATCTTCACCCCACCAAGAAGGAGGGTACCTGCTGTTTTGGTGTTCAAGAGGAGGAGCCCCAGCTGCTGCCACCACTCGAAGGAGGCTCAACCCATCCCCCATAAGGGTTTAGACCCCAAGGTAAACCCTTCCCCTGTATTATGTTCAACATATATTAAAAGGAACATTTTCTGAGCATGATTTGATATTTTCTGTTTTAACATGTTTCCATAGCCTTATGAGTGCTATTTTGTCCATGATATCTCATTTGCATGGGGGAGCATGTTCCCCCATTTTATTACTCATCCGATGTACCCCATTTTAAACCCCCCCTCATTCCCTTCCCTAAATAGTTTGTTTGAATGATTTTGTATGTGTGTTGTGCATGAAGTGAGTAGTTTAATGTATAAGCCTAAGCTAGATTATGTAGGTTATGCTTTTTTATGCGTATTTCTTGAAAAGCATGCCCCCCATGCCCCTTCCACTTACTGTTGTGCATATAAGCATGTCCCCCAGCCCCTTTAGTACCTGTTAGCATGCCCCAAATCCTTTGCCATGGATTGCTGCCCAGCTAGTTAGCCCCCATCGAAGCCCTCATCTTTTCCCTCCAAATTCTCAAAAAGAAGAGCCAAGTGGCCCTCCCCTGAACCAACGTGGGCTCACACAGGAGCCCACATGATCACTGAAACATCCCAAGAGGCATAAGAGGCCAACCCCAGTGCCAAAAATCCGAAAAAAGACTATCTTGAGGTGATCCGGCAACTCAGGCCGGATCACCTGTGGACTGTGTGTATCCGGCCACTGAGGCCGGATCACCTATAGTCCCAGTGTATCCGGCCACTCTGGCCGGATCACCTGCAGACCTTGTATATCCGGCCTGAGTTGCCGGATACACACAGAAAGGTGTTTTTTTGTGTATTTTGATGCCTTGTTGGATTTTTGAATGATTTGAAGCTAAACCAATTGAACTGATAGGGTTTCCGGGTCACCCGGAAACCCAACCTGGGACTTGGACCAACCGGTCCAACTTGGCTCACTAGTGGGCCTTCCAACGGGGCCCACCAAGCCCAATAAACCCCTAAGCATGCCATTAAGTAACTCAAGTAAAAAGAACCATGTGAACCGGGCGGGCCAAACCCAATGCGGCCCACCCGAACCTTGATATGTGAAATAAATGCATGAATTGCTTGGTTTGGCCGAAACCATGGGCTAGGGCCTGTCGAGCCCGCCAAAGCCCGCTAATCGAACCAAATTAGGGTGCAAGCCCTAAACTTCGAAGCACTGGGCTTTCAAGCCCAAAGTCTGGATCACGGGCCCCAAGCCCGGTGACCAGCCCACTTTGGCAAAATTAAATAAAATAAACTAAATTTGCTTGGCCACCAGGTGGGCCCACCTAAGGGGACCACAAACCAATCCGGCCCACCTTTTACATGGAAAAACACTTAAAGCTCCAAACCTGAACCCTAATGTGAAACCAATTCACTTAACCTAAGCCCACAGGGCCTCCTAGGGTTAGACAGAGGCCCACCAAGGGCACAGGGGCGTATCCAAGCTCACCAAGGACGCCGTGGGCCTTCCAACGGGGCCCACCCAATCAGACTCAAATAATTTAAATTAAGCAAAGATAAAATCAACTAAAGGGACCCACACCACTCAGGTGGTCCCGCCAAGACCTAACGAAAGTACATGCTGGATTAGGAATCGGGTGAGAACCAAGATAGGAAAAGCTGACTCAAATCAGGGAACCCACGGGACCCGTCATCCGACGGGGTGGATTGGGGTGTCTACGGACTTCCCCAGCCCGCAACCGAGAACCAAACTCCGAATCTCAAAGCCGCAGGCCCAAAGCCCCAAATAGACAAGATTAGGCACCCAGGTGTCCGCCTGCACCCCATCAGGCGGTGGCGACTCCGAATTACCCCTTGCCGCGTTTCCCACGCGCGCACATTGAGCATTTGATAAACTAGGGTGCCTAATTTGTTATTCTGAAAAGTTAAAGTATTTAAAAAGAACTTATTTTATTTCATGTTTTAGTTCTTCTTTAAAACCTTTTTAATAACTCTAGCTTTCATTTGTTATTTCTTTTATTTCTTTCATGTTATTTCTTAATCCTTTTCTAAATTTCTTAATTATTTTTAGATAATATGCTTAATTAACATACTTAACTATACTAACCAGATTTTTTATTAATTTCTTAATTCTTTAGATAATATGCTTAATTAATATACTTAACTATACTAACCAGATTTTTTTTATTATTTTCTTAATTCTTTAGATAATAGGCTTAACTAACATATTTAATTTTTTTAATTTATTAATCATAGGCTTAAACGTTTGTAACTCTTATTAATTTCTTATAACACTTCTTCTCTTATCCAAATCCTTAGAAATAAGAATAAAAAAATGGAAAAATAAAGTGTAATCTTTAATGGTTAAATATGATTGAATTTTTTACACATGCTTTGTAAAAATAAATTATCATAAAAAAATTAAAAAAAAACAATAAAAAATGATTGGGATAATGGAGCATGTTAATTCCTCTAATCCCTTGTATATATGAGAAAGATAAGATAAAAAATAAAAATAAAAAGAAAAAGAAAAAGAAAAGATAAATAAATAAATATTTTGAAGTAACCAAGTACATTGCTCCATGATAAAATGTTTGATTTAGAATTTTTTATATGTATTATACATGATGTAATATAGCAACCTTCATTCCTCCAATATTTGTATACATGTGATCATAAAAAGAATAAATAAAAAATATATAAAAGATAAAAAAAATAATTAAATAATAGTAAAACAACCCAAATATTATCCAACTAATTTAAGGGAACTCATTTCGGTGGGACAACCCAGGGTGTTCAAGGACTTCCTTGGGTTGTAATCAGGTGACTTATTCGGAATCACTGGTTCAGACCAAAAGTCAACAAGGTGTCTACCTGCACCATTTCAGGTAGTGGCGACTCCATTAAACATGTAACCCGCTTCTTCCGCATGCTCAAGGTGCGCACACCCCCCCCCCCCCCTTTTTCCAGGTAATCTCCAGCCCTCCTAGGTATGCTCACACCTCATTTTAAGGTTTCTGTTCCAGCAGGTTTTTATTGGCTTTTTATTCGCATTTGTGGGATATGCCTTGTAGCTTGATTGTTTTGTTTGCATAACAGGGGCCTTCTTATTTTAAGAATAGACCCGGTGACTTCTTGTGTGGGTGTTAGTGCCCTCCCATGATAGGGACTTGAGCCTGGACACTTGCTGCCCCTATGTCAGGTGTGTGAAGTCATGAGTTGCATGGTTTTGGATTAAGGCATGGGTTGAGCCCTTGATTAACGGACTCATGAGGCTTGCTTGGTTGCTTTTTGACTGAGTCAAGAGACCAAAACAGGGACACCTTGATCCCTGTTTAGTCACAATTAGTGGCCCAAATGGGAGGAGGCAGCACCCCATGCTTCCCCCTCCTTTCCCTCTTGTTGTAGAAGACCACAAAGGAGACCAAGTTGAGGCATCCCCCCACCTCCAGCACCATGGTGGGCCCACGCAAGGGTCCACACAGCATTGATAACCCACTAGGAAGCCCAAGAAAGCCACCCCACTTGAAAAACCTCGAAAAAGGGCCATTTCAGGCTGATCCGACAACTCAAGTCGGATCAATACATTCCTTAGTGTAGCCGAAATTGGATTTCGGCTACACTACTTTTTCTGTGTAGCCGAAATTGGTATTTTTGGTATATTCGAAAACTAATTTCAAATACCCCCTTTAAAAGCCCAACTCTTCATCATTTCACCCTTTTGTGTTTTTTTTTTATCCATTTCAACCAAACCAAGTGAACCAATAGGGTTCCCAGGTCGCCCGGAAACCCAACATGGGACATGGACCATCAGTCCAACTAGGAACACTTGTGGGCCTTCCAACGAGGCCCACCAAGCCCAACAGATGTAATGGAGCATGAATAGGCAATTTAAGCAAATTAACCAAACCGGGTGGGCCAAACCCAATGCGACCCACTCGAAAACCCGATTTGTAGCATATTGTGTAACTTAGCATGGTTTGGCCGAGACCATGGGCTAAGGTCTATCGGGCCCGCCAAGCCCATAACCAACCAAGTAAGGGTTCAAACCCTAACTTCAAGAAAACCTTGGGCTTTCCAACCCATGTCTGGACTAACGGGCCCCAAGCCCAATGTCTAGCCCATGTTAAAAATTAAATCAAAGATAAATTAAAATACTTGGTAACCTTCATGGGGCCCACAAACCAATGCAAGCACACTTTTTGCATGAAAATCACTTAAATCTAAATTGAACAATTAAATAAAAATCAATTCATTTAAACCAAGCCCAAAGGGCCTTCCAGGCTTAGACGAAGGCCCACCAGGGGACATGTGGGCTTGACCAAGCCTACCAAGGAATCCGTGGGCCTTCCAACAAGGCCCACCTAATCAGACTTAGACCACCTAATTAAGCAAGATAAAATCAATTAAAGGGACCCACACCACTCAGGTGGTCCCACCAGACATAACTAAATTACATGCTGGATTAGGAAATTGGTGAGTGAAGACCGAGTTGACTCAAACCAGGAAACATATGGGACCCGTCAACGGACGGGGCAAACCGGGGTGTCTACGGACTTCCCCGGACCGTAACCGAGACCTTACTTAGAATCTCAAGCCGTAGACCAGCCCAATAAACAAACTTAGGCACCTAGGTGTCCGCCTGCACCCCATCAGGCAATGGTGACTCCAACCTTCCCGTTTTACCCATCTGGAGGCACACATGAATCCGTGCGCCCCGTAGTGCAACGTTTCCGACGCACGCACACCTATGTACCTTCCACTTACCTGGGGACTCTCTCGGAACATCGTATTGCGTGACAATTCTGCATTTCACTATAACTAGGCAGCAAAGAACCCTTTACTAATCAAATATCCAAACAAAACTCACCTGTTCAGATACAGCACGCAGCCCAACTGCACACACAGGCACCCACCACACCGTGGATGGATTTTCTACTTTGATAAAAAAAAAACTGCGTGGGGTGACACGCATGAGGGAGACTGCATGAAGGATTCGACCCTGAATGAATGGCTCTGCGGATATTGCATCTTCTTCACCAAAACTTAGACCTCTTTAGCAGCCACCCTTCTAATTCCTATGGACATGCTTTTGGGATGGTATTAGCCCTACGCTCCCGTGGCTTGCCGGGAAAAGCAGGGTAAACCCATCTCCCCAGGTTTCTGGATTCCTATAACGCCACTGGTTTCTTGCCATGGTACGCGAGGGTCTAGTGCTAGTCCAGACCCTTGTAGGCAAATGTCTCATGCTAAGTATCCTTCCCCACCTATCGCTTCTGAATACACCGCAATTTGTGAATGTGATGTGAATGATGAATCAAGAGGAGGCAAATCAACTTAAAATCCAAGAGTCCATCAGGGGCAGCAATCCGCTGGAAGCATCCTGAGTCCGGATCGGTCTTTTTAAGCAAATGAAAGCCGGCTAGATTAGAAAAAATATATGAAAGCAAGCTAGATCAGAGCAGGGGCAGTGAAATCCTAGATCTATGACTTTTCAGCCTACCCCTTTGAAATCAATTGTATCCTGTCCTAGGGTTCCCAACAACCCTGGGATCGAACACTTTTCCAGCTTTTTAAGCTTCAAGTGATTTCGCCCTAGCTGGAAAGTTGTAAGCATTTCTTCAATCAGACAGCAAAGATTCTTCAGAACAGATGAAAGAAAAAACTGATCAGGATTTAGATGTGCTTCCTCACACAAGTACATCTAAGAATCGTGCCTTCGATGGCACCAACCCACCAAAAGCCAAATTTGAAACATGTTGGCTAGGCTAGATGGCTTGGCCGTGACCATGGGCTTGGGCCCAGCTCCTTTCAAAGGAAGCCCACAAACCAAAGGAGGGGATCCACTAGCCCCAACCCTAATGCCTTGGGCTTTCAAGCCTAAACTTAGGTAATGGGCCCCAAGCCCATGCCTAGCCCACTTTGGCACAAATGAATCAAGATAAATCAAATCACTTGGCAACCACTATGTGGCCTACCCAACGGGCCCGTGCGCACATCGAAAAACACCACACCACGGGGCACACGGATTCACGTGCCTCCGGATGGGTAAAATGGGAAGGTTGGAGTCGCCACCGCCTAATGGGGTGCAGGCGGACACCTGGGTGCCTAAGCTTGTCTAATAGGGCTTGTCTGCGGCTTGAGATTCTAAGTAAGGTCTCGGTTACGGTCCGGGGAAGTCCGTAGACACCCCGGTCCGCCCTGTCGGATGACAGGTCCAATAGGTTCTTCCTGGTTTGAGTCAACTCGGTCTTTCACTCACCCGGTTCCTAATCCAACATGTAATTTAGTTAAGTCTGGCGAGACCCCCTGAGTGAGGTGGATCCCCTTAATTAATTTTATCTTGCTTAATTTAAGTGGTCTGAGTCTGATTGGGTGGACCCAGTTGGAAGGCCCACGGATTCCTTGGTGGGCCAGGTCAAGCCCACATGTCCCTTGGTGGGCCTCCATCTAAGCCTGGGAGGCCCTTTGGGCTTTGGTTAATTTCCTTTTTTTTACTTGGGGTTTAGATTTGAGGATTTTAAATTAAATTTTATCTCTAGTGGGCCGGAGTTGGTTTGTGGGCCCATTGGGTGGGCCACACAAGTGTTGCCAAGTATTTTAATTTATTTTTGATTTAATTTCCAATATGGGCTAGACATTGGGCTTGGGGCCCGTTAGTCCAGACCTGGGCTGAAAAGCCCAAGGTTTCCTTGAAGTTAGGGTTTGAACCCTTACTTGGTTGGTTGGTGGGCTTGGCGGGCCCGGTAGGCCCTGGCCCGCAATCTCGGCCAAACCATGCTAATTACCACATCATGCCACAAACCAAGTTTGGGTGGGCCGCATTGGGTTTGGCCCGCCTAGCTTGGTTAGTTAATTTACTTATCTTGTTTATTTACATGCAGAAGAGTTCATTGGGCTTGGTGGGCCCCGTTGGAAGGCCCACTGTGTATCCAGTTGGACCGGTGGTCCATGTCCCATGTTGGGTCTCTAGGTGACCCGGAAACCCTATTGGTTCACTTGGTGTGACTAGAACAAGTTAAAAATATCACACAAGGAGAGAAAAGGATGAAATTGGGTTTCCAGGTGGTGTATCCGAAATTAGATTTCAGATACACCAAATATCACACAATAAGCATGTTGATCCGACCTGAGTTGTCGGATCAGCTAGGAATAGCCTTTTTTCAGATTTTTCAAATGGGGTGGCTTTCTTGGGCTTCCTAGTGGGGTATCAATGCTGTGTGGGCCCACCATGGTGCTAGAGGTGGTGGGATGCCTCGACTTGGTCTCCTTTGTGGTCTTCTACAACCAGGAAAGGAGGGAGGGTGTGGGAGATTGCTTTCTCCCACTTGCATCATGCACAACACTAGACAGGGACCATCGAGTCCCTATCTTGGTTTTTAGACACACCACACAGCGAGCATCACCTTGGTAAGAGGCACTAACAGGCAAGGATTTAGAGCATACTTGAGCCCAAAAAAAAAAGAAGCATGCATCTTTCTATACATTGCACATGGGGACAGCAGGTGTTGTGAGGTTTGCTCATGCTGGGACAGCAAAGGGCAAGGGGTAAGGAATCATCCTAACAGTATCAAAACATCAAACAGATAGGTAAAGAAAGTAACACGTCATTAACTCTAAGCAAAGGCATGCTAAGGAGTTGTGAATGGTGATAAAGGTGGGGTAAAGGAACAAGTGAAGGCAACAAAGTATTTGGTGGATGGGGGCCATGCTAACACTCGCAAACAGCAATCTCCAGGGCAAACAGGGGTACGTGTTCATACTGGAAAAAACGGTTAAACAATGGGGCATGTGTGCATTCAAAGTAGTCGATCAAGTGGACATGTCATGCATACACAAAGCAAAAAAATAAAAATAAAAAAGGAATGCTGTGGGGGACTGGGACAGCTGCTGGGATGGGGGTCTTAGGCATGATACAGGGTGCGCAATAGGAAGCAAAGATAGGGGGCTGCTATTGCCTCTAATACAGCCCATATGGGTCATACCATGGGGGGATCCTAGGAGGTAAGGGGGACATGCATGCGTACGTTAATGTACTGGGTTAGGGGAAGTGCACATGCACTTTGGTAGGCCTACTGGAGGGTGAAATACAGCAACCAAGGGCAAGGACTTGCTGCTGTCTCCAACAGCAACTCACATAGGTAATAACAAAAAGGGGGTGGAGGGTAAGGGAGCACACTTATTAATACAAAACAGCAGCTCCAGGAAGGGTACGGCCACAGCCCAGCTATGGGGTAAGGTGAACATGCTGAAATCAGAAAAAAAAACAGAGAAAGGGAATGGTTTACTTTCATACTTTCAACAGCAACATATAAGGGAGAGTAAACCCAGCCTAGTGGAAGGAGTGGGTGCATGGTGGGGGGCTTTCCCATTCTTTTCCTTATGCTGAGCCCAGCACCTGAACAGGGGTCGAACACCCTTGTTTTGGTCTCCTTGAATCACAAAAAGAAAACAGCTGCAACCTAGGCATGCAAGACAAAACATCCTAGGCACACTTTGCTGAAACCATTTCATATTGGAGAGTGCGGGTGTGTGTATATTGCACTCAAGGAATCAAAAAAAACATATGAGATAAACCACCAGCAAGATCAAATGCGTGCAAAAATAAAATCAGCAAAACCATATACATGCAAAAAGAACACAAAAAATGATCTAGCATGTATCCCCTACGAATTCTAGCAAGATCCAAACCCAAGTTTCATGCTTGAACCAAGAACATTTAGAGAAAGGAAAGAGAAGGGGTTTACATGGGGGTACAAAAGATGAAGTAGGAGAGGAACATGCTCCTCTTATCACAAGAAAATCAGATATAATTCAACAAAAGAAGCAAGAAAGAGAACACAAACAAAGAAAACGCAGCAGCAGTGTATTGACTCAAAAGTGTGTATAAAAAATCTCTCATTCTCTCCCTAGGACAAAATGCATACTTCTCCCTTACTTGGAGACCTTCACATGGTGGAAATGAGAGAGTAATACATGCCGAATTAGCATGGAAACAAATTTATGCCAAGGAAGAAGCCAAGCTCATTAGACTCTTTAAAACCTTCATTTCAATATATGTGCAATAAAACATAGTAAGGAACCTTACCTTTAGGTTTTGAGCTCTCCTTATGGTGTATAGGGTCACCATTTGCAGCAAAACAAGGCTGAAAGTTCTCCTCCCGGCTCCAACAGCAGCAACTCCTCCCTTTGTTTGAGTGAGGTTGAAGGAAAAGAAAGGAACCAAGGGGTTCAAGAGTCTTAGGGTGATGTAGTGGGGGTGTGGAGGCCAAGAGGCTTAAAAGCAAGGGGTTTTAATCAGCTTGGAGGAGAGAAATGGTATTAAGGCCAGCAACCCTCGGCCAGGGGGGTTGCCGGCCTTTATATAGACTATTTTTTTGTATCCGACCAAACAAGTTGGATACACTATATCCATCATGGTCGGATACACTAAGGTCTCTTCATGGTCGGATACACTAAGGTCTCTTTGTATCCGACATACAATGTCGGATATAGACAGCATGATTTCGAAAATTAAATTTTCTGCACGAATCTGTCGAGCAACCCGCACGAATCTCGCGGGCAAATCTTTTGTATCCGAAATATAATTTCGAATATGAAGAAAAACAAGTGTCTCCGACATATATGGTCGGATACAAAAAAGGATATTTACATATTTGCCCCTCGATTTGACTGATTTGACACTTAAGATAATCGCAGATTCCCCCCCCCCCCCCCCCCCCCGCGATATATTTTTGCATCAATTGGCTAATCGCGGATTAATCCTCAAGATATTTAGCTGCACTCCTACCATGTGTGCTGCTTTCTTGCCACATGTGCAGTTTCCGACATTGTTGCCAAGAAACTTCGACTGCTCATATCTTCCTCATCCGGACTCCGATTTGAGCAAACTCAGTTGCGTTAGAACCGAATCGGAGTCCTCTATTCATTGGGACAGGGTTAAGCAGCTGATTT